>ML685787.1:20638315-20665089 GCA_007922175.1 Pelusios castaneus
AGCTGTTTAAAGGGACAGCTGGAGCGCAGCGTGGTTGCCGCCATGCTCCAGCTGTCTCTCTAGACACCTGGAGTGCAGCGCTGGCCAAGGGAGCCCCGGGCTTCCTCTGGCTGGACCGAGCGGTCGCAGTCAGGAAGGACCGCAGTCTCCCACGCTCCTTCCTGGTCGGGACCCTGGGGCTCGCTTGTCCCCGAGTCCCGCGCTCCAGCTGCTGCAGCTGGAGCACGGGTTCTGGGGACAAGGGACCGCGGGGCTTCCTTCTCGCAGGGACATGAATGGTCCCAGTGAGAAGGGAGCCCTGAGGTCCCTTCTTGCTGGGATCCCCGCTCTAGCTGCCCGCTGCTCAGGAGCTGGAGCGCGGGTCTCCAGCTCTCCTTCCTCATCGGGACCTCATGGTCCTGGCTAGGAGGGAGTGTGGGAAGCGTGGGGCTTTCTTCTCTCCAGGGTCCCCACTCCAGCTGCTGATCAGCTGGAGCACTGGTCCTGGGGAGAAGGAAGTAAACCCCATGGTCCTTTCTTGCCGGGACCTGAGTGGTCCCGGCGAGAAGGGACCCATGCCCTAAGTCGACAAAGTCGACTTAGGGCTACGCCATGTCTACACTGGCTTAAGTCGACTCTAGAGAGTCGACTTAAGCCTTATATCGATTAGGAAGGTGGTGTTAGAAAGTCGACTTAATTTTAATTAAGTCAACTTTAGTTTCCTTAAGTTGACTTAAGCAAGCTGCTTAAGTCGACTTAAAGAAACTGCAGTGTAGATGCAGGGTAAATTAAGTCGACTTAAGCAGGCTTAAGTCGACTTAATTAACCAGTGTAGATGCAGCCATTTAGTGTAAATGGCTCTTCCTGTAATGACTGAAGTTGTGTTAATGGGCCATTGCCCCTTGAATGGTCCCTTGAAATACGTGTTAACTACTTATGCTAAACAATCTGTTCCATCTCGTATTTGGCTGTGGCATTCTAGTACCCAAGGAAACACTCCATGTAATCTCAAAAGCTTGTCTCCCTCACCAAGAGATGCTGATTCAATAAAAGATATTACCTCACCCACATTGTCTTTCTGTAATCCTGTGACTGACACAGTTACAACAACACTGCATACATTTCTCTATAACCTCAGTTTCATTATTATTTATTTCTGCTGTAAATACTTCTAAAAAATAAAGGTGAGGTGGTGGTGCCAAATTTGAGTTGAACAGAGGTAACAAAAATGAGTGATGTCCTTTGAAATGAGGGACATTAGAGAATTATAGATGCAGAGTGATATTTATAGAGTGTTTAAGTTCTGTAAAATGTATGCATACACAGCTGAACATGTGACAGACACTGGTCACACTGATTAGTGAAAACTCAGAAATGGAAGGCTGAGAAGGCATCTCAAGAGGCCATCTAATTCAGCCTGCTGTGTTGACACTGAACCAAGCAGACCTAGACCAGCCCTGACAGTTGTTTGTCTAATCTGCTCTTAAAACCCTCCACTGATGGGGATTACACAACCTCCCTCGGAAACCTATTCCAATACTTAACTGTTCTTATAGTTAGAGAGTGTTTCCTAATAGCTAAACTAAATCCCCCATGCTGCAGATTAAGTCCATTAATTCTTTCCCTACTTTCATGGAAAACAGTTGATCACTGTCCTCTTTATAACATACCCTTTAACATATTTGAATGTTATCATGTCCCCTTTGCTCATCAGTCTACTTTTCTCAAGACTAAATGTGCCCAGCTTTTAAAAACTTTCTTCATAGGTCAAGTTTTCTAAACAACTTATCGTTTTTGTTGTTCTCTTCTGGAGTCTCTACAATTTGTCTCCATGCTTAATGTGGCAATGAGAACTAGACCCAGAGCATTAATTGAAGCATCACCAATATCAAGTACAGTGGGACAATTACTTCCTGTGTCTTACATGGAAAACTCCTGTTAATACACTCCTAAATATTAACCTCTGTTGCAATTACATCATATAGTTTGCTCACATTCAGTTTGTGATCCCCAAATCTTTTTCTACAGTCTTGCCTAGCCAGTTATTCCTAATTTTGTAACTGTGCATTTCATTTTCCTTCCCACATGTAGTCCTTTGCATTTGTCTTTATTGAATTTAATTTTATTGATTTCAGACCAAGTCTCCAACGGTGCGTCTACACTTGTAAATTAAGTCGACTTAAACTTGCTTAAGTCGACTTAATTTTCCTTAAATTGACTTAACCGGCTTGCTTAAGTCGACTTAAGGAAAGTGTAGTGTAGATGCAGAGTAAATTAAGTCGACTTTACTAAACCTGCTTTTAAATCGACTTTTGGCTTAAGTCGACTTTCTAAAGTCGACTTAAGCCAGTGTAGACCTGGAGTAGCCCTAAATCGACTCTAGGTCGACTTAGGGCTCTCCAGGACTCCCCCACTGCACTCCCTGCCAGGGGGGGGTGGCAGAGGGAGAGCTTGGCGTGCCCCCCCACAGGACAAGGCAGAGCCCAGCCCATCCTGCCCCTATGCCCTGCCAGTGTCCCTGTCCCCCTTTGCCCCATTGTACCCGGATACAATGGGGCAAAGGCTGAGCCCCCTGGCATTGGCAAGGGGTGCCCCCCCACCACCGTGGATCTGTCCCAGGTGCACCTAGCCCCTACAAGTCGACCTAGGCATCCAGTGTGGATGCTCTAGGTCGACTTTGTAGGGTCCCCCCAAAGTTGACTTAAAATTTAAGTGTAGACATGCTAAGTCGACTTAACAAAGTCAACTTAAATTAACAAATGTAGACATAGCCCAATTTATCACAGTCATTTTGAATTCTAATCCTGTCCTACAAAATATCTTGCAACTCCATTCAGCTTGATATTATCTTCAAATTTTATAAGCATATGGTCCATGCCATCATCTGAACAATTAGTGAAAATATCATATAGGACGCACTCCCCAAGATGTACTTCTGGAAGGTGACCTTATACTATGGTGAGAAAGCTTGCTCGAGAACTGGAACAGAACAGAATAGAAAGCTTCCATTACAAGTCTAATTATTATCCACTTTTAAGTTCCTCATAAACTATCTTTTATTGGAAACTTAACATGAATAGCCTCTTGACAGAGGAGAATAATTTGGGAAAGAGAAGGTAATTTTAGAACAAGGATAAGGACCGTCTTTTGTGATGTATTTCAGATCTGTGGATGAAAAGCACCATATGGGTCTGATCTAAAGTCCACTGCAGTCAACAGAAATACTTTGGATCAGTCCTTATGAGAAACTAAGTATTATTTTTACTTTATTTGCAATACCTCTGAGAGATGAGGGTTAGAAAAAAGAAACATTTTTTCACTCTCTGAAGCACCTTTTCAGAGAATGTCCAAAGGGGTAGCCTTGTTAGTCTATTGCAGAAAAACAACAGAGTCCTGTGGCCCTTTTAAAGACTAACAGATTTATTTATCTCATGAGCTTTCATGGGAGAATGTGTGTCAGAAATGACTGGGTTTACCAGTTCAGAAATTCCAGGTGTCATTTATTCATTTATTCTCAGTAAGTTCTCATATAGGGGCCTATATTTTAGAATGTTAGAGAGCTAATTTGGGGGAAGGTATTGTGACTTCCTGATGATTTGAGAGCTCTGAAAGGACATGGCTTCTCAATAGCTCTTTAAGAATTTATAGTCATTATAACTCACATAACTTGGGAACATAATCTTTGTGGTAGTGTCCATTGTAGGGTGTGCTTCTTCTCTCATTCACACCCCGAGTTGCCATGTGGCCTTATGCCATGTGAATGGAAAGAAGTCTAGCCTGATTTGGTAGTCTTTTAAGCCCATTTTCCACTGTTGTAAATGACTGCAGAAGATGTAATGCAGTGGAGAATCAAGCTCTGAAATTTATAAACTCAATAGTTGGTACACGGAAAATACTATATATTTGTAAAGGTGTTATATTGGACCGTCATTTCCCTCTAAACCAGAAATCTGACTACAAAGTACATATTTGGATCCACTCCGCATAATTGCCTAAGTAGTTGTCACTAACATGTAATTACTCTAAATAAAACCAGTTGCCCTCCAAGTAGCTAAGTACTTATGGTACAAGATGCTTATGTTCTGTAAAATAAAGAATTACAATTATTCATATGTGGTATAACCCGTGCATTTGACTACTGAAAACAAATATTGATTTGACACAGTGCTAATATGGTATGATGTAAAACTGATGGCACAATTTGGTACAGTATTGGATTAGGATAAAGCAGTCAAGTTTTCAATCTAATTATGTCTGCACAGCTGATGGAGAGAGCTGTACACTGTGCCACTACCTTGACAAACACTTTCCAGTACAGTAATCCATTTATATTGAAAGTATCCTTATAAAATAGGAATATGCTATATTTGTTCTGGCACTTTTCCAACTCTTCCAGGAGAATGAGGCTACTTCTGTACTGGCAAATAAATACCTAAGTTGGAGTTCTATATTACCCACGACCTGAGAAAAGGGGAGAGGGAAGAAAACTGTCAACTCTTTTGATTTTGAAATACAGCTTTTGGGCCACATTATCACTTTCCCCAGTCAATGGATCAGATGCTGTATGATAGCGGTATGTGGGTATGGCTAGATTAATGAGCAGATACAATGTTCTTCAGGAAACCCTTCCCCAAATTCATAGATGGCAAGGCAGACAAACGGACGGGAGGCACATCTTATACAATTGAATGGGAGATAGAAGATATTTATTGCCTTTTGTTTGACAATTGGGTGCTGTTGCCTAAAAGAATTACAAACTACTGAAATGAATGACTTGTTGATGTTTTCCTATGATTTGTCACTGCAAGGTTTAGTCATCCAATTTTATATCACCTCTCATGGCTCTTCAGATTCCATTTTTTTTTTTTTTTGTTCAATGAGCATCTAGTTAGTGAGAAAATGATGTGGAGTCAGGGCAATCAGATTCAGTAAGACAGATGCTCTCTCCTGTTTTACTATATTTATAGGAATTGCAGGTTGGCCTGGAAAAAGTTAAAATCAAAATGAAAGCAAATCAGGTAACAAAAACTAAATAAGGCTGCAGCCAAAAACTTTACATTAACAGAGACTATCTCTGTTCCTCATATGCCCCCCCTCAAAGGGGTGTTGTGAGGATAAATACACTGGAGATTGTGAGGCACACATATACTTCCATTGTTTACTCTCAAGATTAAACCTTTACCCTTATTTTCAAACCTCCCAAATAAGGCCCAATCCAAAACTCATTGAAGTCAATGCAAAGAATACCATTGACTTGAGTAGGCTTTCGATCAGACTCTTAAAGCATAAAGGTATAGCCTGATAAACCAAATCAATCTCTGGCTTAAATTCAGACGGGATATAGAACAGTATGGTTCCACTGACATCAGTAGAGCTGTACATATTTGCCATTTGAATCTGGCCTCTGATCTGTTTCTGATTGTTCAAATGACTGGGAAGTCCCACTGCATGAAGTAACAAACATCAAAATGCCATTCTGTACTGATTTTCAACATCAGAGGAGGCTTAAGATACAGGATAAAGTATAAATAAAAGTTTCCAAAGGTAATTATACTATTCCAGGGAAGGGAAAGTTTCATGGTTTCTGCCATAATGTTTCAAAAGTCAGTGTCAGATATTCTTCAAAGTCGGACCAAGACCACAGCAAAATATAGCCTTTTAACTTGGATTTTAAAGAAAAAAGCCTTCTTGCAGTTAGCTTTGAAATGAATTAGACTGCACAAACCAGAATAAAACTACTCTGCATCCAGCATTTCATTGGTATAATCTGTCCAACATCTACAGTCTGTGATACTGAGCCACAATTAGATCAGTCTTCTTATCTGAAGACATTTGGAGTGTCTGAAATGCTTCGCTCCCCTATAGGTGTCTGTGAGTACAAGAGGAAATGATTTCTGTTGCTCAACACTAGTTACTTCTTACTGCATGAGAAGAGGGGAAAATGCTAATGGCAGCCTTCAGAGTGATGGGAGAGACTTAACAGTGGTTTGATCTGTGGCCTGCCATAAAGAAACAAAAAAACAAAATAGAAAGTATTTAAATAATAGAAAACAAAAAATGAGAATTCTGAAGTTTTGAGTTATCATTTGCAAAAAGAAAAACCTGGAACAGCTGAGAAATTTTTACTGTCTTCTTGTTTCTTGTTTAGTTAGCTGGATTAGATATTATATAAGTGAGCTCCATCATGTGTCGTAATTTATTGTTGCATATTCCAAAAGAGAATATCCATGTGCAAGAAGAGGACATTTCTCCACATACTGTTTCCCACACTGATATTATGTAAGGCACAGAACTCTCCTCTTAAAAGTGCAAGGCTCCTACCACCCATCTCCCACTAAGGAGGAGCGGGAAAGTGGGAAAAGGAAAGTTGAATGGCAGCTGTTGGGGAGGCAAGCAGATGGTGGCAAGTAGATTGAGATGTGGAGTGGTGGATATTATTGATAGTGATGATAGGTGTAGAGCTGAGAGAGGAAACAAAAGTGGGAGGAATAATAAAGATGTGTAGATGTCGGAGCAGGATGATGAGGCAATCTGGAATATATGGCTGGAATACTGGGAGGAATGGAGCCTGACAAGTGATATTGATAGGCAGGTGAGTGGAGGTTCAGGACCTGTCTTGTAGTTCTGCGAGAGGAGATCTTCAGCAAATTACATTATCACTTGCCCTGAGAGCCCTGTTGTCCTCCATGTTTTCCTGCTAGTGAACCCTCAGAGCTTGAGCAACTCCTGCAATGGAGTTTGTTTCAATGAAAATGAATCAAAACTTGTTCTTCAAAATTTTTCTTCAAAAGTTTTTTGGGTTTTCATTTTTAAAAAGTGAAAATGTTTCCATTTTTGGCAACCAAAAATGCTCTGCTTCTGGTTGTGAGAAGACAGCACCCGCCCATCAAATTTTTTTTGTTGAAAATATCTAATGGAAATAGCCATTAAAATAAGAAAGCCATTTTTTTACATTAAAAAAAAGTTGAATGAAAAATCTTGACTAACTCCTGAAAATCCCTTGGTCTTTAGAGCAGAATATGATGGCTATAGCTAAGTCTCCCCTACACCCCCTTCCCCAGCTTTTCCAGTAATGACACCTTTCTACATAATGGAATGCTTTCTTGACAGTACCAATGGCACACTGATAATTATAGGGTAAGTAGAATTATTCCCACTTCAGCACCTACACACTTTTGACCATATGATACTGACAGTTCTATGAAATATGATTCTATTTATACATTTAAGGACTCAGTAGCTGCTTCTATATCAGATAGCAGCTCTGCCGGTGTAAGGAGACTGCTGAGAACCAGGGGTGTTCTTAAGTTGAACTTTGATGGAACTGGCAAAAATAGAAACATCCCATACCTGCTGATAGTGAGAGTGGATGGGTTCAGTGTTACTGAGCATGCTCAGTACAAGCCACACCTGCAAATCTGGAGACCCTGCAAGTGTCGCCTCTGGCCAAGACTCAGGCTAAACCGTATTATACCATCCACTGCAGATACAAATTTAGAACATTTTTGTTTCCAAGTTAAAGTTGTCCTTTACTATAGAAATCTATGCTTTTAGCACTTGTCTGTCTATTGTCACTAGAGAGTAATCTGACTACACGTGTTTCAGCCATCACAGCTCAGGAAAGCCAACATGAATTGTCAGTCTCAGAGACACAGCCAGCTCACGGTGACTCTGAACTGATAGTGTAATAATTATGATGCTGCATCATGATCACTTTGCTATTTACCCCTCCCTGCCACACACCTATTTCTCCTTTAAAGAGAATGAAATGTGACATATGAACAGTTTACCTAGACTGGAGATGTGCCACTGCTACCATATGAGTAAGATATGCTGTGCTCCGCCCAACCATAATCAGACACTATTTCCTACCATCAATCCCATCATCACTGTGCAATGGAACAGAAAGTAACACATTGAGAAATTATGCTAAGCACCCTACGTTCTTCCTACCCACTTCTTCAATCTGCATCATAGCTTATGGCTTAGACAGGATTTTTCTTTGTGTATTTGCTTAACATAAGGGTTGAGCAAAGAAACATTCCACAATTCTTTAGGTCACACCACACAGTTCTTTGCCTGGGAAGATGTTGGTGCTGAAGACAGAACAGGGGAATGGTAACGCCAGTCATGTATTATATTTCTTATGGGTCTGCAGCTGGTATTGGACATTGTTTTGGGTATTGTTTTATGACACAAGTTTTTTGGGGACAGGAAAAGTTTTGAAATCCAAAAGCTAGGAGACCAGTTATGCTGTTACACAGCATGAATCAGCACGATTGGTGGAGGTCCCACCCAGCTCCTCGGAAGAGTGATTGCAATGAAACTGCACCGCCAGCTGCCTCATGCTGTGTTGCATAAGTCCAAGGAATCTCCACAGAAAGGGTGTGGGAATGAGGAATGTCACCTTCCGAAAAGCATTCCGTAAGTCCTCCAGGTTCACTCCCCACAAATCAGCAAGAGGTGAATCCTGCGATGAAAGCAACTGCTTCTACCTGCATAGGAAGGCTGAGACTCGGACTCATAGGCTATGTCTACACTTACAAAAGCTAGTTCGAATTAGTTAATTCGAACTAACTAATTCGAACAAATTTTAGTTAGTTCGAATTAACTTAATTCGAACTAGCATGGCCCCACTAGAATGCTAGTTCGAACTAGCCATGGCCATGCAGGGCACTTGCTTAGTTCGAATTAGTCAGTTGCAGGAAGGTCAATCTGCCGATTAGTTCGAACTAAGCAGTTACCTCGAACTAACATGGCCACAATGGATTAGTTTGAACTAACTAGTTCAAATTAACCATTAATTTGAAGTAAGCAGTCAAATGTAATAGTTCAAATTAAGGAAGCCCTTAATTCGAACTAATGAAAGCCTAGTGTGGCCAAGGCTTAAGTTAGTTCGAATTAAGCTTCCTTAATTCGAACTAACTTGCTAGTGTAGACATAGCCGTAGACTCTGTCAGAAGGGACCGATATGATCACCTAATCTGACCTCCCGCAGAATGCAGGCCACAAAACCTCACCCACCAACTCCTGTAATGAACCTCTAACCTATGACTGAGTTATTAAGGTCCTCAAATCATGATTTACAGACTTTAAAATGCAGAGATCTCTGAGTGATTCCCTCAGGTCCAATATGATTACACAACATGCTGCTTGGATACTTAATGATTGAAATGATGTCATTAATATTCCAGCTAAAAAGAGCAAAACAGCTGCACTTTCCACAGCTTTAAGACTGGAGGAAGAGGAGGGATTGGGTTAATCATGTCTAGGTCCCTGTAGCAGTCTCTCAGCATGGGACCTACCAGCAGGGCACCTCCTGGCGATGTTATGGGGAATCAGTCTCAAGTGGACCCCCCCTGGTGGCCAGTGCTCTGCTTTCACACGCCGGACTCAGTCCCTAAGTCCTCTTCCGGGACCTCAGCCCTCCAGCTGAGCCCCAAAGTTCACCCCTTCTGGGGTATCTAGGTCCCCTGGCCCACTTCACGGCAGTGGGCCAGGCCTAGTCCACTGACCGCCTTCTGCAGTCCAGTCCAGCTCGCTACAATCCAGCCACACATTAAAACAGTCTAGGGCCAGCGAGCTTGAAACCTCACCTGCCACCCGCACCACTCCTGGCATGCTGGGGGGAGCGGGGAGGGACCTGGCCCACCCTCTACACCAGGCCCCGGCCCAGGGACCCTATGTGCCTCCGCTCAGGCTCCACCTCCCGCTAGTCTCTACACTAATCAGGCATCATTTCCCTGGGCCGCTTCCCGTGACCCCAGTCACGCCTCTTTCACCAGTCTAAATCCAGCAGCTGCCCTTTCCTGGCTCCTTGTCCTCAGGCTGCTGCTCCAGCCGCTCATCGCTGTCCACTCCCTTCAGGAGATTGGGCTTCTGCTGCTCCACCACACTCGGAGCAATCTAGGGTCCTGAGCCCTTCAGCCTGCCAGTTCCGGAGAGAGCTTCTCCCAACCTGCTCCCCAGGCAGACTGCCTCTCAGTCCTGTTGCTCCTGGCTTTACACTGCCTGCTGGGCCCTGATTGGCTTAGCAGTCCTCGCCTCTGATTGGCTACTGCAGCCAAACCTCCTTTTTAACCCTTGCTAGCCATAGTGGAGCTACTGCTCCACTACAGTCCCGACTCCAAGGATTTCATAGCTTAGTCTGTTAAAAGAGCCAAACAAACAGCTGTGCCTTGGAATTCTCGATAAATAGAACATTGAGCTATACAGGAATTGTCATACAGGACTGTACTATAACAAAGACCAATATTTTCAAACAGTGGTACACAAACTAGGTAGCTAGATTCATGCCAAGGCATCTAAATAAGAAGTCTGATTTACAAAGTTGAAAAGTGTCCACAACTCCCATATGGTTTTAGGTGTCCAATTTTAGCTATCCACATTTGAAAATTTCAGTCTGAAGTCACCAAAAGCAAAAATTTCAGCAATCAGAAAGATTTAAACAGAGAAAGATTTAAGATTTAAGAAATCCGCAAAAACAGCACAGCCACTTATCCTTGAGACATTCCATTGTTATCTTCACTTTTAGCTTTTGCAACTCATCAGCAATTCCAGCAATTTTTTTCTTTATAATTGTGCTGCTGTTTAAAATGGGTTTGAGGCCTACAGCTGCTTGAACAAGTTTGAGGCCTACAGAGGTCTGTACCTGATTCCACATATTGAAACATTTTACTTTAAATAAAAGACTGATCTTTAAATATCAAAAGCTTTTCATTTTTATTTGTCAATATAGTTAGTGCTCTTGGACACTGGAGACTAAATTCAGTTAGAAAACCAGTGAAACAAAATATCTTCACATCATGTCATCAAAGGAGCAACATTGCACAGGATGAGGAATGAATGAAGAACATCTACAGAAAAATATTTAGCTGCCTCTCTGTAACCTCAGCAATTCTGTGCCAATGAAAGTCTAAAGACACTGAAATGCAGGAACGTATATGGAGCCTGCAAAAGAAGACATTTAGGAAAATTGTTGAGGAACTGTTAGCTCAAAGAGGCTGCTTAAAAACAAAGGCCATGGAACTGCACAAAAGAAGGTAAGGTAAAGTTCTATGCCTACCCTTCATTCTTCTTCAATCCCAAAGAAGCAACAGGTATGAGCAGACATAGAGACCTGCCCAAACTCACTCTCCTAGTCTGCAGTCTCTGCTCTTCTGCTGGAAGATATCATCTAACCAGACAAATGGAGAAAGAGAAGACCGAAGGGTGTCACAACTCAAGGATTCAAAACTTGGATGACTTCTCAGTTCTGCTGCAAATTTCTTTTGTGATATTGGGCAAGTTACTTAATCTCTCTGTGCCCCAATAGCCCATCTGTAAAAGGAAGATGAGAACACTTGCCCTCCTCACAAGGATTCACAAATGTCTGTGAGGCATTCAGATAATACAGCGATAGGGGCCATCGAAACACAAAAAAGAACTATTTCGGTTTCTTGCTTTAACCTTTGCTCTAACTTCTCCTCAGCATGCTCGTGGCCTGGAGTGCCTTCTCTTTTTTTGGCAAACCAATTCTTTTTGTCCCTTCAAAATAGTCTAGAAGTTGCTTGAAACGACTAAGGAATAGAGGCTAAGAGCTGAGCTGCGAGTTGTTTGACCCGGACAAGCCAACTGTGCTATGAAAGGTCATGGGCAAACTTAGGCCTTGTCTACACTAGGAAGTTTTGTTGACTAACATATGTCGGCTGATGTCCACACTGCTCTCTGGGACCACTTCCACTAATCTAAGAGGCAGTGTGGGGGAGCTCAGAGAGCCTTTCCTGTGGGCTGTCTCCGTTCACCGATACTAGCTGGGATGCGGGGACTTCCTCCCTCCCAGGTTAGGAGTCAGCTGCAGCCTCTGACACTGAGCAGGAGTGGGGCTGCAGTAACCTGCTTCCAAGCTCACAGCTAAGAGGCAGGCTCTTGCATCCTGGCTGGGAGCTGGCTGAAGCCCCCCATGGCTTGCTGGTACCAGCTCACAGCGGAGAGCTGGGAGGCAGCTGCCTGCACCCTGACTGGCAGCAGGACTGCAGCTGCCTGTGTCTGAGTTTGCTTGCTGGTGGCTGGAGTCTTGCAGCCTCCTGTGCTCCTGCATCCAACCTGCAGCGCTGCGGGCAGCCTGGGCATGCTGGTCAGCCACAGGCAGCTCCAGGGCTGTGAGCCCAGGCACAGGTGGCTGCTGTCAGCAGCTTACCAGCATCCTGGGCTGCCAGCAGGGTGCTGCTTTTTTGGGAGACTGTGGCTGCAGCCCTCACCCCCCACTGGGAGTCCAATTTTCCCAGGCTCAGAGCCAAGTGGCAGCTCCCTGTGACTGGGCCGGGCTCCAGTCCCTTCCCTGACCAACTGTTACATGTATGATAGCTCCTTCACTGCTCTAAGGGGACACAGTGTCTACACTCACACTGTGTTGCCCTAGCAGTATTTTGTCAGCAGAACAGGGCAGGTTGGTCAGCTGGGAGGTCACACCATGGCTTGTTTGTTGATAAAAGCTGACTTTTGTCAGCAAAATTCTCTAGTGTAGATCAGGCCTTCATAACCCTAATGCTGTGCTAACTCAGCAGCAAAAAGCATGATCCAGACTTCAGGTGACACAGGACCAGATAAGTCAGAAGGAGAGTAAGTCTTAAATAATTTTATTCTTCAGCAAGAAAGACAAACAAAAATAATATTACTTCCTAACAGGGTGGGAAAAATGTCATTATAGCAAATATTGCTTGACTAAATGGAGCATGTGAAACGAAGCACATATCAGCAGAATAATCTCTGATAGGAGACATGAGACAAGAGAAGAGCTGTCCCAACAATAAGAAATTCATGGGAGTTAACTATCTGTGGATAATTCAAATTACTCTTTTCACAGATCTATGATCAGATATTTGTGCCTCATTATTATTTTTTTCCACCAGAGTGTGCTTTTGGCAGGACATTTTTTATTATGTGACATAAGCTCCTAAAATCTTTGTAGCTGTAGGGTACCAAGTTTAAACTCTAGTCTTGGGTAAATTAAAAAAAGGGAGAGAGAATCCAGCAATGATTTTCCAAGCTCCAGGTCCCCGTGTGAACTTTGTTTTGTTAGGAACATGTATCATCATTTTTCTACGCACCTTTTATGCAGCAGATCACTGTGTACTCACCTTGGCATTCCACAGCATACCACCAATGGAAGACAAATGACAGGCAATTGGCAAAATGATGATTTTTTGCTTAGCAAAATCAAATAAAAAATGTTGTATGGTAAGAGGCCTCCCCCATCCCAACACAGTATATTCATACACAAATGACCTTATATTTACTGAGCATCTTTCATTCTGCAGGATGCCATAGGGCTTTGCAGATACTTGCCAGTACTACCATGCAACCAGTTCTGGGGTGGACTGCGGCAGCCACAATGTTCCCCATAGCACTGCATAATTATTGATTTGTTTGGTTTTTTTTAAGAGGAGAAATGAAGAGTAACTTCTTCAATTGAAACTCCAGGGGGGAGTTTTAATAGGATGGATGCAATCATTACCCAGTTCTGTATTTTTATCACTAATCATCATTATTAATACTTTTATATCACAATAGCAACTAGAAGTTAACCAGGCTGGGGCCTGATGGTGCAGGACATTGTACAATTGTACGGTATGTGACTATCTCTGGCCCAAAGATCTAAGCTTTTAAATGCTAAATAGTTAAAGTTATTAGTGCCACTACGTCTTTAATGATCTCAAGCAGTCAGGGCCTCAGCTTTGTGTCACATATAGTGCTTCTGCTGCAAAAACAGCCCTCCACCCTACTTGTAAAAATTTCCCCATGAAGCTATTCATACACCTGAAAAGTTAGTTCAAAGGAACCCTCCGCTCTTTGAAACAGCCTAGCCATGCATCTCTTCTGCAGTCATGTGTTTTAGATTAAGTATATAAATGCCTCAAAAATGTGCTTTAAGGCTGCTTCCTCCCTGTTTCCCTAGGGGGCAAAGCCCAAAGGGGGGCAGGAAGGCAGTGGGGCCAGGTTCTGCCCTATTCCACTGCACACCACCTGGTTGGCATTGGCTGGGCATCTGGATTGGAAATAAGCTGCATCCCATAAAGGGGCTGGTGCAGCCTTTGCATACCCAGAAGCTGCAGGAAACATTCTGCCTGCTTCCTGAAGTCAAAATGCTTCCTGGGCCAAGTGGATCCTAAGCACTAAGCACAGAGCTAAATGACCCTATCAATGGCTATGTCTACACTTACAAAGTTAAAATCGACCTTGTTAAGTCAACTTAACAAATTGGCTACACTTTAGGTCGAATTTGTTAAGTCGACTTTAAGTCAAATTAACAGCAGAGATAGCTGTTATATTGGCTTTAAATCGACTTAATAAAGTCAACTTAGCACTATTCCCCGTCTACACTGGCCTTAAGTTGACTTAAGGAGTCGACTTAAGGCTTCAGTCAACCTAAAGGGAAGTGTTATTAAGTCGACTTAAGGAAATGCTTAAGTCGACTTAAGAAAAGCCCAGTGTGGACGCAGCTTTGTTTAGATCGACTTAAGCCTCCTGAAGTCAACCTAACTTGCCAGGCTGATTTCAGGAGAGCTAGCCTTAGTCAACATGAATAAAGTGAGCAAATTGTGGCCCTGTAGTTTGTAATCAAAGCGCAACTGGCTTTGGGACCTCTACATGAAGCACACTCCAGAAATGCTAATAATTGTTATTACACATGGAATTTTAGCTTGCCAAGAAGTGTTTCAGTCAAGTGCTTTGTCCTTGAAATCATGGTCTTAAAAGGGAACTTCTATTTGACACTTAAATTCAGTACGGAGTTATCCAGTCACTGGGGCCAGATCCTACCACCCTCACTCATATGGAGTAGTATTTACCACAAAAAGCTCCTTGAATTTAGCTCTTTTGATTCCAGTGAAACTACTTGAGGAAGAAGATGCTGCTCCTCATCAATGATTGTAGTGGAATCCAGCCCTTTGCTTAGCAAGAAGTACCACTCAGCAACATGAGTATAGATGTGTCAGTGTGGCCCTAGAATGAAATTGACCTATATGCATAAGACCCAAGCATGACTATGCTGAAGGCTTTAAGTAAGAATTAAACCGTGCCCAACCCTCCCACTGGTTCTTTCTACACATAAGTGATCTTCAAACATAGTGACATTTGAACAATCCTTTAGTGCAGTGGTTTTCAAACTTTTTTCCTTGGGACCCAATTGAAAAAAAATCATTTATGCCCATGACCCAACAATTACATCTTTCAGCCTTCTGATGGTGGCAGCAGGGAGTACCACAACCCAGTACCTGAGGGTCTGCAACCCAGGACGGGTTCCTGACCCCTGGTTTGAAAACCACTGCTTTAGTGTATAGAACATTTGATAATGAAAAGTGATCTCTGATTATTTAAATTATTTCTTGCCTACAGACCTACAAGAAGTAGCTTCAGATTGGTTTCACCAGAATAAATGTGTACCACTGACTTCTATTCAGTTTCATACATACAGATTTCTGAAAATTATTTTTAAAAACTATACCTATATTTTAGTATTCTTTATCTCACTCCAGGATAATTAAGTATCTACAAGGGCCAACGTGATATATTTAACTGTCATATAATTTCCCTGTTTGGCAAGAACACTCCCAATTAACTACTATTCTCATTAAACAATTTACCCATTTATAATCAAGGGCAATTGCTTCAACAGTAGAAGCACATTTTTAATAATACATCTTGTTAATACTGTCTTAATGAGGATTAACTATAGATTGCTTTCAGAAGATTCTCCTTCTCCTAAAATAAGAAAAGACATATTGTACAAAATAACTTTCCACCCACAGGATTAGAGTTTGTAGATGTGATAAAGAAATATGGAAAAGTACTGTAAATTTTTAATGTAATAGACTCATGTTTGGAACTTCGTTGGCTTACAGTAGATGGAGTACACGTTGCATTTGCTCAGGAACATAAATCAGCTCTGGCTTCCGCTCCACAGCATTTGCTATAATTAGACATTCAAAAGTTCTTTCTTTATGCCCTCAGGTGCATTGGCGTGCAGGAATGCCTATAAGTTGCTCTGTATATAACAAAAGGAATATTGTTAATTAGCTTGGAAGAAGAAATGAAAGCAAAACAGGTCTCTGACAAATTAAACTATAGCAGCAAACCTAAGAGCACTTTGCCGGCAAAGTTATCCAAGGAATTACATTAAAACTGCTATCGCTGAACATATGTTCTGCTAGTTGTAACAGTGAATATGTAACAGCTAGATTAGGAAGATAATTAGAAAGGTTTACTAATGATCAACAAAGCATTTCTGGCATTGTCATGTGAGAAAGCTTTAGTGCACTCACCCAAGCAAAAGATGGATGCTGGAAAAGAAAGCTCACATTTAAAAGAGAAAAGGGTGAGAGGCTAATAACCAGAACTGCTAAAAATATTTGGATGCATGACTGGGCAATCCTGGGGAATTCACATCTTGGATGCAATGGCATTTTTTGAAACACAGCTACATCCCTAATGCATTTGAACTGGTACTAAACTGAATGCATGCATAACCTCACACGCTAGCCAAAGCACAGAATATCATGTGTTGATCCAGTCTTCTGTTCTCCAGACTAAACAAACCCTATTTTTTCAATCTTCCCTCACAGGTCATGTTTTCTAGACCTTTAATCATTTTTATTGCTCTTCTTTGGACTTTCTCCAATTTGTCCACATCTTTCTTGAAATGTGGTGCCCAGAACCAGACACAATATTCCAGTTAAGATTCATCAACATGGAACAGAGCAGAAGAATTACTTCTCATGTCGTGCTTATAATACTCCTGCTAATGCATCCAAGAATTAAGTTTGCCATTTTTTTTGCAATAGTGTTACACTGTTGACTCGTATTTAACTTGATCCTCAGAACCCTTTCCTCAGTACTCCTTCCAAAGCAGTCATTCTCCATTTACATGTGTGCAACTGATTGTTCCTTCCTCAGTCAAGTAGTGCATTTGTCCTTATTGACTTTCATCCTGTTTACTTCAGATCATTTCTCCAGTTTGTCCTGATCATTTTGAATTTTCATCCTATCCTCCAAAGCACTTATAACCCCCACCTCCAGCTTGCTATCATCCACAAATTTTATAAGTGTACTCTCTGTGCCAGGGGCATAGCCAGCTCCTGATTTCTGGCTGGGCCCCTGCCCATCCGGATTAACCCATGGCTATGGCCCTGCTCTGTCCCATTATCTATAATGTTGGTGAAGATATTGAACAGAACCAGATCCAGAACGTAACTCTGCAGGACCCCCTCAATATACTTTTCCAGCTTGACTGTGAATCACTCATGATAACCCTCTGGGAATTGTTTTCCAACTAGTTATGCACCCTCCTTATAGTAGCTCCATCAGGTTGTATTTCCCCAGTTTGTTTATGAGAAGATCATGTGAGGCAGTATCAAAGCCTTAAGTCAAGATATACCACATCCACAAGGCTTGTTATCCTGTCAAAGAAAGCAGATAGGTTGATTTGACATTTTTTCTTGACAAGTCCATGCTGACTGTTACTTATCACCTTATTATCTTCTAAGGCTATGTCTACACTGGCAATTTAAGTTGACTTAAGGAGGCTTAAATTGACTTAAGTTAAGCCACGTCCACAATAGGCTTTCATTAAGTTGCCTTAAGAAATTCCTTAAGTTGACTTAATGGAAGCTTAAGTTGACTTTATAACTACCACTCATTAGGTCGACTTAACCCTTAAGTCGACTCCTTAAGTCAACTTAAGGATGGTGTGGACGTGTCGTAACCCTGAAGTTGACTTAAGGGTGGTTAGGTCGACTTAACAAAGTGGACTAAGTCGACTTAAAGCTAAGTCAACTTAGTCTACTTTGTTAAGTCAACTTAATGTTGACCTTATTAAGTCAACTTAACAAAGTCGACCTGACTTTTTGCAGTGTAGACATAGCCTAGGTGTTTACAAATTGATTGCTTAATTATTTGCTCTCCTATCTCTCTGGGTACAAAAGTTAAGCTGTTTGGTCTGGAATTCTCTGAGTTGTCCTTATTCCTTTTTTTTAATAGATTAGCTCTTTATATTCCCTTTTTCTTTCCTCAGCCACATTTCCTTTAGGAGCTAAGAGCAAAGATCTCATCTCCTCCCAGGTCTATCACTAGCTGAGCTACTTCTTTTTTATGTTCTCTCTACAGATCTGATATGCGTTCCAGGTGTTGTGGGGCAGAGCTGCTTAAGCCCAGAGCATGAACTAACCCACATCTGGCCAATCTGAGGTTCTTGTACCCCATCCGAGTGCTGTGTAATAAGGAAGAGATAGACTGAAAAAAATAGAGTTCTCCTCTAATTGTGACTCAGTGTTCTGTTCAATGATCACTGAAACAACCTGAAGATCACATTGGTGCCTAGTTAACAATAAGAGCCATGTTCTTGATTGGATACAAGTTAATTCTAAACCAGTGGAATGGCAGTGTGGGGTTTTTTTCCTTTGTGGGGTAGGGGAACTGAAAGAATTTAAAGCCTAACTTAATTATGTTTCCTGACACTGTGAGAGGGCATGCAGAGTATTTCTTTTAGGGTACGTCCACACTGGAGCCTTAGGTCGACTTAAGGATGGTTAAGTCGACCTACAGACCGCCACGTCTATATTGGGCACTTATTAAGTCGATTTAAGCACTTCCTTAAGTTGACCTAATAACACCACCTCTGAAGGTTGACTTAATGCTTATTAAGTCGACTTAAGCCAGTGTGGGCGGGGAGTGCCCTTAAATCAACCTAATTGGCATCCAGGCCCCAGTGCAATGTGGGACAGCTACCCACAATGCAGTACTTCTCCATCGACCTAGCACCTGCCAGTGTGGATGCTGGCAGTTGACTGGAGTGTTCAGAGTGGACTCTCTAAGTCGACTTGACAAGATCGACTTTAAGTCGACTTAAAGTCGACCTTGTTAAGTTGACTTAACAGAGCCTCCAGTGTAGACGTACCCTTACATATGGGCCTTGTGTGACTTGGCTCTTTATCTCCAACCTATTTTGAACTCTATTGTTGTTTAAAAACTTGTCTTGGAGTCTTTGCTCCTTCTTGTGTCTTATGAGTGTCAAATTTTGTATGGATCTATGCTTTCCTTTATATTGACAGGCTCACATTTTTTGACAGCCACCCAAGGCCAGATGACATTTCTTTTTCTTCCCATTTGAAAGCACACTGTATTTATACCTGTGATAGCTTAAAGCTTATTTCTTTTCTTTCAATTCTGTGGACCCAACAACTTAGTCATAGTTTCTGTTTCAGTACTTAGATCAGTAGAGGTGGACCCCGATTTGATCAATTTGCTGTGTGTGTGTGCAATTTGCTTTACGTCTCACATATAGAGATATAATTGCCATAAAAAGGCAGATGCATTAATGGTTTATCAATAGGTTTTAATTTCCCAGTATCATGACACGTTAGTAAATGTATTCACAGACTATGAGATTGCCAGAGAGGAACACGTGACAAATAGAAACTGGAGTGAGCTAAACATATGCATTTCATATGGGCCATCAATAAGTTGCAATGACTTTTAAGGCAATACTAGGCTTATCTGGTATTGGGAAAGTAACTACAATTCTGCAGTTTCTCTTCTCAGGGCTAAAAATTATTCCAGAACTCCTGGAGATAGGTGACTTCCTTTTCAATAAAATTTATATAATCCACACTCCCTTCATCTTGAGAAACAGAGGGCCAGTTGGCCAACGTGTGGACTGAATCATGTTAGTTCGTTAGCCAGGTTTGTAAAGAATGGATAAAGATTTTTCCTTTCCTTTTAAAATAAACCCTTCATAGATCTACTTATATAGGTCAGTGAACCCATTTCTTTGATACAATTGTTTTAATCTGATTTCCGTGATTGGAGAAGGTGCCAGGTGGATTTATCAGTTTCTTATTCAGCTATTCAAAAGGAGTGAACTACTAGGGATACGAATCTGTTCCCCACGATCATTACTAACAAATCAATTTTGAAAGGGATTTACGGTAAATTGCATTATCTCATCATTCTTGCAGACTCATTGTCAACCAGAAAAAAAACCTACCTCCCTGCAGATATGGTATATTTAAACAAATGTGTGTGGAAAGATGAATTCACTTCCAGGCAACGTCAGATTTAGACAAAGAGCCTATGTGAACGCCCCACATGGATATCCTCCCTTTAAAAGACTGACCAATCCCTTCTACCCAAGACACATCTCTGCAGTGACCTCTCTGCAAGTGCTACTTACTTATTGCTCTAAGTACAATATGGAGCCTGCCACTCAGTAACAAACTATGATCAATCAACCCTGTTGCTAAATTACTTATATTAACATAAAACAAACAAAAACATACTGCATATCAACACACCATCCCACCGCAACAGCACAGCATAACACATGAGTAGATCTCAAAACACTTTACAAATTATCATTCTTCCAGTTTTATAAATGGGAAAACTGAGGCATGGAGAGCAGATGGGACTTATTCAAGATCATTGAACAGGCCAGTAATAAAGTCAAGACGAAAAGCCAGCTCCTTTCACTCTTAGGCCAATACTCTGTTTGCTAGACCACACTACTTGCACTTCCTAAGAATAATAAACGCTTAGTTTTTTTGTTAGAATCATTGGAACAAAAGTGTAGGCCTTCTTCTAGTCTAGCCCCCCAACACTAAAATAGGACACAGTAAACTTAGACCATCTATGATAGGTGTTTGTCTAACCTCCACAGAGCTAAAAATGGCCTCTGGGTCTTGTGTAGGCACATAAGTGTCATAAGTAGACCCAGCTCCCCCTGGTGGGTAGAGGCTCTTTTACTTCTCTATGGCTGATTATTTTCATTTTTTTCCAATTTGTAACAAAAAGGTCCCCTAACCAGAGCCCTAATAGTGCAGACAAGCTCTGGCGTAAGGTTTGCAATCACAATTCAGAACCTTTTAGAAGTGAGCAAAAAACTGGGGCTGAGATCTAGGAGATGCTCTATGCAGGGAGAATAAATCATAGCAGAGCACATACAGCTTGTATTGAGCTGTGAGTGGTTGGCAGGACTCATTAACTCTCAGGCTTTATCACTGCATCTTCAATCTGTGAATTTATTTGATACCTGTATGCTTGCCACCCCTCTTTCTTGTTAGTGATAAAATGATGTAAATTGTAAACACAGGTCTGATATGTTCCAGTATTTCACTGATTCAATGAACTGATGTGATTAAAATTCTCTCAGCTGTTAGGAAATGCCTTATCTGATCATCTAGTAAAAGATGGAGCAGCCTAGTTAGTGTCTTTCTGATATAAAATGATATGGTAAACTAATTCGCCATTATCTGAAAACAGGGGTAAGTACTTCCTTGGTTCTTTTCTCATTCATCTATTTTGATCTCCTTATATTCACTATCCAGGTATGTCTTAACATTTCTTTTTATGATTTACATGGACTACCATTCTGTCTATTATACACTGGGTGCAGGAAAAAGTCTCTCACCTTTCATGGGATAGTCTTGTACAATTTTGTCCAAGTGTATCATGTAATTTCCCCCTTTCTTCTATAGCATTTTGTAGAGGCTACTGCTGGAGGCAGGATACCAAAATAAACAGACCATCAGTCTAGTTTTGTATTTGCAGCTGGAATGGCATTCTTTGGAGGAATGTTTAAGTTTTTGCTTGAAGTACTTGGATCATGTCTTGGATGCTCGTAAGTTCCAAAGGGGTAGCTGTGTTAGTCTAGCTCAGCAAAACAAACAAGGAGTCCTGTGGCACTTTTAAAGACTAACAAATTTATTTATCACATGAGCTTTCATGGGAGAAAATCCTACTTCGTCAGATGCTTTGAAGATGGGGAACTTACAGAATCGGAAGAAAATAAATGCAGGGAAGTGTAAGTCATAGGATCAAGTCAGACTATTACAGCAAGTCAAAGCAGTTATTTAGATTCAAACACTGTGGAACAGTATATAGAGGAAGGTGAGGTCAAATTTATCTTTTGTAATGAGAAAAAAAATCCATAGTCTCTATATAGCCCTGAGGCAACAGTGTCAAATCTTCATGAGTTCCAATTCTGCAGTTTCTCCTTGAAGCTTTGATTTGTTATCCATTTGTTTGAGCACAGCTATTAACAAATCATCAATGAAGTAAGCAGGGAGATTGAAGTGTTCCTCTATTGGTTTTGAATGCTGTTGGTTGCTCATGTATCTGCTGAATATGTCCCATTCCCTTATTTATCTTCCCCAACAGCAATTTCAGCTGCCATCCAAGTACGTTTGTTAAAAGATTTGGGCACTGAATCTCTGTCAGTATTCTTTGGAGGACGGAGTTGTGTTTGGCGCTTGGGGACAATGTCATGTCCCTCTGTCATGGGTGCACAGGTTTGTCATTCATGAACAATTCTCAATCAGTCCTTGAAAAGAGTCCTGCCTGTGTGACAGCCCCACAGGGAACACTCTCACTACGGTAAACGTCCTTGGCTTCACCATCCTGGGAACAACCTTGGACCTTCATCACCCCTGTTTCACACTGTGAGCTCCCCACAGTGATTTCACTTGAATTGGACTTCTTACACACACCCTTAAGGGGAGGCATGCACCCTCAACTTCTGAGGTCTGTAGTGGCTCTCAGCCAGCATTATAAAACAGAAGGATTTATTAGTTTTCTGGAATACAGTGGGGAAAAGTTCTTTGTAAGCATAAAAAGCAGGAAGCTACAGCTGAGTCCATCTCAGTGAGACCCAGAGCCTAGAGCCCTGGCTCACAATCCCAGACCCAACAAAGGAGATTGAGATGTGCTTCCAACAGGCCACCTTTGCCATGCCCATTTGCCCCTTCTCCATCATTTATTGTGTTTCCCAGGCAAAACCAGTCACACCTTGCATCTACTTCAGCTCTTTGTTCTCCATCTGGTCCCACCTGGCTGGTCTCTTGCAGAGGACCCTGGATCATCAGTCTTTAGGTTACAAAATGTCTGGATCCTGGCAGCCAGGTGATAGTCACACCTGATCATCTGGGTGTCTTCAAAGTTAAAGCACCTTTCCTTCCACCTAGCAAGGGAAACATGCAGAACATAGGGGGAAACTGAGACACACACAGCCTTCATACAAAGTACTAAGAAAATTCCCATTTTGTTATACCATCACCTCAGTGATCTTCATGTCCAATGTAGTAACTTGAATGTAGCATTTTTAGGAAGTGATGCTTTTATGTTAGGAATTTGAATTCAGTATTGATGAGCTATGGATGATGACAGTGATGTGTCACCTGATTGATGGCACTGTATGAGATTGGGCTGTGTGATAAATTTTTTAAAAAGTTAAAAGCTGGATTTACATGATAGCTGACATTTTCATTATATCTCATACTGTGTCAAACAGAGAATGACATGCTTCTTTCTGCACACCATATGATATTGTCATGATCCAGAACAGTACTACAAGCATGCATAGCCAAGAATAATCAATTAGTTTACAGAGAAAAGCTGCAGTAGTGGAAGGCTAAAAGAGAGTACAAAAGTGTAATGAATAAAGCTGCATGAATAACATTTTTTGGTTTGTTGACTGAACCGACAATTATTTTTTTTAAATTGTTTGACTCAGTCTGAACTGAATTTGTTTTGAATTTTTCAGCATACTTGAAACCTGTTTGTGTTCAATGTTTTCTAAATAAAAGTAAATACAATTTGAAATGAATAATTATATAAAAATGAAAACATTTCATTTAAAAAATTTGGAAAAATTTCCATTTTTTTTTTTAGCTAAAACAATTTGTCAAATTTGACAAAAAGTCACAAAATGTTTTGATGAACACATAAACATTTGAATATATATTTTTGATGAAAGTATTTTGTCAAAAGAAAATTTCACATTGCTCAAATAATGAATACTAGTCATTATAATTATAGATCATATTGTCCTTTCCATTTCATCTTCTGTAGATAGACAACTTGTTTGCTATGGAGCAGTTAATTAATTTTGCTAACTACCAGAATCAACCAACCAATTTAGAGACTGATTTATCAAGAAGATTTCACTCTTCCTCAGTAAAAATTATTTTTGGGTCCATAAACCATGGCTGGGGGATATTAATGTTTTGGCTGTACTCATCAGTTATCACAGCCTTATTCATGCTTCATAGGATGTAGGCCCCAACATTGCCTTAATCGGGAGTGGTCAAACTGTAGAGAAAGATACAATCCCTGTCTTCAAGGAACCTGCAATCTTAGCAAGACACCGACTTGAAGATGGGTAGAGCACCCTTTTGGAAAGTTTTCTGATTTTTCTATGAAAAATATTCAGCTGTTCGTATCATAGCTTTACATTTTCAACATTAAACACATGACTGTCTGTGACAAACTTTATGGCTATGTCTACACTAGAAAAAGTTAGGTCGACTTTGTTAAGCCAACTTAATAAGGTCAACTTGACTTAAAGTCAACCTTATTAAGTTGACTTAAAGTGGTTACCCTGAACAGGGACTTAGTAAGTTGACCTAACTGCCCTTAAATCGACTTAATAAAGTCAATTTAAGGGTTAATCCATGTCCACACTGTGCTTAAGTCAACCTAAGGAGTTGACTTCAGGGTTAAGTCGACCTAACCAGTGGTTCTTACTAAGTCGACTTGAGTTTTCACTAAGTTGACTTAAGGAATTTCTTAAGTTGACTTAATGAAAGCCCAGTGTGGACAGAGAGTAATTTAGGTCGACTTAAGGCTACTTAAGTCGACCTAAATTGCCAGTGTAGACATATCCAATAAGTTCCAGAGGGGTAGCTGTGTAAGTGTGTATATACAGCAAAAACAAGAGTCCTGTGGCATTTTAGTCTTAGTGTACTTTTTAAGGTGCCACAGCACTCTCATTGTTTAAACTTTATAAGGGATCATAAGCTGCAACCTTGATTATCCAGTCCTCACTTATTCGAAACTTCTTGCTATGAGAACCTGGACACATCTCCTCGGGGTTTCAGAAAAGTGGTTCCACTTGGCAGCAAGCTTTCAAGTGTGACTCCCCTGATTACAAAGACCTGGCTTGCTTCCCCAAGCATTAGAACTTCAGTATAGAATCCCCATTAGAACTTCAGTATAAGTTTCTGACAACTCCTCAGACTTTTACAGAAAGTCAGAATTATTCTATATAGCTCACTTCAGACTACCAATGTTCCCTGTAGCAAGATAATAAGCATAATATATTTATTCTGATAGTTGTTACAATAAACCTAGAGAAATTTTATGATCTTATGTATATCATTTCTTCTACACACAGCGAGAAGGAAAGGGTTGTGGGGGGAAGTGGTTTACTACTTCTGATTAATGTGTAAGATGATACAGTGACGTGCCATATGAGTCTATTTCATGACTTCACCCAAATACATTAACTATGATGACAATGTATTTCAGCAGTCTATGTGTGTGAAAGTGTGATAGCAGCCCTTTCAGTTTTTTGATCTCTTTCAATTAAGCTTGTGGCCTGAGTTTGACAAAGGATTGCATTACTCTCATTAACTGATCGTCTTCTTCTAGAGATGGATGGTGTACCAAGTTGAAATTTTCATATCAGTCAGCAGCCTTTTACATCACTTATCATAAGATCATAAGAGTAGTTTCTAAGGATATGGCTACATTGCAGTTAAAAACCCATGGCTGGACTGTGCCAACTGACTAAGGCTTGGGCTAAAGGGATGTTTAATTGTGATGAAGATGTTCAGGCTTGGGCTGCAACCTGAACTCTGGGACTCTCCCTCCACATAGGTTCCTAAGGTATGTCTACATTTGCACCTTAAGTCGACAACGACGCTTAAGTCAACCTACAGAACGCTGCGTCCACACTGGGTGCTTCCTTAAGTCCACTTCATAACTCCACCTCTAAAGGTCAATTTAACACCTAAATTGACCTTATTAAGTCGACTTAAAGCCAGTGTGGAAGCCCTAAGTCGACTTAATTGGCCTCCAGGCCAGGATATGGGCTGGGGAGAAGTGATAACCATGGCTGGGGGATCAGGCAGGGGAGAAGGGAGAGCCACGGCTGGGGGATCAGGCAGGGGGAAAGGAGAGCCACGACTGGGGAGATCAGGCAGGGGAGAAGGGAGAGCTGTGACTGGGCAATCAGGAAGGGGAGAATGGAGATCCGTGGACTGCCCGATCCCCCAGCTGCGGCTCTCCCTTCTCCCCTGCCGAATCTCCCCAGCCACGGCTCTCCTCCGTCAACCTAGCACCTGCCAGTGTGGACACGGGCAGTCGACTTGAGTTTCCAGTGTGGCTGCTCTAAGTTGACTTAACAGAGTCAACTTAACTTAACCAGTGTAGACATAGCCCTAGAGTCTGGGCTGCAGACCGAGTTCAAATGTCTACACAGCAATTGAACAGTCCCTTAGCATGAACCTGAGTGAGATGGCATGGGCCAACCACGGGTTGGGAATTGCAGTGTAAACATACCTTAAAAACCACCCTTCCTACGTGCTGCACAGTGGCAGAGGGCAGTCAGCTTGAACGTTGTTGCCAGAAGCCCTGTATTGGAATACCCGGGGGCTGCTGGAGTGTGCCAGCTGGGCTCTGGAATTCAGTTCCTCCAGTGGCCCAAGAGAACTGGAATCTATTGAGTTTCTGGAGACAGTGGTGGGCCCTTCTTGTTCCTCATGGGGCAAAAAAAAAGAATGCTCCTGTTTGATAGGCATTTCATTTCATGCACGCAGGTCAATGAGTCATGTGTTTTATTTTTACATAATGTACATGAGCCCAGAAACTCTGTGTGAAACGCTGTCCACACAGCAATCAATCAAAAACATAAATAAATGAATTATGACAGCAATTTCTCACACACACACACACACACACACACACACACACACACACACACACAC
>ML685787.1:20665099-20697140 GCA_007922175.1 Pelusios castaneus
CACACACACACACACACACACACACACACACACACACACACACACACACACACACACTTGTGGTTTTTGGAAGGCATAATCATCTTCACTGTATAAGAAGAACCAACATCTATCTCATTATTGAACCACACCTTTTAAGAAATGTACTTTAAAACTCATGACAGTAAGAGTTAAGACTTACCACCCAGACAAGCTAAGTACCTCTTTCTATACAAGAAGAAAACAGTCTTGGGTAAGCTGCCAGAGATAGCAATTTATAGCCTTCCTGGTTTTGAGCTTTCCCACAGGACAACTCTAATGGATGTGAATCTCTTCCAGATCCATTGTTTCTATATCACGTTTATCCAGGAGAGTTAGCCAGTAGGTGAATCAACCATAAACAGAGTGTTTCCCTGTATATTTATGGGTTTGGACAGATGGAATTTTCTTAGCATCAATTTTGTATAAGTAAGTTATATCCTCTTTTGAGTCACTGTAGCATAAAGCAACTTCCTTTTTTCCCCTGATCTTTAAATTAAATACCTGTTATGGTAGGATTGCATTAGTGGACAAAGGGGTTGATAGGACAAGGGGGTAAAAAGCATGTTGGAGAGATGGACCAAGAAATTACTAGTATTCGTTCTGTAAATGGCAGCCAGTAATAAGCACTGAAGGCCATGAAATGACTTGTTTTCACAACTCCTTTTGCAACGTTGTGTCTCAGTTTTCCCCTTTACTCTACATTCTGCCTGTTTGATATAAACACTTGATCCAACAAACTATTACCCTGCAAGAGTTGCCTTGTCTTAATAATATTTCACATTCTTGATGCCCATCCTTAGATGTGTTCCTTTAAGACTCTCTAAAGTAAATGTCTTCAAATAGCGTGACATTCAGGAATAAGCAGTTTTGGGAAAGTACATGGTCTAAGATGTCAGTTAATTATAGCAGTGTCAAGGCTTATGAATGCAGTTTCCCCATCCATAAATATGTGTGTGATGATCAGAAATTCAATAGTTAGGGATTTGAAAAGGTCGACGGTTTTCCTCTTTGTTTTAGGAAAAGGAAACATTAGGATGGTAATTTCAATAACAAAAAAGTCATTTGCATGCATTTTCAGCTGGAGCTCACTGGCTTGTATCCGCACCAATAGAACACTGCCAGCTTTATTAGTATTTTGGTCAAATACTGAAAGATGTAGTATTGTATTTTAATGTCCTTTGTCTCCAAACACTGTAGTGTGTGTGGATCACACTTCCAGTGTTGTACAGTTCAGAGATCTCCTACAGATCTTCCCTATATTATATCATGTGGAATGTGTCACAATCAGCATGAGGGCAGTCATACTTAGTGATTGGAGCAGGAGTCAGGCCATGTCAGGGACCAGGAAGTCAGAGTCCAAGACAGGCCAGAAGTGAACCAAGAGTCAGGCACCTGGAGGCAGGCAGGGTCAGGTTATAAACAGTGATTGAATAGCAAAGTCAAAGACAAACCAGGGTGGAGGCCAGTGGCTAGGGTCTATCACTAGCAAGGTTGGGAGCAGAGATGGGCAGGCAGTCTGTGTTGTTGCTCAGACAGCTCCTCTTTATGGATTCCTGGTTTAACCAATCAGGAGGCTGAGAGGGACTTCTGGAAGTACATCCTATCAAGCCCAGTCTCACAGGGACCTCCCTTGGGAGCCCAGACTAATCGTCCCATGGTGATATGAAGTTGTCAGCAGCTCAGAACCCCCATGGTCCCAAGTTGTAGCCCTGCAGATTCTAACATCATTCCCCATTTCAGATTGGTGCCAGTCTAGGTTTGGGTAGGTGCCCCTTGTGGAATTACTCCACCAGGTTGGGGGAGCAGGGGTGGACATAGGAGTCAGGCTTAAGTACATTCTTTGGTGGTGCAGTGTTTTCTGTCCACCAGAGTGTGTACAGGTGGCTGGTTGCATGCCTGTTGAGAATCGAGGCTAGCCTGCACTTCATTCATATTCTTTGTGACCCTGGATTTCAGCTGGAGGAAGTGTCAGTGTGGTTCGGTCAGGGAAGGGCTTCAGAAGGGAGAGATGGAAAACTGGGTGTTCTTTGAAAAACTGGGTAAGCTAGAATTGAAATTAACTGGGCAAATCTGCTGGTATATCAGGAAGGGTCCCATGAACTGGTGGTCCAGTTTCCAGGAAGGTCACCTAGTCTGGCGAAGTTTGGCAGCAAACCACACCTTTTGACCTATTGTAAATACTGGAGCTTCTTGTTGCTGATGGTCAGCATGCTTCTTACATGCCTTCTTCACCTCTAATAGGTGGTTCTTGAGTTCTTCCTGAATAAGATGGATTTCTTAGACCCAGTTGATAGTGGCAGAGTCCAGGAAGGATGGATGGAAAGGACAAGTGAAAACAGTAATGGAACTCATAATTAGCTAAAAGGAGGCTTCAAGCCATGGAGGCATAGTCAGCTTTGTTGTAAACAAATTCTGCATATGGCATGGACTGGTTATCCTGATAATTTACAAAGCACCACAAGTACTGACCCACTATTTGGTTCACCCATGCAGATATGCAGTTGCCTGAATGCCTCGTGGCAGAAGCAAAAAGTGAACTTTTGGCCTTGGTCAGAAACTATGTGATCTGGAAGTCCAAGGAGCTGGACCACATTGTACAACAGGGATTGTGTGCTAGCCTCAGCAGAGGGCAGGGAATGAAATGGGCCATTTTGGACAGGTGGATCACAATCATTAAGACTAAGGTGTGGCCATCAGATTCTGGAACTTCCACAATAAAGTCTAGGCTGATGGTAGATCATATCTTAGCCAAAGTCTCCAGCGGTACTAATGGGCCAAGGAGTCTGGTTTGGGATGTTTGGGTACATGCACGGGACTCACAAGAATCCATGTCTGATTAGACGGAAGGAACAGTCTTTGAAAAAGAGCCCCTAATTATTAAAGTTGGTTTCAACTGGCTTAAAGAAAGTAAGAACCTCTGAAACAGTCATATAGGATCTGATAAAAATGGTGAGTTCTTCGAAAGTTCATTGCTAGTGCCTGTCTATCTGGAAGCAGCCAAGATGACTGTGTGTGTCCTGGGCCTAGTCTTGTTCTAAGTATCTGATCACTCCTTATGACTACATGATGCTATATGGGTTTGGTTATTGCTTACGTCTCTGAGACACATTTGGAGCAGCTGTATAAATATCATTCACCCTTTTGATTTAATAAAGGAGTTTATGGTTGAATAGGTGTTCCAGTGATCTCTTGTATTCATAACGTTATAATAATAATTCCAACATATGGTGAGTGTGCCAGCAGGACAGTAAATGTTGCGGTTTAACACACAATAGAAATAATTGATTCTCAGTGTGCCTAGTGTTTCCATGGCCAGAGAAAAGAGAAGGTTAATGATGCTGCTTACAGAGTGGTTGGATTTAAAATAAAAATAATTGCAGGTCACCTTTAAAATCATCTACTGCTGAGCAACCTCCACAGAACTAGGCACAACACATGAACGATGAACAAAATGAGAGCTTTAACTTTGCATTTTCTGGCTTTGGTAATTTTTGCTGCGTCCTTAAAGTGATTATAGATCTGGGCGTGCAGAATTGGACACACTCATTGAATTAAAAAACTGGTAGTTGAGATCAGAAAAAGCTTATTTTCCCAGAGCACTTCAATCTCTCTGAAAGTGTAGGAGACAAAAAAATAGCTCTTCTTTTGAGACTCTAAAGGTCATTCCTGGAGATTAAAAGAGCAGGAGAGTGCTAACTCTGAGATATGTCAAGCTTTGGTGCATTACTGACACATCCGCAATGGATTGAAAGGCTCTGCATTTGAAGAAAAAATAGTCATACCGCCTCAGGAACAGTATGCCAATGTTCAGCTGTAATTTACATTTCTGATGTAAACTGTAAACCTCAAAGCACTTGGAAAGTGTAATAATAGACATTTTGATACAACATTAAAGATGGGCAATGCTACTGGATACCTTTAAATATCTGAGCAGTCTCCTTTCTGTTCTCAGTCTCCCTTCAGCTGCAGTGCAGGGGAACTGAAATAAACTTTTGAAATGAACCCCAACCTCAGCTCAGCTGTCACTCCATCTAATTGTAGGCTTGCTTAACAAAAAGCAAATGTTATTAGTGTAAGGAAGAGTGCATTGAGTTGGATAAAACAAAAACTCATTCCTAGGTGGCCACAAGGCTTAAGTTACAAAGTCTTGAAATATTACGGATAGAATAATTGAACAAAGTGTCTAACCCAGAATGGGCTTCATCAACAAGAAACAAACATGGTAAATGGGCAGTGGGATGTTCTAAGGTGCGGATCTCTCAGCTTCTCCTGTTGAAACTGTCCTACTTTGCGTACATACATTTTTTAAAAATATCAGTGAAGTAGTGGGACCGGCTCTCCCATGGATGTTTTAATCACCAGGTTACAGAGTCATTGGTCTGCTTGTGCTCTCTTTCCTTTGCTCCCACACCTCCTCAATTAATTCTGTCCATTTTTTAGCCCTAGTCTACACTCACAGCACTTTTTGGTGGCAGTCAAAGTGAGATATGCAAGGTACGTAAAATACCTTGCGTATCTCCCTTCGACTTAGTAACTCCCACTTACCTCCCTGTCCACACTGGGCTAAGTTGCACAGAAATGCCATCCAGTCGACTTAGAGTTACTTTTCGCACGGGGCTGGAGTTACAGTGTTGATCTCTAGATCAATTTGAGCACTGACCACTCTTTCGAAGCCAGAAGAGCAAACTGACAGCAGCGACTTTGCTGCCATCAGTGTAGACATGCCCTTAACCACAGAGGAACAGTTTCAATAGGAGAAACAGGGGGACATCAGGCTATCCTATAACCCAATACTAGAGCATTCCGCTGAGAGGCAGCGGGCTCTCATTGAAATCCTTTCTATCCCTCCAGTGGAAGGGGATCTTAAATTGGGTGTTTTCCCCCGCCCAGATGAGGACATATCCTCTTGGCTAAACGTTATGAGGGAACTCCTCCTCCCGTTTGTGTAAGCGTCTCTTCTCTGTCTGGTGAGATCTGAGCTAACTTAACTGGATTGGGCCCCACAGGCAAAGCAGGCACAGGAACACTGATCTCCCAGGCATCCAGATGCCTGGCATGGGGCTGTAATGCGCATACAAAGAGGCAGGAACATAGGTGCCTGGGGAATTTTCATGGCAAAAGCTTAGGCACCAAATGAGTTATCCTTTCTCCTCTGCACCCCCTAATACGGGTCAATCCTCAGCTGACACATCTCCTTTGGAATGATTAGGAAGAGACGAGTCAATCCGTCATCAAACTGCTCTTTCTCTTCCCTCTAAAAACACACTCAATAATGCACCACTGTTGGAGTGACTACTCCATTTCTGAGCCAGCAAAGTGCCTTCCTTTTTTCTTCCATCCAGCTTAACTTTGAACGGAATTCAAGTGTCCCCCTCCTGGAGTGCCATGTTAAGACTGTTTCTTTTCCTGCTGCAGTGCTTACAAGAACACTGATCTTCATTTAATAAATGGTTTTCTTACCCAATTCCATTGATTTGGTTACAGCATCAGCTGCATGCATTAAAATTCATTAGCATGTTACTTTCCTTGCCCAAGATTTGTATAGCAAATACAATTCATATTAGATTGGCAAGGATCATCCATCACAATGAGCTTTAAATTACTGCTGTTGTGTGCTGCATTTTGGTTCGCTCACATTATATTCTATTAGCAGAAAATGAGAAGGGCGACAGGAACAGATACTGAGGACCAATTTTTCAATAGGCCTCCAAAAATGCACCCATTCTATTTATTAGCACATGCCTTTGCACAAGAACAGCTGTTTATTTGCATATGCAAAACAGGTAGTTAGCTACCCAATATTCAATTAACATGTGAAAATGCCATGTTATATGAACACTCAAGTATTTTGGGGACATTTTTGGAGGAATGATGAAAACTTGGCCCTGAGAAGGTATTTGGAATTGGCTATATCTCTCTGATATATCTAATTCATTTCCTTCAAACATCATTGTCACCTGCCATCCTTAATGATTCAAGAACTACCTTTTTTGAGTGATCAAAGCAGCATGTTTTGTAACAAAATAGATTTTCACATGTGGTACCTCAATACCGCAACAGAATTCTTTTTACTAAACATTCAGAAACAAATTACCTTTAGGATGAGAAGAAGGATAAGTAATTTCAGTCCAAAGGGTAATTTTGCTGAAATGTTTTATCCAGTTGAATGGAGGATTTATAATGAGAGAGCATTCTTAACTACTATATAGTGCAATGTAATATGAATGGCAGAAGTTGAGCCTTCCTAAGCCATTTCTCAGCAAACAACAGAAGCAAAATAGAAATCCATCAGATCATTTGGGTTTAACACACAGTGACACTATATTTCCATCAATCCAATTTATTTTGTGTCTTACTTTCAGGTCAACACATTCTGATAAGAATGGACTCCACCTAGATGCTCAGTGGGAATATTTGGAAGTGCATTAACAGACAATCCAATAGTTTCTAGCTGTTGCAATAAGGAGTATTAAATCACTGAACCTTTTATAAAAGTATCAGATGATGGCATTCTTACAGCAATCTGCCTAAGTGACAAAGACAGGAAAAAACATTGTTTTTTTCTTAGGAATGTGTGAAGAACCACAAAGATCTTTTCCTAATTCACAATTACGTAATTGAAGGCAGAAAATGAAGAAAAAATAAATAAATTATTTAACAACTGGAAAGAGAGTTACTTTCCAGAAAGCCATTGTATGCATATCTATGTTAATGAGAAGCAACATACTCCTCTGGGCGTTGGCTCTTGCAGAGAAATCTGCAGCTTGTTGCATTTGTAGGATGGGTGAACCAATCTGGATATAAGGAGAACAGAGCCAAATATTTTTGAAGTTGATATAAAAACCTGATCCTGTGAAAGGATTAGCTCCTTCAAATCCCTTTTACTTCAGTGGAAATTTAAATAGCTCAGTACCTCACAATAGGAAGTTAGCTCTTTGCAGAAGTGTGGGTCAAAGATTTGTTAATTTATGTACTCCATACCATATAGACTCACCTGTATAGTTATGTGATAATTTCTACTTCTCTTTTTGCTTACCACTTAAAGCCTAGAAGAGGGAAATCTCAAATTCTGTGTGAAAGGCTACCCTTAAATATGAGATCCAGATAAAACTAGAGGTCACCAAAACATACCTTGCTCTTTCAAAATTACCAGCCTGAGTTCCAAAAATGTCCATATAAGCACCAAACCTACAGCATGCTCATCTGAAATGGTCTATTTGTTATTGGTGTATATTACTGCAATCATGTTACCTCCACATGTGTTCATCATAATGAAAATTATAACAACAAATATCAAACAAACCACCAGAAAACAAAGATAGGTTTGAAGTAGTGGAAGACCATAGTGCACTGGAGGGGTTGTGTTTATATCCACTGGTCTACAGCTCAGTATAGGAGGTACAACAGGGACCAGAGTTTCCACCACACCCCACGGAGCACAGGATCAATTTTTGAATGTATGCAACAGTATCCCACACCCTGCAATAGGACTGAAAGGGAGGTAGCGCACACGCACACGCACACTTCCATGTACCTTAGGTACCTTGCCAGGCCTACTTACTGGAAAACATCTTTCAACTCTGCAGAAGGAATAAAAACTACAAATGAGTGAAATAAAATAAAATAGGAGAGAAAATCCTCCACCTACTCTTTTTAGTGACCTTTAGTAAACAAAAGAAAATACTATACTTGTCATTTCTAGTCCCCCCACTCTTCTCTCTGCCCTCTTCCCTACCTGCAGTGGCTCTCGCCTTGGCCCCTTTTAACTTTTAATTTCTTTCCGGAATGCTAATGTGAGAAATGTTTAAAGCACCAGATTCAGCTCTTCTTAAAGACAGTGGAAAGGATTAGTGAAGGCAGTGCAGGGAGGGAGAAGAGGAGGGATGGATAGAAAATTGCTTTAAATTTTTCTCTCACCCCCACAATGGTCCAGATGCAGCAGTTCTGTCAGATAGCTGGGACATCCCCAAGAAGGTTTTTCTGCCAGGGGGAAAAGCGTTTAAAAGCAGCCTGGCCAACTGTGAGGAGCAGCTGGAAATAGGAAAAGCTGGAAAGTACTGTAAATCATCAAGTCCATTCCCAGACCAGGAGACAGGATGTAGCATCTATCGCACTGATCCTTCACTAGCAACTGGACAGAAGGCCAGGCCACTGGGCAGAGCAAGTGATCAAGGTGAGCCAGATAAAAGAATTAATATGTGTATGTTTTATATTAAACCAGTACCAACGTGTAACCTAATGATTAGCTCTTACATAGCACTTCACAAATATTGACTACTTAGTCCTCACTCCCTACCTGTGTGTCAGGTGCTGTTACATTTTCTATCAGAGGGTACAGAGACTCAGTGAAACTAAGATTAAGCTCTGGTCTACACTTGTAGCTACATAACCCAGAATAAAAAGTCCATTCTATCTTTTCCTGCTAATTTCTTCCTCTCTTTCCGTGATGAACTATTTTCCACATTGGAATAATATGTCTTAAAAAGATACAAATAATTCCCTAATAGTTTTATATTTTAATTATATAATGGCCATAATATAAACAAATTAATTTCACTGAGTCTCTGTACCCTCTGATAGAAAATGTAACAGCACCTGACACACAGGTAGGTAGTGAGGACTAAGTAGTCAATATTTGTGAATTAACTTAATTCGAATTAGCATGGCCCCACTGGAATTTTAGTTCAAACTAAGGAAGTGCCATGCATAGCACTTGCTTAGTTCAAATTAGTTAGTTGCATTAAGCTCAATGTGCTGGTTAGTTCGAACTAATATGGCCACATTGACTTAATTCGAACTAACTAATTTGAATTAAGGGTTAGTTCGAAAGGTATAATCGAATGTATTAATTCGAATTAAGGAAGCAATTAAGCTTCCTTAATTTGAACTAACTTGCAAGTGTAGACATAGCCTAAGATATTCCAGAACAGGAACAACAGATTCAGCACTTGCACCAAGGCACAACACATGGTTCAATAAAAAATGGTCTGCTCTCTTTTTCACCCTCATAAAGATAAAACACTAATTTTAAGTTTATTTTAAAGTTTTAGCTCATTTTTTTTTAAACCACAGCTTAGATGCATCCACAACAGACACAAAACTTTAGTCTGGCATTTGCCATTGAGCGTCATTGTCATATGGGCCAAAAGTCTCAGTTCACATAATTCTGCACTTAGGTCAGAGAGATAAGATACTCTTTCATGGCTCAGCTCCATAAATTATAGGACCAGTCTCCTTTAAGTACCTAAGAAATTTTTGCAAGTCTGTTTCAGAGATTTGTTTGTCCTTCATATTGCTTTTGATCTATGCACCTTTTGTGGCCAGAAGCAGGGGACAGTTGATAACTGACAGTGATTTCTGTCCTGTTATTCCACCCGTTGCCAACAGCAATTCACAGCATTTTTCAACAGCCCGTTTCCTGACCACCCCCCTCTCCTCCCCGCCTCTATCTGAAAGGATGGGTCCTGCATTACGCTCCATTGTTGTTGTCCGTGTTCAGAACACATAGCAACAGCTCATACAACATATCATGAGCTCCTGGTCAGAAGAGGAATCTAAGGCATCTGATCTGCTGTATGCCATGAAAACAAACACTGGATTACTGTTTGCAGTCACGGAGCAGCTGCACATGCTGCACCACTGCTTTTGTGCACGTGAAACAAGCACTGAGTGGTGAGGTCACATTGTTATGTAGGTCTGGGATGACAAAAGGGCTGCAGAACTTTCAAATGCACAAAGCCACTGTCATGAAACTGTGTGCAGAGTTTGCCCGTCTTGCAGTGAAAGGCCACTAGAATGAGAGCTGCCCTCTTACTGGGGCTGCACATGGAAATTGCTGCGTGGAAGCTGGCAATTCCAGACTGCTACTGGTCAGTTGCTAATTAGTTTGGAAGTCCACTGTTGGTGCAGTGTTACTGCAAGTGTGCAGGGTCACTAATCGCATTCTGCTACAAAGGACTGCGAGTCTTGGAAAATGTGTGTGAAATAATAAATAGCTTCCCAGGGATAGAGTTTCCTAATTGTTTCAGGGTGATAGATGGTGCACACATCCTAATTTTGGCCCCAGCCCATCTTGCAAAGGAGTACATCAGTAAAAAGGGGATACTTCTCTAAGGTACTGTGCTTATGGCTCACCACGGGCATTTTCCTGACATCACATGGGTTGGTCAGGGAAGGTGTATGATGCATGCACCTTCAGGAACACTGGCCTGTACTGAAAGCTGCAAGGAGGGACTTTCTTGCATCACTGAACCCAATGTCCACTGTCTCTGGGTCTGCAGAGTCATCCATCAATCTCTTGGCAGTGGAGGTAATGTTGCCGCTGAGGATGGCTTCCAGTTCCTTGGATCTGCATCAGTGCGAAGGTTTGACTCCCTGACCTTTTCTTATCCATGCTGCAGCTCCTGGATTTTTGCACTGCAGCATGTCCCATTCATAGCTCTTCTCTGCCATGCCACGAGAAACCAGACCATAGCTACCAAGTTCCTTTGGCTGGACAGAGCTGGGATTGCACAGCAGCCTCTCCCCAAATGGTGATCAGATCCAAAAGCTCCAATGTGCGCCAAGCGGGAGATTGTTTGGTGCACGAAGCCTCCAGGGTCAGCTGGGAAGACATGATGTGAGCTCTCCAGGCAACCAAGTGTAACCCATATGCCTGAAAAGGCTATCTCTGAGACCTGCTGAGGGTGGGTTACTGTTGTTGGGAAGATTAGTGACCCACAACTGGAAACTTCCAGAAGCAGGGAGTGGTAGCAATTTGAGCATGCTCCACAGTGTACCCTGCTGGTATGATGTGATGTTGTCAGTCAGATGACTGGAGAGCAGCAGCCTGAGCAGACAGCAGGCAGGAGCTGCCTTGAGGGGAGACCATGTGCTCAGTGTTCTGGAGAGGAGCTGAGCCAGGAGTGAACAAGATGTTTTCTCAATGTAAAGGAGTCATTTGCACCAGACCTTGCAGACATGCATATGGGACTGAGGGCTGGTTGCAGAGGAGAAGAGAAAGCCTGCATGTAATGCTACAGAGGATCCCAGCAAAGGAAGAAGAGGACAGCGATTTCTTGCCATGCAAGCTTCCACACTGGAACAGAGACTGTAGCTGAGAGTTGGGTGAACTCCACACAGACTTTGGGACTCTTGGGTATCTTTCATGCAAGGGATTGTTCTTGGTTAATTGTAGTTTGTTTTCTTAGGTTAAGGTTCATTTAGTTAGTAGTTAATAAAGTTCATTGTTATGTTTAATGTAGTAGTATTCTAATGTGGGGTGGTAACTCTGAGCAATCTTTGCTGAGAGTCCTGTACAGACTGGATCCTGGGTCTCCAGCTGCTTTTCTCCACAGGGGTTGGGGTGTATTTCTGTGGGGCACTGGAGAAGGGCAATTAAATGAATTTAGCCCACCCGAAGGTTACACAAGCAGGCAGTAGGAATTTCAAAAATTCCTGGGGCTTTAAAGAGGGAAGTGCATATGGCTGCAGGGCAGCAGAGTTCAAACTGATGGCCAGAGAAACCAGGACCGGTGGGAAACTTCCTGGAGGCCATTTACTGCGACATAACCAACTACGGTGTCTACACTGCTGCTCTGCCATTAAAAGTTTTCTGCAAAAAGCTCTATGCCTCTCATTGAGGCGGTTTGGTTTTGTTGCAAACTTAGGGGAGTTGGATCGATGGGGCGTGGGGGTGTAGCGTGTACGCCACAATGCTAAGTCTCCGGTTGCCAATAGCCTGTAGTGCAGAACAGCCCTTAGCAAAATAAAGTCTGAAGGAACAGACTGAACCATTCTGCTGTTCTCGTCCATTGGAAAGAGAAAAGAAACAAAATAGTTTGCAAGGCATGGAAGGCATGAAAATTGGCTCAGCTGACTGTGGGAGAAAGCAGCTGGCATGTGGAAGCACTTTTCAAAAATTCTTTCACGTGGTGCCACCCGACAGAGAGGTGCTCAGATGCCAGAGAGGCTAATCGCCTGTGCATGTGAACTCACCCACACAGCATACCATTCTGCAGCCTATCCTGGTCTTCCCTGCAGTAAACTCCCTCAGGCTAGGCCCCTTCCATAGGAGTCATCTTAAGAGAGGCAAAGAAAGCTGGTCCTGGGTAAACCAACAGAAGATAATGAGACCAGGGGTGAATGGCTGCAGATTTACTGACCTGCATGGACCAAATTCAGGTCTGGCATAGTCTGCCTTAATGTGACCGATTGGCCCAAATACAGACTGGCATCAATGATTGTATCTCCATTGACTGCTGTAGAACTGCACAAGCTGCCACCAATGCCCCTTAATTCTTAACAAGGCCTTTCAGATAAGCCAAGAATCCATGTGTCACCCTCTTCCTTCATAGTCAGAGAACCTTTTTTCACTACTTTCTTAACAAGGGTGTGTGACAGAAAACAGTTTCAATGCAGAGGATGAAAGCACACAGCTGCAGAAAGTGGTGAGTTACGGAAACTCTCCAATCAGTAGGGCTTTAGCTATATAATAGTATTAAAATAATCACTCATGCTCTCTGGTTACACGCCACTGACTGAGCAGGGGCTTATTACACTCCTTTGAGGTATCTGCACACTATGGTTTTTTAGCTAAGGTATGTCTGGCACGAAGAAAGATTTAGCCTGAACTTCATTTCTTTCTCTCTAAGGATATGTCTACATTGCAAGCAGAGGTCTGACTGCTACTTGGATAGCTACCAGGCTGCAAAATCCCATCCAGGGCCCCGGCTAGATACTCAAGAGGCTAACCCATGCTGCCTCAGTTTTACTTGTATTGTCATTGACACTGTTGGAGGCCCAGGGCAATTTGAGTGGCCTGACCACTGGCCTGAGGAACCTTGCAGATGTCTCAGTTTCTGCATACCATGACACTCAACACAATGAAACACAACACGTATGCCTGCAGCTACACATAGATAATGGTGATGGGAACAACAAGTTATCCTTGAACGTCTAGGGGAATGCTATTTCATTGCCAAGGGGCATATTTTTACGCTACCACAACTATCAACAGATGTCATTTTGACAACCCCAATTATCATGATGAGAACGGAAAGTAGTCAAGGGTAAGAACACAATGTAGGTAATTAGCATATATGATAATGAGTAGAGAGAGAAAGAGATGAAAGTTGTTTAAGGAAGGGTATAAGAAGTTACCATTTAGGAAAAGGGGGGTGCTCTCCATCAACACCTGATTCTGCAGGAGGTGCTGCCAGTTGGACCAAAGGCCACTGACTCCCTGGCAGGGCCCCTGAAGAAAGCTGTTCCTGTATACAGCTGTCTGAGTGACTGCTTATCGAGTATGATATATTGTAGTTAATTACAGGCTTTGTATGTGACTAGTATATCAATAGAAAACCTTGACGTTAATCCTTATTGATCTGCAAATCAGACGCCCCGTGTCTCACTGGTACTCACATAGATCACAAAGCGTCCGGTATCAACAGACACTAGCTAGACAAAGCTGGATGGGGTGTATCTACCTGTGCCACAGTGACACCTCTGTTGGCTGAAAACTCACCAGAAAGTAGAAGAAAATTACAGGATGAACAGTCACAATGCTTCACTCGTACTAGCTAGACCCTAAATAAACATTTGCCATCTCAGAGAATAATTATTGTTTCATGGCACCCTGGTGTAATAGAACATGCTACATTCTGCAATAGCCCAGGTGGCACAGCATTTCACAGTATTTTCTAATGTAATACACCCCAAACAAGCAAGTAGGTTAAAGACAAAGCCAGGGAGACAGTTTCCAGAGGGGTAGCCAGGGAGGTCATCGTATCCTGACTAATGAACTGACATTCTTGTACTTCATCTGTTCAGACTTTTTCCTATGGTACTTTAACTTACCCCATTACCAGTAAAGAGGGAACTGGTTACCAGCTTAAATTAAGCATTAAAATATCTGCTCTTTCCAATGGAATCCTATAAGGCAGCTTAACTGTGAACCAATTTCCTTTTGCTCCTCTGCCTCTGAAGAGATCTCACTAAGTTTTTGTAGCCCACAGGAGAGTTTACCCACACCAGCTTCAGGCTTACAGAGCAGAGAGATGCTTACACATTCTCCCCTGCCATCTTTTATTAACTTGTGCTTCTTTGCACAGCCCTCAAGCTGGACCTTTGTTCTGGGAGGTGATAAATACGTTTCAAACTCTAACATGTTTCCTAATGGCTTGAAGGGTCGTAAACCCCATTAGGAGCATGACTGGCTCAATTTAGACAGCAAAAGGAAACAACCAAAAATAATTTAACTCCCTCTCCCTGCTGCCACCAAATCTATAGAATAATGTAGGCCCTGGGCTGGCTTTAGGATTCATGGTGCTCCAAGTGGCAGCAGGAGGAATCAGGCTGTGAGATGCACAGCAGTTTTAGAGCAAATCTCAGGGAAAACTTCCTAACTGTAGGAACAGTAGGACTGGCTTTAGGAGGTTGTAAAAGCATCTTCGCTGGAGGTTTTTGAAAGGAGGTGGCTAGTCATCTGTCTCGGATGATTTAGACTCAACAAATCCTGAATCCTGGCAGGGGGTTAGACTAGATGATGCTTGAGGTCTCTTATAACCTTATGATTTCCCTATGACCCCCAATGATGGAGGGAGAAATCAGGTGGAAACCAGAGTTTTTAGTTTGCACAGGCTCTTTGAAATGCACTGTCCCACACAGGCACTTGCACCTTAGTCTGGCTCTCACAGGAATAAGCGGGCCGTTACACACTAGTTCTCTCTTATTCCAAGTTTTATGCATGGCTTGCATAGCAGCAAGTAGAAGAGCATGATACCAAGCCCCCAAAAGAGCAATCTGGGAGAGCTTTGACCCTCAGGTTCCCATGCTGCCAGAGCAGGCTTTCCTGCAAAAACAAATTATGTTGCTCAGAACCCTGTCTTCATGCACAGGACATCTTATTCACTTCTGCTTCAGAAGATGTAATGTTGGAAAAAAAATAAAATTGGTCAATAAGACAGAGAAATACTGAGTTTGGATTCTTAATACTTTGCCACAATAGGGGATCCAGTGCTATGAAGAGTAACACCTAGAAACTGCAGCTCTATAGGCCTCTTCAGGATTTAAACTCTTTGAGCTAGATTCTTTACCCCCCTCCCTGAGCTTTTTCAGCTCCAGAGGACAGGGGCAGCTGCAGGAAGCAGGTCATGGCTTTGCTACTGCATCATGTTAGGGCTGCTGAGGAGCAGATCTAATTTATACCACCAGTACTGGGGTCCCCACTCAGTAACTATATGCAAGTAGACTATATTCCAGATCAAGCAGAGCCTCAATGTATTATGTTTCTGACTCGCATCCTCCCTTCCCTTTCTCCTTCTATGTTGGTGCTGGGTATGGGCTGATGCAGGAGGCTGGCCAGTCTACATCTACTTTGTGCCACTTGGGTGGTACAAAGTAGAATGTAATTGAGAAAAAAATCTGATCCTTTAATTATAACGCAAAAGACCTTCTATCTACAAAGTGACATTAGCTTGAATACCTGCCATCTGCACAAAAGAAATGCTGCACTGGCTAGTTCCTTTGAATGATGACTAACCTTGTGGCAGTAAGACCTACGCATTCATGCTTATTTCTAGTACCAAAGGAAACAATATTTTTTTTAGATCTAAGGGCTCATTCTCCTTCATTGTGAGGGGTTTCCTCATCATCACTTTGCTGCTCATCTTTGGCTTCATGATTTGCTTTCTTCAGGCTTCAGCCAAAGAATTAAGCTATCACAAGGCCTGACCTACAAAGGGCAAAATATGAAGCACATATTAGCCCCACACCAGACAGGAGTGTGTCCTCATCCGTCAACAGAGTTACACTGATTTACACCCGCTGAAAATCTGTCCCACCATGTCAAAGAAGCCATTGAGGACATGACAATGTCTAGCTTTGTGCATGCACTCACATACCAGATAATCAGCGTTCTAAATGACAAACTAGACTGTGTTTCATAGATGTATGCCTCACACAGTGATAAAAAGCAAAAACCCCACATTATGTGTGGCTGAACACTTTCCATAAAGCAATCACTCTAAGTCTGACCCAGATTCTGTACGTTTCCCATCTTCAAAGCATCTGACGAAGTGGGATTTTCTCCCACGAGAGCTCATGCGATAAATAAATCTGTTAGTCTTTAAAAGTGCCACAGGACTCTGTTGTTTTTCTACAGTAGACTAACACGGCTATCCCTTTAGAATTTATTTATGCTAACCAATCTGTTCCACCTTGCATTTTGCTGTGACACTGGGAGTATCTTTCCCAGACCTGCAGAAGACTTTGTGTGGCTTGAAAGTTGTCTCTCTCTCTCTTTCCAACAGAAGTTTGCCCAATAAAAGATTTTTATTCATCTTGCCACCTTGTCTCTCTAATAAACTACACTAAGACAGAGAAGGTGAGGTAATCACTTCTCTTTTGTACCTCCCTCCTGTGTCATCTCTTTCACATCCTGGGACCAATCAGCTACAACATCACTGCAGTCAACTAGACTGACATAATTATAGGTCTGAAATGGCTTAGAAAAATCAGCAATTTCTTTTTATCTCACTATTGTCTCAGGACATTCCTATATTTTAAAGAAGTAGAAATCTAACAGTGAGGCTATAAATTAAACTGCCCTTAAGTGAAGGCCTAAGGTTCAGTCATAAGGTTTAGCATGCAGTGTGCAGGCCATCTCTGACATCTTTCACTGGCATATCAAGCTCCAGCATTTCACCTTCCATGCCCGATGTTGAGGAACAGGAAGCACTCAACATGAAATTTATGCAGAGGCATCTAACTACACTTCCTCATCTGCAGCACTGAATAGCCAATTGTGGGAGGTGAGAAGAAGTGCATCAGAGATTTTCAGACTCTGCTTGGGTGAAACAGGATGGCAGGATCATTATTAGCTTTAAACAATGTCAGAAGCCACCATGAAAAAATCCTGCCCATATGCTTTTTAATCTGGATGTACCTCACACCACAAACTCAGCCCCAGGTGCATCCGAGCTGTTAGAACATTCCTGATTAACAGTTCATTATTGTCTTTAATTAAAGATGTACTTCGCAAACTCCTGGCGCCTCAGAGACCGCCTAGGAAAGGGCGAGGAAAGACTGAGAAAGTAAGTGTGATTTGTACCTGTGGGACATGGATATGGCTTTGTGCAGTTGCAAGAATAATATTAGAGCATCACAGTGAATGCCAATTGGTTATGTCTGTAATGTCATTTCCATTTGAGCCCAGTACTGCAGGGAAAACTTCTTGGAATAACAACATGATGTACTGAATCCTGATCAATGCAAAACACATGTAGTGGATTGTAACTGTTCTTTTTTATTTAAAAAAATACTTGGGAACTGCTTGGATGATGGGGTGTCATATAAGAACCTAACTAGCTCTATCAATTGATTGGTTGATGCAAGTAAGCTCTATGTCTATGCTCCTAGCCCCCAAATCCCTCCAAAAATCATAGTCTGCCTCTTTTACTTCCCCTCCACCTCTGAAATAAATCCCATGGAGCTCCTACAGGTGAAGAGATGAACTAGGGATGGGGTCACTTTAGCTGAAACAGTTCAAAACAGCTGTGCCTTTTGGGGGACTTAGTGGAAGTCACTAGGGCAAACTGTGCTTCCCCCATTCTCCCAGTTGCTAAGAGTAAGTTCTTTGAGCTTGTGAGTTCTGACTTCTCTCTTGGATGGGACAATCCTGATTTTAAATAGTCAGCCAAAAATTCTGAATTCTAGGCATGCAGACACTTAGTTTAGGTCTTCATCCTAGATGTTTAGCTCCATTAATCACACCATTGATCAGTCCATTAATGATCTGTTAATAACCATATTCAGGGGCAAATGGATAACAAATCAAAGCTTCAAAGAGGAACTGCAGAATTGGCATTCATATGCAGATTTGACATCACCCATTTAGGACTGAATAGAGACTCTGTTTTTTTCCCCCATTACAATAGGTAATTTTGCTTTCCTTCTCCCCACCTCCCCTTCCCCCCACCTATATGCTGCTGTCCACTGTTTGAATCTAAACAACTGCTTTGATTTGCTGTAACAGTCTGACCTGATTCTATGACTTACACTCCCCTGCATTTCTTTTGCTCCCATTCTGGAAGTTCCACATCTACAGGCATATGACGAAGTGGGATTTTTTCTTACAAAAGGTTAATCGATAAATAAAGTAGTTAGTCTTTAAAAGTGCCACCAGATTCCATGTTTGTTTTCCTGGGCTGGATCCAAAGCCCATTAAAATCAGTGGCAGGTTTTCTCAATGCAATGAGTTTTTGATCAGATCCTTCATTAAAGGCAGGGAGCGTGTTTCCCTGACATCCCCTCTCAGAAGCAGTGTGGGAAAGAGGCTGCCACACACCTCCTTTGGAACTAGACGTATGCAATCAGGCATACGAAAAAGCAAATGCTAATGCTGTACAATACCATGTGAAATGTAAAGTACTAAAAAAGAGAGAGAGGGAAAGATTTGACAAGATAAGGAAACTGTTTCTGTGCTTATTTCATTTAAATTAAGATGGTTAAAAGCAGCGTTTTTCTTCTGCATAGTAAAATTTCAAAGCTGTATTAAGTCAATGTACAGTTGTAAACTTTTGTAAGAGCAAGCTTAACCTTTTGTTCAGAGTTATGAACATTTTAGTTAGAAACAACCTCCATTCTCGAGGTGTTCAGTTCTACTGTTCAACTCGCACAGCAAATAGGTTATATTCTGGAAAAAGTAAAAACCTCCAAAAAATGTAAGTTGGTTTACTTAATCATACATATTTGAGTTTTGCCGAGTGTGAAAGTCCCTCTACAGATTCTAATTGTTAGGTACCTAAGGAACTCTGGGAGGAGAACTCAGATGTTTTGCCCCTAAGGAAAAAGGAAAACAGTTCAAAGAGAATCAGTGATAACAACCTTTTTTTCTTGAAGTCATTTTTGGCAAACTGCTTTCAAAAGAATTTATAATTTCTTTAGGAATCTCAAATAATTCATCTAAGGGTTGTCCATGTATATGTATAAACTAGAGACTCTCTGTAATTATATATATGCATATATATTGAGTGAATGTGAGAGAAAGAGAGAGAGAGATTGCAGTATCCCTATCACAATACTATTTTCCCCACCACCACACACACCTCATCTTCAGTGAAAATAGTGTTGCCACAGGGGAATTACACAGGCCCTGTTGTGTTAATTAAAATCTCTCACTCAAGCCAAATATTCACAGAAGCTCTTCTCTCAAAAAAATGTGAGCTGCGTCTGTTTCTGGTGCAAATGGGTGGGCTGGCCCTACAAAGCCAGACTGCAGGCTAGCACGGTGGCTTGCTCACATCAATATGCTTCTTGGTTCAGACCTGAGGAACCTGGGAAAATGTCAGTTTACAAAATAATTTTAAAAAATGAATATTGTTTTAGCTACTGGAATAGTGCTGAGGAAATAAATCCCACATTGTTGTGCCCCTGTTAATTCTGCCTTTGCTTTGTTTTTCATTAAAAAACAAAACAAAATAAAACAAAAACCTTCTCCTACCTTACTCACTTTTGTGGGGCACCCACTGCAGTACAGGAAATAGCATAATAAACAATGCCTTACCTGCCTACCAGCCAACTTAAGTAAAGCAGTTGCTAGTAAATAATTGTTTTTTCAATATTTCTCCTAGAATTATAGCACCTTTCCTTGCTTCAGTGTAAGCTGGGGTTTTCAGCAGTGCTAGCTAGTAAAGAGAAGCTAAGGAGATAAGTTGGCCATTCTGTATATCTATCTTAGGCTGCGTCTACACTGGTAAATTAAGTCGACTTAAGCTTGACCCTGTGTCTACACTACAGTTTCCTTAAGTCGACTTAAGCAGCTTGCTTAAGTCGACTTAAGGAAAATAAAGTCGGCTTAATTAAAATTAAGTCGACTTTATAAAACCTGCTTTCTAGTAGACCTAAGGCTTAAGTCGACTCCCTAGAGTCGACTTAAGCCAGTGTAGCCGTGGGGTAGCCCTAAGTTGACTTAGGGCTACCCCAGGGCTACACCAATGCCCTCCCTGCCACCGGGGGGGGGGAGGCACAGAGGTAGCCTGGCATGCCCCTGCACCTGGCAGGGCAGAGTCCTTCCCACCCTGCCCCTATGCCCTGCCAGGGTCCCTGACCACCTTTGCCCCCTTGTACCTAGGTACAAGGGGGCAAAGGCTGATCCCCCCTGGCATTGGGCATGGGGTGCCCCCCAGCCCCCGTGGACCTGCCCTAGGTCCCAGTAGCCCCACAAAGTCGACCTAGAGCATCCAGTGTGGACGCTATAGGTCGACTTTCTAAGTTCCCCTTTAAGTCGACTTTATTTTTAAGTGTGGACACACTAAGTTGACTTAAATTCACAAGTGTAGACATAGCCTTAGTTACCTGTATGCACCCCCGTAATTGTAGTGTCCAAATTCCTGACAGTCTAATGTATTCATCCTCACAAAATCCCTGTGAGGAAGGGAAGTGCTCTTAATCCTCTTTTACAGATGGGGAACAGAGGCACAGAAAGGATAAGTGATTTGCCCAAAGTCGTATGGACTGTCCATGGCAGAGCAGGGACTTGAACCTGGGTCCTCGGTTATTGCCCTAACCTCTGGGCCATCCACCACACAAAAACTCTCTTTGGTTTTCCTTGTTATAGCTTAATCCCATCATTTATTGTCCCTTCTGTCTTTTCATCCACCAAGCCTAAATTCCCTCCTTGAGAAATAAATCTACAGTATCTACAGTACTGCAAATGTTTTCTGAGGTGATTGCCTTTGCCACATTCACCTTCATTAGTAATTAAATGCATGTGGTTTTATCCATGCAAATTTAGGGCCCAATCCAGCACATGCCTAATTTTAAGTATGTGAGTAGTCCCTCTGACTTCAGTGCAGCTGCTCACATTTTTAAGGTTAGGCACATGCTCAGATGTCTGCTGGACTGGGGCTTTAGTGGTATGGAAAGGTTCTGGTGGTCACTTCTGGAAGTCCTCTGTTATAGCTGAGAGCTGGCTCTGCTATAGTTAAGGTTGAGCTCCTTTAAAGCTCAACTATTCTAAGTGCTCTAAAACTCACACGCTGACTTGGATTGTCCTGATGTTCACTGTGCCTTATGGAGGTGTAGCACAGGATTAGCGGTCTAAACTGTAAGTAGTTTGAGCAAGACATTCCTGAGATATGACACCTGACCCATCCCCACCCTAAAAACCAAACAAACCAGCATTTTGCAAAATCATCTGCTTCTTTTAATGTTTTTTGCTCACCCTTGGGGCTCAGACTATGGCTTTAATCATCCCCTAGCCAATCTCCGTTGCTTCATCTAAAACTATCAGCTCATGGGGTGAGTCTCCCACAGCATTCAATGCATGGCCTGCACTGAGTGCTCAAAAGTGCAGAGCTGTGGTGGTTGTTTTTCTGATGTGGAGCCTTGTCCCCTGCCCCACGAACTGCCTAAAAACCCCAGAGAGTTTGGATGTAGGGTGTCAGTTTAACATAGTGGTGTGCTTTCCCTGATGGGAATCACTACCAAAATTTAGTGAACTATGAAATGCTTCTGTGGTCAATAAAACACTTTCCCCACACCCTCACCAAGCAATATGGTTACAGCAACATTGTATGTAAAGCACATGCAAGCCTTAGAAAAGCAGACTAAAAATCAAAATATGCATAAAACTAATATTTGCATCTCAGCTGTTTGTGTTTATTAGTATTTAGATGCTCTTTTATTTTTTCTATGTTTTAATAGGATTTTATTTTAAAGTTGCCCCACTGCATATATTAAAGAATTGCAATAAAACCCAAATAACATCTTTAATTTATACCTGAATCTACTATTTCTTCCTTAGGAGCAGGGCTTTTTTGTGATGGTACTCAGGGGTACTGAGTACCAGCACCTTTTTTTCACAGCAATGCGGCCCTGGCTCCTGCCACTGGCAACCCCAGGTTCGTAGCCGAGTACCAGCACCTTTTTAAAAAAACAAAACAAAGAAAACCCAACTAGAAGAAAAAAAAGCACTACTTAGGAGAAAACACATTTAAAAATGAAATGTAAAATGAGAGTTTCCATTATATGACACTTCATGCTTGCAAGAAACTCCGCTGCTGCTATGAAAAGCCTCTGCAACCAAACCTCAGCTCCAGGCAAGAAAAAATGATGCCTGCCACTTAGAAATGCAGCTATTGGGACAGACAATGGGAATTCTTTGCACAGGGGACGCAAAGAAGATGGCAAGTTCAGACTTTTGCACTGGTAAAATCAAACAGTGTTTAAGACCCACTGAAATAGTCACAACAGTATTTGAAAATCTCAGCATTTTCATTTTAAAACTTGCAACACTTTGGAGTCTGCCTCTCCACCCCTTCCCTCACCCCCCCAAAATAGGATCATGTATTTGAGTGAACCTGTGTTCAAGAGCTCATGTCCATGATTAAATAAAGCCAGTCACCGAACTAGTACCTCGGGAAAGCACTGTCCTCTTTTAGATCTGAGAAAACGGAGTGAAATGCCTCATATTATAAGTCATGCTAGATGATAAAACCTTTCAAAATATTCACCAGATTCAGCCTCCATCACCACCAGAGCAGCATTTCTGCTAGTGTCCGGAACTAACGTTTAAATTCTATGGGTCTGATTCAACAAAAAGCTGCCCTTTAATCCAAAGGGCTTTGGATCATGACTAAAGAGCCTGATTTCTTCCCTTGTCCCCTGCCTACTTTAATCTTGTTGAGTAGTCCCTTTCTCTGCAAATAATCCCATTGATTTTATCATTGTATTTCCCCATACATTAGTAAGGGATTATAGCACCGTGTTGCCCTATTTAGGGGTACTGCGACTGCTGCTTTCCACATGGATCTCAGTCATTTCATTGTTCCCAGCTGTTTGTTGCATCCATCAGTAATCTGTTTTAGATTTTGACTGTGAACACTGCGACAGAGATTGTCTATTGTATGTTTCGATATTGCTTAGGACAGTGGGTCTGGGACAGCTAGACACGACCTCAACACAAATAATAAAAATATTGATTGGACCTCTTAATATTTGCATTTAGTTTAGATCTGGGGTGAGAGTCTATATTATGCCTCTAAGGGTACATCCACACTGGAGCCTTAGCCTTAGGTCGACTTAAGGGCAGTGAAGTCGACCTCCAGACTGTTGCATCCACACTGGGCGCTTATTAAGTCGACTTAAGCGCTTCCTTAAGTCGACTTAATAACACCACCCCTTAAGGTTGACCTAAGACTTACATTAAGTCAGCTTAAGCCAGTGTAGACGGGGAATAGCCCTTAAGTCGACCTAATTGGCCTCCAGCCCCCCCACAGAGTTCCTGGCCACTCTTCCATCAACCTAGCACCTGCCAGTGTGGATGCAGGGCTGTGGACTCTCTAAGTCGACTAAACAAGGTCAACTTAAAGTCGACCTTGGTTAAGTCAACTTAACCGAGCCTCCAGTGTAGACGTACCCTAAGAACCTGCAGCACCTTGCATTCCCCAGAATAACTAATACAGCCCTTGCGGCCTGACTGAGTTATGGCAGCACCCCAGGCCTACTCTGTGGGTGACAGCATTTTCTGGTATCTCCATATTCCATTGAACTGTGGCCCAGCCCCAGACACTCCAACCATGTCTCCTACACATTGAGACTTGCAAGAGGGTCCTTGTGATGCAGCCCTGCCCTATAGTTGTCCTGCCCAGTGCCTGCACTGAAGGAATCATTCCAGTCCCAGAGACAGAACCAGGGATTTTAGGGCCTCTCTTCACACTGCTCTCTCTGGCCTTTTTACATGATGCAAAGAAACTGGAATGAGTGGGAGAAGGTCACTGTCACTGCACACTACTAATACACCCCATTTCACTTCATTTCCCAGCATTTCGTCATGCAGCTCCTGAAAAAGGTTTAGAAAACTTAAGACTGCACTAATGTAAAGATCTTACAGAGATCCTCTCCTCTTTAAAATCAGTCATGAAAAAAGTGGAGAGGCTACTGTTCATTTCGCATTCTTAACTAAAATCATATGAAGATTCAGATTGAAAGATGAATTTGTTTTAGGAAGTGTGGAGGGAACAATTACATTGTTCCAGCATGAATTGTATTAGAAAAGGGGCATGAGCCTACAAGGTGTCAAATGCTTCATAAGAAGGTAGCTGAGCACCATTGAAGCTGAGACATATTGCTTCTAGGCCCTGATTTGGGAAAGTATCCCTGTTCAAGAAAAGGCTCTCACATTCGTGCTTAAATCCTATTAAAGCAAGTTTGGAAGCACTCTCCTGAATCTGGGCTCTAAATTTGTCCGCATAAATGAATACACACAAACTTTGCAGATGTTTTCAAAAATGTAGCCCAAAATGTACAGTACTGAAGCCCAAAACCTAATGTTCAAATAACATTTAGGCTGAGCCCCAAAGCACAGTAAGAAGGACTTCAAAGCTGTATTTTCAATGAGTGGACAGTTCAAAGTGAGTTCTCCAAAAATGTACATAGAGTGCATGCCTAGATTTGCATGCACAATGCCATCCATAGGCTGTGTAGTGCACAAGAAGTTATTTAACATCCCCGTTTTCATGCACACTAGTGTTACAAGCACATTCATATTGGCAGTAATTACAGGCTTCGGTGTAGACATGTAATTGTGCATGCGTCAGAGCCCCTGCCTACTGAAAATCTGTATAATGCATGAAATTGTCAGTTGTTTATAGGCCTTACTGTGGTAAGGGATTGCAGGAATGGTTACGGAGAAAGGGTCAGCCATAAACCTGTACAAACATCCTATATATGGGATTTCAACCCAAATCAACTTCTTTTCTGGCTGAGTCATTAAATCCTGCAAACCATTGTACTCATACCAGCTGAATAAGCCTCAGCTATTGTTGCAGTAGGACAAACAAGCCTCACTCGTATTGCTACTGGACATGGAAGGCACATAAATTATGCAGATGAATGTGAATGCTTAACTGTTATTGCTTCTCATACCTTTAAATGGGTAGAAAAGATGCTATGCTAGCTATATATGGATTAAATATAACTCAACAGCTAATAAATTGCCTCTCAGGTGTAAATTGGATCAACAACTTATAAATAAAACTGGCATTTTAGCTGTTTGTGGAGGTTTCTGTGCTGTGGTCACTTAGTAGAACGGTTTTGCTGGTTTAGATCTCACTCCTGTATACTCAGATTTGTGCCTCTGAATTTCTGCTTTTCACTTATTTTCCTGAAAATTTCCTGCTCTCTTTCATATTCCATTTTAAGCCGTGTCCCACCTACAGTACATGCTGTTATTTCTGAGCTGTCACTCTTACATATGAATCATTTTTGTATGTTTTGTCATTCCTAATATTGGTTTCTAGAAATGGCTGAGAAATATGGCAGGTGATAGAAGGGTCTACAAGAAAGAAGATAAAAACATCTTGCATTTCTTGATGAGATAAATTACAGGCTCTGACATTTTCAACAGTCCATATGGAGGTGATCAAATTGCCTCTAAGGGACATAAAATGCTTTCTGATGAGGAATGCAATCCGCATACATAAGACACTTCAGTCACATAATTTCCTCTATTGCATGGCTTTTCCACCTGTATTGAATTGTACTTTTTATAATGTGGTTTTTCTCAGACCTGCAGAACATAGGGTGGTGCTGAATCATATGATCTCTGGAGATTAAAATTGTATAGAATGACTTTCCCACCCCACACTGCCATCCTCTTAAATATGACTGATGGTAGTAGACTGTTTCATTGCTGCAAATGAATTTTAGCTCTAAGACATATAGATTGGTCCATAATAGCAGCAGATCCTCTTGATTAATGTATACTTAAGTTAGAAATACTGGCAGCATAAAATGTGCAAAACTCATGCTCTTACCCGGAAGAGATGGAGAACCGTAATGTCAGAAGTCAATATGTTAGACCAGTGATTTTCACCTTATGGTCCACAGAACCCTTGGGCTCCTCAGGCTATGTCTAAGAGTTCTGCAAGAGATTGTCTTTACCATAGAACAGTTTTCAACTTGTGATCCTCAGCTCCCTGTTGGTCAACAAACTATGTCTAAGATTTCCTAAAGGGGCTGCACCTCCATTCAAAATTTTTTAGGGCTTCATGAATGAAAAAAGGTTGAAAACTGCTGCCTTAGACAAACAGTGAATCATCTAGAGGTCTTCAGATGGTTACACTATGCCAAATAGATAGGAGAAATGCTTTGTGTGTATGGTTTTATGCTTTTTATTTTAGCTAAGGGTCCTCTGATACATGCTTCATCTGTCTCCAGTTCATGATGTCATAGTTAAATGTAAGTTATTTAATTTCTTTCATCTACGTATTGATATGGCAATGACAGGATGCAATCAAACCAGATATTAGTTCGAATCAAGAACGGTAGCTCACTAATTACTCTCATTGTAGTCACTGTACTTATAAAAGGCAAACTCTAATGTGGACCATTTAAACTTCATTTTGCCTTATTCGCTTTTAATGATTATGGAGCTCCTATTTTTGATATTTCTTTGAACTGTTTCAGCATCAAATGCAGCAAAGGTGTATCTATCCCTTTGAAATCTGTACACATGCTAGAACTTCCATTGCATCCCAGCCCACACTAGGCTCACTCTTATTCCTCAGGTTAGACATAGCACTATATAACATATGCTCAAATTGGGACAGCTAATAGCTAGCGAGTGCCATCTGACCTTGCTCTGATTTTCAGGGCTGCTTAGCACTGAAAATTTCCATTGGAGTTAATAAGGCCTCTGAGTTGTCAAGACCTCTGGAAGTCAGGCAATGTGTTCATAATCCTTCTTTCTCCACGGGGAAGTGTAAAGGTTCAGCTTCTGCTAAGCTGGAGGCTGGGGCAGTTAACTGATACCAATGCACAAAAATCATCTCAATACACAAGGGTTTATATAGGCATGTACACGTTTTCCCTACCCAACTCCAAAGTAGTGAACAGTCTTTTCTCAAGCGTCATAATTCTCTGAGGTCCCAAAAGGAAACAGTGCTTCTGGGACTAACTAAGAAATATGACACAACAGCTGAGTTCATGTTGATGCCAACAGGAGAATCTTGAGCCACTAAAGTCAATTAGAAACCATCAATGACCAAGATTTCACCCAGCATTGCTGCTTCTGGAGTTGGTAAGCCTGGGAATGATTCCAAAAAAAAAAGTGGCTCTCACTGGTTCACTGATCAGCTTGGTTTCTGTGGAAGAACCATCAGTATTCAGGTAAGAGCCTGCCTCTGCCTACATGATTCCCTGATGTGATATACCTCACTATCATTGTGTGGCAGGCCAGAAGCCCTCACCGTCACCTAGTCTGATTTCCTGCATATCACAGGCCACCAACACTGCCTAGCACCCATACACTAAACCCAACAACCAAAATCAGCCCCAAGTCAGACTACAAGTATCTGAAAAATGTGTGTTTCAAAGCATGGACTCAGTTAACCCTAACATTCTTTTCACAATTAAAATGAGCGTTTGGGGAGACACCCAAGTATATGAACAATGTTCCTGTTTGTTGGCAGGCTATATTCAATGGATTCTTCTGTCTTAAGCAGTGAACAAAGCAATTTCAAACCCATTAAGGTAAATGCCAGACTGACAAATTGTTGTCAAAGACATCAAGGTCACAAGAAGAAAAGTGTAAATAAGTTTCTCAGCTACAGAGAATATCTTTGGGCAAGGAATGCAGAGGTACAGCTTTAGATAAAGCTAAATGCATCATTTCTAAGTCTTAAGTAACTCAGTTATTAAAAGATCACAGTTTTCTCTCTCAAACACTAGGAACAAAAGATTTGAAACTTCCAGAGAAATGGGTCAATAACCTTTACAGGTGAAGGACAACAGAGTCCTGTGGCACTTTTAAAGACTAACAGATTGAGGCTTTGATACAGGTATGAATTAGACCTAAAATATGGATTTTAGTCAAGTGGCTGAAAACAGCTGGCCTCTTCATACTATTGTATGGCTTATTGCATGATACAATGTTCTTAATGTTGCCCTTCATTTATCAAACCACGGACACTTAGGAGAATTACTTTTGACCACAACTTAACTTTTTTGCTTGTAAATGCCACTGACTAATATAAAATTAAGAGTTGGCTTTTATACTGTGCTTAACACAATCACATAGGGAAATCTAAGCTCATCAGATCTATACTTAATAGTCAGACTCAGGCACTTCTTGGACTGGAGACCTCAGTGCTTTAGGGAGCGCTAGTGATTCAGCAGACAGCTTTCATGCTGCTAGAAATGTCATCTTTTGGATGATCTAGAAAACTGAGGTCCTGATTCTATGTAGTCAGTAAAAATCCAATGGCAAAATTCCAGTATGAGTGGTTACATTTTGTCTATAAATATTTCCATTGGTAGAATTAATCTGTCTCCTTTCACTGAAATCATCATCAAATGTAGTGTTTTTGTTGCACAATGGCTGCTTCTTACCACCTTGGACATGGGTGGGGGTCAATGCATTCTGGCTGGGCCAAAAGAAAAAGATAATAGAAATGTTAAACAAAAGAAAACAAAAAGTTGAAAAAAAATGGAGTTTAAACAGCAATGACATTTTTTCATGGAAAATGGCACTGCTGAATTTTGTACTTTTTATGAAATTTTGGGGGGAAAATCCAGGTTTTTTTAATTGTGAAATCTCTTATTCAAAATTGTTGGAAAAACCCTGCTCTTTCACACTTTTTTTACTTTTCCTGCCAGTAAAAATTGAGAGAAATTGAGGTTTTTCCCACACATCCCCAACCTTTTGCTAGTAGAAAAAAAAGTATTTTGTTTAAAGGGCAAAGCAGTGGGTTTTTTTGATAATCTCTGTTTCACCCACTGCAAAACAAGAGGGGAGTTTTAAAAAATGGAGAGAGGGGAAGAAAACTAAATATCCAAAAGAATATTTTTTTCTAAACAAACATATATTCTGTTAGAAAAAAAATTACTATGACTTCCTCCGTGATAAAACAAATACCAAACAAAAAAAGGTGAAAATTTGTTGTTGTTTTTTTAAAAAAAAATTCTAACAAACCCCTTAAAAACTCTAGTGATTATGTTCTTAGATGGCCAGTTCAGTAGATGCAGCTGGGAAAGTCCACTATACATGGGAAGCATTCATACATTCACATTAACTGCTTTGCTTCTGCCTCTGTGCAAAACTTCAGTTAGATCACTAGGCTTTCTGGTTTCTTCAGCTCAATCTCAGGTTTGCTCAGGTTAGGTGCATATGTTACAAAGTAAGACACAAAAAGGATGGACCTACTTCTCCATTCTGCTATACTAGTATAGACCAACACGATCACACTGAAATTAGTGGTAATACACCAACGCGAAACTCATGTAACAGAGTGAAAAATGGTCCCGGATGAGTATGCAGGTGTGGCTTAGCCATATAAATAAGTATCTATCTCTCCGTCCGGCCATCATATACCCATATACACAGTCAAATTAATTTGCTACAGAATATCAGTAAATTGAAAAGAACTTTAAAAGAACTTGAAAATGATCTTTAGGAATGAAATTATCTCTTTCAGCTTTGCTCAGGAAACCAGAAAGTGCTATCAAGAAAAATCTGACTCGTCTTATTGAAGCTGTATCTAATAACACTCATTGCTAAAAGTTGACTCACAAACATATTTGGAAAATACATTGTTAAAAATACCCAAACCAAACCAATCCTCCTCCTCCAAGACTTTGACATTGTGAATCCTGACAGTAGAGTAATGGCATGACCCTAAAAGTGTTGTCTTCCTTCCTGTCACTCACTGAAATGCTAACTTAACGCCCGCCAGAAATCTCTCGAGAAGGACCTATGTAAAGCTAACATTTGAAATGCAGCATCTCCCGCAGCCAGTCTCTCTCTATCAGCCACTGTCCTTTATTTCCACTTTATACTACATATGCTATTCTCACAGGCATCTTTGCATTTCCATTTCTTTCTTTCCATCTGCCCTGTGCTGGGAGTGCTTTAAATAACCACCAATGATATTGGTCACATTTAGCAGAAAGAGCTGAGCATAATTGGCAATATATTTCCCTGTAACTTCATTACCCAAGTGGAATACATCTCTTCTGTTACCTCAACCTGTGCACACAGGGCCATCATTTCCTTTCCCATTTTCAATTCAAATCCACTTTGAAACTTTTCATATCATATTATATCAGACCATCTCTTTGTACTATTTAAAAAGGGCAGGAGGAAATTGTGTGTAGCAGTCTAATGGCCTAATTCTGGTATTTATCGAAATGGTAGTGCAGTCATAAATCAGGATGGAAAACTCAATTTTTCCTCTATTATGATTAGCAGAAGAATTTGCTATTGCTGGATCATATCCTCATGCAGCTTTCTGACATCCCAGATGCACAAGGATTCTTCCATTCACTTTAATGGGGAAGAACTTCAGAGCCTTCTGAATAAGTAATTACTGGGACTTGGTGTTAGCCCCCTTTTAAAAGTTAATTCCCTGCTCATGATCAAATTTTAATTCCTTCCTGGGAAATAGGTAGAAGAGGTATTTCTATCATTTTCTTACTGGTGTCATAGCAGAAGGATGGCAGGCTGTTGATCTTTTCTTCTTCTCCTTCACTCCTCCTCTCTGCTTGAAGGGGTAAAGAGAGCTGCTGGAAGATGTGCTCTATTTGCGCAGCATTTCCTCTTCACCCTTGCCTGTGATAAGCAATGAACAGACCTCATTTGTGACTGGCATTCTACCTTACCAATTAACTAGTAATGACGTATTAATAAGAGGCAAGTTTTACCATTGGAAAGCCCAAGTCTTACCTATTTAAACTTTTGAACTTTCCTTGGATGTGGGTACCTCCAGCCCTTTTAACACAGGAACTCTTCTGAATTCCTTGCAATTTCTCTGCACATTGCTGATACTGAGGTTCATTGCTCAACAGAGCTACACAGAGAAGGACCATCGCTTCCCTGTGCAGCTCAAAACCACATTGCCTTTTTCCCTCTGCCACATTACAAGTTCCCCACTCACTGAGTATGCTGTCTCCTAGCTCCAGTACACCTCTGTCACTATCATGGCTCTTTACAATTCACTCTAGTAACCATTACACCAACCAATGATCAATAGAACACACCACGATCCAGTCACACCCACTTCCATTCCTGCACATCCTTTTCATGCCTTAGAAAACAATGCCACACAAGCAGTACCATCAGTTCCATGTTGGATACAGATTCCCTTAGTAGCTCATTTAGAGCACTTTTAAATCTCCAATGTGCCACAAGCGCATCTTGTGAAATGAATTACTTAACGTGGAACATTATCAGGGCCATAGGGTTGGAACAGACAGCAGGTGTCAATGGAGTGGAGAGTTAATAAACTAACTTGTTCTACGTTGAGGCCTTTGTTCTGAATAGTTTTACTTACATCTTGAGCCAAAGCAAGCACTGAAGAGATGCTAAGTCTTGGTTTCTGAACATCAAACAAGCCGGCATGATTAGCAGCTGTCTTCTGCCCTGCAGTGTCCCGGGATCAAGATATCAGGATTGGTGGAGATTGAGATAAAGAGGAATTAGGGCAGAACTGAAAGGCAAGCTGTTCTTGGGACTGATTACAAACCAGCATTTTAACAAGGACACACTGGTAATTCTGGAAGAGAAAAACTCAGCAAGAATAAAGAGTCACTATATGTTCACATCTACTAAAGAAATAAAATTATTGTGTAGATTCATTTGTAAACATTAAACCTATTCCATGCTGGAAGCCAGCAACCCCTTTGGAAGCCACTAGAGTGCTGCAACTTGGAGGCAAGCACGGAGGGCTCTTCGGCTGCGTCCACACTGGTAAATTAAGTCAACTTAAGCTTGCTTAAGTCGACTTAATTTACCCTGTGTCTACACTACAGTTTCCTTAAGTTGACGTAAGCAGCTTGCTTAAGTCGACTTAAGGAAAATAAAGTCAACTTAATTAAAATTAAGTCGACTTTATAAAATCACCTTCTTAGTACACCTAAGGCTTAAGTCGACTCCCTAGAGTTGACTTAAGCCAGTGTAAACGTGAGGTAGCCCTAAGTCGACTTAGGGCTACCCCAGGGCTACCCCAATGCCCTCCCTGCTGGGGGGGGGCACAGGGGTAGC
>ML685787.1:20706357-20749454 GCA_007922175.1 Pelusios castaneus
GGGGGGGTCAGCCAGTCCCTTCCTCCAGGCTCTTGCTGTCAGGGGCTTGACCAGGCCCTCTCTGCTGCTGCCTTCTGCCACTTCTGGGCCTCAGTGAGTCCCTATCTGCTGGCGCTGACCACTTGTGGCTCCTCTCTGTTGTTTGCCAGTCAAAGCTTCCCAGTTTCTCTAGTGATTTCATCTCTCAGAGAATTGCATCTCAAGGGAAAGCCTTTCCACTGACATAGGAGCAATATCCCCACTTCAAATAGAAGACTCCAAAAGGAATCATTAACTCTATTTTTCAACAATGAGAAAGGGGAGTTAAGCATTGCCTAAGGCTTGCCCTTTGTCAGAACTAGTGCAATCTCAGCAATAATCCCCTCCCTCTTGCCTTACAATGCCAGAGCATCCCTCTACCACGCTTTTGAGCTGTTTAGGCGAGAGTGAATTTTTCATCAGAAAAGGCTAAACGACATTCATACAATCAATGGGCAATATTTCATTTCCCCTGCATTTAAAACAAAAGGGATTTGTAAGCCCAAACCAGCCATACTAACCATTTCCTATCATGCCCAGCACCTGGGTGGGTTAATCCATATACGATGAAACTACAACATGTACTTAGTTGTACGCATGCAAATGCAAAGTCCATGCAAATAAGGGCCTACCCTTACAGCTGACTGAGCGAGGGAGTTCCCTCAGACACTCAGACCTTGCTTACAGTAACAACAAGGAAGCATTAGGAATAGACCCCCATTTCCCCTGAGTCCCACTCCAGTGTAAAAAGTAGGTCTTTTAGCCAGGTTTTGATTACACTTCTAAGTGAAAAAATTCCTTTATGTATTGCAGAGCTGATCTATCCTGACAGATAGTGCGCAGAGCCACAGTCATTAGCAAGATCTAGACTACATAGCTGCCATAGTTCATTTAAGATCTTCGATGGCCTGCTAGGCCCAACACTTCTCCACTGCATAGGAACCAGCCAGTATTCTGTATCACCATCTCAAGGAAGGGCACGCGTATTCGAATATCTTGACAGGAGCAGGAGAAATTCAATAAGCAGTTCACAGCAAAACAGTCCGAAACCAAGCGTCAGAGTCGTTGACAAATGGCAGCAACATTCTAAAGCAGCCAAGAGAGTCAGAGTTGCAAACAGCATAAAGCTGCTTGGGGAAGGACTTTCAGGTGATATAAATGCCAGGCTAAAGACCTAATATTAGCGGGATTAAAACAAAAACTCTTTCCGGTGTTTTTTGCATTAAAATGTGCAAAGCCGAGATAAATACAAGCTGCAAAATTAAGTCCCAGCTCTGGATCCAAAGTTTGAATACTCCCCCCCTCTGTCCTTAAATTCAGATTTGTACAGGAGTTTGGGATTGATTTATCTTTGATGAACAGGCCTGAAAGTGCTCATAAGAAAAAACTTTTCCTTGAAAAATCTCTAAAGATAGTCATACATGAAAAGCCCCATACCGTGTATCAGAGAGATGTCAACTGCTACATATTGATTGCCTTCTGACCCAAAAAAACCTGCCTGTTCAGAGGTTATGTCTTCAAGTAAACAACAATGACCTGATTACAAGTCTTTTTACTGTTCTGGAACCCTCTGAGGCAGTGACAGCAGGTGTCATTCAATACAAGCACAAATATCCTGAATTATTTTGCTGGTTTTACAAGAGATGAAAGATTTCTCTCTTTCCCAGACACACATACAGAGCCTGACAGTTGTGGGTAAAGCTTATTTATGCCATTTGACTAGATTCTCTTTCACTCTCTGAGTAAAGGCAATTGAATCAGCAAACATGTAACCAAGGAAGCAAACTGAGTAAATAAAATCAGCAGCAATGGATGACATCACCATTGCTGCTGGGTGCCACAATGTGCCAGCTGGTTACATGTCCTTGCCAAGCGAGATTTATGTATGGAAAACCCTATATCACAGTAAATGCTATTGTGGCATCAGCTCATGCTGATGTGGTATTCACATGGTGCATATGCGTAGGATTATTTCGTACACAGAGGTTCATGATAAGTAGATCTGAAGCATTTTTGTAAACTACACTAGCAGTGAACATTACCCTTGACCATGCTTTTAAATCTGGCCCAGTTACATTAGTCACATAGGCTATGCCTACACTGAGAAATTTAGGGCGACTTTACCAAGTCGAGTTTATTAAGTCGACCGTATTAAGTCAACCTAGAGAGTCCACACAGGACTCTTAAGTCGACTTAAACTTGGCCTTACTAAGTCAACTTAGAGAGTCTACACTAGACTCTTTAAGTCGACTAGTTAGGTCCAGGGGGAGGGAGGCTCCTTTGGAGCCTCAGTTCCCCAGGGTATGGGGGCTCATCCTGGGGAGAGCCAGCCCCACATGGGTCTGGCTATCCCTGAGACAGCAAGCCCCAGAGCGGTCCAGGGGAGAAGGGAGCGTGGAGCTCCCTTCTCGCCCGGACTGCTCCACTCCCTTCTGGCCGGGACTGCTCAGGTCATGGGCAGAAGGGAGCCCCATGCTCCCTTCTGGCTGGGAATGAGTGATTCCCATGGTCCCGGCCAGAAGGGACAATGGGGCTCCCTTCTCTCAAGGACCGGGAGCCACGGCTTCTTCTTGCTGGGACCTGCGGAGGTCCCGGCTCGAAGGGAGAACGGGGTTCCTTTCTGCCCTGCAGCTCCTTTCTGGCTGGGATTGCACTCCAGCTGCTGCGGAGCCCCCGGGGGCTCCCTAGCAGCTGGAGCGCTGGCAATTGCTGGCACAGCACTCCAGTTGCTGGGGAAGCCCCAGGGGCTCTTTAACAGCAGGAGCACCTGCAATTGCCGGCATGGCGCTCCAGCAGCTGGGGAGCCCCCAGGGGCTCTCTAGAAGCTGGAGTGCCAGCAATTGCTGGAATGGTGCTCCAGCTGCTGGGGAAGCCCCAGGGGCTCCCTAGCAGCTGGAGCGTGGTCCTGAAAGGAGCCGCAGGGCTCTGTTCTGGCTGGGACTGCTTGGTCCAGGCAGAAAGGAGCTCCGCGATCCCTTCTGGCCGGGACCACTGGGGTCCCAACCAGAAAGGAGCCCTGTGGTCCCTTCTCCCTGGGACGTGAGTGGTCCCAGGGAGAAGGGAGCTGGGACAAGTCACTAGCAGCTTCCTGGGGAGAAGGGAGCAGGGATTTAAGCATTAAAGTCAACTTAAAAGTAGGTCTTATTAAGTCGGCACCGACCCCCTCCCCCCAAATCAGCACCCAGTAGTGTGCAGGTACACTACTGCCCAGTGATACAATGCGTCCTATAAGTCCCCATGACTAAAATGCTCCCTAAGTGCCTCCTGTATGTGGACGGCTCTCAGCTGTGCCCCCCCTGATATTCCTAGTGGCTTGCTGCTGGAAGGCAAACTCTAGCCGTTCGGAATCCCATGGCTGCAAATCCATCGACCATCTCCCACACATTGCCCAACGTCTCTGTCCTCCGGAGCAGAACACAATTAATGGCTCCGCACATTTGTGAAAGGGTAACCCGATGGTCGACCTGCTGACTCCAAACATATTCGCGACCGACTGGTAGCAGTCTGGAGTCACCATTTTCCACAGTGCGATTGCAACACGCTTCTCCACGGTGAGGGCGGCTCTCATTTTGGTGTCCTTGCATTGCAGGGCACGGGCTAGCTCCTCACACAGTTCCATGAATGTGGCTTTTCACATTCGAAAGTTCTGTAGCCACTGGTCATCATCCCACACCTGCAAAACAATGCAGTCCCACCACTCAGTCTTTGTCTCTCGTGACCAGAACCGGCGGTGCACCGTGTGCAGATGCTCTGTGAAGGAGCTCAGCAATGCGATGCTGTTGTTCTGCATGCCAGTCACCAGCCCAGGGTCATCCGAATCCTGGTCTGATTCAGAGCTGAACGCATACTGAGCCACCAGCCGAGATGTGTTCATTATGCTGAAGGCGACAGTCGAGATCAGAGCTGGATCCATGTTGCTGCAAAAAGGAGTTCCAGGAAGCAACATGGTACTGTTGAAAATGGGCGCGAGTTGCTAGTAGCAACTCTCGTGATGCAAGGGGAACAGAATGCACCATGGGAAACCAAGACTTTACCCATGGTGCTCAGCGCTACTCTCCTTCTACCCAGGATTCTTAGCACGGAATCAGGATGGATGGAACTGTGGGATAGGTTCCCACAATTCAATTGGGTTTCTTGTGAAATCATGAATTGCCGGGGCGGGGGGGGAGGGCTCTGTTCCATCACAAGCAGTTCAGTGTGGACACAATACTGTGCTACAAAAACCACGTGACTTTTAAAGTGCAACGGGCTTGTTGTGCAATTATTCCTGCAGTGTGCACATGGCCTTAGCCTCTCCTACCATCAGTACTTCTCACACCGGTGGACAGAAACAGTCACCCTTAGCTACTGCACACAGCTTGGTGCCTGCAACCTGCTTGCCCACTGCTCAAGCCAGCTTTTGAGGTCTTTAAAGGTCTTGCCTTGCTACCGTGTACCCTTCTGTAAGTGTGATACCCACCCACGTGCCATAGCGAGGGTGTCAGAATGTCCCTGTACTCCACATGGTACCAACACAAAATTGCTCTGGAAATAAGTTATTTGTAGAAGTTGAATAAAGTGTCACTAATCAAAGATCGTTCACTGCTGATTAATGCTGGCTCATAGCACAATAATTATTGGCCTGTGGAGGAATTCAACCTACCTTAGCAGGGAAACATTTAAGATTTAATTTTTGGATATTTTAATTCTTGCACCCACCTCTTTCCAGAACTGCCTCACTGTTGGACAGGCCCAAAGCATATGCATCAGGGTTTCTTGGTCTTTTTAACAGCACCAACAGAAAACAGAGGGTAAAGCCTTTGTCTTGTGCAACCTCTGGGGTGTCCATTATATTAAAAGTGCATAATATTAGTGGAGATCCCTTGAAGCATATGGTATCTGGAAACGTATACAAGCTGTAAGTCTTTTTCCTATTTGTGCTGCTCAGTGTCTGGCTCTTTATGAAAAAAATCAATCCAATTTTAATCACACACACAAAATGATTATTGGGCCTGGCATTCATTAGGTTCTATTTTAAATTTCTTGTCTGTAAAGTAGTGAACCAGTGAGCCAAAAGCCAAAATCTAAGGACCACAGACCCTCCATTGTTCAAAATCTGCATCTGAATTTTACTGCTGGAGCCTATGTGCATTCTCCTAACACCATTGCTACCATCCTGCAGTCATAATTAATATCATGCCTCCTTAAGATAAAGCAAAACTTGAGCCTGTCACTGGTGATATTATGCAGCAATGGTAACAGAAGAGGGGGGCTCCTCTTTCCCAGTGACTCCACTGAATCTGAAAAACAACTTTACAGTTCCGGTCCCCCAAATGGTCAACAGTGCATTAGACACACAACAAACCAACCAACCATATACAGGGGTCATTTTGACCCACTTCTACAATGAAACGCTGCTGCTGTTTAACAGCACACAGCAAGACGCCACAGCAGTTTAAGACACCAAGTAATGAAGAGCACTGTTGTGTTTTTGCTCTCTGCATGACATCAATATAAGGAAACCACACGGACGCAGCTGGGTTCAAAATAACGGTGGCTACTAATCATATTCATACGTACAAGCCTAGGAACACCCATGTATTGCTGCTGCGTTTTATTGATTCCTTTTGCAACAGAATACGAGAAGGCCAACCTGAGGGCTCACAAACGATTTAAAGGCATACTACCCAATAAATACCATATTCAATTTCAGTTGTGGGGGATGTGGAGGGAATTTGGGCTGCTACCTGAAATGGAATGCAAAACACCTCTACTTTGCACAAACGTGCGAGAGGCACACCAATGGCGTCAAGTCTTTTGTTTTTATATCTTTTTGTAAAGATGATGACTCCACCATAGCACTGGTGTCCCACAACCCCATGCTGGGCCATGCGGCAGAGTGCTGTTTCCGGAACTACTGACACTACATCCTACAGCTTTTGCCATTAAATATGGACCTGCTCCAATGCGCATTCGTTTTTGCAATGTGGCAAGGACCCACTGCCCTTAATACCCTGACTGCAGGAAATTCTAGGAGTTGATTGATGACCTTTCAGAGTTTTATCATGAATGCTGTGCTTCTGGACTCCTTTCTACCTGCAGCTCCTGCTAATACAAATAACAGGCTGCTGTCAAGAGCTGGTTGTGCATGTAAAGCAGGAAACAGATAACGGCTGTTTTCCCATCCTGAGTTTCTGCAGGTGAGGGCCTATGCAGGCAGCAAGTCAGGACTGAGAAGCTGGCTAGGACAACCACATCCCAGGACCCTCTACTGGGAGTGGGTTGATGAAGACAGGAATCCAAGGGAAGGAGGAGGACTCACAGGAGTGCAATCCTTTTCCCATTTCCCTCTGCTGCAACCAAGAGAGAGATGGCAGGGGACCAAAGTAATTTTCTTTACAGGATAGAACATGTGGAGGTAGGGGTGGTGGAGTGCGCAGCATCCCTGCAGTTGGCAGGGTTATTGATAAAGTCTGTCCTAGGTAGCCAAGGAAGAGAAGAAGGGGAAAGTACAGGAGATGGCCATGGTGAGAGGGAATTGGGGCGAGAGAGCTATTGTTGCTAGATTGTCAGGTGAGAGGGAGAGCAGAGACTTTAGCCAGGGACTATTGCCTGCCATAGGAGGAAGACCAGGGCTAGAACAGGAAGGACAAAAACAAGGCTCTGATGTGGAGCATGAGAGAGGAAGGGAAGCGGGTGTGCAAAGCTGCATGGAAGAGGGGAAGGTTTTCACAGTGGGGATTAGGGTAAGTCAGTATGTTTTGTGTTTAATTCAAGCTGAATTCTCATCTGGGCACATGTACTCACTCAAACGAGTATCGGGGTGGGAGCTCACAAATCACATGCCCAAACTGCAGCACTGATGTTTTCAACCCCAGGATTGTCACATGATTTTGTAGGTCTCAGGGGTGGTTGACCCTGGGGCAGACAAAACTAAATAGCTTGACCTCTCAGTTTTGGCCGGAGACCACTGTTGCGTGTCCCAGCCAGAGGATGAACTACCTGCTTTACGTTGGCTGACAGGACGGGCAGAGCTAGCTACTGAGGTCCACAGCCCCCTCTCCCCTCCCGCTGCTACTTCCCTTGCCAGTCAATCAGTTTGCCATTCTGCCCTCAACTCTTCTCCCTCATCCAATGAGACCCAGAGAGAGGTGGAGGAGGAATCCATAACAAGAGAAGATACTGTCACTGCTGAGCAAGGAGCTCTGCCCAACCTGGGTGTGAAGGACTGGGACGGGCAAGAACTAAGAGTGGGAGGAAGAAGTGAGCGGAGGATGGTGACTGTGGTGCAGCGGGAGAGCAGAATAACACGGAAAAGCCTGGGAACTGTCAAGGGAGAGAGAAGGTTGGATGGTTTTACTAATGAGCTGAGGCGTAGTGGCAGCATGGATTAAGTGGTTAATGAGAGGCGATAGGGAGAAAGCTTGATGGACAGACGGGGAACTGATGGACTATACAGCAGGGTGTCGAGTTTGAAGCTTTACAATCTGCAAGCAGCTTGCATGTGTAAATTATATGGTTTTGTTGTACTAATGTAGCTAGGTCTGGACAGAAGACTGCATTCAGGAAAACCTGAGAAAGGTGACTCATTTTAAATGAACAGAGTCCTGTGGCACTTTTAAAGACTAACAGATTTATTTAAATGGTTACAATACCACATTGGCCATTAGTGAGAATATTGCCCAGAGGGCCAGACTTGGATTTTTTTTTAACACCTTTACAGGAAGGTATGTTTAGTGTCAACGTCCCTATGCTACCATGTAATACTAGTATGCCTCCCATTCTGTTTCTCTTTATAGCAACACTAATTTTGATTTATGGTTTTCAATTTTTCCTCTGTGCTCTTTGACCACAGTCTCTTCAATTCTCAGACATGGAAACTCTGTCCATACCAATTTTGGCCTTTTCAATTTAGTAAACATTGATTTCATATTTTAAAGAGACAACAGAAAGAGTGAAAAAAATGTAAACTAAAACAGTAGCGCTTGACAACATGTGTCACTTTGGAGCTGACTACGTAGGTTTCATAGGACTTGTGTTTGTATGGTTTAAACATTGTGGGACGTGTAAAGCAGGAGAAAATAGAAAATAAAGCTGGCGAAGCAGTGTCTACATTATGCTGTGTTGTATATCCAGAAGCAGAAGTATCATCAGTGGTGATAAGATTAAGATTATTAAACTTTTTTCTCTGATACCTCTAATATAACAACTATCCTTAAAATAGTTTGAAGCATTGTATGTTAGTATGTGAGTTTTTTTGTTTGTTTGTTTGTTTTTTACTATATGTACTCTTCAAGCGACAGTAATGGTTATGGAAAAAGAATACAGTAGAAATTCAGAATTACAAACAACAGAGTTAAGAGCTGACCAGTCAACCACACACCTCATTTGGAACAAGGAGTACACAATCAGGCAGCCACAGAGATTCCACCGCGCCCCCCACCCCGACACATACACACAAAAGGCAAATACAATACTGGGTTAAATTTAAACCACTAAAAAAAAAGGGGAAAGTTTTTTAAAAATTGACACGGTGAGGAAACGTTTCAAAGCTGTATTAAGTTACTGTTCAGTTGCAAATTTTTGAAAGAACAACCATAACATTTTGCTCAGAGTTATGAACATTTCAGAATTACAAACAATCTCCATTCCCTCAGGTGTTCGTAGCTCTGAGGTTGTACTGTCAATGATACACAAAGCAGTTATTCAGGAATGACCAGTGACAAAGTGAAAAACTACAGCATTTATGGTTGGCTCCAATATGTTTCAGTTTCACTTCCAAAATTCTGGGTGCAGTTTCCCCTGTGCTTTTTTGCATGTTCAGCAACTTAAACAGGGTCCACAATGTTACAAGCTAATTCTGAAAACTTGGCCTCAAGTCTTGTTCTCAGCAACAACAAACAATATTGCATGTAAGACCCAATCCTGGTCTCATTAAAGTCCATGACAAAAGGGATTTCAGTGGAAGCCAGTTTGAGCCCATAAGGTGGAATAAACCCCTAACTCCTCCAGCACTGTCAGAAATTGAAGATATGGTCCTAGATCATTGGAGAAGTAGCTTTCCCTTGATTTGCAATTAGGTCTCAGATGTCTCTTCCCTTTCCATCCCTAGGTATTAATAATCTTTATACAGGTAACAAATGTAAAAATTTTAATGCATTTGCTAGGATTATTCTAATTTTATTGATAAAATCAATTAATAAAGCTCATTAATGCCCAAAATATAACTGACTAGCACTGAGGCTCAGATCCTTAAGGCAAAACACTGACTGATTTCAATGGCAGGAAGGTGGGCCACCTACAGGCGTGGTGCTCTTCAGATGGTAAACACAATTGCCAAATGCCTCTCAGTTATAGGTTTGGGGTGAGAAGAAAAAAAGGAGGAAAAATAACATTCCACCTTACTTTGTACCAGCACAGACATTAGAAGAGTCTCTTAGACAAAATTAATAGTATGAGGGCACATTGCACTAGCCTCAAAATAGAAGAGGGGGGGAAATGGATTACACATTAAACTGCAACCAAGGAAATGGCTGCAAGCAATTTTGTAAGTATCATAGCACAGCTGCCTCTATCGCACTGTGCTCATCAGAATTCATGTTTTCTATCTAGTGAGCTGCTCTTTTCAGACACAAGCAATCACTAAGAATGTGTTGTGGGAAGATATAGAGCAAAAGTTTAGATATCCACAAACTAAAAAAGAGTCAGAATGTAAAGAGAAAAATCATTCATCAAACATCAACCCCTTTCATTACTAACAAAAGTAGAGACCTGTTAAGGCTTCCTAAAACTATAAAGGGGAATGAGGGAGGGAACAGCAGGAGGCCCAGCTCAGACAGGGAAGGAACAGTGAAGATCTGTGGGGGAGGGCTGTGGGAAGGGAGTAAGTTCAAAAGATTTGAGAAGCTTTTCAGTGCATGTAAATAGGTTTGGAGAATGAGTCTATTACATTGTGTTCTTGGGATTTCTAATGTGAGCTCTCGTTATAAACATGAACAGCCATCCAATGATTTTGAGAATATCAAAGCAAAACTAGTTAATGCTTAAAATGGCTGCATTATCTTTCTTGGGGCTCATCTTATCCAACAATCTGACTTTCCATGTCCTGAAATTTTGAAAGGGAATGAAGCAGGATGCATTGTTGTTACTATTGAATAAATTTCCAATTCAAAGTCCTTTTTTACTTTTTAGCTTCTAAAGTGGCTTATGTGCCAGCTTGATCCATTTGCAACCTTTTCTCTCAAAGTGCAATAGGAAGTACTTCCAATTTTATTCTCTCTCTTCTGGATAAAGAAACTTGAGAATGATGTTCAATTTTACTGCATAGTGACTATAGGGGGGTGGCATTTTCATTTGAAAGCTATTACTATTTGCCTTTTCAGTCCTGTATCATATATCCATTCTGGTAAGGAGCTGGGACACTCAACAACTCAAAGGCTATGCCTTACTACAAAAAAAAAACAGGTGAATGCTGCACCTCAACTAACTACAGCAAGGTATAAACTACAGTGCCTTGTTTACCCTAGGATTGTACCTTTTATTAGCTAACTCATTGAAAAGAAAACAACCTCTTTTGCCTCTAGTAGTATGGGTTGGATTGATTTAAAACAGATGGTTATTCACCCTCGTGCAGTAGCCAAAATTCTTCGAGATATGTGTCCCCGTGCTGCTCCACTCAAAGTGTGCTGGCGCTCCCGGCGTCCTCGATCGGAGAGTTGACAGCAGAGCCCCTGGGACCATGTGTGCTCTCAGCCCTCAGTTCCTTCTCTACCACAGAGCAATGGTAACATGAACCTATACTCCGAAGCAGAGGGGAGGAGGGTGGGTAGTGGAACAGCACAGGGACACACATCTCAAAGAACCTTGGCTACTGCACAAGGGTGAGTATCCTTCAGTTCTTTCTTTGAGTAGTGTCCCCCTGGTGCTCCACTCAAGGTGCTTACAAAGCAGTTCCCCTAGCTAGTGGGGGGATCTTCGGAGCTATTCCGCTGAGCAGCTTTTAATTACAGACTGGCCAACTGACATGTCCTGTGTGGTCATCTGCTCAACAGCATAGTGTTTTACAAAAGTATCTGCCGAGGCCCACGCTTCTGCTTTGCATATGTCCATTAATGGGACATTATCTAGAAATGCCACGGATGTTGCTACCGACCTGGTAGAATGTGTTCTTACAGGTCCAGGTGGGATCTTGCCTACCTGTGTGCAGGCCATGTGTATGCATGAGGACACCCATTTTGATAGTCTCTGTTTGGAAATCACGTTCCCCTTTGAGTGCTCAGCTCTTGACACGAACAATAGAGGGGATTTTCTAAAGTCCTTTGTTCTACCCAAATAAAATGCAATTGCCTGTCTCACATCTAAAGAATGCAAGGTAGCATGCTGGGGATCGGTTTAGGAAAGAAAACTGGGTCATGTATAGTCTGGTTCATATGAAACACTGACGAAATCTTAGGGAGGAATTTTGGATATGGCCTGAGGGACATTTTATCCTTATAAAAGACTGTGTATGGTGGGTGCGCCTAGAGAGCTCCAAGTTCAGAGACATGCTTCACTGATGTTATTGCTACTAAGAAAGCTACCTTCATTGACAAATGCAGCAGCGAGCACGTAGCCATTCATTCAAATGGAGGTTTAATCATCGCCCATAGGACCAGGGTGAGGTCCCTCCCATGGTGTAAGCTGAAGACTTCACCTCTGGGTAGAGATTCTGCAGACCAATCATGAACCTCTTAACCCCTGGGTGAGCGAAGGCCGTCTTATTCTGCCATAGTTCATGAAACGTCGATATGGAGGCCAAATGTACCTTAATGGTATTAATCGATACTCCTGTATGTTTCAGTGTGAGTAAATAGTCCAACAGTGTCTCGATCGGTGCTGTGGTCGGGTTCAGTTCTTTCTGTTGGCAACATGTGGCAAATCTATGCCATTTTTGGAGGTCGTCCTCCTAGTTGCTGGTTCCCTATTGTTCAAGAGAACATGCTTAACTGATTCTGAACATCGGCCCTCTATTGCATTGAACCATTCAGGACCCATGCCGTGAGATGCAACCTGTCTAACCGGGAGTGTAGCAGTTGGCCCTTGTTCTGCATTAGCAGGTTCTGTACCAACGGAAGCGTGATTGGCCGTTCCATGGACATTTCTGTCAGGTGAGTAAGCCAATTCTGTCTTGGCCATGCTGGTGCTATCATTATGACTTTGGCCTTGTCCTGCCATACTTTGGCAGGGTTTTCAGGATCATTGGGACTGGTGGAAAGGCGTACATCAGAGTGTGACCCCAGTCTAAGAGGAATGTATCGCCCATCGACCCCCTTCCTATTCCTGCCCTGGAACAGAAACTCTTGCATTTCCTGTTTGCAGGAATTGCAAACAGGTCCATTTCGGGATAACCCCACCGATGAAACACACAGCGAAGGATGCTGTCGCTGAACTCCCATTCGTGGTTTTCGATGAATCTCCTGCTCAGCTCGTTGGCCATAGTGTTTTGTTCATCGGGTAAGTAAATCGCTGATAATCAGACATTCTGGGCAATATACCACCTCCAAAGTTTGATTGCCTCCGCACAAAGGGATTGGGAACACGGGCCCCCCTGGCAGTTGATATAATACATGCATGCCATATTCTCTGTTTGTATTTTTACTGTCTTTCCCTTTATATGAGACAGGAAATGACAGCATGCATTTCGAACTGCCTGGAGTTCTAGTAAGTTGATGTGTAGCTCCCTCTCCTGTATTAACCATTTGCCTGGGGCTGTGAAGCCCTTTAAATGTGCCCCCCCTCACCCGAAGAGAGAGGTGTCTGTGGTGATAAGGGCCGACGGAGGTTGAGGTCTGAAGGGTACGCCTGCTAGAAGATTGTTCGGGCAAGTCCACCATACGAGGGCCTTCTTTATGTTGTTCGGGACAGATATAATATGATATAGTGAGTTCCTGCATGGTCTGTAGATTGTCATTATTCACGCCTGTAAGGGTTGCACGTGTAATCTTGCATCCTGTACCACATAGGTGGTTGGCACCATGTGCCCCAGCAACTGAAGGTATGTACACACCGGGAGCGTCGGGCTGAGTCGTAAGGTAAGTATCAGTCTCTGTATGGCACCAAATCTCTCTTTTGGTAGGTATGCTCTGCTCACAATTGTATCTACGTGTGCTCCTATAAAATGTATTTCCTGAGTTGGGCATAGTATGGATTTCTTGTAGTTTATCAATAGACCGAGTGACTGAAACAGTCTCTGTGTTGTGACAACTGTCTGTTGCGCCATCGGGTAGCTGCGTGCCCTTATCAGACAGTCGTTCAGATAAGGGAAGATTGTCACCCCCAATTTGCGCAAATGAGTGTTTACTGTCGCTAGCACCTTAGAAAATACCCTTGGTGCCGTGCATAGTACAAAAGGCAGGACCGCATATTGATAATGTTGGTCCCCTATGGTAAACAGAAGGAATTTTGTGTGCATGGAATGAACTGGGATATGAAAATATGCATCTTGTAGGTCGAGGGAAGTCCCCTTGGTCTATGGAAGGAAGGATCGTGGAGAGGGTCATCATCTTGAACTTTTGCACTTTGATCTGCTTGTTCACTTTTCTGGTGCTGGAGTCTGAGCCGGTGCTGAGCTATGTGGCACCCCTGGAGGCTGTTGATCCGCAGGTAACGGGGAGCGAAGTCTCTTTGGTGCCGGGGTCTGGGGCCGCGTCGGTACTGTGTGCTTCCTTGCCGCGGTCTGCACCGTCCCGGTAGGAGCTGGGCTAAGTGTCGACCCTGCATTCTTTCCCAGTGCCTTTGATGGAGGCTCTGCTGGTGCCGGCATGGGGTTCGGATTGGCCGTTGCAGCCGTTAGCAGCACTGCATCTCCTGCTGCTGTCAGTGGATCCCGTTTTTTTTGCCGGGGTGAGTCCCTAAGGACTTTCCCTGCTCCTTGCCTCTTTTTGCCTGAGGACTCTGCAGCCTCCTTGGCAATATCTATTTTTCCATATACCTCACTCTTTTCTCCGAGCCAGATGGAGAACAGGAGGATGAAACTCTCTTTGAGGTTTTAGCCGCTGAGCCGGCCGGGCACCCTGGATCAGAGGCAGGTCTCAATGACCCTTCCATCAGGATTGATTTCATCTTCAGGTCCCTGTCCCGTCTGGTCCACAACTTCAAATTTTTACAATGTTGACAAGTCTGGGACATATGTCCCTCACCAAGACAGTGGATGCAGTCCAGGTGGCCATCGGAGACTGGCATTGCATCCCTACACTTTAAACAACGTTTAAAGTCTGGAGTGGCTGACACAGCTGCCCAGCCGCGGTAGCCGGGAAACAAAAAAAAAATATATTTGTTTCTTTTTTTTAAGATAAAAAAGAGTATCTGAGGCTATGTCTACACTGGGTAATTTAAGTCGACTTTAACTAAGTCGACCTAGTGTGTCTCCACTTAAAATTAAAGTTGACTTTGGGGGGAACTTACAAAGTTGACCTAGAGTGTCCACACTGGACTCCTGGGTCGACTTCTAGGGGCTTGGGGGACCTAGGGCAGGTCCATGGGGGTGGGGGGGGGCACCCCTTGCCCAATGCCAGGGGGCTCAGCCTTTGCCCCATTGTACCTAGGGGGCATGCCAGGCTTCCCTTGTGCCCCCCCTGGCAGGGAGGGCATTAGTGTAGCCCTGGGGTATCCCTAAGTTGACTTAAGCCAGTGTAACCGTGGGGTAGCCCTAAGTCGACTCTAGGGAGTCGACTTAAGTCTTAGGTCTAGTGGAAAGGAGGTTTAATAAAGTCAACTTAATTTTCATTAAGTCGACTTTATTTTCCTTAAGTCGACTTAAGCAAGCTGCTTAAGTCGACTTAAGGAAACTGTAGTGTAGACGCAGGGTAAATTAAGTCGACTTAAGCAAGCTTAAGTCGACTTAATTTACCAGTGTAGACGCAGCCTAAGAGTCCTAAGTAATAACTGAACTACCAAAACTACTACTATTAACTACTAAAACTATTACCACTAATACTAAAAGGGGGCTGTCAAGACTGCTGAAGGCTCCGTCTCCCAGAGGCAGTTAAGAAGGAACTGAGTGTTGGGACCGGGCACGCGTCCTTTTGGGGGCGTTAGAACAGCCACGCATTCCACAGGGACATGCGCATGGTCCCAGGGACTCTACTGTCAACTCTCCAAATCGAGGATGCAGGGAGTGCCAGCGCACCTTGAGTGGAGGACCACGGGGACACTACTCGAAGAAAGAATCAGCTTGTTATTAATCGTGACTTACATTTATCACCTGTGAAGTGTGTTCTGTGGTTTCACTCCAGCTCCTAGGTCGCAGATGTCACAACAGAGAGATCAAGGACAGGATCTACAAAGAACTCTATTTGCATGAAAGATTAAAAATGACCATTGTCTCTCTCATGACTGGTCAGTGTTCCAGCACATTGGCCAGACAAGGAAGGTAACATATCCGTCTCACTCTCCGATCTCACTCTTTTTGATCCAGCATCTTTCACCAGCATAAATATTGCTTTTTGGTTAGTGCATATTTTCTGTTGCTATTGGAGTTTGGAGTAGTGGCCTATGCATACAATTCTTCATGGGGATAGGGAGAAGAATAAAGCAAAAGCCATCTTGGGAGAGGATTCTATAAAAAATGTGATTTCTAGCCAGTGATAAAGATGAAAAAAGAAGAAACCAGTGATCATCCCTGTATATTTGCAGTAAGTGCAGGCCAAACCAGCACAAGTACCATCTGAACTTCAAACATCTCGGAGCTAAAGGATGTTCAGATCTGGGTGCTTGGTTTGGGCTAGCTCAGTTGAAAGTCAGACTGGAATTATAAAATCTTTTTGCATAAAGAGAAGATAAATAGAGAGACTGAGCTGTCCTCTTGCCTCAAAAAGTGACTTCCTTCAACCAGCTTGGACACATTGTAGTCAGATGTTCCAAGGCCAGAAGGGACCACTTTGATCATCTAGAAACTGGGCTGAAAGGTGAACTTCCTGCTACAGCCCATGCTGCACCTCTTCTGTGCATAGGAGATATGTGTCCAAGGCCATCAACACAGCACATTTTGCAAACAGTACATTCACTTAACATTTATTTTTAAATGGTATTCCTGAAAGTAACTGTCCTTCTTGTAGCAGACAGGTGATGTCAGTTGCAGTATAAATGCATACTCAAAACGAGCTGTGTGAGGGGCCTCTGCATCTTTGGCTTAGCTCTTGGCAGACATCTTGTTTGCAGAACACAATTTAATGTTCAAATGGTGTTCTCTTAATACTGTTTGCCTTCAGGATGTTGGCTGTAATTTACAAGCTTTCAAACTGCACAGCCTGTTTTTGACTGTTACTATAATATTACTAGTCTATTAATGCCTGTTAGCCCTGAAATCTAATAAAACTCATTTTCAATTCATTCTTCGGAATGTCTATGTCTCTGGCTAATGGCTATTTAAAATAGAAAGTCTTATCACAATGGAGATGCAACTGAGGATGCAGTTACGCTGGAGGCCAAATGGAGCCACAAAAATCCAAATGGTTAAGATAAAATTAGTTCATTTGTGCTGGAGGTTCTGGGCTAGTAGGAATTTTTATAAGGCCCAGACTTCGCAAAAGGTCTCAGGCTCTGATTTAAAACATACTGCTTCCAGTTGTACTTAGGAAAAGAAATTGCTAGCATTTGCATATCCATCAGGACTAGCTTAAAACAATCAAACGTGGCTTGTATTCAATGCAGATGTAGGTTTGTATTTTAACAAGCAGGTTCTGATATAGTGCTATATACGTATCTCATGTCACAAAGTTATGAGATGCACATTTTAACAAGCTCATCATTAATGTGTGTGTGTGGTGGAGGGGTTCTCATGTGCCTGTTTGGAACATGGAACTGGCTTTCGAGGTCAACTGTGCTCAAACAGTGGTATTCCCTCAAGTAACAACATATTTGCTGAAGGTGAAAAACAAACCAACCAATGTTTAAAAAGAGGATGACAAAGGAAGTGTTTTACTGCCCAGCTGAGAAAAATTTGATCAGAAAGGAGTGGTGCCTCTAAGAGAGCGAGGATTCAGTGTCCGGCCAAAGGGAGGGCTGCCTGCAGTGCAACAGAAGAGATTCAGTCTCTGCACAGATAACAAGAGCCCAGCCTTAGAGCCAGAGAAAATAAGTGGCTTTTAGGGACACCAAAATTGATGTAAATTCTCTGATGCTAAATATAGATATACAGATAGATCAAATAACATTGGTTGCAGCAATAAAAGAACCAGTGAGCACAGCTCAGTAATAGAGCATCTTGCCTTCTGCTCATGTTCTACAGCAGTGGTTTTCAACCAGTGCACCGCAACACACTGGTGTGCTGTGAAAACTATCCAAGTGTGCTGTGAAATGTTGCACAAATGTAATGAAAATCAATGTAAAACAAACATTGTTTCATCTTAAACAATATTCTATGCAACTAAAATTACAGCTAAAAAAACTTGTGAAAATTAACCATCAAATTAAAAGCAAGGTATTGGTCTTTCGATTCTAAAATATGAACATTCTAAATGCAGTTGGCCAAAGGGCAAAATTGAGGCAACGTGTATTTTTTTCTGGAGGATTTGAAACATTAATGCATTTGATTTTTCTTTAGCTTGTTGTATGCACTATGTTGCAAACCACTCTAGTAAAACCATAATCATAGTTAATGTAAGAAAATGTGACGTTTATGTCGAAGAATACTCCGAATTGATAAATTTGAGTGTGATCAGAAAACTTTACTTTATTTAGAATACGAGAACGCTCATAGGGAGAGAACAAAGGAAATCTCCGCCCTCGTGATGTCGGGCAGTATCCTTTATAGACCCTCAGAATACATTAGACAGGAAAGAGCTACAGCTTCTTATTGGTTCAGCTATGATCCACCCTTATTTAGAAAAAGCAAGGACAAAATAACAGACACAGGGATAGGCAACTAGTTCTGACCAGACAGGACAAGTCTTCAAGGCTAACGCACAGCAACAGTCCTTCTCAATGCTCCCTAGCTGCTTTTTTTTTACAATCTCCTCCCATTTGAGACTTTATGAGTCTCACTACTTTAAAAGTTTATATTTATAATGTTCTGAATCTTTTAACGTTTCAGGGATTCTTGCTGGGTTGGTTACTCTGGCCACACGGTCGCCTGTCCTTCTTCTTGACTGGACACCTCCTTCAGTGGAGGTGTGGTTTTCTTATACTGCAGCGCGTGAACCCAGGTCGCCCTGCCTTTGGGGTTCCAGGGTGTTTTTCCTCTTTATAACACTTCAGATATATCCAATCTCCAGGTTCTAGGGTATGACACTTCTGGTTTGGGGAGACCGGCAATGTCTTTTTTACCTGTGAAAATATTCTATGGAGACTTTAAGTCAAATCCAAACAATACTGAACAGATGTGCTATTGGATCTTAAGGACTCGGCATACTTTAGCAAGGATCTTTCCTGTGAAATGGGGACCCCTACCTGAATTTAATCCCAGAGGTATTTCGAATCTTGGCACAAATTTTCTTAACAAGCATTTCACTACTGCAGCTACATCAGCTCTGCGGCAGGGATAGGCCTCTACTCATTCCGAGAACATGCATACAATTACTAAAACATACTGAAAACCATTACACTTAGGTAGCTGAATAAAATCAATCTGCATATTTACAAAAGGAGCCCCATGGTGGGCTGCCCTCTTGCTTTTACAGGCTTACCCACATTGTAGGCCAAACAAATAGGGCAAGAGGAACAGAAGGCACTGACTCAGCTGTGCAAATTTAGAACAAGCCAATCTTTGACCAGCAAGGTGGCCATTGCTTCCTTGCCTACGTGAGCTAGGCCATGATAAGTGATTAGTAAATTAGGCAGGAAGCTTGATGGAGCAACAGGGTGGCTGTCCCTGTCTCGCCATATACCATCCAGGTGCAAGGTGCACCCTACCTTCCTCCACTGAGCCTTTTCAGATTTAGGGGCCAAATCTTGCATAGTGCCAGGGTCTTTTTCAGAGATCTCAGCAGGAGGAGGCACTTCTTATTGTATTAATAAAGCAGCCTGGTCAGCCCTTGGCTAAAGCATTTTTCTTACTTGTTTTATCACTTTCATAAATTCCAGATCCAGGGCCATCTTCTGCTTGTTTCAACTGAGCCATCATCAGGCAAGTTTCAGGAGCTTTTTTCTTCTTCTTTTGATTTTCCTGGCAGTGGGTGGCTACTTTGATCAGCTTCTCCAGGTTTTCCTTTTGCCATCCCACACAAATACTTTTTAACAGGTCTTGAACCTCTGGCAACAGGCCTTGCACAAAGGCAGAGGCTACAGCCACTGGGGCACTTGCAGTGGCATCAGGAATGCCAGAGTATCTCAAGAAAGTATTTTTCATGCGTCCCATGTAATCGGCTGGATTTTCCCCTACCTTTTGTTTACACGCACTGATCTTAGCCCACTCTATCTTTTTCAGGCATACCTCCAAAATGGAATCCACTAGGGTCTACCAGTGCGTTCTCATATCTGCAATTACTGCGGGGGCAGTTGCCGGCCACTGAGCCCTGGTAACTAGTCACTGACAAAGCTCAGAGGGCATAATCAGCCTGAGCAGCTGATTCATATCAGCGTGGTTGGGATCATAACACTCCACGGTGATTTGAAGTTGTTCCTTAAATTTTTCAGGGTCTTCCCGAATATGTGGAAACCCAGCCACCAGATTTTAAAGGTCTGTGGGGCTCCATACCAATATGTCCCGGTACCAACCATAAAGGTGTCTGTATAACCTCCTGCTCAACTTCCTGCTTTTGTCCCTGGAGAGGATGTTTAGGCTGGTAATAAGATGGCAACCCATCCACTAAGCGTTGTGCTTCAGTGTGCCTTTGGTGAACTAGGCTGCTTGTTTCTCCTGCTATCTGGTCTAACTGCTCTGGAGCTTCCTCCTCCTTCTGAATCACAGAATCCTCTGGCCTGGATCGAGCACCAGCATTACTTGGTGGTTGTATTCTTTGTCGCTGCTCGAGTGGGGGTGCAGAGGCAATAAGACAAGGCACCAGAGGTAGCAGAGGGGGTGGGAAAGGGTATCCTGCATCCAGCACACCAGGGCTAGCTCTCCCCTCCTCTTCCTCCTCAATTTGCTTCCCTGGCTGTGTGACAGGCAGCTGTGGATACAGAGCCTGTATTTTCCTGTCATTAGCTTTCTCTAACTGACACTGTAGTTTTTCAACATCATCTTTTAATTTAGACACATTTCCTTTCCAACTTTTTACTAGGTATTCCCTATCCCTCTTTAATGAATCATCATAACACAAAAAATATGATTGCCAGTGCTTCTGAGGTATCTTGGAACTCAGGGCTTCCAAAGCTCCCCTTAAGTGTAAAATTTTCTCCTTATCAAAACTACCGTCTAAGGGGAATTGCAGCACTGGGTTGTCCTTTGTATACTGGTTCCATTTAGGTAAAAGGATACAAGTTACAGGTCCATAGTGCACATACATAAAATAACCTGGGGCACCCATGAGGGGAGCAGCAACCTTCGTCTCCCCCTCCCCCATCGTTCCCCATTCCCCTTCAAACAACGAGAAGACTCAGGCTCACACAACTCGCTCTGCCCAATGGGGCACGGACACGCTGGTCGTCCTCCTTGCAATCAAGACATCACCAGTCACAGCCGTGAGGCTTGCAGTGGGTTTGGGGCGGCTAGAACTGACAGCGGCCAGCCTTGGTCAGCGGCGGGGTTTACAAGTGGATTTACACAATCACAGCACACTTTCAGTCATTCACACTGCCTGCCTCCCCATCCCCTTTTCACAGAGTCCAAGGACTAAACAGAAAACTTACAGGTACCTTACAAAGGAGCCCAAGTCATTCGGTCCACGTTTTGATGATCACACTCAGACAAATATGTCTGGCATCCATGCTCTCCAGTGCCCACCGCCGCCTCCCCCCCTCGTCTGCTCACCCGGCTGTCCGTCTGCGATCAACGGCCGCAAGTGAAGGTGCCTTCCTGGACACCAGCGTGGAGCAAGGGAGGGTAGTAGCAGCAGGCACAGGCGAGCTGGAGCAAGGGAGGGTAGTAGCAGCAGGCACAGGCGAGCTGGATCTGAGAATCACGGCACCAAAACTGTCGAAGAATAGTCCAAATCAATAAACTTGAGTGTGATCAGAAAACTTTACTTTATTCAGAATACAAGAGCGCTCATGGGGAGAGAACAAAGGAAATCTCCGCCCTCGTGACGTCAGGCAGTATCCTTTATAGACCCTCAGAATACATTAGACAGGAAAGAACTACAGCTTATTTTTGGTTCAACTACGATCCACCCTTATTTAGAAAGAGCAAGGACAAAATAACAGACACAGAAACAGGCAACTAGTTCTGACCGGACAGAACAAGTCTTCAAGGCTAACGCACAGCAACAGTCATTATCAATGCTCCCTGATGAGTTCCACATACACAGATACCAGCAGAGGCATGCTGCTATAGGGTATCTCCACTCTTACTGTACTTTTCCACAAACCTGTGATAATCCTGCTTTTAATCAGTGGTCAAGTCCCATATGTAGGTATCAACAAACTGACCAATGAAAGGAGAATGAAAAAAAGGATCTTATCTGATGATTTCTGGTCTCCATGATCATATCCTTTGTAGGGTGTGGATGTGAGAATTAGCTCAAGGTTGGTTTTATGGATGAGAACATTATAATCCATCGTTTATTAGTCCTACAAGCCAGGAAATATCTATCCTCATGTTGATATATTCCTATTTAATCAGTCTCTTTGGAAAATTTTCTAGAGGAAGATAGTGGGCAGCCCACTAGAACAAGCTGTCCCCTGACTGTCTATTTTGACTGACCGTCTCACTTCCTCATTTGAATAATAAGAGGGGTTCTAATTTTTGTATAAGGATGAATGGAAGTGTCTCTCTGCAGAAGGAAAAGGCAGATAGGAAAACATTTATTTAAGCTTGATATCACACGGTATCTTTAAAAACCGCTGTCTGCAGCGACTTACCTCCCTCATTTATTTAATTCCTATTCTCTGAATTATAAACCAAGTTACAATGACAATAAATTCAGAAAGGCATAAAATAAGAACAACAGATTGCCCTGCAAGATTACAGGACCGTTCCTGATGCTTATCATGATGGCACCACAGATATTCATGAGAAGACTGCTGATATTAACATTGCTAGCATATGATTGATTGGTCTGCTTCTGCTTAGGTTATTGCCTCCTGTTAATTTTCTTTGGCTGCATTTGGACCACAACTGAATGATATCATAGTTATTAGATGGACGTCCCCTCAGTTATATGCTGTGTTGTGATGGTGCCACAGTTTCAGGCCTCACTTTGGGTGCATCTACACTTACAAGTTAGGTCGACTTAAGGAGGCTTAAGTCAACCTAAACAAAGCCACATCTACACTGGGCTTTCCTTACGTCAACTTAAGCATTTCCTTAAGTTGAGTTAAGGAAAGGTTAAGTTGACTTAACACCTCGTTTTAGATAGACTTAAGCCAGTGTGGATGGGGATTAGCACCTAAATCAACTTTATTAAATTGACTTAAAGCGTTAAGTCAACTTAAGCGTAAAGTCGACTTTAACTTTTCTAGTGTAGACATAGCCTCTGTGAAATGAAAATGCTCTGCCAATGCTCATCATCCTTCATCATTCTGTGGTATCACGAGTTGGTCAAAGGAAATGTAACCTAACAGTTTTTCAACAAGTTAAAATTCTCCAGTGTGATATTTCCTGCAAATTTCTTACGTTTTAAATTATAAAAGACTTTTTGTAAATTTCAACATAGTTTTAAAAAAATTATTTTAAACATTAGTAGCTTTTTTTGTTTTGTTTTTGGTTGTTTTTTTTTTTTAAATCATTCTGGTCAAAAAGGAAATTTCTTTCAGAAAAAAAAAGTTTCATTGGAACTTGCTCTTATGTTATCACTTCTTTCTTCCTGTGACTGTGGTAGGCTTGGAGAATCAATTATACAATGGTATGTACTACCGGAAGCAAGGTGTCTTACTAGCACATTAGGGTGTCCACAAGGTGGATAATACACTTACTCTCTGAAATGTAAACAAAGCCTCCGGCATGTCTTCATGGCAGGCTAGTGTGTGGCAAGCCATTGTATGAAACTACAGTGTGCTAACTTGCCATGAACTAACTGTCTGTGTGGACCCTGCTACCATGCACAAAAAGTTCTGTAGTGTGCTTTGGCATACTTCCATTTCAATCCACTAATATCTGCTGATTACAATTCATTCAGGGTTTTTTATTAAATTACTAGATGTTTTCTTAGTTACTAGTTGGTAGCCTCATCATCTCTTATGGAGAATAGTAAAGTACAGAAAGGCTTGTATAATTCAGTTTTAATTTACTGGTAGAGTCAAAATGGACAACGTTGGTTTTTTTTTTTCTTTTTCCTAGTTGCTGCTATTTGTTTGGACAAATTGAACAATGGTACCTTCAGCTCCGCTTTTGGTATGCGTTGAATCAATTCCCAGCTCATCCAGTTGAATGCAAATAATGTTCCAAAGTCATTACCTATTTTGTTTCTACCTAAATGCATGATCATATGAAATTGCCAGTTCTTCCTGGAATCAGGCTAAAATTACAAATTTCTTACATAACAACTTGAATGGGTTCAAGGGTTTTGAAGTTCAGTGCTTTAAAAATTTATGGTGGAATATAAAAATTATCTTAAACGGGAAGGAAATGTATGGCATATGTTCGTCTAGGTCTTGCTACTTTATTAACAGCATTTTATAATATCTTGTGTTAATTGTTAAATCTCCTCATTGGAAAGACAATTGAAATGATGATGAAGCACACTTCTCCAAATTACTCTTTTGAAGGTTAGGTAGAGTCTCTAAGTCAATGATTTCCATGAAGAAATACAGAAATAGAGGAATTCCCACAATGGGATAAGACCAGTGAGTCCATATAGGTCAGTATCATGTCTCCAACAATAGCCTGTACAAATTTTTTTAGCTGGATCATTTTCTTTATTTGAACTGAAGAGGCTGCTCCTGTTTTCAGATATATAATCACAAATTCCTGCATAGCTTACAGGAATGGTTACAATGCACGTGAACATTTATCTTGAAGGGTGCCCAATGATGTATATCCTCATATCTGAGATGAAACTCAAGTCCTACATTTGTTTCAGGCTATTGTTTTGCTCAGTTATCACTGTGCAGTCTAATGGGAAACCCTTTAAAATAACCATGTCCTTTTCACATCCTGTAGTTAATTGCACCTCATTTTATATTTACAAATCTAAACATAGAAGCTACAGTATTATGAATGCATGGATAATCTACAATTTATAAACTTATTGTATGTGTCCATGGTTTACTATTGACAAGGCCCAGAAGCCATTTACACATGGAAAGGACTTGATTTCAAAATACTTGCAGCTCTCTGGAGCCTACACTGTTGCACATATACAAGAACTACAGCAATCCTGCTTGCACTGTGTAACTTAGCTCAATGATCGACAATTTCTCTAGCACAGGATGTTGCCTATGGGACAGTTGACATTTCCTATTCATATAAAATTAGTATAAAGGAGTAGATATATTCTCTAATAGCAATTAGTTTGAAAGACAAAATATACCAACTCAGTAATATGCATATTTACTTTCAGTAAATTATTTAGATTTACTTACAGAAGTTTCATTTAAAAAAAAATTGCACTAACAATCCAGAAGCAAACAAATTAGTTGGTATTTTAAGAAAAATAAAATGTGTAAGTCAGCGAAACAGAAAATATTTGATTCATATTTAATACTGTTTAAAACAGTAATATTCTGTGCATGTGTTCAGTATTGATGATTCTCGATGGCATTGACGACACTCGTCACAGTCACAGGGCCAGCATTTAGGAAATGGCATGCAAGCTAGGTTCCACTGTAAGTGATCATTGCCCTCACCTTAGCTTTCTGTATAACAGAGATTTTATGGTATTGTCTGCTCTTGGAATGGGCAGTCTCAAGGTGGAAAATGTCCATTTTTCCATGTCCACGGAAGTAGGCTAAGTGCTCAAAGTCGAGGGGGAGGGGATCAGCAGGGAATCAGGGATTGTATCTGCAACTCTAAACTGCAATATATCCAGAATGCTGGAGAGTTCCAACTACTTCTACAGAACAGAGAGAGAGTACTAGATGATGCCCACTGATTCCTTTGCATGGACTTTTAGCCTAGTGGATCCATACTGAACACAAGTTTTGCCAATGCCCCTGGCAGGCCCAGTTCCCAGCTCTGCATTCCATGGTGACAGCTGATGCAGAGGAGTCACCCCTAAGGCTGCTCTCCACTGCCTGCCACAATCAAGCATAGCCAAAACACAATTTTTCTGCATTTCAGGATTTCCACAGCCACATGGAACCACCTGACATTTGCCCCATTGTTGATACTGCTACCAATATATTCATGGATACATGTAGAGTCACCAACTATAGGCTTTTTTTCCATGAAAACTATGCCATCAAGTATCAGCAGATACTAAATATCACACAAATGCACCCTAAACACAAATAACATTAATATATTCCTAAAAATAAAGTCCAACTCATTGTTGATGCAGTGTCCCCTATTTCCATTTACAACAGTCTGACAAATATTAAAAAACGTGTGTGGAGGAAGAACATTGTAAATAAACATTTTTTACTTATAACCACTATATTCATAAAGACAGTTGTATTGCTGTTTTGAAAAGAAAATGATTGTGGTAATATATATTCAGTTTGAGTTGGGCCAATCTATCAAGTTAGTTTAAATAAGGTTATAGTGACTGCATTGTAAATAATACATCAACAGTTGCTAATTATGATATATCTGCAAGGCAGCTGCGCTAATATTCATAATACTTTGTAATCTATAACCACTCAGTGACACTTTCTGGAGGAATGGATACCTTACTTGGACAAGCATTTTGATAGTCTTCTAATTGCAAAACTTAACAGGGTATGGGTTGGTTTTCAAATGATAAGTACCGTGGGAGCCATTACAAACTCAACATTTTCCACTCTTCAGTGACTGGAATATTTGCTATTCTAAATCAAGGGAGACGAAATGTTTACTTCATGTTCCTGAGATTATGTGAATGCTAAGTTCTGAAGGCACCAGTGTAACCATACATTAAATCAAAGTAATCTGTATTTACATTTTCAAAAAATGTGCAGTTACCTTTTACCTTTTAAGGAAGTACACATTTCATGCCGCTTGACAGATAATATCTGTTAGTTCAGTTGCAACACATATAGCTTTAATGTATATGTAATTTAGGAGTCATCAGCTGTAATTATACCATGGGAGGTTATAAATTAGGACAAGGACTGTGTGTCCAGTAGGGTGCAATCAGCAGTGATGGTAGCAATGTTTTAGAGGATTGCACAACATGGCAACCAATTTTTAACAGGTGAGAGGGAAACCAGTAGGAATGTCTCTCCTTGAAGTAGTAATAGAGGCATCTATAAGTGGACTGGCATTAACTAGCATTTCCGATATTAGGAAAGCAGAAAAGCAGTAGATATTCTGGGGACACGCTTAGGTGATTAGTATGTGTGAAAATATCATCAACAAAATACAGTCTCTTTTCTAAATTTTTGTAATGCAGATCTATTCAGCTCTGATATTCCTGTTGATAATAAATGCATCCTTTACTACATAAAGTGGCTCCTCAATGGATCTCGATTTCTATGATACCAAAATAGTGTGTGCTGCCTTTACATTTAGACTTGCTGGGGAGAAATGCTTTATGTTAAACAGGGCTGTCACATGTTTGTTTCCTGGTTAGGTTACACAGCATAAGGAAAGCCCATGTTTTACACAACAGGTCTCCTTGTAATTTAAACATGCCCTTTTGGCTTTGTGCTCCTTCTACGCCCTCACTCATTCACTCTCTGAATTCATATGCATTTTACACCACCTCAAACCACCTCACTGTATGGGTCTGGGGAGGAGGTGGATGTCTTTTGTCACCATATGCATTCTGATTTTTATAGTAGTTATGTTAGACTGAGTGGATATAGTATAACCAGACTGTAGGGCTCGGCTTTCCCACTTTTCAGAATTCTAAAAATGAAAATAATAGTTTCAGTAAGGTTGAATTGACAGTCATTGTATTTCTGTTTATCATATAATGTACATACATAGAGATATCCTCAAAGCGCATTAAGTACTACACATTTGATTAGCAGCAAAGCATTGGTTCATTTAGTTATTTATTCTCTGCTCAACAGTAAATGTGTGTGTATACACTGTATACATATGATACATGTTTTACATATACATATCTAAACAATAGATGCCTGTCTATATACTGTATATGCTGTATATACACACGCACACAACACATATATACACACACATTCTGATATTGTATTCAAAGCTGCAATTTTAAAAATAATTATTCTCAGAAGCTGTGCAAGTTGTAAATACTGACTATTAATGTACTATACCAGTATTAGAAATTGCTATTACCTAAATGGCTACACTTAAATATTTAAATTATTATTATTTTGGTAAAGTTTAATAAATTTCTAATTCAGGTGGTGAACCTACAAATATTTATATCCTGCCTGGTGACCTTTTTGATTTCTTTCTCTTGCTATAAAAGATAGTCAACCTACGAGCCTTAAAAATATAGTTCCAGAAAACCTGAATAGTCAATCTTAAAAAAAATAAATTTTAAAAAATAGAACATATGCATTGTCAGGAATTATGTTTCTCTCCTAGTGCACAAACTCCCAAACAGTACATAGAGAATTCCCCCTCCCCACCAACACACGCACACACACACACGCACGCACGCGCGCACACACACAGTGCAAGAAGCTTATGCTGTAAACAAAGCTGCCACAAAAGTATCATCCTTGAAGTTTGTCAGTCATGAGGTCTTTTGAAAGCTGTCCCCCTTTTGTTTCAGTGTTGGAATCCATTCCCATTGACATATTTTGAGCTTTGGTGATCACACGATATTTGTTGACATAAGAGCAGCTTGATTTCATCAGAAAAAACCCCCCAGTCTGTTCAGAACTGCATGCCCTCATCTTTTGGTTGGGCGGTTCTTTGTTCCCCATGGATAGTAGTGGTACCTACAAAGATAAAGAGGAAGTAAGTGTTTACTGGCCCTAGGAAGTGCTCACTACTCATGTTCACCAAAAGTGGAATGAATCTCAGTGCTATCACCAGGCAAGTTACCATGAGAGAAATGTGATGTCTAAGCAGGATGAGAAGGGAAAGCGTGGATGCTTTTCTAACAGGTATGTTCTAGCTCAACCATCTATATAACTAAACCACAGTTGTATATATGCACGGAGGGACGTGGACGCAGCTCCTGCATGAATCAGCGTCGCCTGTTGATCAGCGTCGCCTGTTGCTGCCTGGCTGCTGACTCACTGATTGGCCCGGTGATGCAGCCGGCAATGAGCCTGCCCATTGGATGAATCGCGGCCGTTCTCGAAAGCACAGAATCTCCTCAGGAGTGTTGGAGGCTGTGCTGTGTCCCGTGCTGTGCCAGCAGCTACTCCACTGTGTCAGTGGTCAGTGTGCTCTACTCTATAGTGCCAGCATTCACGGTGCTCTGCTCCACAGTGCCAGCACTTAGTGATTACCATTCTTCAATTTGCGATTCTTTAGAGAATCGGGGGTTTACTAGTAAGTTACTAGGCTTAACACAGGCATTACGGGGTGAAACTCTATAGCCTAGTCTGGCCCTCTGAACAGCAGATATTTGTAATGATCCCTTCTGGATTTAAAACCTATGGGCTTCACTGCATACAGCACACAAATAGTGTGATGGTAGAGTCTGAGAGGGAGCCAGTCACAGCTCCCTGATTCCTAGCTGCTACGCCCTGGCATAAATTAAAGCAGCAAAGGGACAGCTTTAGGTTACACTGCTGAGATAAAGGGCCCTCAAAGACTTAATGGCAGTGGAGAATCAGGCACATCCTTCTCCTGATAAGCTCCTGACAAGCCAGGCACGAGAGCCAGCATAGGAGATGGTGGAGTTGCCTCTGTCAGCTCTGTGCAGGTGGACATTCCCCCCCCCCATTAAACAATCAAATTAGTTTGTATTACATTATTCTGTCCTGCAGAAACATGCACCCAGTTTTACTCTCAAAAACTGTGTTGCTAGAAAGTCAAAACAAGAAGAGTTTGTTTTCTTTATCCTTTACAAACCTCATCACCTTCTGCTCGAAGTGCAAGAAGCATTTCCTCAAACATGTTTTTTTCTAAACACGCATATCATCATGTGCATTAAAAACACACTCCAAAATAAAGTGCTAACAAAACAAAGCACTAAACTTCAGACCTTGCAAAGGGAATTGGAACAAATAGTAAAAGGTTCTATACCCATAGAAATAAGTAAACGAAGAAAAAGAAGGGGGACCACTAAGCACTGAGAATTAAGTGAAGGTTAAGGATAATCAAGGCATGGACAAATATTTAAACCAATACATTGCTTCAGTTTTTAATGAGGCTAAAGAAGAGTTTAAGGATAGTGGCAGGGTGGCGAATGAGGATATGGAGGTAGAAATTACTACATCTGAGATAAAATCCAAATTCAAACAGCTTAATGGGACTAAATCAGGGAACTTGGATAATCTCCATTCAAGAATATTGAAGGAACTGCACATGAAATTGTAAACCAAATAGCAAGAATTTTTAATGACTCTCTAAACTTTGTGATTGTACTGTATGATTGGAGAATTGCTAACATAGTTCCCTATTTTTAAGAAAGGGAAAAAAGTGATCTAGGTAACTACAGGCCTGTTAGTGTGACCTCAGTAGTATGCAAGGTCTTGGGGAAAAAACTGAAAGAGAAAGTAGTTAAGGACATTGAGGTTAATGGTAATTCAGACAAAATACCAAATGGCTTTACAAAAGGTAGATTGTGCCAAACCAACCTGGTCTCCTTCTTTGAGATGATAAAAGATTTTTTAGACCAAGGGAATGCAGTGGATCTAATTTACCTAGATTTCTGTAAGACATGTGGGGAATTATTAGTTAAATTGGAAAAGATGAAGATTAATATGAACACTGAAAGGTGGATAAGAACTGGTTAAAAGGGAGACTATAACAGGCCATAATGAAGGGTGAACTGTCAAGCTGGAGGGAAGTTACTAGTGAAGTTTCTCAGGGATAGGTCTTGGGACCAATCTTATTTAACTTTTTTATTACTGAACTTGGCACAAAAAGTGGGAGTGTGCTAATAAAGTTTGCAGATGACACAAAGCTGGGAGGTATTGCCAACACAGAGAAGGTTTGGGATATCATACAAGAAGATCTGGATGACCTTGTAAACTGGAGTAAGAGAAAATAAGCTGAAACTTAATAGTGGAAAGTGCTATGTCATGCATTTAGGGACTAAAGAATTTTTGCTATAAACTAGGGATGCATCAGTTGAAAGTGACAGAGGAGGAGAAGGACCCAGGTGTATTGGTTGATCTCTGGATGACTATGAGCCACCAAGGTGACAAGGCCATATTAAAGGCGAATGCAGTCCTAGGATACATCAGGTGAGGTACTTCCAGGAGAGAGAGAGGTGTTAGTACTGTTATACAAGATGCTGGTGAGACTGCATCTAGAATACTGTGTGCACGATCTCCCATGTTTCAGAAAGATAAATTCAAACCGGACTGGGTACAGAGAATGGCTTCTAGGATGATCAAAGGAATGGAAAACTTGCCTTCTGAGAGAAGAGTCAAAGAGTTTGGCTCATTTAGTCTAACCAAAAGAAGGCTGGGGGGAGATATGATTGTTCTCTATAAATATATCAGAGGGATAACTATAAGGGAGGAGAGGAATTATTTATGTTCAGCACCAATGTGGACACAAGAACAAATTGATATAAACTGGCCATCAGAAATTTAGAAGAGTGAAGTTCTGGAATAGACTTTCAAGGGCACCAGTGGTGGGAAAAAGTCTAGCTATCTTAAAGTCTGAGCTTGATAAATTTAGGGAGCGGATGGTATAATAGGACAGCCTAATTTGGCAATTAACTGATCTTTGACTATTAGCAATAAATATGCCGTATGGTATGTGATGAGACGTTAGATGGGGTGGATTCTGAGTAACTAGAGAGAATTATTTCTGGGTGTCTGGCTGGTGAGTCTTGCTCACATGTTCAGGGTTTAACTGATCACCAAATTTGGGGTCGGAAAGGAATTTTCCCCCAGGGCAGATTGCCAGAGGAACTAGGATCGGTTTTCACCTTCCTCTGAAGCGCAGGCAATGCTGGAGTTTCTGGTGGATTCTTTGTACCTTGAAGTCTTTAAACCATCATCTGAAGACTTCAATAACCCAGTCTTAGGTTAGGGGTCTATTACAGGAGTGGGTGGGTAAGGTTCTGTGGCTTGCATTGTGCAGTTCAGACTAGTTGATTATAATGGTCCCTTCTGACTTTAAGAGTCTATGAGATGGCTACTCAGCCTCTTTTTGAAAACCTCCACTGAAGGAATTCCCATGACTTCCCTAAAGCACGCTGTTCCATTGTCCTACTATGCTTAGTTAGGAAACTTTTAATTTGATCTAGTCTCAAACTGCAGTGCTATATTTTGTCCTGCCCTCTGTTGCAAGACAGAACCATTTTCCCCATTGTTTTGATAGCCTTTCAAGTATTTGAAGATTTTTAAATATTTAATGATGGATGGAGGTGAAGCCAATGCAAACCTAAGTGAGTTGCAGCACTACTCTGGCTTGGTTTGTCTGCTCCTCAGCCGCCCTAGGCAGAATCTGCCATCTAGGGAGTTTCCTATAGCTAGAGCAGACGCTGTAGGTGCTCATTAAGTGAGCACTTTCATTCTGAGTACTACCCAAGCTTCCAGTTCCAGTCTGCTTTCCCAGTTGGTCCCAGTCTTCCCCTCAACTCCAACTCCCAATTCCCTGCTCCCTACAGTCAAAGTCTTTCCACCCTCAGGTTCCTTGTCCCAATCAACTCCCCTACCTAATCCTCCAGGTCTGGCTCTTGTCCCTCCTACATTTGAATCAGCCTGCTTCCTCCTCCACATTGCCTGGTCCAGGCTGTGGAAACATTAAGAATACAGGAAAGATAGCCTTCCTGCTTCCATCATGGTGACAGAGGAGTGATTGAGTCAATTTTGAGTGAGCGTCACTCTGACCAATGCACTAGGTTGCAACACCATTCAATGAAATTTGGCCAAGCCATCCTCACAAGATGATGAGCCAATTTTGAGTGACTGTGTCCATGCATCAGCTGACAACACCAGGAGTGGGGGAGCCAGTCACACAGGACAGGAGCTGTAGGAACCACTGTCGCAGTATTAGTTCTTTCGTTCAATTCAATACATATGTTATTTATTTCATATTCATAAAACAAAGGAATCTACCTACACTATTGGACTGGATTTACTGAAATGAAAAAAATGCTGGGATTAAAAGCTGTATAAAAGAATGATTTATGACAATACATTTACAATGTAAACTTTTGATTAGATGAGTGTCCTTTCACTTGATTATACTAGGGCTAGAAATGTTGTCTCAATTACAGAGTACCACTCTTTAAACAGCATTCTCTATCATAAGGGGACCTTTAATACTATGTACAATATAATAATTCATTTGTATTCTCTGTTAACTGCAGCACTTACCTGAAGACCACTAGAGCCTTCAGTTCCACATATTTTATTAATTTGTAACACACCTACCAACCTTCATATAAATTGAGCTGCTCTTGGATTAAGTCTTTTAATGCACTTTAAGGGACTTTACTTGAAATAATAAGGCAACAGACAGCAAACTTAAATGAAATATAGTTATTTAAAATCAGATGTTTCAACTTGGATACCATGTAACCACTTCATTGCACAAAAGCAAGATGGAAGATTGCAAAAGCTATGGATTGTTCTATTTGTCTACGATTCCACAAGTAAAAACAGATTCATAAACACACCTGATTTATGTGGGTAAGCCACCATCATACACAGTGTGACATTAAGTTAGGAGAAAAAGAGGGGAAGAGTTAGTGAGATAAAACTCATTTTGAAATATTCAGCTAATTTTTTTTTCAAATTTCTGTACAAACACATGACGCTAATCGAAGCACTGAGTATTTTCTGGGGATTAATGATAAATGGGCAGGAATTGATTATTCAGAACACAGCTGAGGGTCATTATTCTCAGCTGGTCATTAATCCTCATGAAATGGCCTGCACCAAGGCTGTAATTACTATTATAATGAAAATGGGGGGAGGAGAGGGGAATTACTATAATGAAAAAAAGTGTACGGACATTTTTCTTTTGGGGTTCAGCTTCTCAGTTTCTAAAGAATTAATGTCCTACACATCTCCCAATCAAGCTGCTGGACTTATTTCTCAGCTCTCTACATGGTTTATAATGTTGAATATCTTTTTTTCTATGCCATTTTCCTATGTAACGATGGCGACACCACCATTTTTATTACAGATGTGGGAGGTAGGGGGATGTACACTGGGGAGCATAAGAACAAGAATGGCCATACTGGGTCAGAACAATGGTCCATCTAAGCCCAGTATCCTATCTTCTGACAGTGACCAGCTCCAGAGGCTTCAGAGGGAGTGAACAAAGTGATCCATCCAATCCCAGCTTCCAGTGGGCAGAAATTTAGGGCAGAGGTGTTGCAGAGCAGCAAATATAAATAAAATATATTAAAATAAGCTTCATATATAAAAGAAAAGGATTTTCAGGAGAAATGTGTTCCTAGATAAACTGGGGACTTGTACTGTTGTGCCGTATGCAGTCAAACTGTTGAATTTGCATTTGCTATGAAATACAGGATATGCAGCAGCTGGAAGTGCGCTGTTCAGCGTGGATAGACAGACATGCACTATCACTGCTTGAGCCAGCAAAAAATCTGCAGCGTGGCCACCGCAGCACAAGTGGCAATTCAGGCTACCACCCAAGTCCAAACTTGCCCAATCCCCATGTGAACATACTCATGTGACTAGCCCCACCTGCCCTCGCTGCTGTGGCTATTTTTACATGGCTATTTTCAGTGTGTTAAAGCTGCAGTGTAGACATACCTATAGAAAAAAAAGATATGCCCAGCTCTTGGAAGAAAAAGGTTAGCAAGGTCTGGAGTTCTGTGTCTCAATATGACTTTTTGACCTGTCTGTAACCAGTACTGTAACTCCAAGTTTCATACATCATCATCAGTCAGGCTCCCAGAAAGTAAGAGATTGGCTTACAAATCATGAGATTAAATTTGGCAGCATTTTGACTTGCCTCTTCTCGTTTAGCTTCCAGGCTTCATGTTTTCAGGCTTTTGTCCTGAACAATGGAGGCTGGAAATTTATTTTAAAAGAGTGTTAGAAAAGCGGTGGTTCTTACACAAGTCATTCCTCTTTAGGAGCTAGGATTTTATAAGAAAACACCAAATATTGCCAGGCTCGTGATGAGAGCTCGCAATACGATAGGCACCTGTGCTGCGCTACTGGCAGGATGACATAAATATAACACATCAGCTGGTGCATCCCAGATTCAGAGCCTCTAAGCAGTCCATTTCCTCCCAAAAAACAGCTTTTAGTGATTCCATGTTATAAGCCCTACAAGCCCTCTTACACTTCTCCTGCTCTCTTTGGAAACTGCAGACCTAGAGCCAGAAGAAAGCATTTTAAACAGACAGGATAGCTGAAAATAGAAGGAAGGCTCAGCAGATTGCTAGAAGAAAAATGCACACAGACTCCTGCTACTATTCTACGATTAATAACTTTTTTCAATGCCTTATTATTTATGAGCTATTTCCTAAGAAAAGGAGATAATTGGGGATTGCAAGGAGTTAGAAGATATGCTGTTGGAAAAGTTGCAGTTACTCCTGCGATAGTCCATTGTGTATTTAGAGGTAGGAGGAGATCAAGGCCCCCTTAGGCAAAGCAAGGCTGATGGGATGCTGCTGTGAGGACTGCAGTCCCACTTATGGTTAGCGCAAAAAGGCCAAATAATGGTGGACACTGACAAGCAGCATGGATTGCAGTTTAAGAAGGATGATTTGTCCTTTCAGCCAGCTGGAATTGTTCGGGGATTTAGAGATAAAACCTAATGATGTATGTCTGCTAGCTACATGAATCATCCTGCACTGGACAGCTATCAACATTGGACTCTTTTGTGACCAAGACAGTGAGTGTGGAGCAAAAAACGTGCTGGATTCTGGGGGCTCAAAATAGCACTGAGCCAAGCAAATTTTTAAAAATGAAGTCATTTGTCAGGAGATGCAGATGGGAGATTTTAAAGGTAAATACATTTTCTGAAAGGCAGGGAGAAATATATGGGCAACCTGGTAATTGTGAAGGGGTCTGGGGAAGGAGTGGGGATGCAATGGCAGGGGAGCCAACCATATCTATATAAGACTATGCAGATAATAGGATGTATATTGAAAAGTACTTCATGGTATAACAGAAAAAGAATGTTCTGTAGGCAGTGACATTTCAAAATGTAACCACGTGTACTGTCTAAACACACACTCGCAGATTAAGAAATAGTTGAACTTCAAATTCAAATAATATACTCCAAACAAAGTGTGTATGTGGGGTGCCATTCCATATCCTTCCAGAAATGTATGTAACGATAGGGGGTCAATTGTGGCTTTGCCATGGACCACCTTAGGAGCCATCCAGGAAGCAGAGTATGACTCAGAGTTTGTTTGAATTCCAGGTGCCCACTGCTCCAGGGGGACACCCAGTGGGACAGCAGTTCCCCTGCATGCGTAGAAGGCAGAGCCAAGACTCCATATATTCCCAGGCCACTTCCTGCCCACATGAGCAGGAGGATGTAGTGACCTAGCTATATTTATTCTTCCCTCAGCATTCTGACCCATACCACGAGCAGACAGCAAAGGGAAATAAGACAGTGGTTTATAGTCCCTTTTTCCTCTGCATGGCTGAGTAATATAGGAAAACATTTTAAAATGTAGATACCAAAGAACACCACCCCATGGAGGAATCCACCACACATGGGGCTAGAGCTGAGAAACAGATATTGGAATTAAAAGAGAATATGAATAGTTTTAGTGCTGATGGTTATAGGCTGACATACACCTATTCTGTATTGTTCCATGAATAAACAGGTTCTTTTTATACTCATGTGTGTAAAAGACTCCTGCCCACGTGCTCCAAACACCTGCCTAGCTATATTTAGTCTTTGTATGATGTTTTGTGCCAGTCAGTATGTATGATGTAAATTCTTATAAAACTGTGGTACATTTTTATAATAGCCTTGTTAGGGCGATGTAAATACCACAGAACAGTGCTTTTTTCCTTTTTTTTTCATGGCCAGCAGGACTGGTGTGCTGCAGGGAGGGGGGATGTCAGCAGGGGAAAGGAGACCCTGCTGATCCCGGTCCCCAGTGGGCCCGCCAGGGAAAAATAGGTGCTGGTACAAAAAGCCCTGCCACAAAAAGGAGCTGAGGAGCTGCAGGTTCGTCTCACCTTTGAGAATCAGGCCATTTTTATTTAAAGACCCTGACTGTACTTCAGAGCTTAATTTTAAGCTACCAGGTTTGAAAACATTGATCACTGACAATAAAAGAAGCAGACTGAAGAGAAAGACCTAGGAATGAAGCAAAGTTGGACCGCTTCTTCGATAGAGGAAACATGAATTATTAAAGTCTGCTGAAGGAATTTTAAGACTGGACAAGTAAACAGAACTCGGAATACCAGGGTTATGTTATTCTATTTTTCATGTAGTATATCCACCAATAATCTTCTTCATGTAATACCTGAGTGTGAGAGAGAGAGACTACTGCCTGCAGTTGCAAGGCATTTGCCTAGTTTCAAACAAATCTTCATTTAATTTCCCCCTGCTCTTTTGTGGTAGCACCTACATTTCTTTCCTTTAGTACTGCATCCAAATATTATACTGGCTATGCTAATTTCAGTCTTTTAGCAGTAGGATATTATGACAAAACAAACTCCCATTAAAATGAATGGGAGAGGTGCTGTTTGTTTCAACTGACTTTTTACATGGAAAAAATAATGAGGAAATTGCTACCAAACATGCCTCATTCTTCTCTGTGCTTGAAGAATACAGCAGCTGTGGCTAAATCAAAAAGTCCTAAATCAGTCTACCCAGTCCATGCTTATATGCCATAAAATTATCTTACATTAAAACTGAAAGAGAAATCTACAATAAGATAATAGAAAAAAAATTATCATTTGCCTAACACATCATCATTTAACTTTTCTTTTTGGAAATTGAACTTTGAAACTCGCCTGTTAGAAGTAAAATTGTAATATCCACTTTCCTCCAGAACCTCTTCAATCACAGACTACAGATTAAAGGAAATTCAATTTAGTAAAAACGTACATCTTGGTTAAAAGTAAGAAAACAAAATTGTTCATAAATAATGTGAAAAGCTGACCTGCATCTGTTCATACGTCACTCCTTCCTCAATGTCAAAGCTGCCAGGAAAACCTATACATAAATACCGGGCAGTGTTAAATCACTGAATTTCTGGCTCAATATAGTTGAAGACGGTTACCAGGCCCTCCATCAATGTTCTGTCTCTCAACTAAATATGCCCAATCTTTTTCACCCTCCCACGTAAGTAAGGTTTTCTAAGTCTCTTATTATTTGTGATGCTCTCTTCTGGACTCTCTCCAATGTCTCCACTTCCTTCTTAAAGTGTGGCGTCCAGAATTGGACACAATACTCCAGCTGAGATGACTGTAGTGCTGAGTAGAGCAGGACAGTTACCTCCTCTGTCTTAAATATTACACTCTTGTTAATCCATTCCAGGATATTAGTCTTTTTTGCAATTGTATCACCTTGTTGACTCATATTCAATTTGTTAGTCACTATATCCCCTAGGTCCTTTTTAGTGGCACCACTTTCTAGCTAGTTATTACCCATTTTGTATTTGTGCATTTGATTTTTCCTTCCTAAGTGTACTACTTTGCACTTGTCTATTTAATTCCATATTGTTGTTTTCAGACCCATTCTCCAGTTTGTCAAAGTCATTTTGAATTCTGATGGTGTTCTCCAAAGTGTTTACAGCCACTCCCAGTCATATAGGTGATGTGATCATATTGCAGAAATGCTCATATGTGATTTAAAAATCATTTTTTTTCTTTTTAATCTGGAAGAACATTGCATAAATTCATTAAAAATGCATTAAAAATTGGGGACTCACAAGTGGCTCCTTTGTGGTTCCCTAGCTTAGCTGTGCTCAGTGCTTATTGGGTGTTGCTGAAGATGGAACACATTGTTTGCAAGAGTGTTCGATTTAGGTATAAACCATAGCTGATGATAATTATGCATGAAAAGTATGCATGCTTACAAGCATTTGTATGGACAGTGCTGTAACAGATTAACTATGTTTTACTGTTTCATCTCCAACAAGGCCCCATTCAGATAGGCAATTAAAGACTGTTAGCGACTAACAGATTTATTTATTGCATGAGCTTTGGTGGGAGAAAGCATCTGACGAAGTGGGATTTTCTCCCATGAAAGCTCATGCAATAAATAAATCTGTTAGTCTTTAAAAGCACCACAGGACTCTGTTGTTTTTCATTTAAAACACGGTAGATGATGAGCTTTTCCTAGCACAGTGTTTTTAAATATGGCTTTGCTTGAGGCCCAAGTGGAAGATTTTCAAAAACACAAGTAATAGACACCAAATTCCCACTGATTTTCCATGGCAGTTAGACATGTAATTACAATCTGTGCCTTTGAAAAATCCCTCTCTCTCTTGTAAACTCAAGAACATATTCTTTCAAATGGTTAGGTTTGCTCCACAGTAACATACCACAAAAGATGTTAGCATGACTTTTTTTAAACTGCATTTTAAATCAGTTCAGCAAATACAACTTAATTGTCAGTAAGGACAGTAACTCATCACAAAAGAGTTAATTTCTCTTTACTGGGGAACTTCTAATCTTTATACCATATTCCTGACTTGAAAAGTGTATTTCAAATCATAGGGTTTTGCTTGCTTTCTTTACCTGTTCTATCATCCGGGACCAATATATTTCTCCCTGAGGAGTGAAGTAATAAATGGCAATCGGCTGTAAAAAAATTGGGCTCAATCAGTTCAGGCGAACCCTGGAGCAGCTGGAAAAAAGCAAAAACCACATGAAAACTATATTTTTAAACAAAAAGCTTGCATGAGAAAATTTAAATAGTTTTTCACTCTCCTAAAATCCAGAGTTAGAGGAGAAAAGGGCTTTCAATACATTTAAAATGTATTAAGAATTGGTCAAATCAATCACGAATGCTTTACCTTCTTCCCTTCAGAGGTATTTATCAGACACTGAAGGCAACGGAACTGCATCCCGTATAAACCTCACAGCTCTGTGGTACATGTGCAAGAAATATCAAAGTGCACATTTGCATGAAAACAAAAGGGAAAAATGTGTTTTCTCAAAACTAGGGGAGAAAGAGTCTATAGTTTGAAATTTTCAAAGCTGGGTACCTAAAGTCTGTAGGAATCTTACAATGACAAAAATGAATTATTGCTGACAGACTGTCCCGCCAATCATGATAATTTGGCTTCATGGAGCATTGCATAGTTTCAGTGGTTTTTAAAAGTTTATGCTCTAAGTAGAAAGATGTTGCCACGATATTAAAAATGCCGACAGGAGAATGATAATGTAACAAGAGTTCACATAATCCAGCACTATTAGCCTTTAACAAAAAAAAGTCAGTCCTTTTCTTTCAATTTAAACACAAACAGTTGTAATTTGATCCTAGGACAAGAAAAGGGAAGGCTGAATGATAAAAGTATGCAACCCTGTTTCTTCTGTATTGTGAAATATTTTGGTAAATATTTAATAAAATAATATACATATTTATGTTAACAGAGACCCATTGTTGAGACTATAGAGCAGGTTAAACATTTGCATTTTAAAAAAGTAGGGAAGCATTAATTTACCTTTAAGGATTATGCCTGGAACTGAAAAAGTTTCTATTTTATATTTATATTAAAAAATACGAGAATCATGTTATATTATGAAATATATTCCTGAAAACTTCTATGTAACTGTTTTGATCTCTTGCAGTTTAATTTTAAATACCTCCCTGCTACTATCCTGATCTGACCCATGAAAGGAAAAACAAGTTCTCTGATCTCTGATAAGGTGAATTTTGTTTTGTTTATTAGCAGCTGGCAGGCACTTTCCATTTTCAATGTGTGTACCACCGATCAAAGACAAAACCTAAAACGATTCTGTATCACTGCTATCTAGGAGACTTTCAGATGTACCAACTAATGGATGGCTAACACATTTGCCTAAGCATTTTGCATAAAAACTGTTAACAACTACAAATTAATCAAAGTTTTTGTGATGCTCACTAAACACAGTTTACTGGAACCAAAGTGTGGGGATAATGGCAAAGATTTCATTATTTGAAAAATGATTAATATTCTCAAGTTTTTGGTTTTCATTTACTGAATCAGATACTTATTTTTCATGAATAATACAGAAGATGAATATGAAGAACACACTCACAATTCAGAGCTTCTTAATTAACCTTTATAAAGCTCCTCCCCCTTAATTAATTCATATGGCATAATTCAAATAGAAGAGATGAAGATCACAATGGATGAAAAGTCTCCCAATACTGTACCTTTTTAACTTCCAGTTTCAAGTTACAAGGATTGCTCTGTTGGCTGAAGAGAGATTTCTTGAATCGCTCAATAACTCTTCTTTTCAAGTTGCAATGCAAAGCTGGAGGAAGCTGTATGGGATAGAAAAACAGCGGTTATCGTAGCTCAATTTTGACTCCTCTCTAGATTACATTTCTTACAGGTATCTGAGACTAGGCAGTTTTAGGAGAGGGGTCCTAGGAAGAACAGATTTTAGCTGGATTTTGTGTTGGTTAGCTTGAATTACCTGGATTAAAATCCATGGAACTATATGAGAATAAAAATTACATGAAATGCAAAAGAAAGTAAATAGGAATCTTCCTCTTGATTTCAGTGGGCTTTGCTTAAGGCCCCGATGTACTATTCAATATGACAAAGTGTGGCAGGAAATGACTGTTCTATTATAAGCTTTCCAGGAGGAGAATTTTACATTTTACTTGTCTGTAAAACACTTAGAAAACTTTTGACTATGTATTAATGCAGGAAAAATTTCCATCTCTGTTCTTGTGCATTCCTTTTTTCCCCCTCTGTTTCACAAACACGCAGCACATTTCATTTGGTGTAAATAGGTCTCATAAGAGGTTTCTCTGTACTCTCTTTTTTATGAAGGAAGAAAACTTTTGGTGTTTGAATTTTTTAAAATCACCTTTCTGCTCTAGGAATAAATAGAACGTCTCAATGGTTAGTCAGGCCCTAATATTAAGACAGCTCTTTTTACTTATATCAGTCATCATTCCAATGTGAGGGATATAGTTGTCCTATAACACATATTGTACTCTCAGCTTGATTCTTCACTGCCTGGTACTCTGCAGAATCACCCAGTCCTGTGCACAGAGGGCGTAAAACTACCATTCTGACTTGCTAGCACTTGACACAATCACTGTGCACTGGTGTAAATAGCTACACCGGGTATAACTCAGGGGAAAACCACAAGCCTTGTATTCGAATTGTCTGGACCAGAATTATATGTCATAGATGTGATTCAATCCATATTGCATCCATAAGTTTATATGAGAAAATGCCATTTATAACTAAATGGAAACTTTTTGAAATCCTGAAGTTTTGACCCTTATTCAGAACATTCACCCATATCTAGCTATAAAGTCTTCTTGGTGGGTGGTTCCCCCCCCCTTCTGAAATAACTGTGGTTGTTACACTAGTATAAATCCAAAACAATTATATTGGCTTTCACAGAATTACTCCTGATTTACACAGGCAAAAGTGAGATCAGGATCTGATTCTGAGTATAAAGGGCTTCAACAGAACCAACTACATCCAGATGCATATTGCTTTCTTTTCACGTAGATAATGTAAACCCTTAAGAATTTACAGCCAGTTAGATGATGAATGCTCCTAATCCTGTAAGTAAGCAGAAGCATGTGATACTGTGTGAATTCATACCAGATACCTACACATATTGGGGGCTTTGTGAGTTACGGTGGTTTAGGGAAGACCAAGCTGCAACTGAAAATAATCAGAGTTATCTCAATTGCTGATATCTGATTCCAGATTTCATTTCCATGAAATCAGATCTTAAATCAGTGAAAATAAGGCCAAGATTTTACATAATGGTTTGTTCTTTTTTTTAAACAAAACTTGCTCTTACATTATTTTTCAGAGATCAGAAAATCTGTTTCCATGGAAACTGGATTGGAAAGGCTGCTGGCAGCCAAGAACCAACAATAAATGCTCTCCCCTGTAAACTTCAGCTTCCAGTTGTCAGCTGAGATCTACCATTGAGCATTTAAAAGCCAGCTACATTTTTCGAGTCTATTCTACCTCGGATTTGAAAAACAAAACAAAACAAAACAAATGAGAAGAATTGCAAGGCTCAACAGAACTGATTACAAGGCATTGGGCCTTTTATCTTTGATCACCATTTCAAATCTAGCCCAGATTGAAAGTACTATTTATTGTTGAGAGATGCTGAGAACTGCTTGGATTACGAAGCTTTTTGAGACTCGGTGTGAACATGCCCTTGACTTCATATAACTATAAGAAACACCTGGGAGGCGGGGTGGGGAGGGTGGCGCACACTAAAACATGGCCTAATGGAGTCTGGCCAGAAACTAGCACTGGGTGCGTCTACACTTTTAAATTAAGTCAACTTAAGCTTGCTTAAGTCAACTTCATTTACTCTGCGTCTACACTACACTTTCCTTAAATCGACTTAAGCAAGCTGCTTAAGTCGACTTAAGGAAAATAAAGTTGCCTTAATGAAAATTAAGTCGACTTTATTAAACCTCTTTTTAATTTGATTTTAGGTTTAAGTCGACTTTCTAAAGTCGACTTAAGCCAGAGTAGACCTGGGTTATACTTAGAGTCGACTTAGGGCTCTCCAGGACTCCCCCACTGCCCTCCCTGCCGTGGGGGGGGGGGGGGGCACAGGGAGAGCCTGGCATGCTCTGCCCTGCCCACCCTGCTCCTATGCCCTGCCAGGGTCCCTGTCCCCCTTTGCCCCATTGTACCCAGGTACAATGGGGCAAAGGCTGAGCCCCCTGGCACCTGGCAAGGGGTGCTCCCTCTGCCACCATGGACCTGCCCCAGGTCCACCTAGCCCCTAGAAGTCGACCTAGGCATCCAGTGTGG
>ML685787.1:20749554-20761803 GCA_007922175.1 Pelusios castaneus
GAGAGACTGAGACATAAAGAGCTGGAAAGAGCAGCTGAAAGCATGGTGTCTGATTCTAGAAGAAACCAGGGGAGTAATTTTTGAGTCAGGGGTGCAGACTGAAAAGTGTGCTCTCGGTCCTCTGAGCAAAAGAAACGGTTTCCTGCTATTTGCTTCCTTCCGCATTCAGAGACACAGGACTTTTATACATTTTCTGTAAATAAACAAAACTGCATCAAAGAAATGTCTAACCATCACCAACTTCAACCTAGACTATCCCCGGGGCCCCAAATTCTGACTAGCCACTTGGATCAAAAAGAAGCAACAGTATCAGAGCTTTTACTATCTGTTCAGTGGACTATGTGAAGTGAGCCTGATGGATGCAATCCAATCTCAGTCAGGTGTCCATACTATGATAACCACAAATGGCATTAATTAATCTTTCTGAGGGCCACCTGAGAAAAGAGGCCTAGGGTTTAGTGAGTATGAAGCCTGAATATCTGCTCATCTCTCCAGGTGGGCCCTCCAACACACAACTAAGGCAGATTGATAGGGCAGTGTGAGGAAAATTGCATTGCTCCTTATCTCTTCTTAGCAGATAGAGGACTTGCCACACTGTCAAGCGCTTTAAATTCAATCAGTTCCTTTTTTAAAAATTAAAGAGAAGTTTCTTTTCTTTGGCCCAGGGGATTTACTTCCAGCATTTTTCACCTTTGACAGATATAATAATTTTAAGGATGTAAAATAGGTTAGCCAGTCGCATTATGTCGGATTCTCATAAATTCAGTTTGGCTATTCTATTACAAAAAAAAAAAAAAAAAGAATCAACTTTGCTCAGCAATCTGAAAGCTTCTGTGGTGATAAGCACCTCTTGCCAAGTATAAACTGTGAATTTTGGAGGGTATGGTGGCATTTATTTAAAATGAGTAATTTTGACCTTTACTACTGACTTGAAGCCCTGGTGCAGGAGAGTGAAATCATTTGTTATGCTAGCAGTTTGAGAGTATAACCTAAGAGATTTATACTAGCTACACTTTTGCTTTAGTACCAGTTTGAAAGCAGAGCTTCTACATTCTTGAAATATTAAACACTGCATTACTTCATTTAGCATTAAGTCAGAATAGAAATTGTATTTAAGTTCAAAATATTTAAGACAACTAATGCAACCAGCATTTGAAGTACTGTGTTAGAAATAATAGGAAATTGTTAAAAATGACTATAAGAATAAAGCATTTTATGAAATCTGTCATTGTTTTATATTAAGTCATTTGAAATACAGTACTCATATTACTGGCATGACAGAATGTTGTTAAAATAAGTTTCTGGATAAAATCCATTTTAATGAGGTGAGCCAGTGGCATTTCTTAATATGACCCAGTTATTACCATCCACGAAATATTAATATTCAGAGTTAGTTTTTATTTAAATAAAGTGGTTTTAAAAAACAAGCATGCCATCTGCAAAAATGTCAAATTCTGTTGTTTTTAAAGAACAACTAAAATACTAACACTGTAGTACAATCTGAAGCGGCAGATATGCATACCTGAGTGATGTAGATTATTTTGTGCAGCTGAATTAGAATCTGCTGAATAGGGTCACTGATCTGACGCACCTTCCTTTGTGACACAGCAATTCCTGCAGACGCTACAGATGATAATACTACAATCAGGAGGAGAGCCCATTTTGTTGTTTTCCAGCACATATCACTAGTGTTTATAGGTTATTTTAAAAATAGATTGTTCTTATGTGACATCTAGACAAAACCATTTCTTTGCGTTTTAATCGCTGATTTTTGTTCTGTCCTAGATTAGCTCTAACATTACAAAAGGATAAAAGAATTAAACTAAAAGCTTTACAAGTTAGATAGCTTTATTAATCATAATTTTAAAAAAACCAACACTTTCTCTGTTCCATTCAAAGTAAAATAATTATTTGGGAGTGCAAAGGTGTAAATATATTTTGCTTCTCATAAAAGTCTTTTCAATTTTATGTGTAGAGTTAGCTAAAAATATAATAAACACAATCCTCTCATTTCAATTGTGGCAAACTATCAGTTATTTTGCATATAGATTGACACATAAGCCTTTGGTTTCAAATATTATGTTACTATTAATTAGTATCTCTTTTACCTCAGAAATCATAATATATCTTATGCAGATAGTATGGAAGTATGCTTTTCACCAAATAGTTCTATTCATATTTATTGTACCATATATTCCTTGTAACACTAAACTTTTCTTTCCAATATCTAGCCACATCAGCTATTGAGAACACCTCAATGAGAACGTGAGACAAAGGGTTTTCTCTTCCCTTTCCAAGTCAATGAAAATGACTGTTATTCCCGCAAGACACCATTTTGGCTGACAGATGGAAAAACTCAGGACAAGCTATGGTGGAATTTGTTAAAGGCCTTCTAAATATCATCATCACTGTAAGCATATTAATACATATTTGGCAGAGAAGGCCATAGATGCTAATCAAAATACAATGCTGTAAATGAAGCCCATCATTCCACCCTCCCCCCCAGCCTCTGCCCAAGGAAGTGTTAATACAGTGTTATACTTGATATTTCAAAGTTATGGTCCCCGTGGCAAGTGCATCTCATTGTCCTAGCTTATAAGCAGAGTTATGCATTATATGGTTTTAGTGTTGCTATGCTATATAGTCTGTATGTAAATATATACACACTTACAATTTGTGTCTGTATGTACACAGAGATTATTGTTATGTACTGTATATACACACAAGTATAAATGCACATACACAGGGAAGCAGTTGTGTGCCAGAAACCAAGGACGTGAGCCCCTGTAGTCTGCTAAAAGGGCTCCATTCCTTGGCATCCTAGTGGAGAAGGAGCATGGGTCCCTTGTCATGGGGCATTTTGTCAATAAAATTAACATTTTATGTAGATTTAGCAGCATGAATTTGCTCTGTTTCATATTCTATCATGAATGGAGCGAATCTCATGAAAGGAGATTGGTACAAGCAGAGCTGCTTTCATCAATGAATACACAGAGATAGCTGGATAGAACACCAAATGCAAATACAAATTTAATCCCCACATACAGATGTGTGTGATGTACCTATATAGGTCATTGCATTTTTTAAACACACACTCCCTCCCTCAAATAAGTAAGCCTGTTTCTGGATATTGAATACAGATTTTACCAATTTAAAAGTTACTGTTTTATCTGGTTTGTAAAGTATTTCTCTCTTAATAAAATTTCAGACATGGTAAATTTTCAAAGTATAATCATCATTTCATAGAAGTGGAAGCAGACTTTTGCATAAAACAACTGATAATAAAAATTCATTCTGAAATTGGTAGGAAATGTTTTTGCAGAAGATAGCATCCCAGTTTAGAGACCATCTTAAATAAAGATCATGGCCTAAATTGTCAGAAGTGAATAGTGATTTTGGGTGCCTCATAATTCGGGTTCCCAACCCAAGCCATATTAAGAAGGCCTGATATTTAGAAAGCACTGAGCACACATCCTTAGGAAATCTTGCCACTATACATTGTCTCTAGTGTTTCTCACCCTCATTGGGACAGACGCACCCAAAATATTTTTTTTTAAGTAGTGGTTTGCATTTTAATTTTTCTTTAGTAACTATTATAATTTAAAAACACACCATGGCTCAAATTTTCAAATGCTGCAAGCAACAGATATGCATACAACAAATTTCACACAACTAGTGCATGCGAAGGTAGATTTTTTTACTGATGCACTTCTTGAACCTCTGTTTGATCATTTGGAATTAAGTCTGACAGGGAAGTTGGAAGAATATGGACCAAAAAAAATTCAGGGTAATTTTCTTTAACAAAAGCAATTATTCATAGCTTTAGAATTAAGAACTCTTCTTTAAAGGCTTTTACTTATTATGAATAAGTAGTAGATGTATTATTGCTGATTTTCTTAGGCAAGAAATAAATGTAAAAGTGATTGTTAATAGATGACTTCTCTAGGACAATGGAGACAAAGAACCTCACTCTTGGAAATCAGGAAGTAGCATTCACCATGAGATAAGACTGAGGAAGAACTGGAATTTGAAAGAAGAGAGGTGGAATGATAGAGTAAGAATAGTTTATCCACATTAGGAAGAATTCATAATAGTAATACAAAAAAAGGCCTGGAGATATCTCAAGACAGGTATGATAGCCAAAGGGTAAATAGTTTATGCCTTTTGCTCAAAAATATTAATTATAAGACAGACACTACCAACATTATTCTTATGATGGTCTCTAGCCTGTAATATATTATACTTATATGTCATAAGAATTTGATATAGTAGCCAAAATTGTCTGGTGCAGTGATATGTTTTCTTTCTTTTGGTACCTATGATGTAAGTAACTAAATGTTCTTAATATTTTTCTCTTAAGAATAGCAGTCAAAAGGCTGTTCACTTGTTCTGAAACCAAATTGTTCATTTGCTAGCCTGCAAGTAATCTCAAACTCCTATGTGATTTGTTCCCTTCTTTCCTCAATGAGATATCAGGTATAGGTTAGCCACAGGCAGCTTGATATGAAATACATTTACTCAACTTCTCAAATGAACTAGTACTGCTAAGCTATTTACTAGGCAGAATATACTAAATCCTGATTTATGGACTGCACAATGAAAAGTTAATGATGCTTTGTTAATTAAAGAGCACTTTTGAACCATGAAGATATAATGATAATTGATTTGTGCTCCCTAGAAAAATATTAATTCAAACTGTAAGGATCAGTAGAAAAAATATTGCTGACCAAACTTCAGACCATTTTAAAAGGCTGAGGCATGCAACTATATATTATGTCTTCTGTAAACTAAAATTGATTCACAGAAAATCAGAATATACAATTGATTTAACATTGCCCCAATTCACATTTTCACTTAGGCCCCACTTACACTGTTCTGTCTGCCAGAGAATTGTAAAAAGGTTTTAATGTACATCAGAATCAAGTTCTATAATTACTACATGATAAATTAATTGTAATTTATGACTTCCTAATGTTGCACATTGACAAGTCATATTCATTATCATATCTGGATCCTAAATAGAGAGCTTAGTCATCAACAAATTGTCAGTATGGAGCCATACTCTAAGGAGAGTAGGTAGTAGTAGCAAAATTCTGAGGATAACCTATTAAACAAGATCATACAACTGCTCCCACAGGTTGGGCATCTGATCTGGAATCCATGTCACGAGCCTAAATACATATACTGAAATCCAGGTAGCATCTTGTCAGTCCACATAGAAAAAGTTGCATGTGAGCAGAACTGTGGAAGAGATCTTTTGTTGGCTCCAGAATACCACCATTTACAAGAATAGCCACTCTGATCCCTTATTGAAGCTCCAAGATGTCAGACAGCTGGTGAGAATTTTTATTGCTATCCAGGTCTTCTGCTATTCTTTTGCTCAGTTCCTGGAAACTGTAGGTGTTTTCCAAAGGTAATGAGAAACTGATTTCAATCTCAGCTGAAGAAAAAAGTCATGTGATAACTCTCATTCTGATTACTTTCAGCCTCACCGGAAGAATCTTTTCTAGGGCAGTGCGAAGCACAGACCTTTTGATGGATGTTCTTCTGAAACTGATGGATAGCCACAAACTGACCCAAGTCAAATGAAAAACGCAGACTGGCAAAGGACTCTGCCTATAAATGAGGTGATCCAATGCTTTTCCCATAGTAAAAAAGTGATCTGCTCAACATGGACCAATATGGAGAAGCTGCCCATGGGGAAAAAGGAAGGTGGGTTTAAGTTCTTAAAGAAGCAAAGGCACTTTCAGAATGCCCTTTCTCTTCAGAGGAAGTTGTATAATAACTTGTTGGGGTCAAAAACTAGCCCAAGAATGACCTTCCAACGCCACACAGACAACAGTGGATCCCGTAACTTTATGCCCTCAGATTGGAAGCCATCGTTCTGGGGCATCATCCATACATCTGGTTTCTCAATAAGACGCATTTGAGAGAGTTTTTCAGTAAGGCAAATGGAAGAAGGAGGAGAGAGGGCAATATTAAGTGAACACCGTTTCCCTAGCAGCAACGGGTTATAAGTACTCCTTTCTTGAAACACAGAAGTGGATGGAACTTAAGCATATATTAATGAAGCCTCTTGACTGAGTCTCACAAACTGATGTCCTCATTGACACACAGACCCATGCTTCTCTGCTTTCCAGTAGGACTCCGTCCGTACATTAGGGAGAGGGAGTAAGAACCACATAAATGATTACCAGAAAAATTATCTTCTCCAGACAATGCAAGCAAGAGGAATTAATTCCATGACAAGCAACTTCTTTTAATAAGATAAACAACACTTAAACCCATGCTATTTTCTGGAGCTAGTCATATCAATTGTGGTAAAGAGAGGTCAAGAACTAAGGCTGATGAGCCTGCACTGAATTGGGCACAGAATCAGAATCAATTTAGTGACTATGCAACTAAACTAAACTTATTTTACATCAATTAGGAGTTAAAAACAAACAAACACACACATATACAAAAGGTTTTTCTTCTTAACTAAAAAAAAACCACTGACAAAAGGGAGCTATCACTATTTTCTTTAATTTACCCTCAGGGCAGCTGCATTGCCTCACAGACCATTAGGATTTTGCTGCTTTTTGGCTGGATAACCATAGTGCATTCAAAGAGTTTGTATTTCTAATAACATTTTAAAGACAAAACAGTAATAACTGTTATAATTTGGCAATAATTTGTTTTGTGTTGTGAAATTAAAATTCCCCAAACAGGCTTTAAAAACCAAAAAGCTGTGAAACAATTGTGAGTATACGTTTATGGAAGTATCTCTATGAAGAGCAATATTCCAATTTCTCAAGTCATTTTCTTTCCAATATAATTTAATTCAGGTAACAATCTAAATTATGAAGTAACAGCCTAGAAGCATGGAATATTTAAATCATATCAGGGAGAATAACAAGCATCTGAAACTACAAGATTGCTTCACCAACAATGATGTACATGCAAACATTATGGCCCTGAAGAATTTTCCTGGAAGTTCATATTTAAAAACAGTTTCCTTAAGGATCATTCAAATACTATAATTTGTCCTCTCCTATCACTAATTTGACTTCAAAATGTTACTACCATGATCTTTTAGGTTGCGAAGAACCACAGCTGGAAGACTATAAGACTGCCACCCTGTCACTAACGATGCCTCTATTTTCTTAACGTTGGCCCTCAACATGAGCGTAGGTACTCTTAGAAGCAGATCAATAGGCAGCAAAGCTGAAGAAATAAAAGAGGGAGATACTGTGTTTGCAACTATATCAAACTTTAAAAGAACTTGGAAATGGTAAGATTAATTTACGTGCAAGTCTGGTTGTCATAAACATGTAATTACCTGGTCTTGGTCTTGAACCCAGGCCTCCAAAATAATCTCTGTAAAACAGAAGTATGTTTGATAATGTCTAGTTTCAAATCATAAAGATTCTAGGGAAAATAAAATGTACCCTACTCCCTTCACATGCCCCCTCCTGGTTTCTTACCTCTCATACATTTCTCCCTAATATTTGACACATTCTGGTAGCTTCAGCTCCATGACCCATAATCAAAATAGCAAAATAATTTTGAAAACTACATTGTATATATGTGAAAACATCTCTGTGCAAGTGATCTTGACCGTAGTCACAAGTAAAGAAAAAGGGTGATGTGAGGGGGACAAGGTTAAATGAAATAACATACTGCACCCTGCCACTGAAAGGTACATATCTTCTGTGCAGAGCTTCTCTCTGCCCTGGTACAAAATAAAACTGAAAAGATCCACAAAACCACAAACAGAGATTAACTTACTTCCACAGGATGAAAAAAGCAACAATCTTTAATTTATAACTTCTCTGGCAAACTGTATACGGGACTGAAACCCACAGCTGTCCATAATCATGAATCAGATTCCACCCCACTCTACAATAATAACATCACACTAACTTAGAAAGCATGAGTCTTTTAAATAACATAATAAATTTATAGTTCTGTTCATTTGCCTTCTGGTTTTTGAGCCTTTAAGATGCCTCAAAAGATAGCTTCAGATCTTCAGTGAATAAAACCCTCAACAATTCACTAGACTGCCTAAATCTTTTTTCCTCAGGGTGGCTCAATACACTGTATATAGGTAAGTATTATTAGCCCCACTTTTCCTATGGTGATATTTGCATTGATGGCACTCTTGTCTAATGGGTAAAAGGAATTAGTTGATTGAATCTACTCCCCATTCTAAAAAAGATTTTATATGTGATCTTGAGTGAATTGAATAACTTCTCTATGCCACAGTTAAGTTCCCCCGCTGGTTCTCATTCCCCAGTAAATCAAGAAGGCATTTAGATGTTGAAGCAACGGGAGAATCTGTTTCATCAGGTCATGAGTTCCCAAAAGAGTTGTCTAATTTTGTAAAGAAAAACTAGCCAGTTTAAAATACTTCAAAACCAAGACATTTGTGTACATAGATAAATGTACTCATGCATGTTTTTCCCCCCAAAAATGCTTTGTTCAAAATATTTTGTGGAACTAGAATTGGATTGTTTTTTACCAGCTCTAGTTAGAACTGACAAACGTGTCCACTCATAAAATTGCACTGGTTTAACTAAAATTAATTTAATCGTTAACCTGGTCCAATTTCTGTGCATAGACAATCCAGAACAGTATGCTGACACTATAATTTTTATCTCAAGTTAACTGATTGCCAGTTATGATTGAGATAACACACATTTGTAGACACTCCACAAATGTTTCATTTGGGACAAACAGGAATTTTTTTTTATGGAATATCTATACTGAAATTCAAAACAGTGATGACCAAATCTGTTAACTTTTTGAAACCTAAAATTGTACATACCTTGTCTGAGGCTGTCTTTCAGAAGCACTGAAACTTCGCTTAATTTTACCTGAAACAAATGCACAAAGACTGTAATCTCTGTACTGAAAGAATCTTTGATGTAAAATATAGTCAATTTCCCAGCAGGTAGGCTGTGCCAAAGTCTTAACACCCCACCCACACCCTTCCTGATCTAAATCTAAATTTCAAAAATGCAAGCACTGTATAAAGATTCAGTGACCTTGAATAACACATTTAAGTACTAAGGCTACTTGTGGTACACTAGGATCTGCTTGCACCATAACCAAGAGCCCACTCCAGCAAAGACTTGTATATGTGTTGGATCATTCATTTGCTTCAAGTTATGTATGTGTGAAAGTCTTTGCCAAACTGGAGCCATAAGTTGTAACTTCTTCCCTACAGAAAAAGAGTAGTTTTTCATAGAGAAATTTTACAATTTTCATGGTACAGTATAAAATATCATTAACATATTTAATGTCTAGTATTGATCTATCAATATAAAATTCTAGGAATGTCTTAGTGTACACAAGCAGAAAACAAATATGAAATCTAAAATTGCTACTAATATTTCAGTTTTTTCCTTTAGGCCATAATCTGCCTCTTGTGTATATGAACAGTACCTTACTTCCCAAATAGGCCCATTGATTTAAAGACACAAACAAAGGCGCAGTGAGGTTAACTGACTTGCTCACAATCATGCAGTGAATCAGTACGCGAGCTAAAAGAGACCCCAGTCTTTCAGTACTGTTCTCTAACCACTGGATGGAGCAATCTCCTAATCAGTGCTAGGGCATTCATTCACATAGTTCCTCAATGCATCAAGAGGGGAAATATCTTTCATAATATTGTTCATTTGCTTAGAAGACACGACAGAAAAGATTCCTGTAAAATTGTTCCACTGATACCTATCAACTGTTCTGCAAGCCATTTTAATTCTAACTACATTTAGGCCTCTGCCTCTTGCCTCCATTTTGTGTGAGAAGGCAGACAGTATCTGCACATTCAAAACACAGAAATAACAATGACAATATTATCATCAAACGGGAATAGCAGCGTTTAATCACTCAAAAGTTCAACAACACTGTATTAAAAACTCTTGTGCCAGATCTTCCCATTGTTTCTAGGGCTGGTGGAGCTGTACCTGTACTACAGTAAAAATGAGAGATGGAGATATCAGAAAAAGCCCAGCCTTTAAAAATAAACAAACTTCTGAGTGAATGGAATCCTTTTCCATGAGGTTCAAACAAACAAGTTACGAGTTAAAATATGCTGCATTATAGTTTCTACAGATTTCTTCCCCTTTTAAGATTCCCTGGCAATCATGAAAGAATCATGAGAAAGACTGACATCTATCATGTAGAATTCAGTTTAAGCCAAATTACAGAAGAAACCATTAATGTTTTATTTCGGTAAGACCTGACAATAAAAAAAATATGTTTCTTGTTTTCCCTGCTACTGCTGTGCACAGCGGAACAGGTACACCTACTATATGGCACTTTCGGCTCAAGGAAGAGTTCAGTGTGCGTTATAAATGGGCTAGACTCTCTTCAATGAGCCAAGAGGAAAAAAATGTAGAATACTTTGGCTGCACATGGATTGAATAGTGAGATTTAAAACAGAGAATAAAATTTCCAAAGCAAAAATCAATCTCTGTTGGGCCCTGATTCTGATTTAGGCCTTTGAGCACTACTGAAGTTCAAATAACAGCAGCAGCAGATCCAAAGTTCAGTTTCATGTGATATTAACAGGGAATTTTGATAATCCCTACATCACCTCTCTTGGTTAGAGTGCTCACTTTCTCAAAATAAAGTCTTCTGAAATGTAAAAACTTTGAATGAGGCTCGTTGGAATAGTTAATGACACCATTTGTTTTTGGATGTAGACACAGTAACACCAGGGTGGTAATTTTGAGTGCCACTGGGATCACATAGCTTGGGTGGGGATTTTGGGTAACAATCTCAAGCAGATAGTTGTAACAGAGTATAATGTGTTTGTGAAATGTATCATAACAAATAGGCTCCTAGAGCGGTAACAGAAACCATTGGACTAGAGGCCTAGGTTTGAACACACAGCTGCTTGCTGGAGTTCTGAAAGAGCAGTGTTAACTGTAAGAGGAGTCAGCTGCCCTATCTCAATAATGCACAATGCAATGTAAATAAATTAGGTTAGAAATACAGTATTTTGCACCTGTGGAAAAAAAAATTGTTTTCCAATCAGGAAATAGCTCCAAATCCATAGTCCAATCAGAAGCTGACTCATTTGATCTGCCAATTTTCTGAGTTATTAATATATCAGTTCATGATATTTCATACTAAAGAGTGTCTCTACACACTCATAAGTACACAACATACATGTAACAGAGATGTTTTCTGAATCATATGCCAAGGTTGGGAAAATACTTTTCAGTTCCAAAAAACAGAAAGTCACTAACAATAGCTATTTCCCAGTAGCCTGTTGTGGTTAATAATAATTTGAATTAGAGTAGTATGTGAAGTCCTCAGATGAGATTGGAGTCGCTTTGTGATAGATACTGTACAGACACATAGTAAGAGATTATTCGGTGATTAGCACAAGGGGGCACCAGACATCTAGGCATTACAATAATTCAAATAAATACTAATACTTTAATAATAATACTGGCAGTAATAGATTGTAAGGTCTCGAGAAGAAGGACTCACTAAATAGAAAAACAAGACAAAGGATGAAAGAGGAAACAGAAGCACAGACAGATGAAGGACTTACTCAACACCACACAGTGGGAACAAGGTCACATGATAAGGTCATACTTTCTCTTTCCCACAGAATTCTCCATGGATTTTGTATCCCATAAGGCTTGCTTGATTTTATTATATTCATTACCTTGCCTTTATTATATTCAGCAGTAATGTAAGGAACCTACAGGTCAGTATCCCGTTAAGACATTGGCTTCAGCAATTAGCATAAGGCTTGAGGCCTATGGACTCTGGCACAAAAAAATGTCCTACCGTCATAGACTCATGGGCTATGTCTACACTTGCACTTTTAAGTCGACTTTAACTAAGTCGACTTAGTGTGTCGACACTTAAAATTAAAGTCGACTTAAAGGGGAACTTACAAAAGTCGATCTAGAGCGTCCACACTGGATGCTCTAGGTCGACTTTGTGGGGCTAGGGGGACCTTGAGCAGGTCCACGGTGGCGGGGGGGGCACCCCCTGTGTACAATGGGGCAAAGGGGGACAGGGACCCGGGCAGGGCAGAGCCCTGTGTGTGACACTGTCTGGATTTAGGGAAGCATTTATGATATTATTTTCTATGGATATCTCATAAATGCTATAATCCATAAGAACTATGTCATGTTTGGTATCAATAGAAAGGTAGTCATTTTCTGGGAATCATTATATAGTTTATGTCTAGGAATTCTATTTTGATTAGAAGTTAAGAATTTGATGTTATATCCATAC
>ML685787.1:20762203-20773571 GCA_007922175.1 Pelusios castaneus
GTATGGATATAACATCAAATTCTTAACTTCTAATCAAAATAGAATTCATAGACATAAACTATATAATGATTCCCAGCAAATGACTACCTTTCTATTGATACCAAACATGACATAGTTCCTATGGATTATAGCATTTATGAGATATCCATAGAAAATAATATTATAAATGCTTCCCTAAATCCAGACAGTGTCACACTGTGCTCACATTACACCTCTAATGGTTAGAAACCTGTGTCTAACCTTAGTCACACCTAAGTTTTGGAGAACTGGAGTCTGAGGAGGAAATTTGTCCATTATGATATCAGCCAACCACAGGAGCATGAGCCAACACCAACTTTTGGATAGAACATCCACCAATGAATGACCACAACAGTGCCACTGCAATGACTTGACACCTAATAATAAGCTGAGATCATTAATATACTAGCCTATAGAAGAATGTCACCTCAGCATTAGTAGGGTGAGGAAATACAAATAAGGACAAGGGGAGAAACCCCTCCTGAATATGCATTAGACATAGTGGTGTCAGCGTAACATATTATAAAAGTTGTATCTCAGCCTGAGTGTGAGATGAAGACCGTGGGAGGTGTCAGGATGGCAACTATGAGGAGGAGGAAAGCAAAGAAGAGGAGAATGGCTAACAATTCAGGTTCATCTTCAAGAGTTGGAGTGAGTATATGAAAGTTCAAAAGTGTATTCTGTCTTATCTTTATTCACTTTTCTGGGTTAGAGTGTTTGTGATTTTGCTATATATATTAATAAATTATTATTGTAAATATTTATTAATATTTATGTAAGCAAGGGCACTTTTCTTGCTTAGCAGCTGAGCACTTCTCTTGCTTAGCAGCTGAGCAAGGGGGGCACCCGATTTGCATGGGCTTTGTATCTGCATGAGTACAATTCCGCCCAGGTGCTGGGCATGATGGTAAATTTTATATGTGGTGGTTTGGGTCACAAATCCTCCAATTCCTGTGCTTTAACTTAAGGGGGGAAATGAAATATTGTCTTTTCATGATATGCTGCCCTTTGATTGTATAAACTGCTCTGATGGAAAAGTCACCATCAGCAGCACAGAACTCGGAAGAGTGAGCAACCCTATTTTTCAGTCTGGTAAGACGAAAAAGGCTGGGGGGAGCCGGAGTAGCATCAGCTCTGTTGAAGAGCTGTGCCTCAGGCAATTCCTAATCTCCTAATCTTTGTTAAAAGATAGACTTAATGTCTCTTTGTACAGTCTTCTTTATTATTTTGATCAGAGAACCAGTCTCTGGTGTCCTGAAGCTGAAGTCAGAAGCTGAAATTGCTGAAGGTTGAAATCCCCACTAAGCTGAAATCACTGAACAGTTGCCAGCAGTGTGAGTGATGGGCAGATGGTGCCAGTAAACAGTGTCTGTGGGCGGTGCGAGGAGCCAGCAGACAGTGTGAGTGATCAGCAGGCAGTACCAGTGGACAGTACGAATGGCCAGAGGATAGCACCAGTGGCTGGTGTGAGGGGCCGGCAGGGGTGAGTGACCAGTGGGTGGTGCCAGTGGCGAGTGGTGGTATGGACTGATCCAGAGGTGGCAGAAGACAATTGGTGGGGAGGGCTGAGGGCCCCACCCAAGAGGTGGACGCTAAAACCATAATGGTCAATATGGGAGTAATGAAGAAGTGAAGGACACCGTCTATGTATGCAGGGATAGAGTGATTCTGTTTATTGGGTTTTGTGGGAACCCTGCTTTGCACTGTATCTCCAAATCAGTGCTGGTTTTGATATTGCCTCTATATAGTCTCCTTATGTTACTATTAAAAGTTTTATGTACTACACTCAGAGTCAAGCTTGTGAGAGGGGAAGCCTTCTAGGGCACCCAGGGAATAGTACATGATTTCCCAGGATACTGGGTGGGGGCTCGAGACAGTTGGTGTTGAAATGTTGTTAGGAACCCCAGATATAGAACCCGGTCCTTTGCTGCTGCCATCTTGGCCTGGCAGAAGTGTTACATTTATGACACTCCTATGAATGAGTGTTGCAACTGTGCACATTGGGGTTCCAAACTATATAGAAATTTTAAAAATACTAGGCCTTATCTTGTGACAATAACCTGTCAAACCTCAACGTGGTAACAGGGAATTCTTCAGTATTCAATATAAGTTATACATAATCTATAAATGAGCTATAATTTGGATAGGGACAGTGATATTGTGTGGGAAAATATGATTTAGTCCAAATGGTTTGTAAATTGAGGGCATGTCTACACAGGGACATTCAGGGAAGTTAAGAAAAATCAACTATAAATGAGAAGTCAAGACATTAAACTGTGCTAGCCCCACCTCCATGCATGTTGATGCTTTCAATCAGAAGTAAAGTGATCTTAGTTGTTTGCTGTAAATTAATCCTCCTTGGAAGAAGATTAAGGCACAGCAAAGTAAGGCCATGTACACACTACAAAAGTCAACATAAAGCAGCCTAAATCAACCTAACAATATAAGCGTTCACACTAGTGTTCCTGCTACTGCTGTAACTCGCCTGTTATGCCAACCTAGTTAATCCACCTCAACAAGCAGCATACAACTTAGGTTGACGTAGTTTGGGCACTGGTGTATCGATGCTGTCTCACTTGCATTCCCTATTGGCTGTCAGGGTGGCTGACTGAGCCATGAAATTGACAAGAATTCAATTTCACTGCTGGTAGGATCCCTGTTTTGAAATTAAATGGTGGGAAGGGGTATTTCAGCTGTGAGCCCCAACAGTGCTGATAGGAGGAGCCTTGCTGCCCAGAACTGAGTGCCCAGAATGAGAGCCCATGTGATAGCTGAGCATTTGGCTAGGACCTCACCATGTAGCTGAGAACCTAGGCGTCTAAGTCCCTACACTGTCCCTCTTAAATTGGTGTAAACACTCCTGATGGGGACACACACCACCAACAGAAGGAAGGTTGTGTGGACATGAAAAAATGCAGTATTTACTCCAGTGGCTGTAAGTTGACCTAAGGCCTTATCTACATGAGCACTTATGCAGGTAAAACTTCCTGCCACTCACAGATGTGTCCCAAGCGACATAGATTTTGCCAGCATAAACGTTCATGGTTACAGTGCTATGTCTTAGCTGCTACAGCTCATAGAAGTGATTTTATTACATCGAGGGCAGAGCTCTCTCGTGTTGGCATAATGCGGCTACCCAAGCGTTCTTACAGCAGCACAGCTGCATTAGTACAGCTGTGCCACTGTAAGTTCCCAAGTGCAGACAAGCCTTAACATAGGTCGACTTAATCATGTAGTGTAGCTATGATCCAAGGATATTTATGTCTGCATCAGAACATTCATATGGGTAGGGGGTAAACTGCTTTAATTTATGCACAGTGACTTCTTACCTTATGTTGATTTACCTTAACCTCCTAAGTATCCTAGGTGGACAAGCCAGAAATGTTGAGAGGCATTTCGTAGGAGCTATCTGCATCTGAATCACTACAGTGGCACAGATGTAGCGCTTCAGTGAAGACACTCTCTATACTGACAGGACATGTCCTCCTGTTGGGGTAATCCATGTTCGCAAGAAGTGAAAGCTACAGCAATGGAAGAATTCTTCTAAAAGCCTAGCACAGTCTACACCAGGGGTTAGGTCAGGATAGCTACAACTTTCATGGATGTGCATTTTTCACACCTCGGGAAATGTAGCTATGCTGATGTAAGTTCCCAGTGTAGACCTGCCCTTAGTTTATGGTAGTTCCAAGGTAAAAGAAATATACATGATCCAGGGACTAGATTCACACAAGAATTTAGGTACTTAACTATCACATTAGCTACCTAAATCCCAGAATCAGGCTCCACTGGGATTCACAAAAGTCCTGTAAATCTGCTCCTGAAGCTGCTGGTACCTAAACTCTTTTGGTGCCCAAATTTTTGCAGTAAATGGTCCCTAGGCATCTGTTTCTGCCTCTGGGTGTCTGTATCGCTATCCCAAGCCAGGAGTCCACAGACTAATTCCCAGAGTGATTCATGAACCATGGAAGATAGGAATTCCTCCACTGAACTTGTCTGTAAGGCTGAATCTGGGAAGCATGCCCAGGGTTCACCTACTGGATTGGGCCCCTATAGATGAACTTGCACAAAACTCCTTCATAAATTTAGAAAAAGCATCTAGACCAGAGTATTTGATCTTTACCACTTTTAAAGACTAACAAATTTATTTAAATAACTAAGTCTTTAAAAGTGCCACAGGACTCCTTGTTTGTTTTGCTGAACTAGACTAACATGGCTACCCATTTGGAAAAGATCTTTACCAGTCCCTCTACTCTGCAAATCTCTATTAATTCTGTGAGGCCTTCTAAGAAAATCAGTGGGACACCATAAAAGTTGCTATGATTGCCACCTTCATCTGTAACGGGAGACTTATTCAAAGCAATATTTAATGATTTAGCCTCATGACTCACATGAACAGTAGTAGAAGTCATACAAATATATTCTAGTGCACAGTTTTAAAAGTTTTCTCCTGGCAGTAGTCTGACCAGCTACTTGGTCTACTTACAACATGTAACATCAAGTGAAGAGACTGTGACAAAGGAAAAAGATTTTTTTTTTAAAAAACGAGAGAGAAAGAGAGAATGTTTTTCTTTGTTTTTCTTTTGAGTGGTCACTTCTTGAAACTAATTGGACTGAAAAGAAAATTAAATCAGCGCTCACATAAGACTCATTGGTCTGCCTGAGTATGGAGTATTTGTTTTTTAATATTTTTTTTCTAAGATCGTCTCAGTTGCAAGGTCAAATTACCCTATTTACAAATATTAGTTTTTATATGCTTTTTAAAGGTCATTTTAATAAGAACTCTATGCTAACAAAGTTAAAGTACATAGCACACAGCGTGAGGTATTGATCCTGAGCAGCAGCCACACATTGAACAACAGCATCCTGCAATAATTATATAATCCAAACTGTGTAAACTTAGCCCATGCATCAGTTGGGAAGGCTCTGACCTGGTATCTCTAATTCTAGCTGATGCTTTATATTAAAATATATGGTCAGAAGTTGTAGATTCAGAAGGATATCTGCTAAGAGCCACAATATTTCTTCTCTGCTTCCTGTTGGATCCAAGAAGAGGCTTAGACCTGAGACAAAGGCAGTTCTGGGAAAAGCAGATCTGCAAAAATCTATTGGATCTCAGTATGGTGCCAGCTACCCTTATATCCAAAAACCATTCCATATAGAGCTCTTGGGTAGAACATGAGGAGGCCGGAAGCACTGTTCAAGATAAGCTAGTTCCCCAGACCCCCCACATAGCCGAAAGATTCAAGGAGGCCTCATCATTCTCAGATTCGCAGAACATGAGCACTTAACCTCCAATGAGGCTTCAGCACATTGAGACTCACTGAATCCACCAAGTGATCAAAGTATCCTAGATTAAGAAACAGTGGTTAAAGTATAATTTGACGGGCCCCGGAACCCTCCTAATCTCCGGGCCCCCTTCGCGTATTGTCTGGGCCCCCTTCATGCATGTGTGGGCCCCAGCCCAGGTAGGCATTTGCAACCGCTTCTCAGTACCACATGCATTAGTTATTGCTCCATAAAAATATTTATAATTTTATATGGCATTTATGTCTATAGCAATTATTGTCACAAACTAGCAAACACTGCATAACACAATAAGTATTGTGATTAACAATGGTGGGGCGTAGGACCTGCCAGCAGCCAGGGCAGGGAGGAACATGCGTTCCACTGGATTTTTCTATTTTTAGGGGCCACGGAACTCTAGCCCCTCAAATTTGTGGGCCCCCGAACTGCGTTCCGGTGCGTTCCCCCTTACTTTAACCCCTGTTAAGAAAGGTCATATTTGCCTCAGAATAACCAAATCTAACAAAAGATCCAGGTGGCTTGGATCTGACCCTTTTCTCTTTAGACCCACATGATCTAAGATGATTGTCTATACTGGAGCACTATTGGAAGGAAATGTTGAATGATTCTACTAGATCCAAAGTACTGGTACATATTATTAGATGACTGTTTGCCTCCCTACTTCTTCTTCTTCTTCTTTTTATAAGTAGACAAACTTGTATTCAAGGAGTAGCCTGAACTCTTAGAGGACTTGGCTGCTCTTATCACAAGCAAAGGATCCACAGACTTCCTATTCTGATGAATATGGGAATTCCTTTTGTGAATAGGACCAGTTTTAGAATAATGTCTTATACTAAATGACTAGATATGTCTCTGTTGAATCTGAAGATTACTTATGCCAGACTTGAAAGAAATTCCTGGCACCAGGTTCTTTTTCTAATGGACCCAATGACTCTTCAGGTAAACATTCAGAAAACCCTTCTTCCATTCTGTGACTGGGATCCTCTGCTGATGAATTTGCGGTCTCTTCCTTAGGCAACGACTCAGAAAATGGTTCCACTTGAAAATTATGTTGAAGAGAAAATCCTGCCTCACTCCTCATTGGTCAGGGCAAAAGAAATGTAAGAGTCAGACAAAGTCTGAACGCAAACATTTGGAAGCACTATAAACTTATTAGAAACATACTTTAAACTATAAAAATGACACTGTCCTAACACAAACCTTGCTGCAGTAAAAGAACTAGGTACCACAATTGCTTAGGCTGGTGGAAACTGAGAACCAGAGTTGTGAAGTGATGGCCTTTGTATGCTTAGTTTTAGAAATTTGGAAGATGGGGCATGTGCACACTCCCTCTATGTGCTAATTGTTCTGAAATGAGTTGCCTTGCTGTGACAATCAGGGTCCAGATCCTCCAGGGGAAGAACAGGGGTCTGAACCCCCCCAAATTAAACTGAATCAACCTATACAATATTATTGTACTATAAAAGTGTTTCTTGTAAGGTATCGTACGTGACCTGTTAGCACGCTGGTCAAGCATACCATGACATATTCATGGGTTGTGTGTGTGTGTGTGTGTGTGTGTGTGTGTGTGTGTGTGTGTGTGTGCATGCCAGAAGTATGTTCTTAAAAATGTGGTTTGGAGCCAGTACATAAATCAAGCCTCCACAGACAAAGGAATATGGCTTGACCATGAAAGTATATTTACAGATATGGTAAACAATCAGGCTACAAGTGGCGGAAGAAACGGAGACTGTACCTTTAGGGAATCTAGTTGGCCTTGAGGCAAAGACAGTATATTTTGGGAAATATAAGGGGAGCATAAAGACATTCTACTTATCCATCACTTTGGTCACAAGAGGGACAACACCCCCTGACTCTGTGAATATTGGATTTTCCTACCAGGAAGAGCTGGGGATGTGAGAAAGCTGTTTAGGCAACCTAATTTGCTAGAATTAAGTTGTAGGCCTATAAAGTGTGTTATTTTGTTTGCTTGTAACCATTTTCTGGTTCTGTTATCTTTCCTTAGTACAGGGCTCGACAAAACCTGGGCAGCATTTCACCATAGCACCAGGGAACTGTACCCTGGCGCCTAGCTGCACCATAATAAATAATAATAATAATAATGAAAGCCGGCACCTTCAGCAGTGTGGCGGCAAGCTTCTGCACCCCAGACCACCAAAAGTGTCTGTGGCAGCAGCTGTTTTTCAGCAGCAGGGGGAGAGAGTGGGCTTTTTGTCCTGCACCACTGATGAAAGCGGCAGTAGTAGTGGCATTTTGGCAGCGGGAGCCCCTCTAATGTGCTGCACGGCGAGGTGTCCCAATTTTGGGGCTAGCACCTGGGTATGCGCTACATTTGTCGAGGCCTGGCTTAGTATCACATAAATCTCTGTTCTTTATTAATAAACATTCTGAGTTTCAGTATGAAGCCATCTCAGTGCTGTATATTAAAGTCCTCAGCCAACATAACAGGCTGGTGTAGATACTGCCTCTTTGGAAGCAGCAAGCTTCATAATTTCTGGGAATGTCCAGTGAAAGGGACTGGAAGCTATCGAGAAATATCTCTGAGGAACTCAGGGACCGGGAGTCTCTGATTGTTGCCTGCAAGTCAAGGTTAGGACTGGCGGAGTCTCATGGAGTTTGCTGGTGAGGCAGTCAGACTGGTATGGCAGGGAGCTGACATACAGTTTAAGCCCCGACAAAGCTCTCTCTTGCTGAGGCAAAGCAGTAACACAATGGCTTACAGTTCTGGGTGTCAAGGAAACATGCCACACTTGCCAAATAGCAAGGCATATAGGCTTATAGTGGGGGCTGCACAGGTGACACCAAGAAGAACTCATTTTCAAAATTCATTCTGCATTCATGCTTCACTTCATATTTTTCTAAGACTTGTTTATGACTTTTACATTTGAGAATAAGGACAAAATGTCATGGCCAAATGTGATCGGCCAAAACCCATCCGTTCAATCTTTTTTTTTTTTTTAAAAAAAAGTCTTGTATTTAGAATTTTGATACTGCACTTGTGGTATTAAAATTGGTAATCTGTCTTGCATTTAAAACACTGAGCACAATCATTATACAGAAATGTGAGTCTATTTAAATATTAATTGGAAGTAAGTAGACTTTAGTGGAAAGATAATTAAGATTCTTACACAGGAGACAGACAAAATAATTACAGGTGCTGATTTCTTTTTAAGGATTATACAAACACCCCAAACAGAGGATTAAAAAGGATTTTTGGGGTGTTGGAGATATGAGGTTAACAAGAAAGGATGTATTTTAATGATTTTTAAATATGGATATTGGAAATACTCTTACTCTCTCCCCCTTCATGAAGTCTGTAAATTCATAAAAGAATTCATCCTTTTATGAACTGTGATCAAAAGTCACAATGTCCCCACTGCATTATACACACAGGAAAGATCAGAAATAAAAAGTGACTAAGGTCTTGTCTAATCTACAATATATCTTACAGGGAAAAATATTTTTAAAATTATTTTAACAACAATTTCACATAACACTATTTTGTCTGCAATGTTGATGGCATGATTTGGTAAACAAAATGGGATTTCAAAAAATATTCCCAACAGTGTGCTACACTGCTCCACGGTGGTGGAGGGAGGTAGAAGAGGGGTGTTGAGGGAGATACCTAGACAATAGTTTGTTAATTTCACCAAAAAAGAGATGAAAATTTTCCTGTGCTGCAAATTTGCCTAAATTTGCCTAATTTTTTCAGTGGCTGAATTTCCATTCCTCCCCGCTACCACTACAGATCTAATTTTCAGACATGGCCATGCTGTGAATCATATTTCATTTGGGTGTTCAAATCAGCACTTATCTGTACCCAGCTTTCCCCAACGAAACAACAAAAAACAGAAATTGTGATTTTTTTTGCCTCATGTTCATGTCTGAAATGCAAATGTTTTCAAAGACCACCTCTGTACTTTTACAGAGCTCTATATTTTCATCCTCCATAAGAACCATAATTCCCCATCATCACCCTATTCAGACATCTGGCATTGCTAATAGGATGCTTTGGCTGAAAGTATCTAATTGAAAAATGAGTCAGTAAAAATGGTGGTCAAATTATCTTCAAGCTATACTGGGAGATGAAAAACAGAGTTGTGCTACCTATACTGTTTAAAAACTAGCTTAAAAATTGTACCTTTTATTAGCATAGGCAATCAAGAGATAGAGCCATGCTCCAACCCACGTAATATTTTATATTCTGTTTTCAATTATCTGTACAGTAAGACTGAGAAACCTGAGTAATGTACTTAATTTAAAAATCTTTTGTTTTCTTGCCTTCCTTGTGATTAAAATCTAATTTCCAAGTGTACTTGACTGTCCTAAAGCATCATTTTTTGGCAGATAAAGGATGACTGTCCCCAAGACAGCATGATCTCTAGCTGCTTCAAAAAAGCAGGCAAAGTCCAGTGAAGAAAGCCAAAGTTTATTGATCTGAATTGGGACCAAGAGTCCAGTTTCAGTGGTGATTGATTAGTTATTATTCAAGCTAATCAGGGTCCCCAGTGTAAAATGTCATAAAAGGACCCAATATCACAGAAAACATAAGAGAAGAGAAAGCCATAAAAACATCAAATATTATTTTATCCCGACTGTCAGTGCTGAACCCTTGAAGTAAAAGCAAAACTATTCAGGAGTACCCAAATAACAATTAAGTTAGAGATTTTCCTATTTTTCTTGTTTCATTTTTCTATTTGCTCATTTCTGCAGCATTGTCTACAAATAAACTGCATTTACATTCAAAAATAAGAACCCCTAAGAATGACTGGGTGAAAGAGGAATCGGGGATAGTTTGTAATGAAAAAGAGAGCTCATAATAAAAATAACAAGATGTAAGCCTAGCTTCATCCTGTTCTCTTTCTGGCTGTATGTTTTCCTCGTCATTTGTACCACTTTTGCTTTTCCTTCTGTAAACTTGTCAAGGCAGACACTGTATTTTACAACACGTGTGTGACATCTAGCACATTTTGGGTGCTGTCATCACACAAATAATAAATAATCATATCCAGCGTATTTGATATTTTAGGAATGGCACACAGTAGTCCCTTGACAGTCTTTTCCAGCCTCAGTAATTGACCACCACAACCCCAGACATTCTTTACCACCACTGTGCTTATTATATTCCTTCAGTTGGCCAGAGTCTGGAGTGTTATTGATGTATTGCTACAATTAGTAGCCAGCACCCCAAACCTTCTGGGGGCTAGTCCTAGCAGCAGCCAGTGCACCCTACACCTACCTACTTTCAGCTACCTACTCTCCTCCCTGGCATTTCCTTCCTGTCTGCTTACAGAACCCCAGCTGCTGGGGTTATTTCCACCCAGCTATCCCTTCAGCTGTATCTCTACTCAGGTAATGGGCACCTTCTGCTAAATGCTTTTCTTTCAAACCAATTAATCAGGTCCCAATTAATGTATAATGGTGGGAATTTGAATTACAGGGTGCTGAGTCAACTCTTGATTTAGCACACCCAGTTATATGATAAGAAACAATCCAAGGCATCTTCAAGAAGCATGAGCAATTACTACAGCATTTAAGTTTTTGCATATGGAAAATTTGAAGTTAAGGGAATCTGTCTTGTAAAGATAAAAATTACTATTAAGAGCTCAGTCCCTTTCTTCTGATAACTGTAAAATACAGTTCTACCTTTTTTTAAAAAAAACCCATAAAATACATAATTAAATACATCATGATACTTCCTGGCCCATAATCAGTCTAAGTACCTTATACCGTATCCTACAGACTAGTTTCTACCTCACAGAACATTTTGGCATGCAACATCTTTTTTCAAGAGATCCGTAAGTTTTAAATGGAGAGGAGAGGGCGAACCCCGCAGAGAAAGTCTGAGGCTATGTCTACACGAGAAAACTTGTCCCGCAATAAGTTATTGCGGGACAAGTAAAGCGCAATAAGTATTGCGCTTTCTCATGTACACACGTGCTCTTTCTTTCGCAAAGGAGGATTCAACCTTGGAATGCTCCTTTGTGAAAGAAGAGCAGTGCATGGTGGGCACCTGTCCCACCATGCACTGCCCACAGCCAGCCCC
>ML685787.1:20778571-20826562 GCA_007922175.1 Pelusios castaneus
AAATTATACTTGAAATGGATTCCTCAGAGACCTCATGAAATGGCACCAACCTGATGCTGCTGGCTATTATTGCTGACATAAAGCTAAGGAAATCAAAAAACTGGCATACAAATTATACTCCTGTCATAGTTGTCTCCTGTATGTGCTGAATCTATCCATAACAAGGAGGTCTTTAAGGAATATAAAATGCTCCAACCACCACTCTGATTCTTTATAGCTTTTCCAGGCGCAGTAGAGCTCTCTGATCCCTCATATACACCTGTTTTACTAAGACATGTTTTAAAGGCAGACCAGTTTATACTCCCATCCCCTTTTATCATGTAACACTTCACAAGATAATGTAAACAAATGATGGATTTACTTACAGACAATAGCTATTATATGTAAAGATAGGAACAATATATAAAAAGAACATAAAACAAATCATTAACTTTACAATTATTTATTATTTGTATTATTGTCATTTAATATTAAGTAATTTCTAGGGATGAAAAATTTTCTTCCAGTCTACATTTAGAAAGCATGTTAGCCTAGGTCCTTGCCTTTCTGGATGTTTCCTGATTCTCAGACCCTCCCCACACACCTCCCCTAAGGTGAATGTCATCTCACTGTTGCAGTACAGAATGAATGTATTCCCAAATCCTCTACTCCTTTGAAAGTCACTTAGTCAGTCTCCTGAATACTGACTGCAGTGCTAACTGTCCAATGGCCTGAGCCAATTATTTCCTTCATTCTCTCCCCCATTCTCAATTCTGCAATTCAACCCAGAGACTAACTAAATGAATCACCAGGAATTTCCATGGCAACACTTAAGAGGAAGGATAACCTTATAGTTCAGTGCAGGAATAAGATTTAGGTAACTTTTCCAAAAACACAAGTACATTTTCACAATTACACGAAAGAAGGTGCACATCTGGGTTCTCACTTCACTTCAGTTTGTTCTTATATTTCACTGACTTACTGGTAATACCCTGGCCTGATAACATTCTAGGATGTTCAAGGAAAATGTAATTTTCAGAAAATCTGAAAGGTTACACAAGATTCTACAAAGGTCTAGAACATTCTAGGAGGTTAATGAAAACTGAACCCACTTATGGAATACCTGAAACATTTTACTTTGAGCTTTCTATTTTCCCTTTTGTCACTAATAACAAAAACAGTACACTGAGCCTGACACCCCTCAAGCCCGACAACCCAGGCGGTTGCCTCCCCTTAAACCAGTCTCTGAAAGGAAGTTTAAAGTAAAGATTTTTATGTACATCTTGTCCTCTTTTTCTGACATTGGTGGTTAATCATTCATATATTTATAAAAACATTTTTTCTGGCATTTTCATCAAATGCATTTTCACTAGCAAATTCTAAAAATTACATTATATTTTCCCCAGATATAGAAACAATCTTTTCAGAAACTTTCAAATCTACAACATAATTACAATATTATGGAGGGGGTGGTTGTGGGCTTTTTTAAAAATGACTTAAAATAATTATTTATTATGACCAATAGAATAAAATGGCTCCAACTGAACAAATCAAGTTTATCGGATATTTATCATTCTTCTTTTAGGCATTTTTAAAATGTATTAGTGGATTTATAGTAACAATTCTAATAACAATTTTTGTGAGGTATGAAATGTACAAATCCTGTGCAGAAATAATTAAACTGCATATCTTGCTAGTTTTAAATTATTTCTGTGAAATACCCAAAGCAATATCAAATCACATTGTGCAGCTGTTTGCCAAACTTAATCTTTAATCAAAACAATTTGTTAGTGATACTGGCATGAGAAATACAGATGAGAGAACCTGAAAAGATTATAACTGTTTCCCAGGAGCAAAGACTCAAAAAAGAACATGCACTTGCCAAGTAAAATGAGTAAATTATCGGTACTGTTGGAAGAAACACGTGCCCCTAGAAAGCAACAACTAAGCACCTAAAGCATGAGCATATTTCTTTGAGAATTCTGAGCTGAACATTTAGCACAAGATTTACAGGAGTCATATTCCCTGGTTCCTTTCTATTTAATTAAAATCTAAAAAAGACTTGAAGAAATGGGGGTGAAGGGTGGGCAGTATGATGTTATACTGATAATCTATTCAAATATTTACAAATTGTTTGAGTATTATTAGTATTGAATCCTACTCTGGAAAGATTAACTGGTAGTAATAACCTTCAAAGAACGTGGGTCTGAGGAAAAACTAGTTAAATATAAAGATTGCAAAACTACTCTTCCAAACTGGCAGCAGATCTAGCCACGAAATCAAGAAAGTAATGCCATGTACAGTGTGTGAATTGAATCTTACAGATCTCCATTACAGAAACATTTTTCAGACATGCTGTATGGAGGGTGCTCTGAAACTGGTTAAATAGGTCCTGCAGCCTTCAAGCAGTGTGGCACCTGCTAGATTATAACAGATCCGTACACAAAATCTGTTTAGTTAATCTCTGAACAAAGATGACTCTCTATCTCCCACTACCAGTCTGGCAGAGCTAAGTACAAATTTAGCCCTAGCTACCTACCAATACCATATAGCAGATGGAAGCAGCAGCAAGTGACAGAGGAACAGAATATGCTTGTTTCTAGAGGTACAGGAAGGATGTTAAATAAAAACAAAACAAGGAAACAAATCTTGTCCCAGCTAGAAAGAGCTAAAAATATTTAATATAGAGTGTTCTTTGCTCTGTAGAAAGACAACAGAGTTCTGTGGCACTTTTAAAGACTAACAGATTTATTTATCGCATGAGCTTTCGTGGGAGAGATACTTGGAGGATACTGGATAAATTTAGAAGGAAATCAGACAGAGCTTGGGATATAGAAATGGGACAACGTTATCCTAATGAAAGGTCACATTCAGAGGGTCGGTCATCCATCAGGAGCTGACTTTCATGCACTCTCTTATTGTGGCCACAAAGAATACCATTTGGAGAACTAGGTGGTAAAAGACTATACTCTTCCACAGCATAAAAGATGGTTCCATCAAGTTTGACAACCTCAGGTTCAGTTCCCATGAGCATGGTGATTCTCATACAGGTAGAAAGGAATACGTTAATAGTGGGATACCTAAAGACTTAAAAATTTTGAACAGTGTGACTGGATATTATTACTTATGATATTGTAGCCTATAGGAGCCCCATTCATGGACCAGAACCCCATTGTGCTAGCTTCTGTACAAACACAGAACAAAACACTAAATGATTAATTTAACCATGCTCAGAGATACTTGATTTCCTGAGTACAATATTCTTGAAAAAGAGGAGAATCTAAGAAGAGTATTCTTGCTGGAGGTCCACTGCGAGGATGCAGCTTCTTCTCCCATCAATACAGTCAGCCAATGCCTCATTTTTTCCATCAGCTGGAAAATTTATCTCCCAGAGAAATCAAAACTCTATCTTTCCAATGTGAACAAAAACTACAGAAAAAGAAGCAAATCTCAAAGGTCCCTGGGCAAAAGCTTTTTATGATAAGCTATGCAAACCCATAATGGACAACAAAGGCTTATGGAGCTACTTCTGTTTTGCCACACATCTGCAAGACATGCACAGGCTGGAGGAGAAGGAGCAGCCAAATTGACTGGCAGACCAGGGAAGAGAACACACCTTCAGCCCGCAGATCCTGAGAAAAGGATGACTGTAGGCAGGAGCTTCCCAGCCTCCTGAGGGGAAGATCCAGATCCTGATGCACCCTGAGAGGGAGTCATTCACCTCTATCTCTTATTAGCTCTCTAGCTCAGTTAAACTGAGCCAATTCCTCTTGCTTTTTGTTCCCAGATCACCTGGAAAGGGATGTACTTTAAAGAGACCTAGCCAAATGGTGAAGTCACAGGAAGAGGCAGATCACCACAGATGTGGAGCAGCTGTTGGCAGGAGAGACACTGCAGGGAGAGAACTGCTATGCCATGCCCAGTCACAATGAAGTGCCAGTGATGAGTCAACCCCTTTACAACTGGTGGAGAATGCAGACACCCTTCCCACTACAGAGAGCAGGGGGACTGACTGGCCCAGATGGGAAATCACCCTAGACCTAGAGGAGTAGGCTGGTAGGACAGACAATAAGAATCTAGAGTGTCTTCTCAAGTGAATGTCTGAATACCAGCAGCAGCAACTCCTGAAGCAAATAGCTGCCCAACAGCAACAATTGGCCTGGGTCTTAGGAGCGGAACAGCAGCAAAGGTTATTCCAACAAGTAATGGCTGTGATGCAGCCTCTGGGTCTCCTCCTGGTTTCCCCTCCAGTAGCAGTAGATCCAGGCCCAGTGGCCCCACCTGTTCCAGAGAAGCTTACAAAGACAGACCCCAGGACAACCTGGAGACTTTCACAGTAATGTAAGCAGGATATGGCAACCCACCACGCTGTTGGCAACTTACCTGTCAAGGCCAGTACCTGTATACCAGGAGCTGGACACAGTGTCTGTCCAGGACCATACTCAGGTGAAAGACTATCTTGATATCCAACAGAGGTTCTGTGGTGAGAAATATTTCGAAGGAGTCTGGCTCCATGAGGACACCCAGAAATTAAGAGACCTATGCTGGAAGTGGCTAAACCTGGAGACTAGGATTGGAGAAGTTCACCCTTATACTTCCAGGTGGGTGTATGCACTGCACTGGGTGTTCAAACACCAGTCAGAGTCTCTAGCCAATGCTGTCTGGCTGATTGAAAATTATCTAGCTGCTGAAATGGGTCTGGCAGTATCACATAAGCTACTGCTGGAGGCCAAAGGGGCCACTCAACTCGAGGAAGAATGCAACCAGAGGAACTGGTGATCTGACAGTGTAGTTTTGGAAGTGCTAGCCTCTAAGGGTATGTCTACATCACAGTTAGACACCTGTAGAAGGACTATCCCACCTCTTGGAGTCCTAGAGTCAAGACTCGAGCCTGAATGTTTGTATTGCAATTAAACAATCTCTTAGCTCAAGCTCCTCAAGCCGAAATCAGCAGGTATGAGCCAGCCACAGGATTTTAACTGCAGTATAGGCATATCACAAAGGATCCAGTAGGCTGCCACTACCTGGACTGTTCCCTGTTGGGAAACCCCAGCATCTCAGGCCTCAGCCCAGAGAAAAGGCCCTGGATCCCCATGGACTTCTTCACAGGAAACCCATGAGCTGGGAGCAGATAAGTCATATAGAGAAGGCTACTGAAATATTAGGCTCAAGGACAGTGCCTAATTGGACAGCAGTATATATACATATATATTTGCTTTTCATGTGGGCACCTAGGATACCAGTATCATGAGTCCTCCATATGGTGTGTAGTTATGGACAGGAGTGGACAGCAGAAAGCTATGCCCATAAGTGCATGCCAAATAAATAACAGTCCCTGGTCAGATAGATGGAACAAAAGTGATGAGCCTGTTGGATTCTGGCAGTGGGCAGATCTTGAGAACCCCAGGGAGACTATCTTTTTACAGTGTATTCATGGAGATCATAGAACCATAGAATATTAGGGCTAGAAGAGACCTCATGAGGTCATCTAGTCCAACCCCCTGCTAAAAGTAGGACGGACCACTCCCACTAAATCATCCCAGCCAGGGTTTTGTCTGACCAGGCCTTAAAAGTCTCTAAAAATGGAGATTCCACTACCTCCCTAGGTAACCCATTCCAGTGCTTCACCACCCTCCTAGTGAGAAAGTTCTGCAGACTAAATAAGCCTAGTTCCTTCAGTCTCACCTTGTAAGCCATGTGCCCCAGCCCCCTAACCATTTTCGTGGCCTTCCGCTGGACTCTTTCTAATTTGTAGTGGGGAGCCCAAAACTGGGCATAATATTCTAGATGCGTCCTCACGAGTGCCGAATAGAGGGGAATAATCACATCCCTTGATCTGCCGGCAATGCTCCTACTGATGCAGCCCAATATGCCGTTGACCTTTTTTTGGCAACAAGGGCACACTGTTGACTCATATCCAGCTTCCCGTCCACCATAACCCCCAGGACCTTTTCTACAGTGCTGCTACTTAGCCGATCGGTCCCCAGCTTGTAGCAGTACAGGGTATTTTTTCATCCTAAGTGCAGAACTTTGCACTTGTCCTTTTGAACCTCATGAGATTTCTTTTGGCCCAATGCTCCAATTTAACTAGGTTTCCCTGAATCCTAACCCTACCCTCCAGTGTATCTACCATTCCCCCCAGCTTGGTGTCATCCACAAACTTACTGATCATGCAATCTATCGCATCATGCAGATCATGAATGAAGATGTTAAAACTGTCCCTAGGACCAACCCCTGGGGCACTCTGCTTGTTACTGGTTGCCAACTAGACATTGAGCCATTGATCCCCATCCACTGAGCCCAATGATCTAGCCAGCTTTCTATCCGCCTTATGGTCCATTCATCCAACCCATACATCCTTAACTTGCCGACAAGAATGCTGTGGGAAACCGTATCAAAATCTCTGCTAAAGTCGAGGTATATCACATTGACGGCTTTTCCCGCATTCACAAAGCAAGTCACCTCATCATAGAAGGCAATCAGGTTGGTCAGGCATGATTTGCCCTTAGTGAAACCATGCTGACTGTTCCTGATCATCCTGTTTTCCTCCAAGTGTTTCAGAATGGATTCTTTGAGGACCTGCTCCATGATTTTTCCAGGGATTGAGGTGAAGCTGATTCGTCTGTAGTTCCCTGGATCCTCCTTTTCCCTTTCTTAAAGATAGGTATTATATTTGCCTTTTTCCAATCATCTGGGACCTCCACCGATTGCCATGTCCAACTTCTCTAAGTAGTCCCTAACCTGACCTTCTATCACTGATAGCCGCTCTCCTTCTCCCCATTCTGTGTTGCCCAGTGCAGTAGCCTGGGAGCTGACCCTGTCTGTGAAGAATGAAGTAAAAAAAGCATTGAGTTCTTCAGCCTTGTGATGTTAAACCCTATCCCAAAGCATGAATATAGGGAAAAAAACACAAAGTTCCTTTTAATGGGGCTAGCCTCAACACAAGTCAACAACTCATCCTACTATTTCTATTATTTCTTTGAGGCTGAGAAAAGCAGACCTTTATATAACCAGCAAGCTGTGTTAGCAGTCCACTGTTTTCATGGCTGCAGGACAACAAGTCCCAGAATCCCCCTGTTTTTGTTATAACAACAATTTTTAGCTAAACCTAGAACTATCTTAAAAGCCTAGCCTAACCCTGTGAATACTTACCAGTACTCTCTGAAAACTATATATTTTTTTATTTTAAAGCATAACTTAACTGTGCAGGACAAATGACTCCTCTACAAGATTAGATGCATTTCTTAAGAGCAGCTGAAGTCTGTATCTAGTAAAACGCTATAATCCTAGACACCAGATGCAGTGGTTTCAGATCTGCGTGTAAAATCTGCCTCTGAGACAGGAGATCTGGGAGAATAAAAAGTTATGTAGATATTTTTCATTGTACTCAGAAGGCCTGAGAATCAGATTTGCAATAGTCTGCTTTGCCTCAACTTTCTGATGGCCCTTGATAAGAAGAAGGAAAACATAATGGAAAATCTTGCCCCAATCAAGAAAAAAAGTATCTGTGAAGGATTTAAGATCCCTGATCCATTTTCAACAAAAGGCCTTTCTTATTTTCAAGTATATAAGCTAAATAAATTCTCTCTGTGTTTTTTAAAAAAGTATTGCTATACATGAACCAGCCTCCTTCCTCCTTTCCAAGTTAACCTAAGTCCACTCCCTATTTCTATTCCTCTCTGTAATCATACCTTCTCCCCATTAGTGCACCAGCACAATATCTGACATACATACTTTTTCTCCCCATCTATATACTTATCACTGAGGATATGAACACTGTCAGAAGACTGTATTCTACCTTTAAGAGGATGGCCACTGCACTATAATAGATCTCTTCCAGTGCTAACTTCTAGGATCCTATAATTACGAAAAACAAACAAATCTTATACTGGTAAGTTTCTTTCTGACCTGTACCCAATACAAAAATTCAGAAATTTTGATTGAACATTAAAAAAGTAATAAAAAGAAAGTTACTGCTCTTTGGCTTGGATCATTTTTGCCACATTTCAGTCCAAAACATTTTTATACTATAAATACAAAACCCTAAAAAAAAGAGGGGTGAGGAGTAGACAGAGTTATAATTAAAACTCTTAATTGCTGAGCGGTGATGATACCACTACACTAAACTAGTAAAAACATGAACACATTAATGAACTGAGGTTGAATGAAATTAATATGCTTGTCCTTGTCTTTCTAATGTCCTTGGTATGTTGGTCATACAATTTCATAGCTGATAATTTAGAAAATATATTATACAAGAGATGGCTAATTTACTACAGTCAGCAACTCTTGAAAAATAATACCAGCAAAACATTTTTCACAATGGATATCTTTTATTCTCCCAAATACAGAACAAATCTCCTGAGAGATACTACTATACTATACTGTGTTTAAGCAAGCAACCTCTTCCAGCTTTTATTTAATCTTACAAAATATAGCTTCCAGTTCTTAAATTGTTGTTCAAATATGTGCTATTTAAATGCCAAAATGGAGCCGTGTCAGGATAAAAGCAATAGAGCAAAAGGAGGAGGAAGATAATAGTTCATAAAGGGCTAGATTTTCAAGACAAATAATAATCCTTGTTCATTTTAAAGTAACAAAAAAAATTGAGTACCTCAGCGCAGGGGTAAGCTGCCTCAATGAAACTGTACTCAGAACAAATACAAGGTGTGCATATTTTAAATTAAAGTCAGTAGTATATTATTATATATTATACTCACTGTAACATTAATAACTAGTTGCATTCTGCGTGATTTGAAAATAAACATATTATTTGTTTTGACTAATAAGAGATTAGCCTATGCATATATGCACAATTATTTTCAAAGAAAAATACTTTTAGGAATGAACTGGTATCCAACTGGCTAAGGCTGTATTTAATTTAACCCTCATCAATGAATAATACTGAAATCCATCAAACAAAAGATACATCTAGGTGCAAAAGAAGAGGAAAACAAAAGTAAACATTAAACTAATCCAAGTCTTGTGTTCCTGAGCTGACTAGAGTAAAAATAATCAGCTCAAAACTATTTTGCTAACTACATTTAACTAGTAATATAAATGATGATAGTTGGAAACAAGAAAGGTTATCATAAGTAAAGTCACATCCTTAGCTATGGCTAGTTCAGAGTTCAGTTTAAAGATGGTAGAGGATTGCGAGGCAAAAATGCAATTAAGTCACTTTGAACTCCCCTGACTCTTAGTTGTTTGTGTGACTGTCCTGTTTTATTAAAATGTCTGATGAAGTTGGATTTTCTTCCACAAAAGCTCATGTGATAAATAAATTTTTTAGTCTTTAAAAGAGCCACAGGACTCCTGGTTTGTTTGGCTGACCTAGACTAACATGGCTATCCCTTTGGGTCCTGTTTTATTGTGTAAATTATTGTTGCTTTTAATGAGACCATCTGCCAATGGCCTTACAGAGCAGCTACAGTAACCAGGGATTACTGGGACATAGAAAACCCCAGGCCATGTTTCTTCCCACTGGCTGTGCCGCTTATTGTTCAATGGGAGGGAAAGTGCAGGAGCTGCATCTACATAAGTGCAGGATTCCCGCTGCTGCACTGACGTTAGAGCTCCTTTATGTTGGTGGAACAGTGCAAACAGGTCCCAGTGCATTTCAGGGAGGGAGCTCTTATATTTAGGTTACACAGACATGTTTTTAACCTATCCAAAAAGCATAATATTTCAATATGTCAAGTTAAAAATAAATAGGTTTTCAAATTACATAATACATGCAAAAATAAATGGAAGTTCAGCTCCCAAAGGAATAGTGAAATAAAAGATGTGCACCAAAATACCCAAATCACAATTGCAGAAAAAAAAGGAGACAATCCGGCAAAGAAGGCCTTGAAAATTGGGAAAGCTGAAAGAATGTCTACTGATTACTGAACGGTACAAAATGTTTCAAGTTTCTATTTTTTCAGCTTTCTGTTTGACTACAAAGAGGGTCTGATTAAAATGAAAAGTCACACCAGACTTCTAGCCCCTAATCAGAGCATGTAAATGACCTCAATCAGTGCATCCCTCTCGACATAATTTTAGAGAGCAGTTGAACTAGGGCTGGTCAAAAAAATTTCAAAAGAAAAAATGCAATTGAAATGTTTGCAGGAATGTGTGGATTTGTATTAAATTTTCAGTGGGAAAGTCATTTTCATTTTATTTAATAAAACAATTTCTTTCATAATTTCATAGTCAAATGTTTCATTTTGATTACTGTTTTATTTCATTTTTATCTTTATATTACTTTTAATATTACAGTATATATAGCTATATATTTTACCTCTGTGTATAATATGCAGTATTTTGTATTATGTTTTCACATTTTCAAAATGAAACAATTTTACATAATTAAAACAAAATCTTTGGAATGCTTCCAAATCAAAACATTTAGGAATTTCCACTCTGTGAGACATTCCAAAATTTAGATCTTTAGTTCTGATTTGGAATGGAAAAAAAAATTAAAATGTTGGAATTCTCTGCAGAACATTCAGCCAAAAATGTCAATTTTAGCCTTGTTTTTGTTTAATTTTGATATTTATGTTGAAAAAACTGAGAGAAATTACATCCTATTTATATATCCCAGGCTATGTGAATATGTATGCCTAGAAAGGGCTATCTCTTTAAGAGACCTGCTGAGGGTGGGTTACAGTTGCTGGGCAGATTAGCTACCCACAACAAGAAACTTCTAGAGGCAGGGAGTGGTAGCATTTTTGAGCATGCTCCACAGGGTACCCTGCTGCTGTGATGTGGTGCGGTTAGTCAGATGACATGAGAGCAGCAGTTTGTGTAGACAGCAGGCTAGAGCTGCTTTGAGAAGAGTCCATGTGCTCAGTTTTCAGGAGAGAAGCTGAGCCAGGAGTGAACAAGATGTTTTCTCCCTCTAATGGAGTCATCTGCAACAGATTTTGTAGACATGGATATAGGACTGAGGACTGGTTGCAAAGGAGAAGGAAAAGCCTGCATGGAATTCTACAGAAGATTCCTGCAATAAGAGAAGAGGACAGCTATTTCTTGCCACTCAAACCTCTTCACTGGAACAAAGACTGTAGCTGAGAGTTGGGGGAACTCCACCTGGACTTTGGGACTCTTGGGGATCTTTTATGCAGGGGTTTGTGTAGGGATTGTTCTTCGTTAATTGTATTTTGTTTTCTTAGGATAAGGTTCATTTAGTTAATAGTTAATAAAGTTCATTGTTATGTTTGTTTTTAGTAGTATTTTAATGTGGGGTGGTAACTCTGAGCAATCTTTGTTGTGAGTCCCATAGAGACTGGATCCTGGGTCTCCAGCTGCTTTCTCCATAGGGATTGGGATTGATTTCTGTGAGGCACTGGAGAAGGGCAATTAAATGAATTTTAGCCCACCCGAAGGTTACAAATACATTGCTTCCCCAGAGCTTCTGAGCATTAGAGCCAAGCTAGTCAACTCCTGAGATCACGTACCATCATGAAATAATAATGGATGGTAACAACGTAACCAAATAAGTATTTCTGAAGTAATTGTATAAAAGTAACTTACTTTAAATATTTTGTACAGATCCTATTAAATGTTAGATGCCTGACACACAAAGGCCAAGTTTTTCAAATCTGAGTGTCTAAAGTCAAGCTTTTAAAAACCTATTAAGCTATGTATGTTCTTTAGATCATAACAGATTTTAAAAGAAAGTGTAAAAAATAGCACAAAGAATTTTGAATATTAGTATTTTGATATTGTTCTTCATGAAGGATTGATTATACTCAGAACCTAGATACTCTGCTGCACAATAGCAACAAATTCAGCACCAGCAAACCCTCTGTTTCAGGATAACATTAACGTATTTCTGTCACCATTAAATACTCTTTATTTCCATTCTCCCTGTCCTCATATAAACATGTATAACTACGACACAGTTGAAAATCATAGAATCATAGAAGATGAGGTTGGGAGGGATCTCAGGAGGTCAGTCTAGTCCAACCCTTGCTCAAAGCAGGAACAATCCCAACTAAATCATCCCAGCCAGGGCTTTGTCAAGCCAGGCCTTAAAGCCTCTACAGATGGAGATTCCATGACTACCCTAAGTAACGCATTCCAATGCTTCACCACCATCCTAGTGAAAAAGGTTTTCCTAATATCCAACCTAGACCTCCCTCACTGCAATTTGAGACCACTGCCATTTGTTCCGTCATCTGCCACCACTGAGAACATCCTACTTCCATTTTCTTTGGATCAACCCCCCACACTTCAAATAGATGAAGGCTACTATCAAATCCCTCCCGTGCCCACGCCCACCCCCGCCGCCATTCTTCTGGAGACTAAATAAGCTCAGCTCCTTCAGCCTCTCCTTCTAAGACATATACTCCAGACCCTTAATTTTTTTTGCCCTATACTGGACTCTCTCTGGTTTGTCCATATCCTTACTGCAGAGGGCGCTCAAAACTGGACACAATACTGCAGATGTGACCTCATCAGTGCCAAATAGAGGGGAATAATCACTTCCCTCCATCTGCTGGCATTGTTCATATTAATGCAGCCCAATATGCTGTTACCCTTCTTGGCAACAAGGACAGTGTTGACCCATATCCAGCTTTTGTCCACTGTAACCCCCTTTTCTGCAGATCTGCTGTTTAGCCAGACGGTCCCTTGTCTGTAGCAGTGAATGGGATTCTTCCATCCCAAGTGCAGGACTCTGCTCTTGTCCTTTTTGAACCTCATGATTTCTTTTGAGACAATTCTCCAATTTGTTTAGGGCACTCTGTATCCTATCCATTTCTCCAACATATCTATCATTCCCCCTAGCCTACTGTCACTTGCAAACTTGCTGAGGGCATAATCCAACCCATCATCCAAAGCATTAATGAAGGTGCTAAACAAAACAAGACTCTGCTTGATATTAGCTGCCAACTGGACACTGAGCTATCAATCACTACCGGTTGAGCCCTATGATCCAGCCAGCTTTCTATCCACCTTGTAGTCACTTCATCCAACCCACACTCCTTTAACTTGCTTGCAAGAATACTAATGGATATAAAATTTGCTTGTGATTATTTTTACAATGATTATTTTCTAGAATGTGTTTATGTTTATTGTTATTGGTTGAGTTAAAACCCCACTGAGAATATTAGTTGTGAATGCATCTTTCAGTTAACAGAACTCTAAGCATAAACCCCACCTAAGACAAAAGGAGTACATGAACCCACCCAGAAGCTTTTGGCAAAGTATTATTGTGGATCGGAGTGTATGGGAGTGTATATTCAAAGAGATCACACACAGAAAGTAAAGTCAGACAAGAACAGACTGAGTTTGAGAGAGACAGGTGAAAAGAGCAGCTGAAAGTATATGGATGAGCCTGAAAGAAGCCTGGAGAGAAGTGTTTAGGTCAGAGGTGCTGAAAGTGTGTTCTTGGGACTATTTGCAAAAGAAGCTGTTTCTTGCTCTTTGATTCCTTCCGCATTCAGAAACACAGGATTTGGTACATTCTTTGTAAATAAATAAAACTGCATCAAAGAATTACCTATCATCAATTTCTGCTACCAATTGGGTATCCACGGGGGCTCTAACTTTGAATGTCTGCTGTTAGAAAAGGGGCAATATTATGCTCTTTAGGTGCTGCAGCTCCAGTTCCCAGGCCTTGGCTCCTTGACCATTCTCCCCTCACCAGCCTCCACTTCTATCTCACCTTGCCCCTTTGCTACAAGGCAGACTCTAGCTTTGGCTACATTAAATCCCTGGTGTCTAGCTCCATGGACCACAGACAGCATTCAATGCAATCCAATTAACTTCACACTGTAGGAAAACTGGAGCTGAAGAAGCAGCCACAAATAGGTTCCAGCAGGGAAGGGAAAAGAGAAAACAAAGCAGCAGACAATTGACTGTAGCAATATGCAGAATCCCAAAGCATCTTGGGAAAATGACAAACTGCATGGCTTTGAAGTCCATGGAGTCCTGATTGATTGATTCAGAAAAAAATCATTTACACTATCAAAATTTTCCTTTATTTTGTCAATTTTATGCTGATTTTTTAACAAAGTAGTTTTTAAATCATTACTGACATTTTTTTCATTTACTAAAGATTTTTAGTGAAAACCAGATTTCCAGAAAAGAAAAATTTTAAAAATAAAAAAGTTTAAGAAAAATGTCTTTAAAAACATAAAATTTTGCAAAACAGAAAATGGGTCAATTTTGAACCCTGCAAAATGGGAACAACCTAAAACTTATTAGATTTTTTTCCTCTATTTTTCTAGATTTTCCCCAGGCAGGTGACAGTGTATCAGTTTACAGTAGATTTTATTTCAAATACCTTCATAACCTCAAAAGATAAGTGGTATTTTAAATGAAAAAGACCAGTTATCTATCTGCACTGTAACAATTATTTTCTGAGATATGCTGCAACTAGTTATTCATTTGGTAAATAGTCATGGAGCCAAGGACAGCCCAAAGGGGAACACTCTGATAATGCTGACCTGACATTACAAATCTCAGAAACGTCCTGTGGCTCAAGAAAATCACATGGAAGTAAGCATCCTGAAGATTGATGACAGTAAACCAGTCACTGTGGTTCAAAGCAGAGAGAATAGTAGCCTAGGTAACCATGTGAAATTTTATGTACTTGATGTGTTTGTTGAGACTGCAGAGATCAAGGATAGGTCTCATTCCTCTTTTGGACTTGGGGATTGGGAAGTACCATGAGTAGAATCTCTTTCCCAGAGTAGTCAAATTCCAAAGGGGTAGCCGTGTTAGTCTATTGTAGAAAGTTCCCCAGTGTTTTGAATCCTAACACCTACTTTGATTTGCTGTTACAGCCTGACCTGATGCTATGTCATACACTCCCCTGCATTTTATTTCCTCCCACTCTGTAACTTTCCTATCTTCAAAGCGTCTGACGAAGTGGGATTTTCTCCCACGAAAGCTCATGCGATAAATAAATCTGTTAGTCTTTAAAAGTGCCACAGGACTCTGTTGTCTCTTTCCCAGAGGCTGACAGGGAAGCGCCGCTATGGCTCCCAAAGCACGGACCTGTAGAAGGAGCAGTGACTCATGAAAAGAGTCCCTGTATAGGATAGGGTAGAGGGATGGGAAGGGAGAATGGACAGAAATTGGATGGCCTAATCCTATCCCACAGTGTTTAGGATCGATTTGTCCATAGTTATTGTTTCTTAAGCACTAAAACAGAGACAGCCTGCTCCTGAACAGTGAAAATACAACTGGGGAGTTCAACACCAGAATGCTGCTCTCAACATGCAAGACGAGATAGCCGTGCACTCAAAGCTGACCGAATATGGACTGTCTGGTTAAAATTGGACCCCGAAAGTCTTATTCTCTGTGACTTATGTCCTTCCTAGAGAAGTCCTGCTGCCTAGCAGGATAGGACAGCTGCCAGAAGTATCACTATGAACTATATTGCTGCTGCTGTTGCTGACCTCCATAATGGCTCCCTACCTTTATGGCGATGGTATAACCCCAATGAACATGAAGTTCTTAACAGAGTGTAGTGTCTCAGAAATTTTCTTAGAAAATAAAAGACACAAAACATCAAAACACAAGTCCAGAATGTGCTGTAGGACCTTAGGAGCTATGCCAAAGTTCTGTAATTATAAATTCCTTCTCACAGTTATAGTTGAGACCATAATTCTAGAAGAAGTGTCTATCATGTCCAATGCTGATTGCAATGACATCTTGGGTCCCAGGACTGGAATCTTGCAGACTGAGGATTGTCCCAAGAGTTCCAAGGAGGCCACTCAGAAGAAGGATAGGTTATTGGTACCCAATAGGCACTGGACCGAGAGTCCTTACCCTATTACAGGAGTGGTGCTCATCTCACTAATGATGGTGATTTGTAGGAGGTCTCAATGATTTTTAAGAGCAGTGCCTATTCTACCATTCTTAGCACTGATGCAATTTATGTGTGGGCTTTCTTCTGAAGCTTGCTCTGTCTGGGGTGGCTCCTCCACTGCTGCTGGATGACTTGGAGAGTTTGTCGAGATCAAGCTCAAGGATATCTTCCCTCTCTTCCTCATCTTCAATGTCTTGAGTACTAGGGGGAGCACTCCACTCTGTTCAGAACTGAAACAGACACTGGCACCGAGGCCAAGGCAAGCACTAATCCTGCAGATGTGGTTTGCATTGAAGTCATCATCAATACCAAAGACAGTATCTGCAGCAATGAGTCCCTCAGTACCAAGAAGGCCAACCCCAACTCTGGACTCTGCTTCTTATGTGGTGTGCAAGACAGTGACAACAACAGAGACAACTCTATGGCAAGTCCAGGCAAAACCAAGGACATAGCGGAAGTAGCCATGGCAGCTGAGTGCTCCTGAATTATTGGATAGACAGAAACAGAGAGGCAGAGCAGATCCAATGCTGCCTGGTATGCCAATGGCCTGAAGACAGTCAGTACCAATGCCATCCCACGGACAGTACTCAAGTTGGCAGTACACTTTCTAGCTGATCTTGTCTCAGTACTGGAGAGTGATTAGACTGCCTAGCTCTAACCTGCAAACCTGAGGAATCATTGTGCTGGTTTCTAACCTCTCAGAAAAAGAAGAGGAATTGCTCTGAGAGCTGGAGTGGGTTCCCTACAAAGGGAGCAGCGCTTAACTCTCATTGAACCGGGCATTTCTATGAATTATGAAGGGAAAGTTTTCTTTTCTTTTTTTTTTTAAAAGCTTGACTAACTAAATAACTAAGCTACTAATGAGTAAACTATTACTAAACTTACAACTCTAACTAAGGTATTTCTAATTTCAGGTATCGTGAGGAGCAGTTGGGGACTCCATCTCGAACTGAAGATGGTTGGAAAAGAACTGAGGGAGGCTGGATGCATTCGCACAGCTCATGGCACCAACGGCAGCGCGAGACGAGTTGCGCGGATGCGGCCGGAGCGGGACTGCAAGGGAAAAATCTCCAACCTCAGCGCAGGGATGCGGCAAACACCTGAAGTGGAACACCCCTACAAAGACACCATTCGAAGAGGAACTTAAGTTATTCCTGTCCTTAGGAGAATATTTAAATATATGTTCATACTGTTTCATAAAGCAGCGGTTCTCAACCACTGTGTCAGGATACAAACGTGTGCCGCAAAGAGCTGGGAGGTGTCTCACGGAAAATTGGCAGCTTAGCTTAGAGCCAATTTAGGGTTCCTGCCACCTGCTGCCCTCTGCTGCCCTCAACAGCCCGCTCCTGCTGCACAACACAAGCAGCAACAAGGGCCAGATGAGTAAAGGGATTTAGGGGCTGCAACCCAGAGATCCTAGGCTGGGGAGAAGGGGGCACCACCTGTTGCATAAAAATAAACTCAGTCCCATCGAGGCAAGCCACCAACCTGAAATGGCTTGACTCTGCCCCCACCCAGGTCCTGGAGGGCTGCATCCTCCATAGCCCCACAGCCTCCCATCACCTGTCAGGTGTGTCGCGGTGGAAAAAAGGTTGAGAACACTGACACAAAGTATGTGTATAAAAATAAATAGATTTTTAGTTTTTAACCCACTGTAAAATTTTTGGTTTTTTAATTGCCTATTTATACATCATCTTCCAAGGCCTGTCAAGTGCTCTCATGAGCTTTTCCACGGCTGTGCATGATGACAAAGGTGTTATCATTTTAGTGCACGAGACGTGAAATGAAACTGACCATCCAAAGATACTGAAATGACTATAAACAGGATGCTTTCATATGTGGAAATTAAGCAAACTAGGGGGGGAGGGGATATTTTCCCTAATATCTTCTTTCAATGATAATAATCACAACTGACTTGTAACCATAGCACAAAAATTTCACACCAATGTGATGTGTGTTGGTGTCCCTTTAAATTAAAAAAAATGTGAATTAGAATAATTTAATAAAAATTGTTTTATTGGACTGGGAAGTTTGAAAAATGAAGGTAAAACTACAGAATGCAAAAATAAGTTGCTAGTTTCATGAATATTATATTGAGTTAGTCACGAAGACAAGGAAGCATCTTTAAGAAATCCATTGGTTGGGGACTGGGAGCTACTGTCAATCTTTTCCTAGGAGACAGAACATTTTCAGTGAGAGATATTAGAGCAGGCCCAAATAATAGAAGAGTTAAGAGTGTCCTCCTCAGAGAGATATGATTACGAAGCCTATCAGAATACCTGTATAAATTATCATAACTTTACTTTTTTCTGAGCTAATTATGAGCTTTTACTGTGGAAAACTTCTTTCTGACAATTTTTTCAGTATTCTCCAAGAATACATATGAGCGGACCTTCATTAAATAAAACACTGAAATCCTTGAATAAGCTCACAAAACACAAGCAAAGGAAAATCTGAAGCAAAAGGAAAGAACTGCAAAAGATGTTTCTAAAGAACTATATAAAATAGCAAGACAAACTTAGCAAACACATTATCAACATCACTGCTCTCTATCTAACAACCTGTAATTAAAAATTAAATATGTGTAGGTGCCACCTTCGAGGTGCCAACACTAGTGAATCATGCACAGAATTATTCCACCGCAGCCAATTGTACACTTTGCTATTCACTAATCAGTCAAAAACTTGCAAACAATTAAATATTAGCAGATTCTATTAAGAATGCAAACACCTATATATTTCAGCCTGTTTGATGACATTTTCATTATGAGATTAAGGCAATTTTTAAGATATTGTAACTTTTACTCTGTGTGCACACAGAAAATTACATAAATATCAAGTTTAAAATAAATTTTAAAATCTTCATGGATTTCAACTTTAATTTTTATAAGACAATAGGTGCCTTAATTGAGAAATCCGTAATTTTATTAGTCTACAGAATGTACTGTGTGATGATAAAATAAATAACAACAATAAGAAGAAAACCCTAACTCATCTACTTACATGAGATAAGATGGCAAGCCGGTGGTGACAAGTCACTGCATTCCTATTAGCCTCCATGAAATATCTCTGGGTGCGTCTCCTCTCACGCTCCAGCTTTTTCTCCAAAGCAAAGTGGGAAGTGGACAAGTCATCTAAATACTTCATCATCACATCCGATATCATTGAACTGACTTCAACTATGTCTGGACGAGTCTCTGCATCAGGAGTCAAGCACCTATTGAAAGATTCATTAGATAATGAAAATCTGTTTATAGCAACACAGTTTAATTTACCTCATTCTGGATATTTGCATTCACTAGTAATTATCAGTGGTCATACTGGGCAGCAACTGAAATCTAGTAGGTTAACGTCTTGAAATTCCTATAGTGAATTAAAAAAAATGAAAATGCATACAGTGTTAGGTACTGAGGCTTCAATACAAAGTGAGAACATTTGCTAGCTAACTAGCTAATAAAATATTACTGCGAAATTCTTCATAGTGGTAAATTTGTTAAACAGCATTCTCCCATTCAGTAGTATCTCAGTTACTGCAATTAACTGTAGGGCAGTATTCTATGTTAATAATACATGACAAGGTTTGACAGAGAAAAGAAGAGGGGCAAGCAGAGGACAGTCGAGATCAGTTGAGGATCTGCCCCTAGTTTCAGAGAAGTGAGTTCAAGCATGTGTGTGCATGACCCAAACACACGTCTTGAAGAGGAAAATTCACAAAGTGATTTTGTTATTCCTAAAAGAGTGCTATATTCATAAATATATTCTGTATGGATAGTAATTCCTTTAAAGATGTTTTTATATGATATTTAAAAAAACAAGTCTATTTAAATCTCTCTTTGTGCCAATTGTTCAAGGCTTTTATGGTGCACATCAGTTTGTCATTATTTGGTCCTTTCTGCTTTACTTTTTGATTCTTCTTGTTTTTAAACAGATACAGGTTTATATACTGTTTTTTAAAAACAACAATCAAAGGGAAGTTTATTTACTTCACTTCACTCCACTGAAACTTGTGAGAATTTCCAGGAATCATCTTCACTGGAAAGGACCTCTAATGAGTCATTAATCCATTTCCCTTGCATCATAGCAGAATGGATTTATTTGCTACTGAACACCTAATACATGGATATTTAGCCATGAATATAATCATGACTGTGATTTCACAACTTCCTTTGGTAACAAGTTCTTATATTTACAAGTTTTACCTAATATAGTGAACATAAATTACCAGGTGCAACATAAAACTATTGTTTCTTTGCTCTTCATGGGCTGAAAAACTGATATTTGGCCTACTTATAGCATCCCTATTATGCACAGGTATCACATCTCAGTCATCTGGAGTGAACATGTCCAGCTCTCCTAACTTTTACTCATAGATCTTATTTTCCATTTCTCTTATAATTGCTGTTTTTCTTGAGTGCTCTTCATTTTGTCTATATCTCTTTGAAAATATGAATCAAAATGGAACATAATACTTCAGCTGAAGACTAACCAATACTAAGGAATGCAGAATATTTATCTGTCTTATTTTATGCTTGCCACAACTTTTAATACAACTCAGAGTACTTGTTATATTGAGACAATATTTCCAGCTTCTTTCATGTAATTAACTGTTAATCATCTATTATAACTTGTTAGAATGTGGCTAAAATAATGAAAAGTTCATTCATATTGATAATTATATGGGCTTATCAGTGAACAGGTTATAATAGACACTGTGTGTATAGTTATAAAGGGTAACTGAATAGTGGGCCCTCAACCAGATACTTCCTTTTACAATTTTGAATTTTATATTTTATAAGATTAGATTTTTATCAGTAAATTTTGGTAAATGTCAATTTCAACATACACTCAGGAACTGACAAAAAAAAATTATTGAAATGTTTAGACAGGCAAAGTAAGAAAAATGCTGCTTAAGAACTCAATAGATTGATTTAAGGATATTTAGTACCTATATTTTGACCTGTGATGTTGACAATTCGTATTTTAACAGTAATAATGCATTAGCTCTTTGAGTGGGGAGCTTGACAGGGAGGAGCTCAGCCCAGCGTGACTCCTTCCCCCTCACATGCAAAGATGCAGCTGGGCAGCTCTCACTCAGCAGGAAGGAGCTGAGCCAGAACAGCTTCCCCCTGCCTACACATGCAAAACTAAACCATTTAACAGTTTAAACATTCTATTTTTAGAAGTTTAAACAGATTGGTAAACAATTTTTAAGATCCCTAGTGTCAATATCTACTGTCATTATATAACTATTGTCTGACCCGCCCCATTGCCTAACTTCCCTAATTTCCCACAACTGTGAAAATTTAAATCAATACAAATGTAAAAAACACTTAAAAATAAGTTCCAGAGGGGTAGCCGTTTTAGTCTAGTTCAGCAAACAAACAAGGAGCCCTGTGGCACTTTTAAAGACTAACATTTATTTATTGCATGAGCTTTCGTGAATTAAATCCCATCAATCGTATCTGTCAAAATTATAAAAAGATAAAAATGGAATTCCGCCGAGCCTAGACATAAAGCTAGAATTTCTCATCATTCAAGGCCATGAGATAATAGAAACTTTATTATAGAAATGATGCTGATCAATTATCCAGTCTTCCTTCTGTAGGGTCAATTTGATTTTTTTGGAGGCAGACTCCCACATCTGAGGGAGAAAGCAGTAGCACTTTTGTTCCCAGTTGATTTTTCTTTTTAAAAGGGAGGTACAGGGAATTGAAGCAGCTCAGAAGTGCACAAGCTAAAATGCTTTATTTCTTGCTTTGTCCATCGTCAGTAACAGAGATGATGTACTTAGGAAAAAACTATGGAAGATGAGTGGACTACACTCCAGTACATCCCCCATTAGTGTGTTCTCTCTGATTTGCCCACAGAAGTGAAAAGCACTAAAAAAAACTAATTACTGCCAGTCAAAAAACGATGCAACAAAAAATGTGCATTGGGTCTGGATCAGCACATAGGAAATTGCCATTTTTACATCTTCACTTCACTGAACAGAAGAGACAGTTACTCACCCTGTGCAGTAACTGAAGATCTTCAAGATGTGTGTCTAACATCCCCAGGGCTTTTTTTGTGATGGTACTCAGCGGTACTGAGTACTGGCATCTTTTTTTCCCAGAGATGTGACCCCAGCTCCTGCCTCTGCCACCGGTTGCCCCAGGTCCCTGGCCAAGTACTGGCACCTTCTCTTTTACAAAAAAAAAGCACTGAGCATCCCTAGGAGTGCTCTACTGTAAGTATGGTAGCAACCCTGCACCTGGGATCAGAGAGCTTCAGTAGCAGTGCCCTCTGTGCCGCACATATGCTTCTCCCCATCTTGCACTGTGAGCAGCATCTATATAGCACTGTGCAGTCCAGCCACTCTCAATTCCTTCTCTACCACAGAATCTACATCTGGACACAGAAGCAGAGAAGGAGAGAGGGTAATGGAGAACCCATAGGGACATACATCTTGAAGAACCTCATTTACTGCACAGGGTGAGTACATTCTTCTTCAAGTAGTGTTCCTGTGGGTGCTTCACTGTAGGTGACCGTCGAGCAATGCCCCTAAGTGGAAGGCTGGGACTTCAGCGTGACATCCACCAAGGATGATAGGAAGTGCATCCTAGTAGGGCATCTGAAGCCACATCATGGCTAATGGTATAGTGCTGGCTAAAAGTCTTCATGGATACCCAAATGGCTGCTTTGCAAATGTTAGTAATTAACACATTGTTTAGAAAGGTAATAAAGGTGCAGTGCATTCAAATTCCAGGTGAGGATTGTGGTTTGTGGTGTTGGTTGCAAAGGAGGATGCACTCTGAGATCTGTTTGGAAAGATGTCATTTGGATACACCGATACCTTTGATTTTTCAGCAATAGAGAGGAATATGCACAGTGATTGATTGAAAGATAAGATTTCTTATCTTATCTGATAAGATAAAAGGCTAATGCTTATCTGACGTCCAAGGTTAGTATGGCTTCAATGTTAGTTGCCTTCTGGCTTTGGGAAGAAAGAAGGAAGGAGGATAGGTTGGTTTAGATGGAAAGAGCACCGCATCTTGGATTAGAATTTCAGGTATGGTCATAATATGACCTTGTCTTTGTAAAAGATTGTGTATGGTGGGTACTCCATGAGAAGTGTCTATTTCTCCTATTCATCACATGAATCTGATAGTGATGAGAAATGGTGTTTTCATGGATAGGTGTATGTAGCAACACATTAAGGGGACATTGAGACAGTGCAAAACTAGGCTGTGATCCCTAGGTGGGGCTGTCATGGAATGCACATCCATATCCCCCTAGGGTATGACCGATGTAACTTTTCTGTACACTTTTAATTGTGTAGTTTGATGCAAAATGGGCCAAGCAAGGTTCCCTTTTGAATTCTCTGCCTTATTGTTATGGTATCATGTTTTCTGCAACACCAGGTATGTTTACAGATGTGAAGCATGTTTCCAGGCATTTTACATGACTCAGGGCTATCTCTCAGCCCAGAGGCTGCTGATGTGCATGACAAAAAGCCATGCAGATTGAGCTCCCTGGCTCAGGTGGGACAAAGAGAATCACACAGCAGCACAGAAGAGGGGGAGGTCTCCTACCTTTTCTGAAGAAAGAAGATCACCTGGCTGGAAGACAGAGAAAGGAGGGATGGGGTTTGGAAACAAATACAGGCACTTTGAACTGTTAGAGGCTTTCTGCCAAAGAAAAACCATCTTGAAAACAGCTTCAAGGGACTGGGCCTATCCATGTGACCAGGAGGCCCAAGATTAGCTAAATACCAGTAGCAGCCAGTCTTATGGGTAAGAATGAGGAGAACAAGCTAGAGAGTGATCCTGGATAGTGTTGTTAGATTAGCATGTGCTTTATATCTTTTATTTGCTTGTGGTAACTCCTAACTCCTTTATTAAATGATTGTACACTGATTTGCTATATACTCACTTAAAATCATGTTCTAATCAATAAACTAGTGTTTGTTTCATCTAAAGCTGTATGAACTTTAGCGGGTGTGAATGAGTGAGACTGGGCATACCCATTTCATTGATAAATGGATGAACAAGGGTCTATGAGTCTACAGTGACTGGGGAATGGACCCTATCCCTGTAGGATGAAAGTTCCTGGTGTAGTATCTTGAGGCTTGGGGTGCTTGCTGGGGCACCATCCCCTGAGTGGCCAGAGGACACACACCCACTGCCTAGGACTGATTACATGCAGGACGCTGGTGGAACTGACTCAGGAGTGAGTAGTCACCTGGCATAGCAGGGTTTAGAAGTGGAGATCAGGGGGTCACACAGTGGCATACAAGACCAGATTCTGAGAGGGGAACGTCACAGGGATGGGGGTCTCATATTTGAGGGTACAGGTTTGGAAGACCCTTAAGGATTTTTTTTTGTTAGTGGGTGGGCAAATATGGAATGACCTTCTTTCTTGGGACAGAATGCAGTGATGGCAGCAAGCTCTACCTGAACAGAGCTTGTGGATGGTCCTGATCTTCCATGTTCTAGAATGTAGCCTAAAATGAGTATTCCTTGCAGGGACATGTTTGTTGTCACACCAAGTCCAGAATCTACAGGTTATCTCCAAATCTCAGAGCCATGCCTTCAGATGGAAGAGTTCTAGATTGCAATGGAGGACTCAGAACAGATGTGGAGTCAACTGAAGGGTGATTGGTGGACAGTAGGCACCATGAATGTGGTTGGTGCCAGTGTTTTGGTCAGAGCTGAAGAACTCAGAGTTGTTTTAGTGGATGCAGTTATTACCAATTTCTTGCCCTGTCCATCTCTTTCCCAATTGATGATCCTGCCCATTCAGAGTCCTCTCTTTACTGCCACTTACTGGAGGTGCCTGGATGTTGTGGGAGCTAAGTCTCACTCCTGAAGATGATGAAGCTACTGACATCAAAGGGATATTTTCTTTTATGCGACTCCATAGATGGTGAATTAGTGGCCCATTTCTATTCATCTAACCAGGAGAGAGTAGACTTTTCACTTGGTGATACACAGCAAATGAGGGCCGGCTGGTGACCCTCAATAGTGAACACAATGTAGAAGAGATATCAGGGGCAGGGTTTGAAGATGGTCATAAAGATCTCTCCATAAGTAAAAGTTTCAGCCTCAGTTCACAGTTCTTTCTGGACCAAGCCTTCAATTTGAGGCAGTGAATACACTTTTGTGCAACATGTCCCTCACTGAGACAATATATGCACTGAGTGCCTGTTGCTCACAGGGATGACCTCACAGCAGGAGAGGCACCTCATAAACCCAAGGAACCTGGGCATAATCCTAAAAAAGAGAGGACTTTCCAATCAGGAAGGGCATAGAAAAGAAGAAAACCTACACTAAGCTAAAGAATAATGGGGACGGAAGAGCAATGGAATTTTTTCCCCCAGGGAAAAGAGAAAAATAAGGAAACTGTTAATATCCTAACAAATTTATTTATTGCATGAGCTTCAAAGCATCTGACAAAGTGGGATTTTTCTCTCATGAAAGCTCATGCGATTAAATAAATGTGGTAGTCTTTAAAAGTGCCACAGGACTCCTTGTTTGTTTTGCTGACCTAAACTAACACGGCTACCCCTTTGGAACTTGTTAATATCCTGAAAATTAAAACAAAAACACTTGTATTAGTAAAGGCTACAGATGTATTAAGGTCTGTGCTCAGGATTTCAAAGGCAGTTGAGAAAAACTGAGGGCAGGTAGATCGCACAGTGATATACAGGCATCTCTTCCTTTAATCCTAACACCCTTTTATATTCAGAACCAAACAACAAAGACGGTTAAAGTCAGTAAGTTGTCACATTGCCATCTGAATTAATGAAATGTACAAAACAAAACACCTTTCTGGGAAGATGGAGAAATAAAACTATATGAATAAATTACCTTTTAATGGTAACTGACACTTTTTCAGAGTAGACTCCTTCTGGCACTGGTTCATACATAGCCTCCACTATCTGCAAATAAATAGTTGAGAGTGAAGAAAATTGCAGCAAGGAATAAAAATATCCCATTATACATATGAAATCTGTATGATTAATGTTTTTCCTTGGAACAACATAGCAGACATGACATCACCAGTATAACTTAATAAAGAAACTTTGAAGCATATCTTCTAATGCAGAATTTGTCTCTTTATCAGATAAACAGATTAAGTAACTGTAGGCTAAGGAGCAACAGCATTTGAGTCAGGTTGAAATTGAAACACCTTTTATCTATGATAATGTTCTAGACTGCTAGTAGTGCACACCCTATTGCAAACCCAGAGCTATAGTACCATAAAAAACCTTTAGAATCTAAAATTCCTATACTCTAATGATAGGATTAAAATATAAGATCCCACTGTTTACAGAGTATGACTTTTAGCAGTTACAATGGCAACACTGCAATCCACACCTTGGTCATTGAGATCTTACTTCTACTTACGCAGATTTCTCACAGCAAAGTAGCTTGCCTTCTACAATCTTACGTTTGAACCCTGGAGAAACCCGAAGGTGTATGTAAAAATAACTGTGCAGTGTGATCTAGCAAACCTGCATACTTTAGTTGCCAAGGAGAGCATGTTGGTGCTGCAAAAAGGTGGGTTCAGAGTTGCCATCTGATAAAGGATGCACCCTGTGGCCCAGACATCAGCCTTCTCGCCGTATGGTTCACTCTTTACAACTTCAGGGCTAAGTAAAAATAAATACAATTTAATACTCACTGAAGGTGGGAAAAATGTTCAGGTGTAGAAAATAAGTTATAAAGCATAATGCCACTTCAAGTCTGTGATGCAATCCTACTTGTGGATGAGGAAATGTCATCACTTTGTCTAATGACACTTGGTTTATAATTCCACAATCTTACAGAAATACAATATATAGAGATATATAGAGATCACTGAATAATGCATAATAAGCCAAACTAAAATCAAAATGCAATATTAGTTTGAATTTTAAATACATTAGCTTCTACCAAGTTTCACTCCTCTTAAGTGGTCACTTTCCACAATCATTTGAATAATCAACTTTTATTGGCAAATTTTAGGTTACATATGGGAGTACTTGTGGAAACAGGATTTAAAATTTGCACAAGCAAGCATTCATTCATCCTAGGAGTGTGTTCTTGCTCACCCAGTTGGAAATCAATATCATGAAACTTACCTGACTAATTATGATTAAGCAACATGGTTTAAATTTTGAATATTCATAAAGAATATTCATCAAATTAATATTAATATTATTAATATATTTGAATAATTAATGGAGAAATCCCCATTTGTTGATATTAATCATGCAAAAATAGGCTAAATTTGAATACATTATTTGTTGCTAGCTATTCATGTGCTCTACAATTTATTTTGATAAGCCAGATAATTGCCTGCAAATGGAAGCATTTACTTACTCATTGCCTACATACTACAGGTACAATGCAATAGATAGTTATTTCATTTCTGTAACATTTATGCTCATAACACTGGTGGAATAAAGGTTTTTTTACTTGGCCTTTCATAATACCTGTTGGTTTATTTGATTAAACTAAACTACTGCACTCAGATTTTGCATGTGTGATATATGAACCACCAACATTATTAACACATGCATTTTCAAATACTGTTTGCACCAACATTGGAATTATAGGTCTACTTTGACAACTTCTATTACTACTAATACTACTAGGAATATTACAGGATGTGATTTTGCTACTCTTATATTAAAACAGTACATAGATTCAAAGGTCAGAAGGGACCAGTATGATCATCTAGTCTGACCTTCTGCACAAGGCAGGCCACAGAACCTCACCCACCCTATCCTGTAATAAACCTCTAACCTCAGACTGAGTTATTAAAGTCCCCGAATCATAGTGTAAAGACTAAGGTACAGAGAATCCACCAGCAAGTTAACAAGTGAACCGTGCCCCATGCTACAAAGGAAGGTGAAATGCCCCCAGAGCCTTTGCCAATCTACCCTGATCATGTGGGCAAGACTCACCAGCCAGTCACCCAAGATAGAATTCTCTGTAATAACTCAGAACTTGCTCAGTTAGTGTTCTACCTCAGGCCATTGGTATCTCCACCACTAGTATAGTCAAAGATCAGTCAATTGCCGAAGTAGACTGTCCCATCATACCATCTGCGCCATAAATTTATACCTTTTGTTCTATCTTGTTTAGACTTCAGTAATGTATTTTGCTGCTTACCTAATTAATAGACTGATAAAAATAGTTTTGCTATTAAGTCCTATTTACAGCACAAGGAGGAAGCAGGTAATTTCAGTTCTGGCTTATTTCAGTTCCAGCTCATCTAGTGCCTACTCAGAGCCCAGGTGCTGTCTCAATTGATAAAGTCCTTCTGAATTTCGGGCTCTGCTCTTGCTGTGATATGGTCACAGTTCATGTCAGTCAAGATAATCTGGTGCTGGGCTTCATATTTTACCAGTAACTAAATGTCAAATTACATGGTATTTTCTTCTTTCATTTAGCACCTTTTCTCTGCAAGTATCCATCCAGAGATGTCAAGTATGCTTTCATTGTTTCACTTTTAAAATCAACCTGAGCTCACTTGTTTTTCCCATTGGTTTCAACTAATAACTTAGAACTTGGAACTGCCGACTGCATGATTTATTTACTGACAACTTTAGTAAAGTGCCTTGAGATGTTTTGGCACGAAAAGTCACTATGTATGTTGAAGTTATTGTTTCAGGTCAAGATGAAGTAAAATGCTAGAAGGCATGCTAGTACGTAAAAAATAAAAAGAACATGAGTGGTTTTCAAATGAAGAAGAAAGAAATACCTTAACAACTTAACTTCAAGAAGAGTTATCTGAAAAGAAACAGGAAATTGGACTTGAGGGCATACTGAGGAGAAGTGAATGAGGTTGATTGATTATTAGTTTTCTGATCAAATTGATTAACGAAGGTACAGATTTGTTGGTGAGGGTTACCTGGCAACTTTCAACTGTCGCTATCGTCATAATCACTGTGAAAAAAATATACTGTTGGCACACACCACTTTCTATAAATAAATAAATAAAGCTTTTAGCTTATTCCTTACTGTAACTTTCAATTCATTATGAGGCTTTTGGTAAACAGTCATTCTATACATTAAGCTGTATCTGTCCACAGAAACCAACATGAATTTGGCAATGTAATTGGAAAGTAAGCTCCCTGAAGGAAAAAAAACTCTGCCTCTACAGTGCTAAGCACATTGTTGGCTCCCAATAAAAATAAATCTCTTTTATGACTTTGACAATCCTCTATTTTAGTGATCACTTTTTTGGGAAAGGGATATTAGGTTAGAAATTATTTTTAAAATGCCAAATCTATGTTAGTAAAGCCCCATAAATTATCCACAATGTGAAGAGTTGCCAGTTCTCACATTTTTATCACAAACCTAACCAAACTTAATGTTTTATTTTAAAGCCCAGTTCCTGTGGTCACAGGAGTATATGAGAATTTCAGCTTTCATTTTTTAAAAAAAAGTTTCTATATTTTGTGACTCCTAAAAGCACAAATCAGAAGGCAAATAAAAAAACCACTCAAAAAAAAAATCTCATGATTTTAAGTCAATCTAATGATTTTTTCAAGCTTGACTCATGATTTTTGAAAAGCTGCTCACACGGAACTTCAAAAATATGATTTACTTCGCAGAGTTATATTGTTTATTTTTTGTACTTTACCTTAAAACAATTAAAAGGCCTAATTAATCTTACTTTTATCTACTGCAACTTTTGAAGCAACATTATTCATTTAGCTAAGATTTTTGTAAAGACCGCAGCCTATTATGGTCATTTGATATTTTTGCCTTCCAGGCTTCCCTGCTATTGATTCTTATGTACTTTATATTTTCAAATATGATCTCAGAATTTCATCTGTTTTAACCAGCCAAACCAATCAATTTCCAATCATTTTCATTTTCAGGTTCTCGTGCACTAACACTCCGTTACAATGTTTAAACTGCAAATAGTACCAAAGAATGTTTGTTTACTAAAATACTGTTTCCTCTAACATTAAAATGAAAAATCTAAGAAACATTTTTATGGCCTTAGGATCTGTAAAAACTTCATTTTACGAAATCTTTCTCAACTAGGTTGCTGGCTCAAATCCAGTCCAGGGCGGTCATACTTAGAGAACACTGTTAGGGACTGAGATGTAGGAGGTCTGGCCTCATGGTCTGAGCAGAACACAGATCTAGTGGACAAAGCAGGTGTCCAGGTCAGGAAACAAAGTAAAGAGTCTGCACAAGAGTCGTCAACTGATCACTAGAACCGGATGTCAACCTAGAGGCAGAGCCAGGAGTTGAAGGTGAGGGTCAGAGCTGGGATCAGATACCAAATGCCAGAGCCAAAGGACAAAACAAGTTCCAAAGGGGTAGCTGTATCAGTCTAGTTCATCAAAACAAACAAGGAGTCTTGTGGCACTTTTAAAGACTAACAAATTTATTTATTGCAGGAGCCTGAAGATCTTCTAGCATCTGACGAAGTGGGATTTTCTCCTACAAAAGCTCATGTGAAGGACAAGCCAGACTCAGAGCCAGGACCGGCAACTGATGATTGAAAGTAAGGCTTAAAGGCAAGAACCAGGCATGGAACAGAAGCACAATGGTAACCAGGAGCAAATGCAGGGTTGACGCAGGTGCCAGAAGCAGAACAGGAATCAGGACCAGAGTTGGGTGCAGGGAGCAGGAACAAGCAGGATCCAAGGCAGCAGCAGCAGCAACAGGGAATCACCTAGTTGCTCAGACAACTTCTTGTGCCTTCTTCTGCTTAAATAACATGGTTGGCCAACTGGCAGATGCAGGTGCTCCTCCAATCAGGGCTTCTGTGGGTCTTTTCTTGGCTGAGGCATTAGTCCTACTAGCTCCTCAGCCCACCATATTTCAGCAGACATTGGACGGAGGCCAGGATGTGACAGCTGTTTGGGAACTCACAGGACTGGGTTTGTAACCTGGGACATACACTGCAATTTTTGAAGTAACATTATTCGTTTTATCTAAGATCTTTTTAAAGATTGTATCCTATGAAACTCATTTGATACTTTGCCTTCATGGCTTCTCTGCTATTGACTCTTATGCACTTTACGTTTTCTAATATGATCTCAGAATTTCACCTATTTACCCTGTCAAATTCCTTACTGTGTTTAGTGAACATAAATCATACTTGACCATCTGTTGGTTGGCAGCCTGCATGGCGTTCAGCACTTGCTGACTGTTGAAGCATTTTTGCAATTGAGTTACACAATGTTAAGTGTTGCCAAACAGTTCCTGTACGGTGTTGCCACAAACTGATTCTCACCAGGGTGGTGGGAGTGCATATGGTCTGTCTAATTCTGTGATAATTATGCCCATACCTTTAGTGTCTACTCAAAATCAGAAAGAATGGCCACTAATACCAATCGCCTGAGGCCTATTCTATGTGAATTCTCCAACATAAATGCTAGCAGAGAGATCAGAAATGTAACTAAGAAGGCGATATCAGTGCCATTATGTTTTGTTTTATTTTTAAAAATAGTTATGTGCACATGTGGTATTTTTTAGCTCTAAATTTAGATTAAGAAATCAGTTGGATGATCTGAATTAGTGGCATTGATTAAATTTTAGCAGACAGATGTCAACATAATAAAAACAATTCTGAGGAAAAGATGAAATATGAGCAGATAGAAATTTTAAAAACTGATCAACAATTTCACTTAGGGCTGAACTTCCTGTTGAGGAGCAGCAGTGATGATGTACTCTGTGAGATGCCTAGTTATGGCTATTAAAACAGATGCAGGAAATTTCTCTCACTCTGTCTTGAGTGAATGGTCATTTCACTTTTATATACCGGTACAATATACTTCAGCTAATCAGTGGTGTTTTTCTTTAAATGTGTGACACACAACTCAGTTTCAAATCATGTACTGATGCTGAAAACATCTAATTCAGTAGTATTATGATAATTATAGATATTAACCTTTGTAAACAAATTTCCACAAAAAGAACAAGGTAAAATTCTTATTTTTTTAAAAGAGAGAGAGAGAGAGAGAGAGAGACTTTTTCACCAAAGTAGCTGTTCAAATTTTCAATACCCTTGAGGACACTGCACACTAGTCTACTGTTTCTCAGAAAACTTTGAGCTCTTGCTTATCGTATACAGGCATCCCATTTTTATTATAACAAATATTCTTTTTTTTGCCAACAAGCCTAAAACAATCTAGATCTTGATCAATCCATCTTTACTTCTGAACTAGTTTTATCAAATTAAAGAGTTATTTTTCTGATGTTGAAGGGGATATTTTCCATCTTACCTGGCATAGTTTTATTAGTGTTTTCAAATGTATGATGACAAGAAAAGCTTAGCTGAATTTACAGTTAGCATCACAGAAAAGTTGACTCTGCTTGAAAACCAAGTCATGGTAATATTTATGACATTTATAAAACAGCTCTGAGGTACTGATTTATCTCCAAATGACCTTTGAGACCCTTTGCATTTATGTTTTTATTTCTAACTTTGTTCAGTTAATGATATTTTATTATGATATTTACATAAGCTTAATTTCAAATAGGAATTTGGAAACAGATATCCCAGTATTGAATTTTTATTAACTTGTTGCTATTAATTACTTGTATTACTGTAGCGCCTAGCAGCCCTGATAATGGACCAGGACCTCACTGTGAGGGAGTATCATTCCTGTGGTAAGGCCTCCTTATGAAAGATGGGTATCATCACAGGATTAGTACATATAAATGTTAGTTATTATTGAATGGATTCTCTATGTAAGTGGGAAAATGTCATGAATTCTACTACTATTTGAATGATTTTTCAGAAAAACAGAGACTCTAGTACTATGCTAAAACTTAAAGTCTAAAAGAATAGGGCCATCCCTATCAATCAGCATGAAACAGGGCAGGGCCAATGCAAAAGTCGCACACAGGCAATGCTGTAGAACTTACCAACCAATGCTGTGCTTCCTAGAAGGGCTTCCATAGGTCAATTCAAGTGACTCTCTCGGGTGCAAGGACTGGCTGTTGCATGCTACTGCAATATGACTGAGAATATCTTTTAAAGGAATATACTGACTTCAGATGACCCTTGGCAAAGTGGTTCTTTACAAAACTAGGCTGCAAATTCATTAAGAAGGGCATGATTTTTAACATTATTCCCAGAAGTGAGGGCTATCATGAAAGAGAGAAGGAACAGGTAAGATACAGTGCTGAAGGAAATTTTGCTAACAATAAAGATGCAACAACTATTAATTAATAATTAAGTTACTGCTTATTACCTTTATTGTTCCTGTGACTAGCAGACAGATTGCTTGCAAGATTTGAAGATTGCTGAAGGTTTTATAAATATCAACACTGACCAAAGACATTCTAGAATTTGAAAAGTGAAACCAAATGACTTCCTGCTACAGCTACAATCCACTGCACAAAGGAACCATCATCAAGCATTGGCCTTGTGTGGAAGACAGCTTTCTCAAAAACTGGCCTACCAAATCCATAACTCACTCCCAGAAAAGATTAAGATGACCAAAACATTAGCATCTTCAGAGTGAACTGCCAAACTCACTTCTTAGACGTAAGTCTTCCACAATAAAACTAAAGAAAAAACAAATGAAAAATTCCAACCAAATTCTAGGTCCCGTTGATTGTAAGAATGAGTGAGTGATATGTTGTGCAAAATTCATGATTAACTCAAGGTAAAATTCACTCTTGTGCAAATGACCCACATAGGAATATTCATCACTTAAATCCTACTTAATCCCTCAAAATAGGGCATAAATAGAGTTTAAGTGTTGCATAGGTCACTCTCTCTCAACTCTGTGTCCATGGACCGGCACCGGTCCCTGAGATCTCCCTGACACAGTATAGGAAGCCAGTCCCTGGTATCAACAAGGTTAAGAAACACTGGCATATGCTTTATGCTATAACCCTACCCTTGCATGAATTTCACCATCAGACATCACAGTGATGAGTGCTCTATAAAAACCTAGACAGATACATTAGAAATCTTACTACAGATTTCTTTCTTGTTTTGGGCAAAGTTTCAGTTTGGTTCCAATAATCTAGCAAGTTAGGATTCCATAGGACAAAGTTCTGGGCAATGGAAAATAAGCAGCATCTACTGATCAAAAAAAAGAGAGAAAAAGTGTACAGAATTTTTCTTACAATGGTGCAATTTTTATTTTGGTTTGACTGAGCTCTGTGCTCAGCTGTGAACCATTGTCATTGTTCTATGATCATTTGGACGTGCTCAATCCATTGCTATGTATATTTTAATTTTTACTTTCTGTTTTCTTTGTTTACTAAATCCTGAACCAGTACCCTAAGCAGTCCACAGTGATGATGGGGCCAATTATATTTCCTCTCCTTATGAGAAGCTGGCAATCCTTTCAGTCATGAAGCTTATCAACAAAAAGAGTTAATATATCTCCTGGTTGATTCTTTTTCAATGCAGAAATGAGAAGAAGCTATACAGTATATTTCTGGACACAAGCATTCTCAAAGGGGGGATTCTGATAAGCTGTTCCAGTTTGGGCTCCATCTCTACATTTATATGAGCCAGAGCGCTCCATTTATACTCACATGATAAAGTCCTGCACTTTATTAAGCATGATGTTTCTTGAGTGGATGGAGAGCAATAGCAAGAGCAACAGGGCTACTTTATTCAGTTCTCTGTTTGAACCCCAGAAGGAAAAAACACATGACACTGAAGGAAATACACTGTCCTACCATCAGCACCAACCCAGAGGAGAATAAAGAAAAAACAGAAAAGAAGTGGCCACCACACAATTTTTCTTGATATAGTTCATTGAAGCTACAATTACCCAAATGAATTACAGCTTGATGATAACTGTGAGACTATTGATATTTAGGCCTGCCTATAAGGCCTATGATTTTCTTTAAATATGTTGTATCACTAGCTAGTTACAGTGGTAACAAATCAAAGAATCAACTTGACTGGCTGAGGCCTTGTACTTGAGCTAAGCAAAGGCAAAAAGCACCAGAGGCAGCCATAGACTGGGAAGCCTGGAGTTACATCCACACATTCCAAACACATCAGGTCAGAAGGAGCCAACACCTCGAGAGCATCATACTTGTGACAAAATTTACATTTTGCATTGTTTGGTGATCCTGGTATCTATTGCTCTGTCCGCATCCTTAATTGTTTCTGTCTGTCTTGTAATTAGTTGTAATCAGTTAGGGTGGTGGGGTATGATTGGGTGAAGGATTATGTTACAATATGGTAGGATTGGTTCTTAAAATAATATCAAAGAAATGACTGGTTAAAATACATTATAAAACTAAGGTAAACCAGGAAGGAGGGGGGAAAATTTACTGGGGTGTGTGGGGGGGAGGGGGAATTTATCTGAAAGGCTGGAAATTTACTGGGAGGGGAAACTTATTGGTGTAAAGATGCTTGTGTGGAAAAGTTCCCAATAAATCTGTTGTATTGTCTGCTGCTGGACTCTGGTCTTCTGCTCCTGTCAGTGAAGCAAGAACTTAAAGGACTTGAGAGGGTCCTAACAATAACTATTAAAAGCAATGAAAGAGAAGGAACAGGACCCATAAAACTGACAGTTTAAATAAAATGGTACTGTGAACACTGCTGATAGCCCTTTGCATTTCTCACCTTCTGAAAGAACACACCCAGCGCTGTCCTGTGGGGGGGAGCGGGGCCCGGGGCCAATTGGCCAAAGCGGGGGAGGGCGGGGGGGAGGAGTCAGAGCCTGCTCCGTTCCCGACCCCAGAGGGAGCCGGCTCCGACTGGGAGGCCGAGGCTGCCTGTGTGTGGGGGGGTGGAGCTGGCTGTGTGGGGCTGGCCGGACCAGAGGCTGGGCCCCACGTGCTCTGCCCTTGGGCCTGCCTGCTCCGCCCTGGAGGCGGGGAGGGCCAGCCCAGGCACTGGGCATAGCCCTCCCGACCCACCCTGCCATGCTGCCTTCGGCTGGGTGCCAAAGGCAGTGGGGCGGCTGTGGGAGGAGGGGCTGTGGCACGCGTGTGGGCCCTGCACTGCCCCGCTAGAAGCGGGACAGCATGCGGCCCACGTACCCACAGGGCCCGGGGCGGCCGCCTTGTTTGCCCCCCCCCCCCCCCCCCAGGGATGGCCCTGAACTCACCACAAGCTTTTGGGGATATCTCTTTCTACCTTTGAAGTGCTGGAGTTGAAACAGGATTTTCAGTCACTAATTGGAAACTTTTCTCTTACAGCTTTTTATTTTAAAAATTACCACTAAGAAACTCAGTATGTTAATTCATTTCAGACTTCTCATTTGATTTTGTTTATTTTCCTGGTCATTGATTATTTCAAATGTTTTATTTCTTTTTTGGGAGAGAGAGAGAGAGAGTTTTTTCCTTCTTACTATTCTTTAAAACAGAATTCTTACAGACACAGTATACCTTAAGTGTCTATAAAAAATTAATCACCTCACTTCAAAAGATTTTATATACTATAAGCAAGGAGGGAGATATGGGAGCACTGTTCTTTTCTTTAGTTTGCAACTTTACAATGTAATAAATCCTCTACCACCATGTGGGGATGTAATTCTAAAATTGGCGAAGTCAGTTGATAAGGTAGCTCTTTTTTATTTTTTAAATCGTAGTTTCCATCAATATTCTAAAGAGTGTAATCTCCACATTTCATTTTCTACCGTATGCATTCTCTTTCCAGAAAGCTTCTCTCCACACTTTCAACTCAGTCTGTGGACAACAATTATTTGGTATCAAATTTAAGCAGGCCTCCAATCAATGAAGGACTCACACTAAGACTATTTGATAGTTCCTTCCCTCAACCGTCTACTAATATCTTGGGGGAAACCCTGTTTATTATGCAAAGTACGCATCTTTACATTATTTAAATGAGCAAAACTGAACACTGTCCAAAACTGAAAAGTTAAAGGATCTCCTATCATAACCTTAGGCACATGCCTACAAAAATGACAGGTTTTTGTGAGATATCTTCCCTGAGGCTTTTTTCTTTCTTTCTTTTTTTTTTTTTTTTTTTTTTTTTTTTAAGTGTTGCACTAAAAAATTATGGAAATAAATAATTACGCAGACACCAATTTAAACTTTATGTTTTTTCATTTGATTGAGAAAATAAAATATTCAAAGGTAATACTTAATTGTTCTTGTTGATAAATGAACTGACAAATAGCTAATTGATATTAAGTACCAGTTTTTAGATGTGCCAAAAATATGAACTTTGAAAATAATTCACATGTTTAAAGTGATATCAGAAAATGTTCCAGGAGTCATCAAAATGTCCCAGTAATTTATTTTTAATTGATTATTCCACAATATATTTTAGCAGGACAATTTTTAACACCAGGCCATAAAGGACAACTGTCAATAAAAGTGCATAATGGAAGAAGATATTCTCCTTAGAGTATAGGACATTAGATTAGTAAAGATTACTGAAATGCAAAAAGTTGTTTTTAAAGAGAAAGGAAATAAGTAGTTGTTTGAGAACTAAGAAAATATTGAGATAACACTGGGACACATTTTAAGTCTATGGTTTCTTTGCCCAAAGAAATCTAAGAAACCAGCAAATTATTTATTTGAAAAGACCCTTTTTAGATTAATGGTATACTAATGATAACTATTAGGATGTCAGCTATATGGACAAAGGCAGCTTCCACTGAAACAAAATGTTTCACTTTTACTGCATGATGCCTAATTGTCTATTTTCTTCTTTTTTTTATGAATGGGCAACTACAGCTAGGTCAATCACAGGTTTACTAAAATAAAGACAGTAACAAAGATTCAGATGAACTTTTCTCATGGTCTTTTCATAATACAAAAGCCACATGGCAAATGTTTAGCATTTCAAATGCCATCATTAGCTATAGATCTTTTGGAAAGACTATAGATGATCATTTTATCAGGAGATGAATTTTGCATTTATAAGACAAGTGTAGTACATGCTGGTAAGAACATTATCATACCAATGTTTACTTTTCCATTGTATTTTTTCTTTGTGTATATATCTGGAAGTTGTTAAAAATACTCCTGTATTGTAATTTACATATCTACTGCTTTACTGCTGAATATTTATCTTTTATTTGCCAGAGAGCTGGAGGTGTAAGAGAAAGCATCAAGAAACTGAATCTACTTATTATTTATGAAGGCTCCTGGAACAGTTATAAATAAGTGTTTCATTGAATGTGTAATTTTTTTAAAAGAGTACTTTTTAAAAGTAATGGGTAAAGTTTTAATCTGTAATTGATATTCAACGAAAGGGCTATCCAACATAAACCACATTCTAAGGGTCTAATAGTATTGATAAACGAAAAGGTGAATGTGCTGTAAAAACATCCAGAAAATATCATAGCAAGTCTCCCAGAATACTATACCAAGATTTTCATAATCCCCTGCTCCAAGCACCAACTGTAGAGGGCACTATTGGATAGCAGCCACGAATTCTCAAAATACACACGGTCACGGAGAAGTATGGAACATATGAATATGCCAACCAGTCTCAAGATGTTTATGTCCTAAACGGTAGATACTCCAACCTGTGCTTGGTTCAATCATGTTAGAACACTGTTTTTTAACTTAATGGGTACCTGAGCAATAAAGTGTTGGAAAGAATATGGTCCTGGCACAATTATGAATACTGTACTAAGTTCAAAAGCTGTTGTTTAAATAGATCCTAAAAGAGCCCTAGTGTCCGAGAGTTTACAGATCTTTTTCTGAAATTAATTAAAATGAGTGTAAAATGTTGACTGAAATGAATGTCTACAAATTATTGGGGTGAAAATATGTGCAGTATAAAGAGAAATAAAATCTATATAAATTTTTAAAAATATGTATATAAAATCAACCATCATTCTGGTTGATTTTTTAATAATTTAGCTAAATCCTTCATCACCAGGAACATCACATTCAACAGGAAGTGTATGTTGTGAGATATCTGTCTCATACTACACACCTAAAGAGAATTAATCTCCCAGGAAATATGTACATGGTGGTGGTGGTTTAAATATATATATTCCAATTCAAAGATATATTCTGGGTCTCTTGAAATCTGCAGTCAGAAAGGACTTTAGGAATATGCAATTCCAGTAATACAGGTGTCCCATGGCACCGACAGTATAAAAATTTGCAGCAGAACTCACTCATTTTTGCCGCAGAAATTGGCACTTACACTCTGCAGAATGCCCGGGGCTTTGGCTGTAAGTATTCGTTTGTCATTTTTAAGTGGACTACAATTATTAGAGCTTCACTGATTATTAGAGGCAGCAATTCTGAATTGATGGGTTATATAAATTGTAAAAAGTAGTGTTGGATTATATTCACAATTTTCTTTCTCCCACTCAGAAGGATACAATCACAAACATTACATTGTATAATCACAATGAGAGCATTTCACATAAAGACACAACACAATTTGGATTTGTTCTTTTTATGCATTGTATTTGTGGATTAGGAAAAAAACATGCTGTGAGTATGACTGTAAAGCCTATTATACATTTTTGGCCATACCAAATACTATAAATTGCACTGAACTATCTCTTGGGTTTTTTTCTTCATACTTGCTTCAGGAACAATGAGACTTACAGACTCTAACACAAGAACTGATGTTTGTAGAAAGCTTCCCCCAGCTTCATGGGTCTCATTATTCCTGAAGAATTTAATCAAGTACCACTTTTCACATTATAAAGAAAATGTTACAATTATCTAATTCAGCTCAAGTTCTTATGTGCATAGTTGTCTGAACTGGTTTCATGCTTCTGAATTTTCAGAATTAACATCTGCAGGTGTGACTAATTATAAGCACAAATGCAAGCATCAGCACATAACTTAGTGCTCCAATGTCACATAAAGAGCTTTGGGGGACAAGAAACAGAAAATAGGCATTAAAATTCTAATTTACACTTATTATTCCTTCAGATATATCTTAGAACACATCTGAAACAACCAAAGCAAGAAATCTGCACCAAATTTGAAGTGGAAAACTTAATTTCAACATGATTTCTGCTTAAATATTATATAAGACAAGATTCACTACTTAGTCCAAAGATCAGAAGTATGTTTCTTCTCATGTAACAACAAATCTTGCAAGCTGCCAGTTTAAAAAGAAATATTAAAGATCAATTATATTTGCAATTTGTGTTAAACTGCTATCCAAGCCTTTAAAATTAGAGTATTCATATTCTAAAGATGCTCCTATCATGTATTCGAAAGGCACATTTAAGAAATGATTACTTTTTACCATAAATATTTTGTAGTGAACTAAGTGCAATTTCCCAGCAACTACTTTGTGAAGAAGCCCTAAATCTGCAATCTTATGTACAGGTCAAAAAAGAAAGAGATTTTTCTTCTTTTGTAGAACAAGAGACCTATCACTTCAAAAATATAGTAAGTTTTTACTTGTTGAGTTGTGTATTTTCAAAATGAATTTCATACAGATTCTCTGCAAATTATGCACCTGCTGAGCCTCTGCAAGTAATAACAGCTGCTTATATAAAATGAAAACAGAGACTGGAAAAATAGCAATACGGTGGAGAAGGAGCATCAACAACAGCAAAGCATGTTATTTATAACTCTATAATCAATTTGCATCACAAACACAGACTTGTCTATGATTTATTACAATAACTTGCAGGTTATGTGACTTCTCAAATACTGGAACATGATAGAGCCTAGCCTGACAAGTAAACAATGTGATAATCTTCGCTTTTAGCAGACATGATAAGTTTAAGTAAGTTAAAGATAAGAGGATAAGAGGCCACAAAGTACTTCCCATGCTGAATAATTCCTTCCTTAATTGTAAGAAAAATAGGCCACCTTGATTTCATGGATTCAAGTAAATCCAAAATATGAGACTCCCACTAAATTCATATTTCTAGAGATTCCTACCTCCACTACAGGTGTAAGTGAAAATGGTCCCAATCATCTCTGATATTTTAAAAGGGTTGGTAACTTACTCTCTTTTTAAACACAAAATAAGACCCCCAAATCTCCAACAAAGTTTATGTGGGGGGACTCTGCACAGAGCAAAGAATTGAGATTTAACATGTTTAAAAGTACTGAAAATATAATAAAGTATAAATATTTCAGTGAACATTTTAATATAATACTTACAATATAGACTAACATATGTCTCATGACATGCCATCACTAAATATGGACAGAGCAGATAAGTATGAATGACAAATAGGTTAAAGCTGGGACTGATAACAGGGTGGATGAGATTTAGGAGCAGAATATCAGCTTTGTACCCCACAATCTTATCTCTGAACACTGTTAATATCAATCTTGAGAGTAGGAAGAACTGAGAAGGGACAAAAGTGGATAAATGCCCTAACTGGAATCTCACGAGACCCTATAATGAGGAAGGCACTTTTTTTAGTAGAATTCTTCTTTCTCCACAGAAATAAACTGGTGTCACCAGCAACTTTTCATCAGAAACGAAGGGGAGAGATTCTACTGTATATGTGTATTTGGGTACAGTAATCAGTCAAAGCCAATAGCCAGGTTTTCACTTTTGCCACACAATTCTATATCCACCAGTTCTGATTGGACACCTAGATTCATATGAAAATATATTTGTTTTCTGTATATGCTTGACTTTAAATTTAGTAAGATCATTTCAGCTCGTTTTAAATTTTTGATTTTTCAAATTCCAATGGGTACAATTTATGTTTTATCTGCAAATATGCATTCTGATTTTGACATAGGCTCTGTTGCTCAAAAGTTCTACTCTACATGATAAGTTTATAACCCAACAAAGCTTCACATTAACCAAAAGTATTTGGCCACCTGCATTTCATGTACCCAAGTAAAGCAGATCTTTGAAACATTTGCTATCTAAGTAACTATCAGTTGCCTTGTAGATTGGTACAACCTAATAATGTATCCTGTAATCCTAAACATAATTTAAGCATGAAAACTTTGAAACTCCTTATATCACCTCTACTATTAAATTAAAACATGTTTACTCTCCCTTCTGAGTGCTTACTGCAGGATTCAACAAATCCTGGGTGCACCTGGTACCCCCCAAAAAGCACTTGCGGTGTTAAAAATATCTCCCCCTTCCCTCAGTGCCACCAGCAGTGACTTTTTTTTTCCCCCCAGCAGGGAGGGTAAAGTAGCTGCAGCATTTTTTTGGCAGTGGGGTGCCTGGTGTACTCTGCTGGAAGAGGTGGCGGAAGTAGTCCTTCAGTGGCATGGGCATCTTTTCTGCCAGACATGTAGGGATGACTCAGTTTTTGGGCTGGCCCCTAGGTGTCCAGCAGATTTGTTGAGGTCCACCTTACTGAATGTTTTTGTTTGTTTGTTTGTTTGTTTTTAAAGGACAGGATCTCACAGGAGGCCAAACAGCATCCCCCAAACATATCCCCAAAACTGAACGGTTTGTCATTTGCGGGATCACGGTCTGGTCTTCCAGACAGCAGGGTTCCATCCACGTTAGTGTTTATAGCAAAAGTGATCTAAATTAATTTTCCTTGCACTACTTCCTTAGCTACTGCCTCAAAGTCTTCGCTAAAATCCAAATAGGTTTCATTTAGCACTTTTCCTTCATCCACTTATTTTGTAATTATATGCAAAATAAAAATGAAATCCAATTGGTTTACTAAGATCTAATATTCATGCTGATTGTTGATGACTTCCTTTTCTTTCAGATGGTTAGTGAGTTTTTTCTATCTACATTTATTCTGTTGTTTCACTGGGAATAGAGGTTGCATTTAATTGCCAGGATCACGATCACTTTTCTGTCTCTTTCACAAGATTAATAATGCATTTGTTTTCCCATCAATCTTTGATGAATTTCATATTATTATTTTGGCAAAAGGATTATGTAAAAACAAAAACATGCTCAAAAGACACAAAAGGAGATTACAGCACAAAGTAGAAGAAATATTTGTACTTGCACAGAGCTTCTTCATCTCTTAAGATTAAAAGTGCTTTACAAAGATGAGTAAACACTATTAGAGAAACACTGAATAATGTAACCTAAGTCACAGCAAAATAAGGAATTTTCAGCTTGATTATTTTCTCTGTGTGTGTGTGTTAATTTCTATTTTTCTGATAGTATTTATGCAAAACATCTTGTTTTGTTTATCAACATACAGAAATGACCTATGAGGGAAGATTGAAAGAGTTGGGTTTGTTTAGTTTAGAAAAAAGGAGACTGAGAGGGGATATGATAACAGTTTTCAAATACCTAAAAGGTTGTTATGAGGAAGAAGGAGAAAAATTATTCTCCTTAATCACAGATGATAGGACAAGAAGCAAAGGGCCTAAATTACTGCAAGGGAGGTTCAGCCTAGACATTAGGAAAAAAATCCTAACGGTCAGGGTGATTAAACTGTCCCATTCAACATTTATCATCTCTTCCGGAAATGCCTTTAAGGGAGACAGATAATAAAGATCTGCCACTATTAACTTGGGCCATATTGTTTCTGGTGACTTAAGTCTAGTGAAAAGCTCCATAGCTCATTATCAGTCCTCAAAGGCATTCAAATGCTCATTTTTTAAAATAGATAGATAGATAGATAGATAGATAGATAGATAGATAGATAGATAGATAGATAGATAGATAGATAGATAGATAGATTTTGCATTCAAAACACACATAGCTAGAGATTTGAATTCAAGGACATAACCAATTTAAAGGGATTTAATTAGCATGATTATTCAAAGAACAAGAATAGAAAAACGTAACAATTACAGAACATAATTATATGTCTCAGTCTCTAAACATAAGGTCACATATAAAACAGTTTCTGTTGCTGTTTGGTATTACCTTTTTTTAAAGTACTTTTGGAATTCCCCAATTAAACTCATCCAGTACTTTGTCTCATAAGTCAAGCCTGAATATAAACTTGCTTAGTACCTACCACACTGTTTTTCATATAACCTCAGCTGCTACATATAATCCATACTGTATTTCCAAATTTAACAAATATTTTGACATTTATTAATCTGTTTCTGTACTGTATTCGTCCCAGAAGTATCTTGTATTTCATACTATTCAAAACTATTATCCTACCAATTCAGAAGAAAGCAATTTCTACCAATTTAAAATGACAGTGCTGTATTTCTCTTCCCTCTTTATCTTTTCCTGCAGGGACTATGCTGATATCGCTGATACTATTTGCATCCCCAGCATTGTGATTATATTACAGCCCTTCACCTTTTTTATAGGTCATCAAAACCAATCAGTCCTAGTACTGATAGAGTTGTTAGGATGGGAGCATTGTTTAATGACTTATGCAAAATAACTTGATGAGCTCATCTAGTTCCTCGTGGTTAAGTTTCCATTTTTAAAAACTATGTCACATTTGGCACTAGCTGGCTCCACTGAAGGTAGCATCCAGTGCTTTCATCTCCTTGCAAGTCCTACTAACATTCATACATAACAATAGCATTGTACAGAATCCAATGTAATACCCTGTCCTTTTACAAGGTGATTATTATGCAACTCCAGTACACATCTTAAATATGAGGCTGTCAGTTCCCAGTTCTTGCCTTCTCTTCCTGACTGAAGACTGGGCAAGGATCACTGCAGCAAATGACTTCTGGTGAAGAGCAGAAAATGAGCTTATAAGTGGGGTCCCAGAAGGCCAGATGTTGGGGCAATACAATAGGGAATTGGAATTTCACCCTGCTGCCTCTTTCTCAAGAGCCAGATAAAGGAGGTCCACAAGAGTCCAAATATTGATTTCTATTTAGGGATATCAAGGTGAGGAGAGAGGAATAAAAATGTAGGTACAACAAATATTTTAAAACTGAAAGCAGTATCTTTAAACCTTCAAATGAGTAAACGGGAACTCACAGAGGAGGCTGAAATAGGCATTTGAGATGAATTGTTAAAGGCCCAGCTGTCAGATCTAGCAGAGCTGCACTTGAGAAAGCAAAGGAGACTCTGTACACATTATGCCTCAGTGATCTTGGAGATGACTGCAGATTTGGTCCCAGGAATAAGTTAGAGCAGAGCTGCTCAAACTTATCACTGGTTGCAACAGCCCCAAAGAGGCTGCTCCAGAAGCTGAGGATTGCTGGAGCAGTGTAGCTCTTCAGCAACAATACCTTTGCCCAGCCATGACCCTACCTCCCTTCTAGAGGAGCTGAAAAGAACTGGTGTAGAGCCAGCTATATCAGCACAACATCAACCAGAGATTCTTCCATTCTTAGGGAACTTCTGGATACCCAACTCAACACATTTTCCAGTGTCTTATCCACTACACATTCATACAGAGCAGCTGTACTGGAGATCAGAATATGGACCTAACATTTAATGATGTCTAAAATCAATCACAGAGACTCACTCCCACTGAATGCCATTTTAAATTTGGTGGCTTTTTGAGGAATGAATTTCAACTACCAACACAGTTGAAAAAGGATTCGCAAGTCAAAATGGCAACAGAGTAAACAGCCTGAGCCCAAATGTCCACACTGGTTATAACCCACAGCCCCAGCCTTCAAGCCTGAGTCAGCTGATGCTGGCCACCTGGGGGTGTTTTACTGCAGTGTAGACATACTGATGGAGGTAGATAAAAGTATCACAGCAGTAAACTTCAGAACTTAGTGTGCAGTATTTATAGCCTGTTTATCTGTCATTTATCCACTGTTTTCTTTTGTTTATTTCCTGTGTCAAATAAACTTTGCTTTATTGACAATTGTTGTACAATGTAATTTATGCTAGTGGTAATAAGAGTTGCTGGAAGTTCCCAAGAGAAGGAAAACATTTTCTGACTTGAAGGAAGTTGGATGTTGACGAGGGGCAGGAGCATGAGCATGAGGTCACAAGTGAAGACATAGCGGTCTACCCCAAAGGGATTCTGCATTGAAGCTAAAGTAGACCAGGGTGGGAATAAGGAGCGTCTGGAGAGTGCAAAGTTCCCTCTGCAGTTTCTATAAATACATTTCATTAATAAAAAATATAGTGAACTCACCAAATCTTAGACTGCAAAACACAATTTATGGAATCTCCAACTCAGAAATGAGATACCAATATTAGGAAGATGAACAAATCTTTAATTAATTCTTGATGCTCGCTTTTCTAGCAATATCAGCAACAATTCCTAGCTTAATTGACAGCTTTGGGAATCAGTCCACAGTATATGTCAACTACTACTAACTGAAAACTGGGTTTGTGCTTTCTATAATTTATTCTGTAATGTAGAATGACACTAAAGCCTGCTTGCTTCTGTTCAAAATACAATGGCTTTTGAGAATGGGTGTATTTGTAATTTGTGGTGTACATCATGACAAAGAAAAATCTTTTAACATTCTGCATTACAAGAATTTACTTTTGCTAGCGAGTATTTGACATGCATCTAATGGTCTCAATGATACGTACTTTTCACATTTTGAGTTGAACCTTTTCAACAGGTTCTATTCACCATTACATTAGCTAGAGATATTAAAATGCTAGTGGGCAGCGATAATCTTGCTGAAATTTAGGTAGTCTGATTAATTTAATACAATATGGTTCCCTATTTTGACTAGTCCTCGAGTAGAGATGTCAGAAGAAACAGCAGCTCATTTGTCAGAGTGAATCATGTACTGAGTAAGGCAACAAACTTTTGGAGTTGTCATTCACACGTTTATTACAAAACTATGAAATTACAGCTAAGAAAACATGAAAAATTTCCAGTTGGTGTCTTAATCTCCAAGTGTCAAGATAGCCTAATGTGAAATGCAATAGAATCCTACTGTAAGGACTGAAAAGGGTAATCCCTATTTTAATCGTAACCAAAGGATCACTACAACTAGTTTATTAAAAAGTGACCTTCTCAAATGCACACAAGCAGTGAAGCAAAAATTTCCATCCTGCAAAGAAAGAGCAATTTCTGCTAAGTGTTTAATGCCAGTCAAAGAAATTAGCTCAAAATAGTACTCCCATATACTATACCACTATTTACCTGCAACTAAATGGCCAACTAAAAGATGTGTCATTCTTTCCCATCTTTGAAAGAATCAAAAAACAAAAACAAACCAACCAAATCTTCCAAGCTGATTTTACAAACTAAATGCTGATGAATAAACATAAATGCTTTTTGGAACACAACTTTTTCATCTGTATAATGTAACTGAGCAATCACTACATTCAATTGGGGGAGCACATATTCTACCATTCAAAAATTTTTCATATTTCAGCCAGAGAAAAATAACCATGGAGATAGAAATCATTGTATTTGAAAATTCTATAATTATTTTATTCTTACCAGGAATAGAGAATAGTTCCCACAACTGATGAGAGTTTGCTGTTTTCTTGCTTCTGCTTTGCAAGACCAAAGTCAGCTACAATACAGATAAAAAGATTTGCAAGTCATTAATACTTTCCTGAGACAGGCATACCTCCTTAAATCTTGCCCTTTAGGGTGACAATTAATATATGTTCAAACAGCTGGAAAGTTTTTTTCTTTTTTTAAACTTTGAAGCAATGTACCATACCATCTGCTCCACCTCACATCTATTTCTGCACTAATTAATGACACACATTTTAATCAGATGTACCAGATTAAAAAAATATACACATTTCTGGTGACTTCTGGTGCAAAATGTAATACCACTTCCCATTTTTTCAGATTTCCATCAGTGTCCCAGTCAGTTGTTATGAACATAAAATATATATGATATTAAAAATAATCTAATAAAGTATATATAAAAGCAGCAATGGATATGCTTAAACTAATAGAAAAATAAATTAATGATGGAGGCAATTATTTAGCAACCCTTACTTTATTCTAAACCAGGGATGGGCAAAGTATGGCCCGTGGGCCGTATACGGCCTAGCTGACATTTTTATCCGGCCCGCAGAGCTGTTCATTTGTTTTTGTTTTTTTTATATAAAGAAATGGCTCCTAAGCAGTGTTCCCTCTAAGCTGCGTGGGCGCGCAGCCGCGCAGCGGCCGTTGCAACCCCCGCGCAGCATTGAGGGACCCCCGCGCAGGCCGGCAGCCCCCACCGCTCCCTGCAGACTCCCCGGGCTGCGGCATTGCCGCGGCAGACCCGACCTGAGCCCGGCCTCTGCGCTGGCCCTCCCCGCCCCCAGGGCGGAGCAGGCGGGCTCAGGGCCGGGGCATGCGCGCGTGCCTGCCTGCCCCATGCGGCCAGGGCAGCAGGGTGGCCGCGGCTGGGGCAGGCTGCCGGGCTCCCACCCGCCGGCCGCCTCAACTTCCCGGCCCGGGGCCGGGGCCGGCCTCCGGTGCCGGGGTATGCTTTGCCCTGCTGGGGCCGCATTCGGGTCCCCGCCGCCAGCGGCCTCGGCTTCTTTCTTTCTTTCTTTCTTTCTTTCTTTCTTTCTTTCTTCGCCTTCCTTTCTCTTCCCTTCCTT
>ML685787.1:20826572-20948605 GCA_007922175.1 Pelusios castaneus
CTTCCTTTTCTCGTCTTTGCCTTCCCTTTTCTTTCCTTCCTTTTCTCATCTTTGCCTTCCCTTTTCTTTCCTTCCTTTTCTCATCTTTGCCTTCCCTTTTCTTTCCTTCCTTTTCTCTTCTTTGCCTTCCCTTTTCTTTCCTTCCTTCTCTAACTTCTTTCCTTCTCTCCACCTCTCTTTTCCTACCTTCTCTTTTTTCTTCCTTTCTTTCTCTTGTTTGCCTTCCTTTTTCTTTCCTTCTTTCTCTTCCTTTTTTCTTTCTCTTCTTTGTCTTCCTCTTCCTTCCTTCCTTCTTTCTCTTCTTCTTCCTTCCTTCCTTTCTTCTTTCTTTCTCATCTTCCTCTTCCTTCCTTCCTTCCTTCTTTCTCTTCCTTCTTTCCTTCTCGTCTTCCTCTTCCTTCCTTTCTTCGTTCTCTTACTTTTTTCTTTTTCTCCTCCTTCCTTCTCTCTTTTTTCTTTCTCTTCCTTCCTTCCTTTTTTAAAAAGCTTTTTAAAAATTAATTTTAAATAAAAACCTTTCTAAAAATTAAATTTCAATTCAAAATTCATTCAAATTCAATTAATTAAACACAATTAATTAATTCTGTTCTACCTTGAATTAAACTAAACCTTTAATGTTACAAAGTTTAAATTTAATTTATATTAGTTCACACAAACGCCCCATCCATCTGCTCTTGGTCCGGGCCCCAGTCCAATATATGAACCCATTGTGGCCCACGAGTCAAAAAGTTTGCCCACCCGTTCTAAACCTTAATAAATGGTTCAGCAGCAGCTGAAGGACAAAATTTCTTAGAAGGCAATGACAGAGAAATTTGAGCCTTACCCCAGGACAAAAATAGTTGATTTAATTTGGGCCTTTTCTACACTAGAAAAATAAGACAACATAAGATATGTCAACTTTCAGCCACAGCTATAACTATAGCAATGTCTGATGTCGCACTGCTCTCCTTGGGTCTACGCTGACACCACGTTGCCCTAGCTATGCTGAGAAAAGTCCTATATCTCTTGTCAAGGTAGTTTTATTTTGTTGAAAAACCAGGGCAGTTTTGTTGGTGGCAGTGTCTGTGTGTGCATGATTACAGTGGGGACACCCAGCACTGTTTTGTGAACAAAAACTGACTTTTGTTGACAAAACTCTCTAATGGGCTGCATCTACACTGGTAAATTAAGTTGACTTAAGCTTGCTTAAGTTGACTTAATTTACCCTGCGTCCACACTACACTTTCCTTAAATCGACTTAAGCAGCTTGCTAAAGTCGACTTAATGAAAATTAAGTCGACTTTATTAAACCTGCTTTTTACTCGACCTAAGGCTTAATTCGACTTTCTAAAGTCGAATTAAGCCAGTGTAGACGTGGGGTAGCCCTAAGTGTAGACGTGGGGTAGCCAGTGTAGACGTGCCCCCCAAAGGGCAGGGCAGAGCCTGTGTGATGCTGTCTGGATTTAGGGAAGCATTTATGATATTATTTTCTATTCATATATCCTAAATGCTCTATAATCCATAGGAGCTATGTCATGTTTGGTATCAATAGAAAGGTAGTAATGTGCTGGGAATGATTATATCGTTTATGTGCAGGAATTCTATTTGGATTAGAAGTTAGTTTAGATAGGAATTTGGTGTTCTATCTGTACTTTAACTTGTGTGATTTTATGGAAATGTCTGAGAGGGGCGGGTGTGTCAAACCATTGTCTCCTTAATGTTAAGGAATGTGCCAGGTGATATGGGCCCATTGTGTCCTTAATGGCTCATCAGTTTACTCCCTGGGCCCATTGTAGCTGGAAAATTCCTAAACCTCAGTTAACAGTCTGTTAACCAATTAGTTCAGAATTTTTTATTTTCATAATTTGCAAGACTTAAAAATGGTAAATCTCAATATTGTTTAAAATATTTGTACATATTAAGACCCATATCCTACAAAGCCTTATGCATGTGCTTAGCTTTAAGCAAATGAAGAGTCCCTAAGAGCATTAAAATTAAGCATGTGTTTTAATCTAAGCAGGATCACGGACAAAGTAAGGTTAGCTTCAATTTCAGTTCTTGTTCCAGCATTCTGCTACTCTTTCCTTCCCATTATTTTTACATATTTAATTTTTGAGTTGTCTAGTGAAAATAAAATATGCAAATAAACAAAATTTAAATCCACATTACTTAATCTTTTCTCTCCATAGTTTGGTATTTTGCACTCTAGAAAGATTGTGTTCATCCTTAGGAAGACTTTTGCCTTCCTTTTTCCTCTCCTTCCCACTTTGATAATACATATCATTTTTTCTTTTTGAAAAGATGAATCAGGAATTGTCTCATCCTTCATTCAGCTGTTCTGTTTGGAAACTTGAAGTAGCATGTTTAAAGATGTTAGACATTAGTGTAATGTTTTGCTCTTTTTACCCCTAATCTGCAAACAGTGAACCCTGTATAGCAATAACAACTGCTCTCCCTCATTGTCAAGAAGATGGATCACCCCCAATGCTGCAGTTTTGGAACCAAGACCCCAAGTCTTAGTGCAAGCATAAATATAAGTGGGGTTGCTCTGTATTAATCTATAAATGTTACATATTACATATAATTGTCCAGTTGCTGTAAAGGATAGGTAACTGGGTAACAATATTAAATTATTGGGAGTTAAATGCAAAGGTTGGCTCAGTTTACTAGCTGGCTGATGGAAAAACAATCATGAAGGCCAGACATTGGGGGCAGATAAGCCACCTCTTGACAAATACAAGCAGTAAACAAGGCTGGGCAATTAACTGCCTAGATCCCACTCACAGCCAACAAACACAGCTGTCATGCCTGAGTCTAAAGACCAAAAGCACACTGCTTCTCCAAAGTGAGGCTCTACACAGGGAGGGAGATCCGTTGTCAGGCTGCTTCCCTGTAAAAAAGGGGGAAAGACCAAGCAAAATGGTGTGACTAATTCAGGTGCAGTCTCATCAGGGAAATGGTAAGCTTGACATGCATGTGGGTTGTTTAGTGGGCTCAAATTATCTTGTTCTCTTCTGTGCAGCTCTGTTCCTGCTGTTAAAAATAAGCAATATTTTGTTTTGTAGAGAGCTATACAGACACTGTGCACTAACCTCTAGTCACAGTCCTAAAGGACGGTTCTGCGGGGCTTAATCAGAGTCAGGCTCGTTAAAAAATCCTGGGATGTATGTAGCCAGGGACCTAGTCCTAGAGGGGGACAATCATGAGATTCCACCTCAAGAGGCAGAGACTGGAAGGCTGTCACCTGGGGGAAAGGGTGCACTTGGAAACATGAGAGAGTGGTCTAAGATGTAGATAACCCAGTCACCATGCCACAGCCTACCCACCAACACTCTTGTTTCAACTCTTGTTCTTGTTTATATTATTACATAACAAAAATATGAATGATAGAAATGGTTGGGTTTTTTCATAGGTACACGGGTGAGGTCTCCCAGAACAGGAGATGCATTTATAGGTTGGACAAATTTCTGGTGATTTTTACTCAGTCTGACACTCAGGGCATTGTCCAGCTGTACCTTTCTCACCCCGGAAGATCCACTGACATTGTTTTCAGTGCGGCAACATCTAATGGTGTTAATAGTGTCCAAAATGTAAGATTGTTCCAGAAAAAAAGCATATTTGATATTGACATCAGAAAGAAGCTGGGCAGGGGGGAGTGGTGGACTAGTATGAGAAAGAGACTTGAACAAAAACCAAAAGCTTTTGGAATAATATTTTTCATGTTCATAACCCCTAAATGAAATAAGTTCTCTTTCTTAGAAATAGAATTATAGGCCTGTTTAGGTTATCTTCAATGGATGAATTTGTACCTTCTTCCTTTTGCTGTTTTTATTGTCTACAGATAGTACCTAGGGAATTGATTCTCCGTGTTAGAGATGAGAAATATTAAGAGTCTGGTCATTGAACATTTACCACAAAACCATCCTAATGCCTGAAATTTTGTCTACATAATTTATATTTCATAATGCAGTAACCACTGGGAAGATTTTCTAAAATCTACAAAAAAGGTGAAACACACATGAAGTAGAGAGGGGAGAATGGAATATTAAATTTGCCAAATAGAGTGAGTTTCCATCCTTTTCAGACTATAACATTTCTTTCACCCATTCCTAAACAACTGCTCCTCTTTCCCCAGACACAAACATGGTAAAAGTCAACTTAATTTAAGTCAACATCCAGTCATTGCAGTAATTAAGTTGGTTGGACGTGTCCACAATACGCTCTTTGTGCATGGAGGCAGATGGATTTGCAGTTAATTCTGAGGTGGCAAAGGAGATCCTGCAATGTCTGGATATACACCTGGTCCTTATGCTGAATACCAAAATGATACAAGCAGCGTTAATATTGCAGTGGTGTGGGGAAGTGTGCTACTGTGGTGGAAGAAATAAGGCAACCCTCCTCAGAAACCATCTGCAAAAGATTGGCAGAGTACCTACACAAAAGTTTCCTGGAGAGCTCTATGTAGGATTCCCGGGCCAACCCTGGGCACAAACAGTATTAAATCTGCTGGCATCATTTCTGGGGGGCACACTCTGCATAGCTGGACCAGCCACTGGGAAGCAGATACCCACTGCACTTCTTCATATTACACATAAAATAAAAAGATCATTTTAAAGTACCTTTTAACACTACTAAAATTATATTGATTAACCTTTTAGCCATTGTTTAATCGTTAACAAGTTCACAATCTGCTCCACATATATGTTGTTTTTTGTCAAGTGTTTCTACTAACAACAAAACCAGACAGTCTTGTGTGTAAATCCACTTTTTTCAAATGACCTGCAACACCATTAAGTTGAATATACTGATACTTTCCTTTCAGCTTTATAAAAGGTTTAAATAATACTCACCAAAGATGGAAAAACCATGGATAAATCTGCAGGAACAACTAACTGTAACAATTTCTTATATAATATCTTCAAATATTACTAATGCCTTTCAAAGTTATTGCAAAGTCACTTCTGAGAGGCTGTTTTGTTTAATTTTCCTATAATATCCCTGAGCCATCCCAAACCATAAAAATTCCAATTAGAGCAGTGGTTCCCAACCTGTGCTCCATGGACCACTGGTGGGCCGTGAGGGTACTGCGGTGGTCCGTGGGAGGGTGGGGAAAATAATTATTCCAGGTAAATGTCCTGCAGGTAAATGTATTGTGATGAGTGCAATATGTTTGTGAGTGAGCATCTGGCTATGTTAAAGTTTAAAACGGCTTCCTTATGTGTTGGTCTACAAAAGCTTTCAATGACAAAGTAGTGGCCCACATAAAGGGAAAAATTGGGAACCACTGGATTAGACAGTTTCAGAGTCCAGTCCATATGAATCAAAGTTTAAAAAAATACTGCATTTCAACACCACTACTGATTTGTGTTACAAAAAAATAATGTTTCTATGCTCTGGTAATACTCTTGTGTGCAGTCAATTAACAGTAAGGCCAGAGTTAGAAAACACACATTCTCTAGGCACAGACAATGCTGGAAGACACAAATAACACTTGGCCAGTTTTCCAAACCTCAGAAATCGCTGTGCATTGACCTCCCACCACTTGCATTGATGTTAGAAGAACTAAGTGCTGTGGCTGAACTGAGAAGTGCAGAAGAAGTTGAGCCAATAGAGCCAGTGCTGAAAAAAAGGTGTGAAACTGAGAATGCTAGAGTGATGCTTTTATGTGAAGATTATATTGAAAAGAAGAATTAGAAGAATGCAGTAGAAAATGAACTGGAAAATTACTTTTTCGGCACTGGCTCTATTGGCTCATCTTGTTCAGCACTTCTTGGTTCAGCCACAGCACTTGGAAGTTCTTCTAACATCAATGCAAGCTGCAAAAGCTTTGATTTAGCAGCAATCTGGATGACAGGTGAAAGGAACCAGATGTGTTTATGGCGTGGCTCTAACAAGGAGGCAGTAAGTGCAGGTCTGGCAGGATCGTTAAATTTCATTTGATGCATCAGAGAGAGATGAACAGCAGTCTTGAAATCGGCAACGTTTCCATTTTCAACAAGAGTTTTGCTTCTGAGGTGAGTTTGGAAAATACTGTTGCAAATTGTCAGAGCCGGTCTTAGTGATTATGTGGCCCTAGGCAAAAGTGAAAGATGCTCCGTCCTCACCCTCTTTATTCCCACCCAACGTACTCCGAACAAGAATAAAGTGCCTGCAGTCTCCCCCCCCCCCCCCCCCACTGCCTTGCTGGGACCCCTATCACTTTGCTGGCCATATGGTTCGCTGCAGCCTCCCCGGGGCTCCCACCACCTCCCTCCTGCAGCCTCCTCAGGGCCCCTGGCAGCCCGCCCCTGCTTGGCCACTACCTTGCCAGGCTTTGCCACCACCTCCTACGAGCCTTACCCTCCCAATCCCCTTCAGCAGCCACAGTGCTGCGGCGGAAGTGTGCAACTAGTTTACTTACCGCTGCAACAGCATGATCCACATTACTTGAAGAAAACCCATCATTTATGGCCAGCTGCAAAGTATGGACAAAACAATAGATTCCCATGGGACATATCTAGGTGTAGTGGCGAGCACGATGTTGCTCTCATTATCATGAATGCACACCAACACAGCCTGCCAGACCCCATCTTTCCATTGTTGCATTTAACTTTTCAGCAAGAGCTGCATGTTGTTCTGCCATACTTTCAGTTTGTAGAACTGCAGATCGAAGCTCCAATTTTCAGTACAATGGCAGGTGACAATCATGTAGCTTTCTGTAGTTAATGCTGTCCAACAGTTGGTGGTGAAAGCTACTTTAACAGCATTTTCCATTTTTTTCCTGGAGAGACTTCATGATAGCACTTCTCTAGTCATGAGATTACAGTCTGTCTCACAGGCACATGGTATCCTGGTTCTACAAAACTCATCTATGCATGAAAACCTGTACCCTCAATGGCACGTACAGGCAGCATATCTGTATCAATCATGGTGCACAACAACTTCGTTAGTTTTTCAGCATGTTATGTATTGCATTTTCTTGAACTGCCAGAAACAAATTCTCTCAGTGTTGGTTGATTTTTGCCGCCCTTTTTCACATGAAATAGAGGGATATTTCAGCTTCATACGGTTCAGCACTGCTCCGGTGCTGTCTGCACTCCTCAGCTCTGTATTATAGAATTTACATTGAATTATTTTGTTAATTAATGTACTGTCTTCTGTTACTTTTGTGAAATGAGTCCAGGCTTTACTCCTTTTCAATCACTATATCTTCAAAATTATGGGTGTGCTAAGAGGTCTGGAAAAGCAGCGACCAAAAATTGCGAAAACATCTATGATGTTGTTTGAAGGTTAAACACTACTGAAGTGTGACGTTAGTTCTATAGCGATGGTCATAACAACATGGAACCTTTTCCACATATACTATGAAATGAAGAAAAATAACAGAGGCAAGGAAATACGGTCCACATAAAATAACAACACTTAAAACTCAATTCTCACAACACAATTGCTACACATTTGCTGGTACTGCTGTGGCATTTTTAATGTGCATATTAGGTATTACAATGTCACAAAATTATTTTACCAATCTGTTTTAAACATTAACACCAATATATATATGGTAAGACTAACACTTCCCAGTTAACCATCAACTGTTTAATATTTTACACCCCAAACCCTTTACAGTTTGATTGGAATTGTATACTTACCAGACGTGACATCCCCGGAATCATGTTAGGCTACCATGTTGTCCTGTGGCTGGCTGGACTGCTCTGGGGTTAAAAATAGGTTCTGGCTCTAGGAGAGAATGGACCCCCTGTTTGACTGTCTCCCATTCTCAGCCCCTCTTCCTCTACCTCATCCAGAATGTTGTCCTCGTTTTTCCCTGAGGTGGCTCAGAACTCAGACTCCTGGGAGATACCCACACTGCATTTGGAGACAAAGGTGGGTTGCCCCCTGAGAATCGCATGCAGCTTCTCGTAATAGCAGCATGTCTGTGGTGCAGAACCAGAGTAACTGTTTGCCTTCACTTAGGACACTTGCCAAATGTCTTTATTTTTCATGCAGCACTGCTACATGTCCCTTGTGTATCCCTTCTCCTCCATATCCTGTGCAATCTTTTTGTAGGTGACTTCATTTCTTCAACTTGATCAGAGCTGTGCCTGCACAGACTCTTCTCCCCACAGACTGATAAGATCCACCATCTCCTGTGTATTGCAGGCTGGAGCACATTTGGGGCATTGAGTGACCATGATCAGCTGCACTGGTGAGCTCTCCATGCTGATCAAACAGGAAATGGAAACTAAAAATTTCCTGGGACTTTTCACAGTGGAGGAGCTGTTTCCTGTATACATATCTGCTATGTGGCAGAGTTCAAAACAATCTCTAGAACGGCCACACTGGAGAATTGGGCAACACTTCCTGGAGGCCAATTTAGTCAACTTACACAAAGCTGTGTCTACATAACCTCTTTTCCAACCCATCAATGTCAATATAAGCGCTATGCCTCTCATGGAGGTGGAATAATTAAGTGGACGTTACAGGTAGTGTGGACACATATGTTATTAGGTCAACATAAGGCAGCTTCTGTCAACCTAAGTTGGAAATATAGACAAGGTTTATGTCTCTTATCATCTTGTCCCCAGCTGTGACCGAGGAAGGCCATTACCAACTGACCCTCTTACCTCTGGGTCTAAACAGAAGTCTTAAGGTGTAGAGTGTTAAAAAGGGTAAAATGAAGCAGCAACAAGACTAACAGCAATCTATCAAATCCCACAGCTGCAGGATCAGTATTGCAGGTCAGCAAACCATCTGTTATCCTGAAGTTCATTCACAAAAGGATTAGAAGGGGGGCAAACTAAGAGGCAATCCCTTTGCCCAAAAGAAGGAAAAAGTCCAGCTGGCCCCTTCCCGGTGAGTCCAGGAAAATGGTGGTGGCGAAAGTCAGGGGAATTAGATAATAGAAACCAATTTCTGAAGGCAAAGAGTGGGATGATGACCCCATACACAAACAGGAAAACAGTTCAAGAAAAGAGAGGAGGGGGAGGGCAGGGAGGAATAGCACTGAAGGAGTAGAAAGAGTACTGAGGAAACAGGAGCAGGTGCTCTTTAGATAAGAAGCCTGAATATCATCTAGACAATAGAACTCTGAAAAATCTATATTATCTGATTAGTGGGTTATTCACTTATCACAAGGGAACACATTTTGAAAAGGTGGTTTGTTTGGGTTTTGCTTTGTTTTTTTTGTTTACTTGTTTCAAAGATACCCTGATAATTGAGAAGAAACCAGTGCACCACTTAAATTAAAAATAAATCCACTGTAATTTATTTAGTATCTTTGACTTTGCATATACAATATTGATCTACCAATATCTAGAATTATACTCCTGTAAGAATACGTATCATTGTAAGAATTAATCCAATGCGTGTGAATATCACTGTTATATACTTCAGATATATAGTTGCTGATCCTGTAAAGCCTTGTGCAAATGCTTGACTGTAGGCTTGCAAGCTAGCAAGTGGGCAGCTAATACAGGAGTTCTGTAAAGGAGTTTTCCAGGTGAAGAAAGAATACTGACGTGACCCCTTGGGGTGAGTTTGTTGTTTATACTGCGCTTGCTGCTTGACTGAAACATATTCTGTGATCTACTTGTTTCAGGGACTGTATGCTGACCTAGCAACCTGCTAGGCAAGGCTGAGAACTTTTTAACAAGGCTTTGATCCCCAAGTCCTTTAGCACCCATCAACCCTTAACAAGGTTGTGGGACTACTCAGAGAGAACCAGAGTTTAAAAGCCCACTTCTAAGTGAATAGAGCAGCTAGAGAAAAGGAGCAACTAAGCGGGGTGGGGGAATATTTTGGCTTTTGGGGTGAGGGGGGGAGTGCTGTAGTAATATAAATAATAAATATTAATATTTGTTTTATTATATTGACATGAAATATACAACAAAAACTTTTGAACAAATAAGTACATGCATTAATTGATATTTTACCAATAAAATTAAAAAGATGTATCGTCCAAAGAAACAGCAGAATGTTGATTTATAATTACATAGCTATTTTACTTCATTGTTATTTACTTTCTTATATTTTAATTTACGGAAATCTAACACTCAACTTCTTCCCATTTTCCATGACCTGCGGCAGCCCCAGAAGATATATACTCCCACACTTAATATTGTAAATTACTTATTAAAAGTAAAAGGGATTCTTTGGGATCACAATTAATAGATTTTATGAATTTTTATTTCAATCCTACAAAAAAGGAGTAGTACCATTAACTGCTGTGGATATACTCCAAGCCAGTGGTTTTCAACCACTGTGCTGTGGAAAACTGGTGTGCCAGGAGAACTGTTCTAGTGTGCCGTGAAAATTTGTACAAAAGGTAATGTAAATCAATGTAAAACAAACATTATTTCATCTTAAACAATATTCTATTCAACCAAAATTACAACTTGTAAAACTTGTGAAAATTTATCAACAAATTAAAAACCAAGTATTGGTCTTTCAATTCTAAAATGTAAACATTCTAAATGCAGGTGGCCAAAGGGCAAAATTGAGATGATGTATATTTTTTTCCGGTGGATATGAAACATTAATGCATTTGATCCTTCTTTAGCTTTTTGTTTGCACTGCGTTGCAAACCACTCTAGTTAGACTGTAACCATAGGAAATGTAAGTAAATGTGACGTTTATAAGCAATCAATTCAGCTGAGAAAAGTGGTTGTGCCATGGAATTGTTTGTCTCAATGAAGTGTGCGTGTTACTGAAAAGGTTGGGAACCACTGCTCCAAGCAGTAAGAGTTATGCTTGGTAATAAAAAGGGGTAAGATTGGGCTCCAAAAACAAATGAGAACCTTTCTAGAGAACCCAGACTATTGTGTTTATTCAGTGGTTCCCAGCCTGTGGTCCGTGGAGGGGAAAAGAAAAGATAACGTAATAATATAATTCTGTGTACCTCTTATGTATCATATTCAATGTTACATTAGTATTCATAATGTAATTTGCTTCCCAGACATTTTTGTGTAATATAACAGTTTCTTGACATCTGCAAAACAACATCATCCTTCTCATTATCTTTTCCCCACTGGTAGGCCTACTGCGGGTAAGTGTACTGGGATGAGTGCAATATGTTTGTGAGTGAACATAATAAATTATCTGAAATAGCTGCATTTTTAATACCCTTGATATACAAGTTTGACTCCTGCCAGCCATAGGATATGTTAAAAATGTGGTGATCTGCATAAAGGAAAAGGTTGGGAACTACTATACTTATTGATTTGGCTCTGAAAGGAAGACTAGTTTTGATTATCCATAAAAGGTTATGTTGAAATTAAAACTTGAAATCTGTACATTTTAATAACAAAGGAACTTATCTAAAATATAGCTCTCAAAACTCCCTTTCTAGACATTAAAAGAATGCAACTCCTAAAGCTGTCACATTACCCATTCTGCCATCCACTGAAGCATACTGGACACTAAGAGCAGTCAACAGAGTCTTGTGGCACTTTTAAAGACTAACAGATTTATTAATCGCATGAGCTTTCGTGGGAGAAAATCCCACTTCGTCAGACGCTTTGAAGATACTCCAAAACACCATCCACCAGTTTTGTGAAGCTAGTCAATTTTACTAAGCAGCATTGCTCCACACTGAGAGCCAGGATTTATAGAGAGATCTGTGATGGTGCAATTAAATGATCAATAATGTCTTAAAAAAATAATTTTACAGTATATCATTAAAGAAAAAAGATGGAAAAGACCACTCAATACCTTGTGGAAGACTTGTTTATAGTGGACTGGGAGACAGTTCAGTAACCTTCTCTCAAAGGTAGTGATCCTGGCAGTGAGGATTGACTGTGAGGTTATGTGACTTGAAAGAGTTTAGCATTATTGTTGTCCTTCTAACTGGCACCCAAACTATCGACCAATAAGCAATCTGCTAGCACTGGCTTATATGACCATATCTAATAGGATAAGCAACTGGGTAGGATATGGAGACCAAACATACATAGTTCTTAATAAAAGTACAACAACCACCAAGCATTTTAAATCACAGAGTAAAGTTTTACTTTACAGATCTGGTAACCACAGACCAGACACGCTTCATTCTCCTTGTTTGACCTCACCATTATAGTGTAGACTTCACAGCTGCCCATCATGATATTAACCATATCATACATGAAAGTGGGAATTGGAAGGCTGGTCTCAAAGTTAATTATTTGCTTCGACACAAGAAACCTGGGTTCAAATTACAGACAGGTCTCTCATGCCCCAACTGGCAGGAAACGGGAATATTATAGAGGCAGAATATTCAGCCTCAAAGGGTATGTCTACATTGTACATGAGAGGGAGCCTTTCAGTCTAGATAGAGAGATTTGTGGCAACAGGGCTAGTGGTAGCTCTCTGAAAATAAGAATTGCAGCTCAGGCCCTGAAGCCTGAAGGTGGAGGGATGGGCTTGCAAGCTCAGCCGCAACATCAAAAAATGACTACTACACAGCTATTTTTAGATGCTAGTGTAAGCACTGATAGCATGATTCTGTGGACCAGGGCTAGGAAGCTCACTCTCAGATGCAGTATAGATATGCCCCAAGGGTATACATGACCAGCAGTAATCCCCATAGAATCAGTGGCAGCAAATCTGAAGGGTTTTGGAGTGGGTCTGTCACAGAGGCTTAAAAGAAACAGGTCCAGTGCCTCTGAGCCAGAGCAAATGCTCCAATTTGGCCAGTGGGAGGGGCTAGCTGGCTGACTTTTCTAAGACAAAAAGCCAGTGATGATAACTGAAGAAGACAGAGAGCTAGGAGCCAGGAGAAGGACTAGCTTTCTGATCTGTGAGTCAAAGCCACGGCTGACAGAACGAAAAGGGCTGAGGAGCTAAGGAACTAGTGGAGGAGCTAGCCAGTTGTCTTTCCTGAGCTGTGTAAAGCCAAGGCTAGAGAAGACTGAAGAAGGCTGAAGGCTGAGAACAACAGAGGGAGGTGTTTCCTGTCTATGCCAAGGAGCCAGGGTTTGGTGCAGGATCCTGGGATTGTGCTAGAATGCCAGGATGTGGTACAGGATGCAAGGGCTACATTGATGTATTGCCTGGATTGTGCTGCTCATGGCTTTCTTTTGTCATAAATTATTCCTACAAGGGCAATTAGTACTAAAGACAATTTAGACTATTTCTTGGGACTCTGAAGAAGGAAAACATAGACTGGCGCATCTGCTGTCCTGCAGCCTGCTGCAAAAGGCTGATCCAGGCAAGACGGCTCTATGATAGTGTCCCATGCATACTTTCTTGACTCTTAAAGGTCTTTATATCACTGAACTAGGGCAGGTTGGGAAAGAACACTGAGAACACAACAGGTAAATGGATTTTCATATCCTATGTTAAATATATTAGGATACTCATGATACATAGAATCTTAGGTTTCATCATGTAAGCAGACAAAACTATGTGGGTGTATATAGAAATAACCAGCCCAAATGACAAAATATAGCTGCAATGAAAAAAGAAAAAAAAAATCATTTTAAATTCAGAAAACCATTAGCTTTCACTATCTGTATACATATAAAAAACCTAAGCAGATGAGAACTAGCCAGAGACAACAGTGCTCCAATGTACTGCCTAAAAAGCATGCAGAATAATTTTTTATTTATTATTATTATTAGAGTGGTAGTATTGATGGTGTGCCTGCAATTTCAATGTAAACTCAGTTTATCAGAAATGTGTAAGAGAGACTCTCACTGATCAGGAGTGTATTATTTCAGTGACACTTTTTCACTCGTTTAAAATAAAAAGTTTAATCATTTAAAAATTATTTTGTAACATTTATATTGTGGTACCACATAGAAGCCAACTGGGCAGGTCCTCATTGTGCTAGGTGCTGTGCTAGGATATTGGGTCCTTTGAACATTTGGAGAACTTTCTAGTTTTGTCTGGACTCTGGCCTGTGCTAATTGGCTGATTGCTCCAACACTCCTGCTCCTCCTCACATCTCTTCACCTGGACTTCACTCCAGTTCTGCTCCTGCCCTGTCCCCCTCATCTAAACTCCCTTCTCTTTCCTTTCTGTTTAGCTGATTGCCTATTAAGAAAGCCAACTCCCTGTTGCCCTCAAAAAAAATTGTGCAACTAACAGGACATTTGCCCTCTGAGGATTGTAACCCTGTTGCGGAGGAGAGGCTTGTGTGTTCCAATGAAGGCCAAGGCTATATCATCTGGAGCTCAGTGCTTCTGGCAGGGTCACCCTAGGTGAACAGGTGTCGGCTGTAAGATTCCAAACTAAAAATGATCCACTCTAAGACCCTCATGAAGGCCCAAAACTGTCCGTGTAAACCTCGCTCGGATTAGGGATATTGGGACCCATCCCGGCAGCCAGACTGGTGGTGATGTTAGGTGAGTGTTTGGTGGCAAGACCACCCAGGTAACCTGCCCAAGTTCTGCCCAAAAGACAACATGAACCTGCTTCATAGGCCCCCACCCATGAGGCAAAGGTTGAGGGCTTGGTGCAATATCAGAATGGACACAGGAAGGATGACCACAACAAACTGACGTTCCACAATGGAAACTGCCTCTAGGGACATGGAATGTCATTTCATTAGCAGGGAAAGAGCCAGAGTTGGTGGAAGAGGTGGAATGATACCAGCTAGATATAGTTGGCCTCACCACCAAACATAGCAGAGGCTCTGGAAACAGACATCTTTACTGAGGATAGTCTCTTTCTTATTCTGTAGGTGAATCTGTTTTTCTACTGCAGGGACTTCAATACCCATGTGGAGAATGATAGAGAAATCTTGTGGAGAGTCATTGGGAGGAACAGCCTCCCTGATCTGAAGCCAAAAGGTGAGCTGTTACAGGATTTCTGTCCTGGTCATGGATTGTCCATACCATGTTTGAACACAAGATTTGCTCACGAATGTACCTGGTACCATAGTACCATGGACTGAAGATCAATGACTGATTTGAGAGTTGTTTCATTGGACTTAGGATTGTATGTTCTGGACATCCAGAGGAAGAGAGGAGCACAGCTGTCAACCGATCACTATATGGTGGTGAGTTGGATCCGACACATGGAATGCCAGCCGGACAGAGATGAGAGATCCAAACCATCAGTGCAGGTCACCTGAGAACTAATGCTGGAGGATCCTGTGAGGAAAGACTTCAATCCTCACTTGTGGAACAACTTCTCCTGCATTCCAGGTGAGGTTGCAGACATTGAGTCCAAGTGGACCATGTTCAGATCCTCAATCATTGAGGCAACCACAAAGCCATGGCTTGAAGGTGGTTGGTGCCTGTCATTGCGGCAATCCTAGGATCAACTGGTGAACACCAGTGGTGGGGGAAGCAGTCAAGGCAAAGAAGGTGGTCTTCCGAGAAATGCTTGAGAGTCAGACTCCTGATATGACTGACAGGTACCAGCAGGCTAGGAGGGGTGTGGCAGTCATTGAAGCAAAAGCCTGGGCCTGAGAAGAGTTTGGAAAGACGATGGAGATTGACTAAGGTGTTCTGGCAAACCATTCATCACCTTAGAAGGGGTTAGCAGAATGTTGCCCAGACTGTTCTCAACAAGGGGTGGTGAACACTGAGACAATTATTGAGAGATGGAAGGAGCACTGTGAGGAATTCCTCAACCTGGTGAACATGTCTTTCTTCCAGGAGACTGTGCTGGAAACTCACATTGGGCTTGAATTTATTTCTGTTGATGAGGTCACTGTGGCAATAAAGTGCCTTTGCAATGATAAGGCAGCAGGAGTGGATGAGATTTGCCTGGAGATGTTGAAATCACTGGATGAAGTTGGAGTGTCATGGCTAACACACCTCTTCAATAGTGCATGGAAGTAGGTGTAGTACCTCGGGATTAGAAAACCAGGATAGTGATCCTGATCTTTAAGAAAGGAGACCAGACGATGTGTTCCAACTACAGGGAGATCATACTTCCCCTCTCTGGCAGAAATCTACGCATGGGCATGTGATCTGTGTCCCCCCCACCCACATGTTGTCACCAAGAAGCACAAATATGCTTGCGTCCCCTGCTTAAATGCCTAATTACTGCTTTGCATGCCCAATCTTTGCAGCCTCCTCCAGCGCAAAATTCTGCACTTCACAAAAGGCCTTTATGAGGTCTGGAGACAAGGAGATGTACCACTGAGGTCACTGAGCCCCCCGTCAATGTATGTGTCAGATCAATGCCAGAACTGTTTAACAGCAGTTTATTAATAAGGCTGCCTGATAAAGTGTATCCAGTGCAGAACTATGTTCTAAGACTATTAGATCCCATGGCCCCAAATAACCTTCAGCTTCATTCTTTTTCCTTGATCAACACCAAATATGAGATTCAAAAAAGAGAGGGAAAGAGGAAGGGTCACTGTGTTTGGAAAACACCAGTTACAGGTGAGTAAACTTGCTTTCTCCATTATGCTATTGCCCTGCAAATTTTTACAGCAGGAAGGATATCTGGGGAGGAGAGAGGAGCACTACAAGTGAAAACATTAATTTTAAAGGGAAAACAATCCTAACTATCAGAGAATATATCCTTATTATTCATTAATCCAACCATCACCTCCCTGGCAGCCCCATGGGAGTTACTCCAGCTTGAGACAGGGAAAACATTCATTTACCTCCACAGGTTGTGGGTTTGAAAGACAAAAGAACCTGGAGCTGTTCTTCTCTGGCATTATTCTGCAACTTGTTGCCACTGAGTTGTGGTTGCCTTTCGGCTGAGTTCATGCAGCAGAACCTTTTATTTTTTTCCATGTTTAATTTGATTAAATCTGTGAATATTTCAATATTTGAATATTTCAGCTGAAGAGCCAGGATTTCTGACTTTCCTTGGTTCATGCATATATTTTAAACTATATCAGGCTCTAAGTATCTACTTTTATATGGAGACATTATACTTTGTCAGATAACTAGTATACTTTCTCCACAAAATATAATTATCCAAACTATAAATAATCCACTCCTTGGTCTGTATGAATTATATGAGTTATTGCAGGATGCTATGTCAATTCACAGATAGAGAACATTTTAACTCATGCTAGGAGGAAAGTGATGGAACTCTATTACATTAAGACTATGAGACAACAATTTCAGTAATATTCAAAAATAATACAGAAAAGACCATCATGCCCCCTCCACCACTGCATATATGTAGTGCAACTTATTATTATTTTATACACTAGGTAAAATAATAAAGTTTCAAATATGCAATAACCAATCACAACAAAGAGGGCTAAGGACAGAATTTAGTAACACCAATTTTCCTATCAGAAGTCTCATGTTCCTCAGGTACAATTCTGGGCACGTTTTAAAATTGCTCTGCATTTTTCTATATAAACAAGTAGGTAGGCTGAAAGACAAAGCAGTAAACTCAAGACAAGACTGCCTCTCAGTGGTAATATGCTTTTATGCAATATGGCTACAGCAGTACTTTTGTTAGAAAATAGTCTATATGTATTTTCATAATTCAGGGGTAAAGAATCACTAAATCATCTTAATTTAAAATGATATAATTATTGGGACTCAATACATTTTAGTACATTAGATTTAATAACAATCAAGGAATTCTCCTCTGCACATTATTTGACGTAACTGACACCTGCTAGAAAATTATGGTACAAGCATTGTATTAGTGTGTCTTTATCAGTAACAGTAGAATGGGGTGTGTGTGAGGCTTTTTTAAATAAGGGAGGTTGGTTTTTGTAGCCAGGCTTATTGTAGCTATTCTCTGTTACTCAGATTCTGTATTTAGTTTTGCATTTTAAGCAATAAAATAATGTAGCAGTCTTTGCTATTATGAACCTGTATTTAAAAAAAAATCAACAGAGAATTCTGAACTGTCTGGTTGACTAGCTGAATTCAGTCAAAGAAGATGCTGCATGAAAACCCTGTAGTTCTTTGGAATATTTTTCATGCTCAGATGCCCCTTTCAAAACCAATCATAAAACCCTGCCTGTGATAGGTTTCCTTTTCACCACTTTGGGGAGACAGCAAAGGCATGCTAGCCATATACACCACTACAGGACTAGACACATGAGCATTACTGAAGCATGAACAGCACTCCTAACATTGTAATTTAGCACTGATAGGGGACAAGAGAGCTCGTGATGCAAAGACAGTCTAAAGTATTATGATCTCCCAGTCATAAGGGACACAGGTATTGCTGGTAAGCTTCAGAGGTGTGCTGAGCACAGAATAGATTTGGCCCCCTCCTCATCTGACTCATCTTTTCTGAAAACCAGTTCCTTATTTGTACCGTTTGCACTTTGTCACAGTTTTCTGTTTCATGATGCTCATTATGAAGCTGGTACTTTCACACAGGGTGCAGCAGCATGTAAAGGGAGGCACTGCAACATATGGTGCAAAGGATTTAGGTTCTCCCTGAGGTTTAAAACTAAATTCTTGCAAATGTGAGTATGAGTCATGCTGGAAGAGTGTCTGCCACAGACCTGCAAGGGGAGCCCCTGTAGGTTCCCACAATAAGTGAAGGAAGAGAGTACAGTCTGAAGCAGGCTTGTTCACTTATAAGTGAATGAAACCCTCAGAATAAAAGAGATGGTCATTTCAACTTTATACCTTCACTGCACCTCATTAGATGTCGTATCTAAAAAAATGTGTCTATTCCAATTGACTAACAGGCACAGTCTCTCATCTCATAGATCTAATTGTACTTTTTGTATGCTCTGCAATATTAGGTGCATACAGTTGTAGGGGCACAGACAGACAATGAATCAAATGTACCTTTAAAGTATGTGTTAGTTAATGTTGTGCAACTCTAATTCTGCTCAATAGACATTCTAACCACTGTCCAACAAGACTCATTGTCAGCTTTGAACACCGTCTTAATTAATGACTCCATTTTGTGTTCTTGATAAAACTTGGTTTAGGCATGTGCTGTGTATGTTCATTTAAATGTGTGAACAAGGTGTGTGAATGAAGGATGTGTGTGAAGGAATCAGTCTCAAATGCCAGCCTGTCCTGATGAAGCACAAGTATCATCTAACTGGCTGAAGAATGCAGACATCTCTGATTAAAGCAAACAGAAGGAGCCATCCCAAAAAGAAAAGAACAAAAATACAATCAAGTCTGCAAGTGACTGGTGACCAACGATCTCACAGGAACCCTCAGGCAACATGACACACCAAGTCCCATAGATTTACATCAGAGCTAGCAAGTATAAAAGATGGGTAAGAACTTGGAAACTTTGGGTCTCATTCTGCAACTGTCATCTTGGAGCATCAGATTCACGACTGACAAAGGCCTGGCTCCCTCCTCATGCCCAGCCGAGCTGGCCACTATGCTGGCTTAAGCAATGCATGAAAGGACTGGTAATTATATCACACTAGTTTGCAGTGTGGGTGTGGGTGGAGGGATGTGAGTGTTAGTTAAACATGGCATATTGCCTTGTCCCCCTGAATAAGATCCTGCTAGTTTTTCTTTTTAAGTACAACACAGTACAGTTATGATTGGTAAAACCTGATAGTGGTGTTCAGTGACTTTACATTAGCAATTATTTTACACAGCAGTGTGATCCTAAATTAATTTACTAGAATCTCCCACTCATGAAGTTTGATGAACAAGGCACGCTGGGCCAAAACCCACTGTAGCCACAAAAATTCCACTTACTAATTGTCACTTTGTCTTTATCCCCCAGCATTATATTGTTTGGAGTGAGGTCTCTATGGACAATCCTCTTCTCCTTATGCAAATAACGAAGAGCTAGACACAGCTTCAAGACAAAAAAAAGACATATGAAAAATCTTAGCTGCAACCCAAATAAAGTCGCATAAAATTACGTTAACATTTTATGACATTAGTGCTTGAGCACTATAAATATTATTTTGTAAGTTTACTAGTCCAATATATACAAATGGTATTACAAATTTCATAATGAAAAGTCATAAGGAAAAATGCAGGACCTTACTTGTATAAATATATTCCATATTCTCTCTTCCGTAAACTGTTGTTGCTTTTCCTTCAAAGAATGAAAGTGTTCTCCCAGTGGTGCCCCTTCTATGAGCTCCATTACTATGTATAGCCTGTCATCTACACACAACAGCAGGAAATGGCAATACCAAAAGAATATTACATTCATATACCCAGCATGTCCACAAAAAATATTATCTTCATCAAAACGTACAAATATGACAGTTATTTTGTTACTCTGCTAAAATTATTTTTATGTGCAAATACTATTTTAATCACTACTCTTGCTCTTGTCATTCAGATTAATTCTCCAGAGTCACATCTGCGGTAACCCCTACAAGAAACTGGACAGCTAATAATAACAACTGAAGAGAGCAGCTGCCTATAGTTCATGCATACAAAAATAGAGGGGGGCAGGGAGGGAATGGAATGAATAATTCATGCATCAGTCACCATCCTGTATATAATATCTCTTTCCCATCCTCAACATCTAAATTTCGTCTTTCAGATTGTAAATTCTGTAGAGCAGGGTGTGTCTTATATGTTTAGCACATTATGGAGTGCTGCTGCAATGTAAATCAATGTCAACCATAGCTATTATTGTTTACAGTCTGCTGTAGCCAATTTTTAACCCAGCATTTATGTCTAATTCTGTTTGAGGTGTAGTGCTGTTCTTAAGGGAAAATTAGTTCCTGTTGGATAGGACTTTTCCTGGATTTACTAAGTATTTGTATAATGATACTATTTCCTTGTGACAAACACCACAGTTTTTACTTGCTAAGTTTTTACTTACTTTCCAGGAAGGTTCTGTAATATCGTACAACATTGGGATGATACAGCTACAATAAGAAAAAAGTTTAGATAGTTGGAACTGTTAGATTGAGGGCATAATATGATAACATCAGTCTATAAATTGGGATGGTGGGGCATGAGCATTAGTTTTAAAAGAAATATACTGAAAGTTTCAGAAATTATTTTGTATTCCAAACAACTTCTGGATTTAAGATGCTCATAACTGATTCTATGTGATAAGTGTGCCCTTGCCTTACTTGGGCATGTTGGGTATAGCAGACAGGATTTCCTCTCCCCATTTCCACAGATGATATAAGGATTCCCAAAAATCACAGTCACTCTAGGAGTTGACAGGAAATAGGCTGAGCTATTGTTACCCCTTTCCCCAACATGAGGCTTGGAGGGAGGAAGGCATACTTCAAAAAAAGGGTGTTGAAGATTACTCTCCTTTGCAGCAAAACCAGGAAGTGGGAGAACAAACAAGATGGTTCTGACCTAGCCTCTAACAGTAGAAGGAATGGAGCAATGAAAATACTGGGGTCAAGTCATTAGGCCTGCACAAAGCCCCCTTCACTTCAAAAAACCCTAAGTCCAATTTGCCTTTGATATTATTTTTAATTTTAAAATCACACTTAGATTGAAGATGAGGACTTGTAAGTCACAACAGTGACATTTCTGGACTAAAATCTGACTAAATTTCAAACTCAAGAAAGCTTAATATGTAATAGAAACACTGACCAACTTTTCATTGGGATGTTGCTAACAAATTATACTTTATTAAAGGAATGTTTTTAAACTGTCGAATACGTCAATTAACTAGCTCAGAACTTCCCGGTAACAATAAAGGCTTCTTTACACAGTGGCTAATACTGAAGTGTTTGCAGTATTGGGTGTCTTTGTGTACATGGGCCACTGGCAATGTTTACATTTTCTGTTGATGAGACAGCAGCTGGCTGTCCATGTACACTAAAGCTCCCAAAATTGCTAATAGTGTAGCTGAGCTGATGTTAGTGATGAGAAATTTTTAGAAAATGTCCCCTAAGAGAAGGGTTTATGACACTTACCTGTTCTTTAATGATTGTTAATTCAGAGACAATGTTCTTTACACTGCTGTCTCTGTCTTTTTTGTCCTTTCCAAATGCTGGGTTATGTAAATTGACTTCTTTCATTGCTAGCGGATTTTGGCCACTATGTTTTCTAACCTACAGGGGAAAGAACCTGTAAAAATTAACCACAAAGGATGGGGGCAAAAAGGACATTAATCATACATACGTGATTAGTTAATGGAATCTAATACCTCTCAAATTCTAAAATCATTATTCTTTCTGTTTAGTGTGAGATCAGCTAGAAAGTGTTGGAGAACCATGGTGCTGTTAGCAATGTTATACAGGGTTAGTCTAGATGTTTTACAGAACTTCATAGATGCTCTGTGTGGGGCTTTACAGAAACAGTGGTGTGAATCCCTACAGATTACACAGATTTGTCACACTTTCCAGCAGACAGAACTGTTTGTGAAAAGTAATGCAAAGAAAAAGAGTAGTAATACAGACCTCTGTTATTCTATGAAACATATTGACCATTTTACAGGTACAAATGGGGTCAAACAGATCACAATAAAACTGAAAATGGCAGGGAAAAAACACAGGAATGTCAATAGAAAAATATTAATATCAAAAGGCAAGTTTACCTTATAAACACTTCCAAAAGCTCCACTGCCAAGATGATCTAAAATTGCATAATTTCCTATGTATTTTGAAGGTGCTTTATTTTGATTGATGCTTTCAATACTTTCAGCAATTTGTTTCAGTTCATCCTCCTAATAATACAATTTTTTAAAAATTCAATTTTGATTACTTACATGTGCATCACACTGCAAAGAATAGTTGTTTATTAAGTTCATGAAAAAATTGGAAACTTCTTGCTTACCAGTAATGAATTTAGCTTTGATACCAGCTCTTCATATCTACTGATATTACGAACATAATGTCCAACATCAATGAAGATCTCAAACAATTCAGATGGGAAGAGTCTAAAAATGTTTTAACGTTTTTATAAATTTAGAGAGTGTTCATAACAGATTACACACAAAGACTCCTCTAACTAATGTATTATTATTCCTTACTTTATGACCTTCTAAATAATAATTATTTTTGACCAGTCCATTCAAATGTTCTTAACCCCAAATAGCCATCACCTGGAACTATGCTTTATTAGTAGTAGTAAATGAATGTTTTTATTAAAAGCAACTTCCAAAGATCCCAACTGGAATTCCAAAGATCCCAACTGAATCCCAATTGTCATTGTGCTAGACACTGTGTAAACATAGATCTCAATCCTTCAATTCACTCCAGACAAGAGAGGGGCTCCATTGAAGTCAACGGAGCTCTATATGGATGCAATGGAGTACCTATGCAATTTTGTACAGGTTCTCATATTGCCTCCGTCACTATAGTATCTCAGCACTTAACAGCAGCACATTAAACAGTGTGATTAACGATGACAAACTAATTATGTCTCTGTGCAATGAATTGCAGGATTGGGGCTACAATCCTCACCCCAGGGTTTACAGTCTAAAAGACACAAAACAGACGAAGGGCAGGAAATAGATTTGCAACACACAAGCCAATGAAAATAGTGAAGAATTGGCAAATCCTTGTTAGTTATATGTTTGATTAGTGTTTTGTTGTTTCCTTTTTCAGTGTTTATGGGTGGGATGAAGAAGGACAGGAATGGAAATCAGGTAAAGTAACAGTGTTGGAAATTAAAGGATGGGGAAATGGCACAGTCACAGCTCATCAGCTGCCTAGCTGTCACAAACCCCTAACTAATACTGTAAAGTTTGTATAGGCTGGAGCCCTTCCTGGAAAAGGAAAACTGGCCAGGTCAGCTTTATTAAAATAAAAGAAAGATGAAAGGTGAGTGTGTGTCTGTTTATAATTCTATCAATTTAAGTCTTTAGATAACAAGTGATGGATAAAAATCATAAATAAGAACTACCAAAAGCCACAGCCAATTTGCAGTTCATTATCATTCTTATGGCACAGTTAGGCATTTGGTTACACAGGGTTACCTCCATATTCTAATTTTCTGGCAACACCTTTCTAGTAGAGACAGTTGTTGGTGGCACACATTTTTCTTCATCTAGGCCCAATTTACTAGTACTGAAGTAAACAGGCTTGATGCAAAAGCTGTTCTCCAAATGGGTGGGTTGAGAAAGAACCAACGCTTCCCAGATTGCTCTTTAATCTAGTACTGTGGTTCTGGGGCTTCATGTTGCTTCTCATGAAACTGTGCTAATTTTCTGAGAAAAGGCAGATGGACCTACACAATGGATATTCAATAGTCCTAATTTCATTCTACCTCCAGCCTGCTCCAAAATCTGATAAATGGAAACGCAAGAGGAGCCTCTATAGATCTGGGTTCCATAAAGTTCCTATGATGCAGCCCCCTCTGCACAAACTCTCTAAATCCTACCTCATGCAGAAGTACTGCTCTGGCAGGACTGGCCCAACCACATAGGTAAACGAGGCAGTAACCTAGGGTGCCAGGCTTTGAGGGGCACAACATTAAACAATTGAATTTTTTTATCTATTTGAAAAAAATATATTAATATATTATTTCTTAGAAAATGTGGGGGCAGGGGTGCCAAAGTCATAGTTTGCCTAGAGTGCCAAAAATCCTTGAGGCGGCCCTGTGCAGTTGTTCAGCTGCAAGCACAGCCAGCCATTTGTGACTGTGGAGAAGCGGGAAAGATTTGCTCCTCAGATTTTGTTTGTTTTTTTCTTGTTTGCTGGAAAGCAGTTACTACATTTGAAAACTAGGCCTGACATTAACTGAAAATGTATCTGAATGATGGCTTGTAAACTCTACAAAGGCAGTCCCATACAGCATTTTGTTACCATACCTTTTAAATAGATGTCTATTTCTTTCCATACTGAAGAGAAATCTCAAGGCTCTGAAAGCGTAACACTGGGGTAGGAAAAATGTTTAAATTAATAACAAATTGTGTATAAATTAAAAAGCTGCTCATAAAATAACAAGGGCCCTAAACATATTTTTCTTAACTTTCATTTTTAAGTAACTAAGGAGGCTGTGCTATTAGCATGGTTATCCTTAAGAAAGTAAAAATAAACAGCTCTACACTTTTGTCACAGGCTGTCTTCTTCAGAGTATGCTGTATTTGAAATGCAGGCAGGCCCTTTTGAAAAAAAAAAAAAAAAGGCAAAAAAACCTATGGATGAAACGGTTACTTACCTGTAACAAGTGTTCGAGGTGTGTTGCTCCTGGCCATTCCATGTTAGGTGTGCGCATGCAATGTGCACGGATCACTGGAGCATCTTTCCCCTAAAGTACCCATAGGGTCGGCTGTGGAGCCCCTTGGAGTGGCACCATTGCAGTTCTCTATACAAGGCTCAATAGATCCTGCCCTCTCCAGTTCCTTCTTGCCCACAATTCCAAAGAGGCATAGGAGTGAGGGAACTGGAATGGCTAGGAGCAACACATCCCAAAGAACACTAGCTACAGATAAGTAACTGCTTCTTCTTCTTTGAGTGATTGCTCCTGTCCTTTCCATTTTGAGTCCCTAGCCTTACCTCTAGGAGGAGGGTCGGAATTACAGCCTCACAGAGTGCAGGATGGCCCTGCCAACTGCTGCTTCATCCCTTGCCTGCTGGGTGACTGCATAATGCATCGTAAAGGAGTGGACTGAGGACCACGTGGTTGCCTTGCATATGTCTGCAATTGGCACCTAAGCCAGGGAGGCTGTTGCCGATGCTTGTGCTCTCGTTGAATGAGCTTTAATTGTTGGCAAGTAGACCTTCGCCAACGCACAACATTCTTGAATACAGGCTACAATCCAGGAGGAAATGCGCTGAGATGATACTGGTTCTCCTTTCATCCTGTCTGCCACTGCTACAAACAGTTGTGGGGTCTCATGAAAAGGATTTGTTCTGTCAATGTAAAAAGCTAATGCTCATTGAACGTCCAGGGTGTGCAGCCTGCATTCAATGCCTGAAGCATGCGGTTTAGGACAGAACACGGGCAGGAATATGTCCTGGCTGGTGTGGAACTGTGAGACCACCTTAGGTCGGAACGCTGGGTGCGGGTGGAGCTCTACCTTGTCTTTAAAAAAGACTCTGTAAGGTGATTCCGATGTCCGGGCACAGATCTCTGACACCCTTTTAGATGAAGTGATGGCTACTAGAAATGCGACCTTCCATGACAGGTACAGTAACGAGCATAATGCTAGAGGCTCGAAAGGTGAGCCAGTCAGCCTTGAAAGGACGAGATTCAAGTCCCACTACACCACTGGGGGCCAACCATAGGGAATAGTCTACCCAGGCCCTTCATGAAGTACTTAACCATCGGGTTGGAAAAAACCGAAGTCCTATTGATTCCCTCATGAAAAGCCGAGATGGCTGCTAGATGTACTCTGACTGAGGAGCTTGAGGGCCCCAAGTCCTTCAGGTGCCACAGATAGTCCAGGATCCTTGGGATCGGGGCTGATGATGGACTAAGCCCTTTTCCTCCCACCCAGGCTGCGAACCTTGCCCATTTAGCCTTGTACATAGCTCTGGCAGTGGGTTTTCTGCTATTGATTAGTATGCTCTGTACCACCTCCGAACACTGTAGCTCCCCGGGAGTTAGCCACGGAGGTTCCACACCATCAGGCGTAGCAACCTGAGATTTGGGTGTAATAACTGACCCCAGTCCTGTGAGAGCAGATCCAATAGTAGGGGAAGCTCTAAGGGGGCCTAGACTGAGAGGTCTAACAGGGTTGAGTACCATTATTGTCTCGACCACGTTGGTGCTATCAGTGTGATTGCAGCCTTGTCCTGTCTCATTTTTAGTAGCACCTTGTGTATCAACAGGGTTGGGAAAAATGCATTGCACTTCCACTTTGTCCACTGAATCGTGAATGCATCTGCTAGTGATCCCGGGCTGTGTCCCCTGAACGAGCAGAAGAATTAGCACTTCTTGTTGGTTTCCAAGGAGAAGAGGTCTATGTGGGGACTCCCCACTTTTGGAAAATTCCCCACAGGATCTCCAGCTTCAGGGACTATTCACGTGTCATGAATTTCCTGCTGAGGACATCGGCCAATGAGTTTTGACAGCCTGGGAGATAAGATGCCATCAGATCTATTGAGTAGCGAATACAAATTTCCAGAGGTTGAGGGGCCTCCTGGCAAAGGGGAGAAGAGCAAGCTCCACCCTGTCTGTTGATATAAAATACTGCGGACGTATTGTCCATTTGAACAGACACTACTTTGACCGCTAGATGTTCCTAGAATGCCTGGCAGGTCCAACATACTGCTCTGAGCTCCTTGACATTGATGTGGAATTGTACGTCATTGGCCCCCCCAAAGGCCCTGGGTCCTGAGGTGGCCTAGGTGCGCTCCCCAACCCAAGTCTGATGCATCTGTCTCGAGACATGCAGATGGTTGGGGCCCCAGGAACAGGAGGCCATTGCACACATTCCATTCAGGACACCACCAGTCTATCTCCCGCAATACACGTGGTGGGAAGGTTACTACACTGTCCAGATCACCACATGTGGGCTGATACACTGAAGCCAACCAATCCTGCAGTGGCTATAACCGGAGCTGTGCATTCTGCACCATGTAAGTGCAGGCCACCACGTGGCCCAGCAACTTCAGACACGACCTCGCTGTCATGAGCGGGTATTTCTGTAGCTCCCTTATGATGTTCCTGATGGTAAGGAACTGTGATTGAGGCAGAAAGGAGCTTGCTACTCCTGGATCTAGGATCGCCCCGATAAATTCAATCCTCTGTGTGGGGATCAGTGTGGACTTTTTCACATTGATCAGGAGACCCAAGTGATTGAAGGTGGCCTGGATCACCCTGAGGTGCTCTGCTACCTCCGCACTGGAGCATCCATGCACCAGCCAATCATCCAGATATGGGAACACTTGTATCGTCTCCTCCTCAGGAATGCTGCAACTACAGCCAGGCATTTGGTGAAAACCCAAGGGGCAGCTGACAGTCCGAAAGGGAGGACTGCAAATGCCAAGGGTCTGTTCGCGACCACAAATCGGAAGAACCTCCTGTGGTGGGGCAGTATTGAAATGTGAAAGTATGCGTGCTTCAAGTTAAGGGTGGAATAGCAGTCTCCGGGATCCAGGAAAAGGATTATAGAGACTAGGGAGACTATCCTGAAGCGTAATTTGCAGAGGAACCGATTCAGCCCCCGAGGGTCCAGGATGGGGCGCAATCCCCTTTTGATTTGGGAATTAAAAAGTAATGGGAGTAAAAATCCCTCCCACTCAGTTCTTGGGGCACCTCTTCTATTGCCCCGAGTCCAGGAGGGATTGAACTTCTTGAAGCAGAAGTTGTTTGTGAGGGGTTCTCTGAAGAGGGATGAGTAGGAGCGGGGAGGGTGAGATGGGGGTGCAGAGGAGAACTGAAGCGAGTATTTCTGCTGCTCTGTGCGGAGCACCCATTGGTCTGATGTAACTTGGGCCCATGCATGGTAGAACCGGGATAGTCTGTCAGTAAACGGAGGGAGAGAAGGATCCACAGATGTTACTGGTATGTCGCCACCAGGCACATCCTCAAAAGTTCTTCTTCGCTCCTGGTTCTCACCGGAGGAGCGTTGGTTATTTCTTCAGCCATTTTGGTTTCTCCTACAGTTGAAGTCTTGGCACCGCTAGTAGGGGCGAGGGGAAGGCTGTGGTTTCAATGGCTTCCTTTGGGACGCTGGTGTGTACAACCCTAATGATTTTAGGATGGCTCTGAAGTCCGTTAGCATCTGGAGCTTTGAGTCCATTTGGGAGGAAAAAAGCTCCATGCCTTCGAATGGGAGGTCTGGATCATTGATTGGACCTCTTGCAGGAGTCCTGAGGCCTGAGCCAAGAGCTTCTCCGCATCGTGATGCTGGATGCCATAGCCCGCATCACCGCATCCACGGCATCGAGGGCTGACTGCAGTAGTGTCCTTGAGATGAACTTGCCCTCTTTGAACATGGTTGAAAACTCAGTCCTTGACTCCTGGCCCATCCTGTCAGAGAACTTTTCTAAGCATACCTACTAAGGATCGCCTGCTGATTTGTGATCCTCAGTTGGAGCTCCCCGGTGGAATAAATCTTCTGTCCAAAAAGCTCCAGTTTTCTCATGTCCTTGGCTTTAGGCATGAGGCCCCGTTGACCTTGGCTTTTCTTTTCATTTGCTGCAGCCAGCAGGAGCGACCCAGGTGTTGGGTGAGTATAGAAATGCTCGTAGTCCTTTGCCGGGATGAAGTACTTCCTTTCCATCCTTTTAGCAGTGGAAGGGACGGATGCCGGGCTGCGCCACAGCGTTTTGGTGGTATCCTGAATAGTTCTTGTGAGTGGCAGAGCTATTTTGGCTGGGCCTTCTGGGACCAAGAGATCAACTATGAGGCCTGTTTCCTCTATGACCTCCTCTGCTTACAGCCCCATATTGTGAGCCACCCTTTGGAGCAGTTCTTGATGTGTTTTGCTATCCTCAGGGATGGCTGCTGTCTTTGACCCTGCCATTGCCTCGTCTGGAGATGAGAAGGAGTCTCCTGAAGGCTTGGTAACCTGGCCTTCAGATGCAGCAGTTGCATGGGAGCGCTGCACCCTTCGGTCCACTTCAGATCTCTCCTGGCCACCAGTCTCAGAATCCACCTCTGATAATTCCCTGTGTCCAGTGGCGTGCTAGCTGTGAAAAGGTGCTGTGGTCTAGAGCTCTTCATTGAATAGGGTCCCCCTGCCCTGGCCCCTTGTGCTTCATGATAGGCCCAGGGAGTCCAGAAGGGCCATTGTTGCGGTGCTTGCCACTGCAGGGGCCACTGTGGTGGAAGAGATGGGTGACTTTTACTCCTGTAACAGGAGTGGCTTCTACTCCTTTTTGAAGCCATGGAGCCATCCTCGGAGTCAGAGGAGACCTGCTCTGCGGGGACCATGGGGAGGCTGTCTGCTGGCATGGTGCCGTGTGGTACATTGGTGAATGGTGCCGTGCCATGACCCTTTTGGTCAGTGCCGCGGGGGAGCAGTACCGCGGTGCCCCTGCTGTCGCTACAACAACCAGTGGTACTGAGGAGCAATGCCGGGTTACTGAATGACTCTGAGTGGCCGTGGTTGTTTTCAGCTGCTGTGGTCGAGCGGGAGACCTTGATCTGTCCCATGCTGCAGGCAGCACCAGGGAACGGTGCCGTGTTGATACTGGGCACCCCATCATCAGCTTGCCTCTCAATGGCCCTGGTCTTTTGGGCGCCAGAGTCAGCAAGTTGTTGGCTGTGGGCGGAGCTGTCTGTTCAATTAGCTCCCATGCCACTTCAAAGATCTCCAGTGTGGAGGGGAGTTGGACATCCTCCTCCAGGATGTCCCTCGTTGGGGAAGGGATGGTCACTGGACTCAATGGCCCACCTCTGGGGCCAGACTCAATGGTGTCATGGCTGCAGTGCCAAGCCAGAGTGGCCTGTCATAGGTCTCACTCCCTACCCAGTCTTCACTGACTTGGAGGGAGACCGCCCCCTTCTCCATCTTCTGCTTCTTCTTTTGTGGCCCGAGTGAGAGCGAGCAGTGCTGATGAGTCGGTGCTGGTGCAATGGCTCTTTTATTGAGTCCTTCGGCCTTGGGACCTCTCTCAAGGAGGCCAGCGCACTCCGTACCGACGGTGCCGTGCTAGATATGGGATCTTCCAATTCGGTAGGGCGGGCGGAGAGCCTCCTCCTTCATTAAAAGTTTGAGTCTATGCTCCCTGTCTTTTTGAGTGCTGGGTTGGAAGCTCCTACAGATCCTGCACTTCACGCACAGGTGGGTTTTACCTAAGCACCTAAGGCAAGAGAGGTGCGGGTCGTCCAATGACATAGGCTTCTTACAGGTCTTGCACACCTTGAAGCCAGGCATGCCCCAGCCCCAGCTCAGGGTGGGCAGTTTTTGCCTCACAATAGGCAATCTAAACGATACTTAACTACAATACAGGTACTCAACTGTTCTACTAACTTAACTGTGGCAACTAAACTAAATACACTATAGCAGGGAAAGAGTTGCTGACAAAGTAGCAGTTGTTCCAGCAACCATCAGGGCAGTAAGAAAGAACTGGGGAGGGGAGGGTCAGCAGAGCCTTATATAGAGCGCTGCAATAGTGCCACTCCGGGGGTGCTACAGCTGACCCTATGGGTACCCTAAGGGAAAGATTCTCCAGCAATCCATGCACGTGGCGCACGCACACCTAACATGGAATGGATAGGAGCAATCACTCGAAGAAGAACAGCATAGCTACATGAGACACAAAATAATTTTATTTCTGCACTGCTGCAGTCTTTGAACCACACTCTGTTCTATGACACTGGAGCAGCCCCCTGGAAGCCAGCACTTAAGTAACAGACAGCAATATTTGGCCCTTTTTTCTGGAAACTGAAGTGCAGAGTCTTAAAAATGTCAAAAAGAGACAAAAACAAAACAAATGAAAAAAAGCCCAGCTAGTGATTTTTAAAAGTTTACAAGAATCTAAAAATTACTCACAAACATAAACTTAATCTAGTTTACACAAATTTCTGCATATAGCTCAGTTTATATATAATCACTATTAGAGAAAATAATCATTAAAATGAATCATCAAAGCCAAATTAAGACAAAATCAGAGTCTCTTAGGTAATACACAGATTTTTAAGTAACTCATCTTGAGTTTTCTCCAACTATATCCATCTGCCTAACCCAATGCAAAAACGAATTAACCAAACAAAGATGACTGTAATGTGTAAGCTGAGGGGAAATGAGTTTCCAAGACTTTGTAACAGTGGGAACAATAAATTAGAATTAAATAATATTCAAACTATTAGATTACATCTGTGACTAAAAAATCCTAATATGAGCCCAATGCAGTACTCTTTACTTGGAACACAGAAGTTTTGCCTGAGTAATCACTGTAGAATTAAGGCCCTGTTTTAAATTAAGTTTTTGAATTTGTGGTGAATGCAAAACAATGAAGGAGACAGAAGATATGCACTATTTTTGAGAGAAGCAGGGCGTGAATCACCAATACTACAAGAAGACTGTATTTTTAAAAGAGCACATACTGGGTTGGGATTTCAGGGAGAGGGGTGCTTGTGGGGTTTTCGTTTGCTTCTCCTCTCCACCCCGCCCCCCCCATAACAGCAGTCCTCTGACACAGGAGAAACATCAGGTGCTGTTTGTTTCGATATTCACCTGAGACTCATACGGTCAGAGGGATTTGGCAGTGTGGAGTAACTTGCAGAATTGGAGGCATCATTATTATTTTGAAGGTTTTCCTTTTTAGTGACTCTGCACAGACCCTAATATAGGAAGAAAACACTGTCATATGACTGAAGCACAGGACTGAAAGTCAAGAGATCTGTCCTCAGTTCCCAGCTCTACCACAGATATTCCTGTGTGACAGTCGCTCACCTCCCTATTCATCTATTTCCTACCTCACCTGTAAAATGAGAATAATATTACCTCCTTCCTCACAGCAGTATACTAAGCTTAACACATTAATGACTGCAAAAAGCTTGAAATGTAAAGCAGTATATTCTTTATATACTGAATGAATGGGGAAAGAATGATTGTGATAGCACAACTACTCCCCAAGTACTGACGACTCTAAAGAAAGAGAAAGAATGAAGAGACTGATCGGTGAGATAAAGGTTCTTACGGCCAAACCGTAAGAAATAGCCCCATGAAATTCATAAAATGTGGCCCAATATTTACAAATATCCTGGAAATCAGTAATTATGAGAAAGGAACTATAGGACAGCAGCATGAGATGTTAAACATGGTTTGGATGAAAGATAAATTTCTTATCACTTACTTGGATGTGGTGGGATTTCTTTTCAGTATATCAGCACTAGCATAGTAAAACCATTCTTACTAAGTTAACTAATGACATTTTATATTTAAACCATACTACATTCACTCATGATCTATTGTAAAATATCATTCCTTGTAACTATCTACTAAAGTACTGAACTGGAGTTAATAGCACACTTGGAAAATTAATCTAACTAAAATATGTATGCAGTTGATGCCATTGTTAAACAGATGCCTAATTGCATTAAATTAGATTAATAAAAATTATTTAACTAGAGAGGTAGAAAATTATAAAATATTTTTCTCCCTCTAATTTTCTTCAAAGGAAAATTTTACAAAAAGTTTTAAATTAATTTAATTGAAGTATTATTTTAAAAAACTTTAGTGCAGATGAAAGGCACTAGTTAATATTTGGACATTGCAGTCTCATCTGTTAATCCATAAAGAGCACATGCAGCATGCATCAACAGCGCAAGCTTCCCTAAACCACTTTTCCAGTGTCTCAAGCTGGACCTGGAAGGACTACTATGGAAAAAGGTATCTTTCCCTCTCTGTTAAGAGTGTCAGCTATGCAACAGAGATGGTAGCAGTTTTAGTGATATGGGCAATTAGTCATTCCACAGAGGCCACAAAACAGCTGTCACATATTTAACAGCTACTGGTCACTATCAACTTGGGTTAATTCTAAACAATAAATTTAGGAGCAATTGCATAATAAACCCAGAAACTATCAAATGTTTAGGGGGAAAAAAAGGATCATCCTACATTTAATTTTACATTACTTTATGCTGCATTTTGCTATTTAACTATCAGAGCAAGGTGCTCCAACTGAAGTCATTACTGTTGGGTTGAGGGTTTAATTGGCTTTCAGTGAAAGCCATAGGCATAACAAAGGGATAATGTGTATTAGGCTACCTGGAAAGTAGGATTTCATCACATCTAAGGCCATGTACACACAATCACTTTATCGAGCATTAAGAGTCATTACCGCGCTATAACAGCAACAGCGTACACACGTGCAATAGGGCTCTTGCACGTCAACAGCCCAGTTGTAGCGCAATATAAAAACCACCTCAACGAGGGTGGTAGCAGTTAACGCGGAACAGTTGTTGCGCCTTTCCACTCATGTGTACGCTTACCACGCAATGATTGGCCTCCGGAAGTGTCCCAGCATTCCAAAGTCATCCTCTCTGGTCTTCCCCCCACCCGCTCTGTGGCCATGATGAAACAGTCCCCGCCCTGTATCGATTCCCGGGATTTTCGAATTTCTCCTCTGTTTCACTTCCTGTTCTCTTCCTCATGGAGTGGAGTGCAGCTCCGATCTTACCTAGTAACGGCGGCCCATCGTGGAAGACGCGCACCCATTTGGAGCATGGCAGAGGTGCTGAACCTGATCAGCATCTGGGGAGAGTCTGCTGTGCAGGCGCAGCTACGCAGCAGCAGGCGAAATTTCGATACATAAGGCATAATTTCTCAGGCCATGTCCGAGAGAGGTCATGAGAGAGATACTGTGCAGTGCAGATAAAAGGTGAAGGAGCTAAGAATAACCTATCACCGAGCGAAGGAGGCAAACCGCCGTTCGGGATCAGCGCCTGCTACATGCAGGTACTACAAGGAGATCGAAGCCATCCTCAGTGGGGACCCCACAACCATTGCAAAGAGTCCTGTGAACACATCGGCCCCCCCCTCCTCCACTGAATGCCAGAGATGAGCAGGATGAGGACGTGATCAATGAGGAGGAGATGGAGGATGACCTGGAGGAGAGCGCAACAGCGTGTAGCCAGGAGCTCTTCTGCACCCCCGCTGAGACGTCCACCCAAGACATGAATTGCAGCATGTCCTCTGAGGCGGCAGAGGGGGGTTCAGGTAAGTTTCTCTTCTGTGCAGCTATGGCTCCCGCTAAAAAATCATTGTCCAGGATGGGGGTGCTTGCTGTCTCGGTCCCTGCTGTGCATGCTCTTTACTATGCATTCATTAGAAGTGCATCAACACAAGCAGTGATTGTCAAAAAATCATCTGTATTTAGGTCACTAAAGGTTTCCTCGATGTACCGCCAGAGCCTCCTACTCAGGTTAGATGGGATAGCATATGTGTCTACACTCCCGTATAAGGATACTCAGCCTCGCCAGCTGCAAAGTACAGCACTGGGAACCATGGCAGCACATAAGGCAGCACCATACGGTCCGGGCTGGCATCTGGTGGCATGTAGGATATGTATTCTAGCTGGCAGGGGCACTCTGAGGAGAGAGATATCGGGTTCCATCTGTGTGCCCTGTGCAGAATGTTAGCCCCCAGTAAGCTTCTATTAGGACGTACCTTGTCCGCTTCAGCAAAGCATAGGATGTTGACTGCCTTGTACCTTCCAGTGGAATGTGCTACTGGAAGGTTACATTGGTTATCTAAGCTATGTGTTAACAATAGCTTTATTTTTATTTTATTAGATTCGACCTTCACAAGGCCGGTGTCTACCCCAGCGGACCGCATGAGAAACATTTGGCAGAGTGCTAGAAGAAACAGGGAGGATATGTTTCAGGAGCTGATGAAAACAACAGAGGCATCCGCGAGGGAGAATCGAGCCTGGAGAGAGGAATCCCAACAGAGGAGGCAGAAACACAGGGACGAACTGATAAGCATCATGAAGGAGCAAACAGAACTTCTCCAGAGCATTATTGCTCTGCAGACCCAGGCGATTAATGTACGGGCTCCACTCCATACAGTTCAGCCGTGTCTGCCTCCCACACCCCGTAGTCCTTCAAAGCATTTATTTGAAGGCCACCCGTCCCCCTGGTACACTGCAACATCCAGTCCCTCACAGAGCTACTTTTTAGAGACCCGCAGCTATACCCACCTGTAACCCCTCCAAACCCCCTCAACCATCCACCCTTTTTATCTTTTAATAAAAACAGTAACAGAAAATTTGAAGAGTGGCTTTATTTGTACACAGTGAAAATCTCATAAGGTGCACTTGATGCGTCCTTGAAGTGAACTATGGGAGGGCATCATTGAAATGCTCCCCGAGTGCCTCCCTTACGCGAGCAGCTCCTCGTTGGGCCCCCCTAATACTCCTAGTGGCTGGCTGTTCGTATGCTTCCTTGAGGTGCTGTGCCTCCATAGCCCACCCCGGGAAAATCTTTTCTCCCCTATTTTCACAAATGTCATGAAGGACACAGCACGCCGCAATTACAGCAGGGATGTTGTCCTCGTCCAAGTCCAGCCTCCCATACAAACAGTGCCAGCGCCCTTTTAAGCGGCCGAAGGCACACTCCACAGTCATTCTGCAGCGGCTCAATCGGTAATTGAACCGCTCCTTGCTGCGATCCAGGTTCCCGGTGTACAGCTTCATGAGCCATGGCATCAGTGGGTATGCCGGGTCTCCAAGAATGACTATGGGCATCTTCACATCCCCCACAGTAATTTTTTGATCTGGGAAGAAGGTACCCCCTTGCAGCTTCTGGTACAGTCCAGTGTTTCTGAAAATGCGGGCATCATGCACCTTTCCCGACCACCCAGCATTGATGTCCGTAAAACACCCCTTGTGATCCACGAATGCTTGCAGCACCATGGAGAAGTAGCCCTTCCTGTTGGTGTACTTGGTCGCGAGATGGTCTGGAGCCAAAATCGGGATATTTGTGCCATCTATGACTCCCCTGCAGTTAGGGAATCCCATGGCAGCAAAGCCGTCCACAATCTCACGAACATTGCCCAACGTCACCGTCCTCCGTAGCAGAACGCGATTGATGGCTTGGCAGACTTGTGAGAGGGCTAATCCGATGGTGGACCTCCCGACTCCAAACTGGTTTGCAACCGACCGGTAGCAGTCAGGAGTCGCCATCTTCCAGACAGCAATTGCAACACACTTCTCCATGGTTAGGGCTGACCTCATGTTGGTGTCTTTACGTCGCAGGGCAGGGGCCAACTCTGAACACAGTTCCAGAAAGGTTGCTTTCCGCATTTGAAAGTTCTGTACCCACTGCTCGTCATCCCACAGCTGCATAACAATGCGATCCCACCACTCAGTGCTCGTCTCTCGCGACCAGAAACGGTGTCGCACCGTGTGCAGATGATCGGTGAAGGAGCTGAGCAAGGCGGTGCTGTTGCTCTGCAGGGCATCCATCAGCCCCTGCTCCTCGGCGTCCTCGTCTGATTCGGAGCTCATTGCATACTGAGCAACCAGCCGAGATGTATTTAGAATGCTGAAGGCGACAGTGGAGATTAGAGCAGGATCCATGCTGTCGCAGTTGTGATTGCTGGCAAGTAGTGCGTCACTGCACTGTTGAAAATAGGCGCGAGTTGCTATTGGCAACGAGGAAGACGCAAGGGGAACACAGTGCACCATGGGAAAATGAGAGTTTACCCATGGCACTTTGCATTCCTTTCCTTCATCCCAGGATTCCAAGCGCCGATTGAGGGAAAACTGAACTGTGGGATAGGTGCCCAGAATTCATTGCGCTACACCGCGATATTGCAAAGAATTCTGTTGTGTTGCAAGGAGCGACGTGTGTACGCGCTCTCCCGCAATAAAGGTCGCGTGTTTTTTATAGCGCGATTGCCATGTTGCGCTTTAATCTGATCGTGTGTACATAGCCTTAATATCCATTTTCTTCTATACAACATAGGATGCAAGAAGCATGTGTTTCATAGCAGAACACCACATATAAGGTCATGATTTGACTTTTATTTTTCTGTGGCATAATCATCTGCCATATGTTTCAATGAAGTAGGTTAATAAAGTTACTACTGTACCTAAAATCACCAAAAATCGTAAGATAAATTTCCAAGGATTGCGTAAAGCTTTCAGCATGAAAGTGAATTACCTGTAATAAATTAGCTTTTACTGCATTCCTTTGTTTGCTTGGTAAAATCAATTTAGCTATTATATACACCCCATTTTCCTGGAAAAGAAACAAAGGAAAGTGTTAGTGCTGCTTTAGTACAGGAGGTGCAAACAAAATTAAATATTCCTTCATGTAAACAATTCAGATGTTAATGTCCATTTGAAAAGTTCATATCCATCTATTATGCACTAAGTGTTAAGATAAGATCAGTAAAATGCACATGACAGTAAAACTATCATCATATTCATTGTAAACTGACCCTACCCTGGAACCCTTGCAGACTGACCCTGAAGACATGTTGAGCTGCACTGAAGTCAAAGCGATTACACCACTAGAACCTCCATCATCTACTGTGCATTTGGAATGCCATGATCAGAGATCTGTGCACCAAAAAAGCCTTGCACTGGAGTAAAGATCTATGTGGTATTTTTAGAAATATATCTCTGTCCTCAATTTGATTCTGTGAAAATCGTATTGAAATTTCAGGAAAAACCCACCAATAATAAAAAGAGTTGTACTGTTTTTAAAATTAATCTGACAAATAGGTGATTTCTAACTAAAACAAAAAAAGGACACCACTTAAAATAACACATGTGGTTCAGATAAAATGCGTTCACTAAACTATATTGTTTCTACAACTCTAGTGCCTAAGCTACACGAAGAGTTCATTTCTTCTTCTTTTCTTCCTGAGTAGGCACCTAAAGTATTCAAACACCCTGTGCCTGTTCTATCTAAGAACTTTACTTCCCTCTACTCCCTTTCTGTATGCCTCTGTTTGGGTTTAAAGTGAATGTATTCACGACTTCACTAAATTTATCATTCATGGTCTTGACCTAAAATTTACTATATAACAGATGACTATGAATTTTTTATTTGGTGTTAACTTCTGAGTGTTTACACTGAGTTGGAACATCTTGGGGCTGTTCACGGAATCCATAGAGGAGTCCATTAAACTATTTTTAGAAGCATAAATTCTTAGCAACTAAATGATGTTACTTGTTAAAATCCACATCTCCACTGTGGAAATGCCAGAATATTCATGAAGTTTACAATTTATGCCAGCCAATTCTACAATTTTTATTTTCTATTCTCAATATGTCAAAAAGCAGGAAATAGATTTGAGCTGAGACAGTTGTTAACCAAAAGAAAGTTATACCTGAGAAATACTATTTATACACTACAATACAGCAATAATGGCCATACTTCCCAGCCAGATTTTTAATGATTTTTTCCCTAAAAATTAATTATATGATAATGATAATGATAGTTATTAAGACAAACATCTATAAATATTCATTTTTGCATTCTTGTTCAATACTAGTAACCACACTAGCAGCAGCTTAGGATCCCTTCGTAGAGCATAATCTTGCTTCAGTTGAAGACTATAAGAGTTTTGTACTTGACTTCAGTAGAAGCAGGACCATAGCATATAAATGGTTGTCATGTGCACCAGTGCTTTGAAAGTGCTTTATAAATATCTAGGTATTATTATCTCTCAGTGAGATGTTATCTGCCAGTTATGGGCAGGTCAAAGCTAGTATCTATGCTGTTTCAGCAGCAAGCATTGCTGGGGCTGTTGAGAAGAGCAATAAGCAATGCATTGTGAGTGCATGCCTTTGGCTGTCCTCCCCTGAAATTGCAGGATGACTTCTGAGTTGGATGTCCAGCTGGAACTGTTTTATTCCATCTTCCATGACTTCCTTGGACATAGTCAGAAATTAGCCAAAGGTGAGTGTAACAGGAGACACACCCTGTGGGCTGGAGAGCCTGGGACTAGGACAACCCTGATTACAAAATAAGCCCAACCTAAGGGGAATCAGGCAATAAATACCCTGTACAGAGCACAGGTGGCTGCACTAAAACGGGGAAGCCCAGGAAGCGGTAGTTAGGCTGGTGGACATTTTAGGAACCAAAAAGAAAAAGGATCCTGCAGGACCATGACACCAGAGGAAGCTTGGTGAATTAAGTCCAATGAATAAGAGTCTGGTGTAGGATTGGGAAACCCTGCCTATGTTTGGGACTGGATGTCAGAGCTTTAGAGCAGGAGAGCTGAGAGATCAGACCAGGATGGAAAAGCCCTAAGTGTGAAAGACAATGAGAGCTTATGGGCTTAATATAGTGAGGTTCTGGGGCCCATGATATGCATAAGGCTAGACTAGATGATCATGATGGTCCCTTCTGGTCTTAATTCTATGAGTCTACGACATTTATAAACTATGAGTAAAAATGCACAAAGGAGGCACAAGTGAACAAGTTCCAAAGGGGTAGCCGTGTTAGTCTAGGTCAGCCAAACAAACAAGGAGTCCTGTGGCACTTTTAAAGACTAACAAATTTATTTATTGCATGAACTTCTGTGGGAGAAAATCCCACTTCGTCAGATGCGTCTCCCACGAAAGCTCATGCAATAAATAAATGTGTTAGTCTTTAAAAGTGCCACAGGACTCCTTGTTTGTTTTACAAGTAAACCAACAACACATATGAAAGTGATAGACTCAAACGCCTTACCTTAATTGAATAAAGTCTTCCTACCTGTACTACTTGGTGAGCATTAGTGTCATTGAGCACCAATTCAGTAATTGCAGCACAACAAGCTAAGACAAAAAATCATTTATTAGTAAATATTCAGGGCCAGATTCACAGAAGTATTCAGGCATCTAAAGATTCAGATAGACACCTAACAGGAATTACAAAAGCACCAACGCACGTTAGGTGTCTACCACCCATTGACTTACACTAGGCATATTAAGGAAGCAGTCACAAAAAGTACACCAGAAATATGTCCCAGACAGACTCTCATATTAGGTGTATGCTTTTTCATTGAGAGTACCATGATACTGAGACCTACTAAGGAATGTCATCTCGCACTGCCAGGTCCTGAAAGGTGAAAGAGTACTAATGTGTTATCTCTAGAATAAGCACAGCATGGGGAGGCTTGGCAGAAATCAATGTTTATTTAATAATTTTGACCGATATTATCAATGTTTATTTTAAGCATTTTTAATTTTTTTAATCTGTTATATGTTATTATACGTTCACAGTTGTCCAAAATTATAGGTTAATATTTTTTCAGTTTTTAGCTATCTAAATTTTCACAACTGCAGGAAATTAAGGGCAAAGGGTCACAAAAGGGGGAGTCAGACAATAATTATTTAACAACAGTAGGTGTTGAAATTCAAAAAGTTAAAGCTTTATAAATATTAAAATATAAGCTTGTCAACACATATCAAAATATACAAAGTGAATATCCTTAAATTAAATCTTAATAAAGTATCAAGCAGCATTTTTCTTACTTTACTTATCCATAAATTTTGATTATTATTGATGGAAAATATTTTGTCAGTTTGCATATGTATGGTGGAATTGATGTTTACCAATATTTACTGACAAAAATCTAATCCTTCCAAGCCTCTTTATTAGTGATCTGGTACACTAAAGTTGGATATGAAGTAGAACTTTAATAACTGATTTAATATACTCCTAAGTTAAAGCAGGTGTTTAAAACAGAAACACTAGTTGAGCTATTGAATACTTCTTCCTTCTTTTAGTGACAAAAAGACATTGATACTGCACTTCTAAAAAAATCTCATAGCTGACCTGATTCTCCTTCTTTGTAAAGTGAGTATAAAATTATAACAGTCTAATCTGATAACATTGTGCCCTACTTTGCACAGGTGTAAGTGACTATACAAAGAGCAGGGCAACAGAAAATCAGGCCCAATATACATACCTGCTTGAAGGGAGAAAATATTTTCTTGTATTTCTAGAGGACTTAAATCTTCTGACAAATGAAGCTGTTGGATTCTCCCTGCTGCATTTGCACTAGATAAACTTTCAATAGATGAACGATCGGAAACTAGATTTCTCTCTCTTGAAAAACAAATCATAGCATAAAATAAATATTTACTAAATATACGTTAGTCATCTCAGAAATTTGTCTGTATTACTATTCTGTCTCTCTTCTGCAAATCTACATATATTCCATGATGAAAAATTAAAAAAGCACTTCCAAATTTAAACTAAAATCAAAAGCATCAGATATAAACCACACAATGATGGGGTAAACCATTTAGCCCACTATATACTTTCCAATAAGGCACTGTGAGGAAGGGTATGAACTATTACCTACATTTACTAAAGCAAGTAGTGATTTATGGTGCCAAACTACAAACACTTTACTGAAGCCTGATTTTAGAGGGTTTTCTGAAAAATAGGCCCCTTAAAAATACCTTAAGTAGGGCATCCAAAAACTCAGGCACCCAAAATCATTAGTCATTGTTCAAAATTTAGGTGCATGGTGTTATCACTGGACTAAAATTTAGTATACTATAAAAATATTCAGAAATCCAACTAATAGAATAGATTATTTTTCCTATCTTTCTAATCAACATGGAAATTGAATAGACACTAACTATATATTTTATCTCCATGTAATTAATTTGATACATTAAAGACATGCTATACATTTGAAAAGTGCTGGATATAGTATATTTGAAAAAATACACTGCATAGCCATTAACTTTTGAATTATCCACCTGTGTTTCTTTTAACTTTTGCATTATGCAAGGTCTGCAAATACCATCAGAAGCAGAGGCTGAAAGCTTTTTTTATACGTTGGTATACTGTCAAATGATTGTGTGATAACCTGGAAATAATTGACAATTATACTGTCCTGGAAGACTGAAGACCTACCCCTGTAAGATATGAAGGAGTTGCTTGATACCACCCCAAATCCGGATTTCCACACTAGTCTCAGGGTCTTCACAAATCTGTACCAGAATCCAGACTACACTCCATAGAAGTTTGAGATGATCTGAATGGAGCAAACTGAGCAGGATAGGAACTCCTTCATACAGTTTCACTTGCTCTTTCACTTGTGACTCAGCACAGAGGAGGCGTAGCAGTTCTGCAGTTAGCCTAGAATGAGAACAGCAACAAATTATAACCACCGCACCATAATTCACCTGTGTTAAATCACCCAGACAATTTCTTATTATTGTAATTCCTATTACATTGTTGTTACTTAGTGTGTTACTGTATATATAAAAATGTCCAAGTAGTCCATAATACATTTGCTTTTAAGTTACATTCAATAAAGTGTCCTATTTTATTCATTCATTAAAATGACCCTAAACTTTATTAAATTAAGCCTGTCACATTTTTTGGTGTGCAGTAATTTATAACATTAATAAGTTTGCATCACTTTCCTGCATGTATATTATCTGTGCCAGTTCAACATGTCTTTGAGCCTCTCTGAATTCACTTCAGATGGGGACTCTGAACTCAAAGCTGGAGCTATAGGGGTTGGTCTACACTTTGGCAGGATTTCGGTGGCAGTCAAAGGGAGATACACAAGCTACTTAAAATACCTTGTATATCTCCTTTTGACAGCCTACCGCCTACTTGCCGTGGTGTCTTCAGTGCACTGAGTTGAAGGGAAATCCCTTCGACTCAGTGCTACTCCACTTGCTGGGGTGGTCTTCACCAATTGACTTCCTGACCGGCTGAGTGGGTCTTCACAGACACCATCAGTTGATTGGGAAGATCAATCTGATAGCAGCAAGTTTGTTGCCATCAATGAAGACTAGCCCTTAGTCAGAATAAGCAGTTGATATGCCAGGCTATTTGAAACTGCAGCTGATACAGCAAACACAACCTTTGAGTAGGTGGGACTAGGGATCCGGGCAGTTGCAGGGCAAGCAGCACCAGCCCTTAGCATTACTGTGTTAATACTCAGGGAAGCCTGGCTCTGGTTTCATATAGTGTGGCAGAGTACTCTCCAACTCGTGCCACCTAATGTCCAATCCCCTGGCGTAGTAGGGCCTATGGTAAGTCAGACTCCCTGGCAAACCCACTTCTCCCCGTCAGGGCCGTGGCTTCACTGCCCTGGACTCAGCCCTTGTAGAAGGGAAGTATTCTGCTGCCCCTGCTGCAGTGGACGAAGCAAGCCTCCCAGGCCTTGCCTAGTCCCCTTCCCTTCCTCTAACCTTTTTCTGATGTTGCTCTGGTGTTGTTCTGTTCAGCTCTGCTTCGCTTCCTCTCTGCTTTGCTTCCTCTCCTCTCCTCCAGTCTCCTCTAAACTCCCACATCTGAGCTGGTGGAGATGGGGCTTTTTATTGGGCCAGGAACAGCCCTTAACAAGGCCCAGGTGTCCCTAATTGCCCCACAGCTGTTTCTCCTTTGCCTGCTGGGAATAGTGCTTTCAGCATTCTAGGGCTGACAAACCTGCCTTCAATTACCCTTCTAAAGCCATCTGGCCTGGCTTTGCCACAATAGATAATGCTTTTCAAATGAACATATCCCACTCCAACGGTTTTTCTGAATTCCTTCTTTCTTTTTAATGGATTACAGGTAGTGGTGGATGAAATACAGAAGGTCCTTAGCTAGTGGTATAATAAGCACTCAGAAGTCTGGATTCTTCTCCACACTTGTGTTCACAGAATTGACTGGAAATGACAAGGAAAAATTCTCTCAAAATTTCCACTAATTCCTGCTTCCACAATTTGGCTAGAGGGACTACAAGAAAAAGGTGTCCGTTCAGTGGCTCTTTAATTTCCATCTGGAACCAAGAAACACTGAAGTGTGCAAAAATGAAAACCATATTTTTGAACAGGCAAATTTAGCTAGTTTCTCAACTTCAGTTGCTTCTTCTTTGAGTTTGAGACTCAAGACTCCAGTGGTTACATAGCAACATTCAGCAGACAATCTTTTTTTGTTGTTGTTATGGTGATCCTTTTTTCCTTTCCAATAATGAAATAGTTTTTTGGTTTTTTTAAAAAAGAAAAGGTAATTAAAACTTTTTCAAATATCTCAGAAGATTCATTTTGTTCCTCTTTTATTTGGTTTCCGTCCTTAATTATAAGTCAAATAAGTAATAAAATCTGTTTTTAAAAGTACAATATTCTTTGGTGACTGGAATGAAATTACATTTGAAAGTGTGCTTTTGTCTTCTTAATGTTTTGTGCTTAGCACTCAGTGGCCACTTTATCACCAGTTTCTTTCAAATATGGACTTTGTCAGCCCCAATCATCTAGTTCAATTGAGCTATGATGACATTAAAGGAAGAGGGGATATATTTGTGCACACTGGTCCACAAGGCTATGGGGGTTTCAATCAGTCCATGGTATAAATTAGAGCAGTCTCAGGTCTGCCGCAATTTATGCCAGGTTATAATGGCCCCCAAGTGGAGTATCAGAATACAGCATGCTCTTTGACCATAGCTCTAGCTCACCACACTGTTGGGAGTGGTGTAGTTCCAAGGGAATCCTCAGCTATCCCTAGGGAAACCTTACAGTCCATTTATGCTGTAATGCAGGCCAGGAGGTGACCCATCAATGGGAAGAAAGATGACATTATGTACTAGTAACTAGAGAACCACCAAAGAACATTTGCTGCATCAATATCTGATTTTAAATGCCACTAGTTTGAGACTTTACCATTCTAAGTAAATAAATGCAGTATTTCTGTATATCAAGATAAAATTTTAAAATAGAAAAGTATTTGACATAATTAGTCTATGAATAAGGTCCCACCTTTTAGATAGCAAGTCATATTCGTGTAATATCACCAGCAAATTTTCTACAATGGTGAGCTCACTGATCTTCTCCCTACATTCTGGGCTACAAATGGAAAATTCAAGGCTATTTATATAAAATAAATTATATGAAACACACGTATGTTATTTTTAGGCAATTTCTGCTCACTTATACATCATTATCTATTGCTTTGGCTGTCTGTGTTTTCTTAAGGCTAAAGTAATGTCACATTGCATATGAAGGCTTAAAAATACAAAATAAATTGCTTCAGCATTGGCACTGTAAAAGTTTACTCTGATTTTCTGTAATATAGATTGTTTTAGTGAAACATTAACATGATGAATGAGGAAAAAAGGTTAAATATTTAATGTGCTTAGAAAATTGCTTTTGAAAAAAAATTTAAAAGCTGGGGTTTAGTTTTTTATTATGCAAGTACGATATGTCTTCATATTTTTATTGTATTCTATTGCTACTTTGCTTATTCCATCTAAGTGTAAATAAAAATAATTTATATAAGGAATATCTAGGAAAACTGCAATTTACAAGAGAATAACTGAATTTAGTGGGCATTTTAATCACCAAAATTTTTAATGCTAAATGATTTTAATCATTTAGGCCATGATTCAGGAAAGTATTCATATTCAAAACAGCACTTAAATATGTGCTTAAGTCCCACTGACTTCAATGCTTAAAGTTAAGCAGTTACATAAGTTCCCTCCTGAAACAGAGCCCTAATTTGAAATAACTGCTTATCCATTATACAAAATGTTCTTTTCAGATAAAATTAAGAATCTTGATATGGATACATTTTAAAGAGTATTAAAGAGTACTTAAGTGAAGGAAAATTCGCTTTAAATTATTACACGGAAAGGAAAAGAAAAAAGTTCAAATGTACTAAAAGAAGCAGAGTTAGTTAAAAGTTATTTAATTGTTGTAACAAAAGTAACACCATTTTTGGAAAACTGTTAAAGACAATCATGGATTTAAGAAAAGCAAATTACAAATTCAGCCCTTCTCTTCACTAATATGGATTTGGAATCATAATTCTTCTAGAGTGAGAGTGGATTCTACATTTTATTAACCAGAGAACTTGCATGTTCTTTTGGGAGTGAAAAATTCTGGTCTTTGTAGATGGGATTTGTTCTGTGGTACTTGAAAATAAACAATCTTTATATATTGAGTTAAAGATATTCAAGAAAGATAAACTTATTTCACACCTACTGTAAAATTAAATGGAAGACCAAAATATCTGTGTGTTACTATTACTCTCTCTCCATTTTTTTTTTTTTTTTTTTTTTTTTTTTTTTTTTAAGAGAGAAAGATAAAGTTGAAACCAAAATACTTTTAAAATGCCTTCTGTTTTAACAGAAGGGAAGAGATTCTGGAGAAGTCTCAGTGAAGAAATTCCTACTTATTACAATTGATTGTATCAGCTCTCTCCTCTTTTCACTTTCTCTGTATAATACAAACTTTATATATTTATATTAAAAATGTAATATATAATATTATATACTATGCTTTAAAACAAAGTTGTTCTCCAAGTTTAGAAATCAAAGAATAATAATGGAAAACAGATCATTTTTCTTCCATACAACTATTAGAATTGGGAATTAAAAGGTGCTATATCTCCAGCTTTTTCCAAACCAGAAATACCATGTGATTTTAGTCATACTGAAGTAGTAATATACACAGATACACATGTTTGTAAATGTATGTATACATACTTTAAAATTACTTAATACACTTTGTCCCGCCATCTTTCTGGATATTTCAGGATACCTTTTCTATTCCGTTTATTGAGATACAGAGAATTTTGTCATAAAAGGAAATCAGCAAGAATGAGAAGTGGGTGTGTAATGCTACAGAAAGATTTTATTTTATTTTATGCTTTGCTTTACTTCCAGGCACTTAGGTAAAATTGTGAAAAATATAAATAAATTACCAGATCAGACTCTATTTGGCTGAGAAGATCATAAGCAAGGAGGACTTCTAAGTAATTTTGGGGGGAAAACGAAAGAAAAAAGTTTTAACAGGAGTAACCTGTTGAAATAAAATTATGGGACATGAAAAGGGAGGGAATGTTGGAAATATGCAATAATTTTTGGATCACTGTACTACAGCTTTTTGCAAACTTATAACAAGGGTCTTCTCATCCATCAACTCCAAAGCCTGTACAGAGACTGCAGGATGGGACTGTATGGCCCCAATTTTACAAGGTGCTCTACAGGGTCTGCCTTGAAGGATTGGGCTTATATCTGTATTTAACAGATAGGACTGGAAAAAGAGTAAGGCCCACTGGCTTCAGTGTAAAGTTAAACTGTGATGCTGGTAAACCATATGCCATCTCTGGCCAAGGCTGCAGGCATAAACTAAGAATTTACAAACTCATAGTTGCAGACCTGACCAGTTCACTTATGTATTTATATTGCCCAAAATAGATAATAGTCTTATTAGACTGCATTTAGTTTTTAGAGTCTACAGAAAGTTTGTAAATTGCTACATGCATTAAACTTTTTTTAATGTCTGTATTCTATGCTATAAGGACATATGTAAGTTTTGCTTTAGTACTCTGAAAATCTTTGCTCCAAACATATGAATTCAGATATCGAGTGTTTCCCCCTGCCTAGCCAGAAGAACAATCAAAATTAGATGGGCCATCAAGGAACACTGCAACACAAAGTATTACTAAATGGCCCTATCAGACCTTGGAAATACTAGTATTAGGAAGTACGTCCTTTGGACTTGGAGGCTGAATAAAGAAAACCAAACATAGACAAAGGAAAAGTTGCCATCTCTTTGCTCTTTGAACTCACGGAGCAAGGAACACCCAAGTGAAGCCAGAGATCCCCCAGAGGATACCCCTGGGGTCACCATGAAAGACATTCTGAATTGACAGATCACTATAACTCTGGCCAAATCTACACTGACTGCAGTAAAGTTGCTGTCATCTGAACGATTTTTCTGGATTGATGAGTCAGTTGATTGATGAGTCTGGTCAGTTAAGACATGATAAGATCATCTGGAAATCGACATAGGGCATTGTCTATACTCGGGCAAGATATAAAGTCGACATAGACGCACCGAATTAATAAAATTGGAGGAGTGTGGTCAGACCACACTCCTTATGTTAGGTTCTTGTTTCCATTGCTTTCTCTTAGGTTGAATTTAAAACTATTGCATTGTGGGTAGCCATCTCACAGTACAACGAAGTGCTGTGACTTGTGGGAAGTCAGATGTCCTCCCAGGATGCAATGTGCCCCCTGCATTATTAAAATCGATAAAAATGCTATGCCTCCTGTGGGAGTGGTATTCCAACACCAACTTATGCTGGTAGTTAGTTCGACTTTATAGCCACGTGAGTGGCCGGTTCTGTTCAACATCTTCATTAATGATCTCGATGACAGGATAGATTGCATGCTTAGTTAGTTCACAAATGACACCAAGCCGGGGGGAATGGTAGACATGCTGGAGGACAGGAAGAGGATTCAGGAGACTTAGACAAATTGGAACATTGGCCAAAAGAAATCTCATGGGGTTCAACAAGGACAAGTGCAAAGTCCTGCACTTAGGACGGAAACATCCCATGCACGGCTACAGGCTGGGGACCGATCGGCTAAGTAGCAGCACTGGAGAAAAGGACCTGGGGGTTATGGTGGATGGGAAGCTGGATATGAGTCAACAGTGTGCCCTTGTTGCCAAAAAGGCCAATGGCATATTGGGCTGCATCAGTAGGAGTGTTGCCAGCAGATTGAGGGATGTGATTATTCCCCTCTATTCGGCACTGGTGAGGCCGCATCTGGAATACTGTGTCCAGTTTTGGGCTCCCCACTACAGAAAGGATGTGGACAAATTAGGAAGAGTCCAGCGGAGGGCAAATGATTAGGGGGCTGGGGGACATGACTTATGAGGAGAGACTGAAGGAACTAGGCTTATTTAGTCTACAGAAGAGAAGACTGAGGGTGGATTTGATAGCAACTTTTAACTACTTGCAGGAATGCTCCAAAGAGGAGGGAGTTAGGCTGTTTTTGGTAGTAACAGAGGACAGAACAAGGAGCAATGGTTTCAAGTTACAGCTGGGGAGTTCAAGGTTGGAAATTAGGAAAAACTTTCTCATTAGGAGGGTGGTGAAGCACTGGAATGGGTTCCCTAGGGAGGTGGTGGAATCTCCGTCTTTGGAGATATTTAAGGTCCAGTTAGATAAAACCCTGGCTGGGATTGGTTAGTGGGAGTGGTCCTGCTTTTGCTAGGGGTTGGACTAGATGACCTCATGAGGTCCCTTCCAGCCCTAAGATTTTATGATTCTAAGAGTGTAGACTTACATCGACCTGTGCTCTCAGTGTAGACCAGGCCTTAGTAAAACTATCCCATTAAGTGGCACAGCACATTGAAGATGCCACACTGACGGCAAGTTAAGAAGTTGATGGGAGTAACACAAGCTACTCTGTATAGCTGGTGCAACTCCCATCGACTGCTGCCAAATTTTCCTGGCAGTGTAGCCCAGGCCTCTGTCATTGATTTAGATTGTAACTCATTTGTGTGTAAATGTTTCCAGGCTTTAACCTGTAAATAACACTCATTTCTTCTTCCTGGCTAGTAAACCTTTAGATGGTTTATTACAGGATTGGCTACAAGTGTTGCCTTTGGTTTAAGATATAAGATACCAATTGATCTGGAATAAGTGATTTGTCTCTTAGGAATGGAAACAGCCTGAATATTTTGTGATTTTTGGTAAGTTATGTCCAGTGTATGTGGGTGGCAAGATCAACTGAAGAGTTTAAGGGAACTGTCTGTGACTCCATGGTAAGATTTGTTACAGGAATCTAGCAGTTCATGTTTATTACTAGCTTGGTGAAATTTAACTATAGAACTTACCAACAGTTTGGGGTATATGTCCTGTTTGTGATGGTCTACCCTGAGGTAGGAATTTCATGGTTATGAGCCACTCCAAACAGTGTGATATAAACATATGAATATGGCTCTTTAGGACCAAGGCTTTAATTTGCACAGTAACACTTATCCTACAATAAATATCAGCTTCAATATTTTGGCAAGAACTGAGATTAAAATGAACTTACCTTTCTGCTAAGCTAGTGAGAGCAAGGAGCGCACCCAATAGCACATTATTGTCTCTGGCTCCTAGCAAATTTACTAAAGTCTGGAAAATCAGAGATTTAAAACGATAAAATTATACAAATGATGTGGGTTTTTTTTCAATTATGACCCTAAGGCATGCACATTTGTTTAGTAAAATTTAAATGCTATCAAAATAAATAAATGTACAAAACTGGTAAATACACTAAATCATCAGAGGATACATAACTAGCCTTAGAGATTTCAAATAAATATACCAGAAAAGCATTTTGCTCTTCTCCATACATGTCAAATCTTAAGGTCAGGAAAGTGTTTCTCCTCAAATAGTTGACTGTATCTGAAACAACTCAAGCAGGGTAAAGTATCTGCCCTACTTTAAGTACTAAGGGTGGCATCTGCTGCTGTGGGAGACACTTGGAACCCTGAACTTAGATCCTACCAAGTAAAAAGCTTTTTAGTTTACATTTAAAATAAATATGTTTGCAATTTAAGGCCTCACATGCATTCTGTTGATGACTCAGACTGGCTTATGCATTTAATATTTTGATAAACGTAGTTTTGGTTTTCTAAAATATAACCAGTTTTCCATTTTTACTTCTTTTAAGCTTGTCCTGCTTCATGGTCTGTTTTTTCTCTCTCCTGACCCATCTGATGTAAATAAAATTGCATTAATTTTACAGCAGCCAACTTATATTGTGAAATACTAGTTGCATTAGTACTGATCTCAGCTGTTTCTAATTTTGGCCCCAAATCCACAAACAAATCACTAAGTGCACATCCCTGCCACCATGCTGAGTCTCAGTGAGGTCAGGAGTGTTCTTTACATGTCTGTGGGGTGGGTATGTCTTCACTGCAATTAAAAACCCACAGCTGGCCTGTGGCAGCAGAGTCGGGCTCATGGGGTTTGGGCTAAGGATTTGTTTAATTGCAGTGTAGATGTTCAGCTCAGGCTGGAGCACGGGCTCTAGAACCCTGTGAGGTGGGAGGGTCCTAGAGCTTGTGCTGCAGCCTGAGCCCAAATATCTGCACTGCAATTAAACAGTCTCTTAGCCTGAGTCCCATGAGCCAAGTCAGCTGGCACACGCCAGTCTCTGTTTTTTAACTGCAGTATAGACATATCCTTAGAAATTCCAACTACCGGCTCAAGGCCTTTGTTTATACCAGTATTACAAGACTATTTATATCTTAATAACATAAAGTTTAACATAAAGTAAATTTGACATTACCATTATAAGAACAAACTTCACCAAAATATTTGAAGAGCTAAATCACTTCAATGAAATGCATAATTTGTGCACAAGGCCAACACAAACACCTCTGTCATTCACATGTAAAAAAAATACAATTCAGATAATATTAGTTCAGGTCGACAAGTCAATGAACCAATGTCTGCCTATGTTATAATTACTTGGAAGATGGAGGGGGTTTGATCTCAGCTTGATTGAATTTGGGAGGCATAAATCATTCATGTAGGTAATTGGTTGGTTATAATTAGCAGTTCCTTAAACCACTTACTTTATGTGCTCCACTTGCTATAACCCATTCTCTTTGATCTTTAACAGCAGCTAGTTTTTGAAAAATATCTGTGAAATGAAGGAAATTGTATAAACTGACTGTCTCAAATCTAAGATTTTCATTTTATTAATAGAGTAATAAAACAACACAGCTCTAAATCATTGACTTAACTCTGAAATTAGGTATGTTCTTGACATGACTAATAATTCACGGTACTCAATATTTTAAAATGTACAAAGAGGTGTCAATTTCTTCAGAAACAAAATTAAAGATGTACAGGAATGAGATCTGCTATTGTGCTGTGCTTTTATCTACTCAGGTCCTACTTTTTTTTGTATATGACCATGATTGCAATAGGGTTAGCAAAATCACAATCACAGAACCATTTGCAAATATTTTAAGAATTCCTTTCTCCTCAGCCAAGGCAAGGTTATAAGTGCATATGTCAGTCACAATACTCACAGGTCATGTTGACCAATTTGTCTACCTTATGCTTCTCTTCTCCATATCCAAGATATCCATTTGCTACTGTTTCCATATGCTGTAAGTGGGACAAAACAGAGTGTTAACACAAGTTAAAGGATTCATATTATACAGTAGAACCGCTGTTTTATAAACTAATCAGGGATTGATGAGTTCATAAATAGAAAAGTTCATAAAATTGAACATCTCAAAATTACAGTTGGTAGGGTGCATACATTGCAGTCTGGTGCAATCCATCACTTTTACTTGTCCTTCAAACTACTGCAAAGTGATTTGCAATGCACTGAAGGCATGAGAATGTGAAAGAATGCCTTCTTGTTCTTCATCAGCATCACTTTTATTATGTGATTTTTACATGAGAGAGAGAAATGGTTTGTACAACTGGTCATTTGTAAGATCGGTGTTTGTAAAATTGAGGTTCTACTGTGTAAGTTTAAAGTGCTTTGCACACTCATAGCCTGTAGGTGGTGAACCAGCTTCAATAAGACTACAAACTGCTGCTGCTGAAGAGGACTACAGCATTACAAAGAGATATTAAACTCTCCACAGTTAAAACAGAAACTATTTTTTTCATTACAAGGCTGATTATAACACAGTTATTGTTAATTCACAACATCTACCCTCCTCTTATTCATTACTGCCCTCCTCCTATTTTTCTAGGGGAGTTAACTGCCCTCCCCCTATTTACTACTTTGTGATAACAGAGTCCAGCCAATACTCTGGAGGTTCTGCATCAGCTTTTAAAAATATACTAGTAAATAAACAGACCCATCGATTACTGGGGTAACTGTTCATATAACCCAGCAATAACCTAACAGGAATTAATTAACCACTTCTGAAGGATTCCACACCATTATTACACCCAGCTTTATTCAACACCCATCTCCTTAGATGCAAAAAAGAAAATCTGGGCTGTGTGGTGCATGCTGAAGATTAACAAACCATGGCTGTTATATACCAAGAAGCTGTCGGTGAAAACTGAATGTACTTCTGTCAATGAGGCCCAACAGTATTGAAAGGGTTAAGCGGGAAAGTTTTGGTTGGAAGTTTGAGAGCCATGTTCCCTCTGTGGACAGCAGACTGTCATATGACTCTGCAAAACAACTTAGCAGAGGCAGCTGAGAGCATGCAACTTGCTTTGCAGGTGCACCCTTTTGCAAAAAGTAACCCTTTTGGAAAGGGGGACAACATTACAAAGCCAGGTCTGCTTGGTAACAAACTTTGATTGCCTTATGACAAGAGGCACCAGTCAGACGAGCCAATGAAATGGCGACGTGATATGGTGAAGGCCTAGCGACAGCAACTGTTGAGGTGTTGTGGAACATAATAAAAACACAGCGAAGCTTCCAGAAATCTGGAGGTCTTCGGAGGCACAGATCTGACAGCCGAACTGACGACTCATCATCGGAAGGTTCCCTCCCTAGTGATGAATCCGTATCACTGGAAAGCTCGCTGGCCGAGACCAAAACGTCCCATTCAGGACAAGGAAGACTCGTGCACCAAAGATCTGAATCAGTAGAATTTGAGTCAAATAAGACCATGGTTTTGTAAGTGTAACACCTGACAGCTATGCTCAATAGTACAGACTGCAGTCCAATCTTAATCAGAGGTTTAATTGTAGGATTAGGTTTGGGGATAGTTATCACATTTCTACTGTGTTGTGTGTTTTTTGGTTTGTTTATTTTTTGTCTTAGAGTCTTAAAGAGAATAAGGGAGGACGAATTGTTTTAAGTGTACCATCAATAAAAAAGGATTGAAAGTGCCTAGTGGCTGTCTTGGTGCCTCTCCCTCATTTCATATTCAAAGACCCCTATTTTGGGAGTGTTTTTATATTGTCAGAAGGGAAAAAAGTTTGCAAGGCGCTTTAGTATACAAAAGGTGATTACTCGAAAATATTCAAGTATACTTCAAGTTCTACAGTAAGGTTAGGAACTGCATATTTTAAAGCTATAGTACAACATATATCATACAGATCAAACATTTTGCAACAGAAGCACACTTTTAGAAGGACAAAATTCACCTCAGTACAGAAAGTCTCACAAAACTGACTATCATTTAAACATTACGTTGGCAAACAATGAAATTTCTTCAACCTCTCTTTAAGCTCTCTGGCGGAGCTTCTGCTGCCACCCGAACCCCGAGCTGGTTCGGGTGTCAGCAGGCGCTGCAGCGCTTAAGCGCCGCGGTGCCTGCTGGCACCCGAAGCCCAGGAGCTGAGCTGGGGGGCCGGCTCGAACCCTCGCTGGTTCGGGCCAGCCCCCAGCTCAGCCTCGGGGCTTCGGATGACAGCGGGGGCTGGCAACGCAGCCCCCGCTGCCATTGGAAGCCCTGCAGCTGGGCTAGGGGGCTGGCTGTGGGCAGTGCATGGTGGGACAGGTGCCCACCATGCACTGCTCTTCTTTCGCAAAGGAGCATTCACACGGTGAATGCTCCTTTGCGAAAGAAACAGCACGTGTGTACACAAGAAAGCGCTATATTTATAGCACTTTCCTTGTCCCGCAATAACTTATTGCGGGACAAGTGTCCTCGTGTGTACATGGCCTCAGTCTCTCACACTCTAGCTACACCCTCTCACTAGAGGAAAGGCTTTTAACAAGCCCTGGGCAGGACCTTGATTAGCTCCAGGTGTGCCAATTAACCTGGAGTAACCCCTGCTCAGGAGAAAAGGGACTTGCTGAGCCTGGGGCAGATATATTGGCATTCTAGTACTCTCTGGAAACCTTCCAATCTGACCCTGTCACATATGTTAGATGGGAACACTTTTTAAGTCCTGCTGAGCTGGACAGGATTCAAACTGATGACCTACATGTAAAAGGCTCTATAATATATTAGCAGTGCTCCGAGCCATCCAGTCTTCCATAAATACTAATGTTACACCAGCCACAATAAGGATTGCTTTCTGGAAAGATAAGTGTATTACATCATGTTCTTATTTTTGGAACAAAATCTCCTATAGGTTGCTCTCAGTCTCACCAACATTAATGAAGTTCCATACCTTATTGTTATGTTCACATAGCATCCATATTCAGTTCTAAATATCTTTGCAACACAAAATCACTTCAGTATTGATTCCAGGCTGCTTAAAGTTTTTTTATATATTACATACATATATGGTTCCTGAACACACAGCCAGTGTGGGTCATAAGTAGAGAAAGAACAACAGTCTCTAGGTCTATAGCACAGGCTTCTTCCACTTCAGTTACTGGAGTAACTGGTGGAGAGAAAGCTTGTATTATCCTTGGTATGGACCAGCCAAACACACTCAATACATACTTATCTGCTGGGCTGCACAAGTATTTGAGAGACAGCAATCAAATGTTGAGCATCAGATTTATGGTTTCTATTGCAGGCCATAGGAGCAGAATGTGCTTACCAATAGCTTAGCAATTTTGGTCATCTCCACCAACTGAATTGGGGAACCTCTGGATCTAATAATATGAACCATACTACCCTGAGCTAACACACTAGACATCCTAGCACAGAAGAAGCAGCAGGATTATAAATTTCTGCATATGGGCTAGCCACTAGAGAGTGATACAAAGCCTTACTATGTTAGTTCAGATTACAGTCGCATCTAATTTGTCATGTTCCTTCTAAAAGACTGTAAGGCTAAGTAGATGAGACTTAGCTCTTTTATATTAAATATCTAGGATCTATTCCCAGCTCTGCCACTCTGTCTTCTGAGAGTAAGATGGTGCATTCCAACCCACTTGGAAGGCACAGATGGTGGGGTTGTTGGCAACTTGAAACTCTGTTCCATGTGGACTGCCACCACAATTTATTCTGGAGAAAAGTGAATCTGACCATGGTACAGTCTGCAATAGTAGGTAAACTTTTGGATGAATTTGGCACATAATGCTGTTCAAGAAAACTGTGGCAGTGGGGTAAAGTGGAATGCCCCGGAACAGCGAATTTGAGGGGCCAGTGTTCCGGAGCCCAGAAAATTAAAAAAAATCAAGTGGAACACAAGATCCCTTGCCCTGCCTGGTTGGTCCCGCTTCCCAGCAGGGTCGAGGATCCGCCCTCGAATCGCCAGCCAGCCCCAGCAGCCAGCACAGGCAGTCGCAGCTGAGGCCAGATAGCGAGCCCGCCTGTCTGCTCTCTCAGCTCAGCTTTGCCCTGCCCAGGGGCCTGGGCATGCAGAGACTGACTGAGTGAGAATCCGCCCTGCTGCGGCACTCTATCTGTTACAGGGGGAAAGAGAGGAGGGAAATTTGAGCCGGAGCAATAGCGGGGGCATGAGGGATGAGTGAGTGAGTGAGCAAGACAATAGCCACCCAGCCGCAGTGGTTTTGGGCCAGTTGGGCCACAGGGTGTGGGGAGCGGGTGGTTTCGGGGCAGTAGTATGGGGGGAACTGGTGAGTTTGGGGCACATAACAGGGAGGTGGACGGTTTTGGGTCAGTAATGGGCAGGAGGGGTGGGCTTGCAGGGCCTAGGATGGGCAATAGCTGGCTGGGGTGGTTTCAAGCCAGGTAGGGCACTGTGTTGTGGGGTGGTTTGGGGGCAATAGCAGGGGGCTGTTAGGGGCCAGGGAGGTGGTTTTGGGCCAGATGGGGCAACAGTGGGTGGGTGGGGGCACTTCTGTGGAAGAGTTGAGGCGTCACCAGCCAGGGGGTGGCGCCCCCATTACCCTTTTTAGCCCCGTCCCATCTGTGTTGGGGCCACCCTTTGCCCAGGGTTCAGGATCTTCCCGGGGCCCCAGTGGTGGGGGAGGGAGTAGGACCAGACCAGATTTACCAAGGATTTGGGGTGGGGAAGAGGGGAATGATGGCTAAGAAAGGAAGAAACAAATCCAGGCTCCCTGTAATAGCTGGGAGAAGAGGGTGGGTGTTGGGTGTTTGGGAGGGGAGCAGAGCTGGTCAGGTTGTGTGAAGCTCTCTGGAGGAGGCTGGGCTGCAGGTTATACTGTGGCTGGGCTGGAAAGGTGAGAAGCAATTGCTGAATTCCGTAGGGTGGGTCTGTGGAGTGCTTGAAATGAGTCAGGTTTCCAGCAGATCTTTCATAAGAATAATTTAAAAAATTGGTTAAAAAATTACCTGTTCATAAAAATAGGTACTGTGCAATATAACCTCTCCTGGGACATGATGCTATGGGAAAAGAGACAGGACTGGGAGGATGCTTTAGAGAAGGCTGGGGGAGGAGAATGAAGAGGGCAAGTGTGGTAGGTGGGGAGAATGGAGGAAATGAATGCTTGGAAGAGGGAAGGATGTGGTGGGGGATGGGAGGGAGTTTTGGAAGGAGAAGAAGATGGGTTGCTGGCAGGTGGGGTGATTAGAGGAGTGGTGGATGGAGAAATGGGATGGAGCCATGGCAGCTGGTACCTGGAGGAGACATGGAGGGATGGCATGGCTGGCTATGAAGTCATGGTCACTTATAAAGAGTCTTTCAAAAGGCATCAATTTCTCAAAGTTACTGTTCTTCCTCTGTGGCTGACCTGCAGGATGTGAGCAATGGGGACAATTCCTGAGATAGTAGGGTTCTGGAAAATGTCCTGATCTATATTTCCTGGAGAGGAATTGGCTCAGAGAGTTTGCCTCTACTGCAAGTCCTATGTGGCAAGTTTATGATCTAAACCATTTTTACAAAATTGAATCAAAAAAATCTACCATTGCATTAACGCTTCCTAATCACATTGTTATCTATTATATCATGTTAGTGCTTGAAAAGGACTCTCCCACCAGCACTTGCAACAGATTATTTGTGGCCATATATCAAGTGTTGTAAATAACTGAGCTCTGTACGCCAGTCTTCCAGGCTATGTCTACACTTGTAAATTTAGGTCGACTTTAGCTAAGTCGACTTAACTATGTCTACTTAGTGCGTCTACACCTAAATTTAAAGTCGACTTTGGGGGAACTTACAAAGTCAACCTAGAGCGTCCACACTCGACTTCTAGGGCTAGGGGGACCTAGGGCAGGTCCACAGGGGCGGGGGAGGGCATCCCTTGCCCAGTGCCAGGGGGCTCGGCCTTTGCCCCATTGTACATGGGTACAATGGGGCAAAGGGGGACAGGGACATCTGGGATACTTCATTGTGTGTGTGTGTGTGTGTGTGTGTGGGAGAGAGAGAGAGAGAGAGAGAGAGACAGACAGACAGACACACACACACACACACACCTGGAAATGCAGGTCTAATCCTTGCTCAGACCCTTGTCAATAAAAACAGTGTACCTTTGCAAGGTGCGGGGGAAGAACTGGATTTCAAAAGCCTCCTAGGCCCATCTTTATCCTGGCATAACAGAGATGAAAAGTGGCTACAAGGAGGACGGAGAAAAATTGTTCTCCTTTACCTCTGAGGCTAGGACAAGAAGCAATGGGCATAAATTGCAGCAAGGGCAGTTTAGGTTGGACATTAAGTAAAACTTCCCAACTGTCAGGGTAATTAAACACTGGAATAAGTTGCCTAGAGAGGTTGTGGAATCTCCATCCTTGGAGATTTTTACGAGCAAGTTAGACAAGCATCTGTCAGCGAGCCGAAGGCAGCGGGGCAGCCGTGGGAAGAGGGGCTGCGGCGTGCGCGGGCCCCGCACTGCCCTGCTGGGGGAGGGACAGCACAGGGCCCACGTAACCGTGGGGCCTGGAGTGATTGCCCCATTTGCCCCCCCGAGGGATGGCCCTGCATGTTAGTGTAGCTGTCATATTTTAGGGGAACTGTCTGGCTGGGGAGAGAGGTAATAAACTGCTGAACCTTTCACCTGTGGCTAGTTCAAATCCAGCCCAGATTAATAAAGTCTGAAGATTGTGAAAGTGCTGTGTGGTGGTGGTGTGTGAAAAGAATTGCTAGTCTTAGTTCATTTCTTGGTGGACAGACTTTTACAGCACCAGGACATAAATTAAGAGCAGAGAGAGCAGTGGATGAATGGACTATGAAGACTGAACTACTAAAGTTTGAGAGTTTGCATATCTGTGTTTTACTGCATACAATAAATGCTGTTTCGTGTTTTTGTTCGTCTCAATTGTTTCTGCTTATGCCTTGCATTGTGTTCAATCAATTACATATCACATTTTATTTAATTATCACATTGTTAATCACAATACTTATTGTGTTATGCAGTGTTTGCTAGTTTATGACAATAATTGATATAGACATAAATGCCATATCAAATCATAAATATTTTTATAGAGTGATAACCAATGGATATGGTAGTGAGAAGTGGTTGCAAATGCCTATCTGGGCTGGGGCCCGCATATGCATGAAGGGGGCCTGGACAATATGGGAAGGGGGCCCAGAGATGAACAAGGTTCGGGGGCCCATCAAATTATAATTTAACCACTGATCTGTGACAGAGTGAAAGGGTGATAAGCTCATCCTCAGTGCCTTTGCCGGTCCCAACTTAGCTGCCGGGACTGGGGCAAAGTGGGACAGCAGTGCCCTAAACAGCAAAGAGGAAAGCAACAGCTGAATGTGTTGATTAGAGCAAGCCAGAACCTTGCCTAATGAGGCAGAGGGAACAGCTGTTCCCCAGCTGGAGGGGATATAGAAACCAGCTAGGGAGAAAACAAAAAGGGAGACATAACCAGAGAGCAGGACCAGGGCCTGCTATTTAGTTTGCCTTCTGGTTAGAGAGGGTGGGCAACCCAGAGCCTCGGGGCCAAAAGGGCATGGTTTGAGAGTGGGGATTATACATATACACTGTAAATAAACAAGTGACTGCTTATGCCAAATGATGTCTGCGAGTCCTTTTGTTCTGGAGGGAAGAGACCACCTAGAAGGGCAGGGGACCTGTGGCAATCCGCCACAATCCCACTACCTAAATAGTGACTTGAAACTATTCTGTTAGTACAGTGCTGAGTTTCCTATGAACAGATGCTACAAATTGTACGATGACTATTTCAAGTTAACTGACAATTTCACTTCTGATTGTAAACTGGGATTTGATATCAGGTTTCCTTCCATAAGTGAACTACTGGATCAACATTTAGCAGAGACTTCCAGATAACATCTTTCAGACTGCAAAAGCCAAAATGACTTTAAAAGCTTTTAAATCATACAGCAAACATCTAATGAGGAACACAACAAGAACACATAGTCAAGGAGAGAGCTTGAATTAATTTGAAACTTCATTTTAAAGTACAGCCTCTGTCATATCAATATTTTACAGTGATAATCATAGCACACCAGACAATTGTTGGACAAAGACATGTTTGCATCTAAAATGAGCAAATTTCTGATAATGAGGCACAATCAAGGGTTATTCCACCAGTCGTCAAAATTTGCAGTGTTTTTGTCGTGTGTACTAGTCATTCACTGTTTTAAGAAGAGAATCTCTGTCAAGAGCTTGCACTTCTAGACTGCTGCCATAAGTAAGATAAGTGCAATTTTCTTTCAAATGACCAGCTAGTTACACAATTTAAATGTCACAGAATGTTGATGAGGCAGTACTTAGTAATGATTCCCGAATCCAAAGTTTTAGACGGTTTTAGACAGTCCACATGATTTTTATGAAGGTTCTTGGAAAGAAATATGGGGACTACAAACATTACAGCATTAGAACCCAAACAGTCTGTGGTGGAAGTGCACAATCACTTATGATTCCTTCTCTCTACAAGCAAAATTAAGATAAAATAGTCCCTCACTAATACCAATTTACTAATCTACACACCCATACTTGACACACAAAACCAATAAGCCTCTACTAACCTCTCAGCAGCAACTCAATAGCTGAGTGGTATAGTGAGATATCACACTGCTAAGATTTCATTTCTAAAAATAATTCACCTTCAGGCAGAGAGGAAGCCTGAATAATTCAGCACAGAAGGTGAAAGCTTCAGAAAGCTTCTATGGGCAACTGAAAACGGGCTAGAATGAAAAGTATTATGTAATTTAACTATAAGGATTGCAGCTGCTGCACCTCTACTATAACCAGTGGTTAAAGTATAATTTGACGGGCTCCGGAACCCTCCTAATCTCCTGGCCTCCTTCCCGTATTGTCTGGGCTCCCTTCATGCATGTGTGGGCCCCAGCCCAGGTAGGCATTTGCAACCACTTCTCAGTACCACATGCATCAGTTATCGCTTCATAAAAATATTTATAATTTTATATGGCGTTTATGTCTATAACAATTATTGTCACAAACTAGCAAACACTGCATAACACAATAAGTATTGTGATTAACAACGGTGGGGCGTAGGACCTGCCAGTAGCTAGGGCAGGGTAGAACACGCGTTCCGCCCGATTTTTCTATTTTTAGGGGACCCAGAACTCTGGCACCTCAAATTTGGGGGCCCTGGAACTGTGTTCTGGTGTGTTCCCCCTTCCTTTAACCCCTGTCTATAACACACAGTACATAGCCACACTATTGTCACAGCTGCCTTTAGACTAATGGATTTAATGGTATAAAAAGAGCCATAACTTCTGACATTTGGAGATATTTATATGTGAGCAATTGGTTGTGACAGTAAACATTCAAACAAACTTCACTGAGAACCCTTAAGAGCTGAATATTTTAAACTCTGGCACAGAAAAGTCTAATAAAGAGGAGGGATTCAATACCAATGTCAAGATGACACAGATGGGATGCACAAGTGTAGTTTCAAGTGAGAACTTTACTCTTTGAAACCAAATTTATGTAGATTTCGAGCCACCCACATGCACCTATGATCTACAAATATAAAACCCCCCAACAGACATCATTAATTAAAGCACAGTAATCTGTGAAAAACAGTCATTTCAATGTGTTTTTATTTAAAACTAATAGTGTTTCTATCACTACTCTTATTCCTTCAGAGAAGTCAGTCTCTAAAGCACAAAGAGACTTAACACATCCTTCTTTCAAAAGCCTAGAACTCATTCTCATGACCTCCGGCAGTCTACACTGCCTGCCCTTTTCAGCAGCAGTCAAATGGAGATATGCAAATTACTTAAAATAATGCATCTACATTCCAATCTCCCTGCTCCTGAATGGGCCTTCCTTTGATTTAGTGCTAATCCAGTTGTTGGGTTGGTATTTAGAGATCAACTTTCTGATTGGGTGACCGGGTCTTCACAGACCTGATCAGGAATTTCGAACTCACAGCGATGAATTTGAAAACTAGCCCTGAGCCAAGCATACGTTGACCTTTAATAGGATTTTTCATTTCAGTAAACTAGCTACTGTGTAATTCAATTAGCTAAAAGAAAATATCATTGTTGCACCTTACTAAATTACTTGTAAAGTGACTTTGGGCATAATTGGAAACTACACCTACATATCCCTGGACCAATAGCATAAAAAAAAATTTCTCTCCATGTGCCAGCAGAACAACACCTTTACAGTACATTTCAATCTTGCCTTTGCATAAACAAAACTATTGCAGAAGATAATAGACAAAAACAATAAAGAAAATTTTACCTGGGCTAGACTGTCAATCCCACCCAGATTATGGAGCACTTCCTGAGCAAAAATAAAGAAGAAAATTAATTATTGTGTCATAAAACAGAAACATTAGGAAGAATGGACAGTGTAAAATAAATGGCCTGCTTTTTAGAAGTGCTGAGCTGTCCCAGAGCACAATGAATTTAATAGAACGGTGGTACTCAGCACCTTTGAAAATCAGGCTACTTATATTTAATTTTGGACAGCTGAAAATTGGGCAACAACGTATGAATAAACTATGGAATGTATGGAACTGAAGTATATTGAGGCAAATAGATTGTTTCTAAAGAGGATTAGACATATAATATCATAAAATATAGGGCTGGAAGGACCTCAAGAAGTCATCTAGTCCAGTACCCAGCTCTCTGGAAGGACCAAGTAAACCAAGACTACCCCTCACTGGTATTTGTCCAATCTGTTTTTAAAAACCTCCAATGGTGGGGAAGGGATTCCATAAACTCCCTTGGAAGCCTATTCCAGAGTTTAACTACACTTAGAGTAAGTTTTTTTCTTAATAGCTAACCTGAATCTACCTTGTTGCAGATAAACCCAATACATCTGGTCCTACCTTCAATGCACATGAAGAACAATTGATCACAGTCTTTATAGCAGTCCTTAACATATTTGAAGACTGTTATCAGGTCAACCCTCATCTTCTTTTCTCAAGACTAAACATGCCAAGTTTTTTAAAGAAAATTTAACCTATATGAACAACAATCTATAATCATAACAGCTAGGACAAAATTAACAGCATTTTATAGTTTTCTACAATTAATACATTTTCATTGTGAGGTTTTTGCATATCCCTTTACAGAGTTGGCCAGTATCAGGGACAGGATTCTTAGACTATTCATCTCTTCTGCTATAGCAATTCCTAAGTTCTTATTTGAAATGGATGAATATAAACACTGTACAGGAAACATCAGAAGTTGAATGAAAGTATTCTGCAAAAGGCATATGCATGCAGCAAAATGTTTGTATGAACTGCAGCTGTTTTGCAGTTTCACTACTTTTACTTGATTGAAATTCCACTACTGGAATTATGTTGCGTGTTACATTTTCATATTATACATACTATGCATATATTGTTTGTGTATGTTCTGTCTTTCAATAAGAAACAATATTTTGGCAAACCAACCTGATAGCATGGATCTCTCATTAATAATCTCAGGCAGATTAGTACTCTCAGGAAATGGATGGATGGTGCCCGATTAACCCACTCCCTGTAACAGAAACATCAAAAACATCCAGTTATAGGCAATAATAAATACATAACAATGAACATACATAACACAGTTTTTCAATTTGGGACCTGAGTCATTATATAGGGTGCGTCTACACTTACAAGATAGGTGGATTTAAAGAGGCTTAAGTCGACCTAAACAAAGCCGCGTCCACACTGGGCTTTCCTTAAATCGACTTAAGCATTTCTTTAAACTGACTTAAGGAAAGATTAAGTCTACTTAACACCTTGTTTTAGGTCGATTTAATGCTTAAATCGACCTTATTAGGTCAATTTAAGACAGTGTGGATGGGGATTACCGCCTAAATCAACCTTGTTAAGTCAACTTAATAAGGTCTACAAGGGGCTATGTCTACTTAAAGTCGACCTTATTAAATCGACTTAACAAAATCAACTTACCTTTTCTAGTGTGGACATAGCCTATGAGACTAAGAATGTAAACCAAGCAAACAACGTATTTTTAATACTATTTGTATTCAAGCACTATATCTGGTTCCCTATAAATAAAATAGATTTTATTAAACTGCATATTATTAGGTATCGCTCATTACACCTAAAAGATACAATCAAAGAACTGTACTACTAAATTCTCAGGAATGGGTATCACTGAGCTATCCCATTTCAAGATACAATACAAACAAATGGCTTCCTGTTGTCTATGAAAGTTATATGTTCTATGTTCCTATAAAAATAGCTTTAGACTTTAGAGACACACATATACATACACATACACCCCCTCCCCCACCCACACATATATAGGAAGTGAGTATCTACCTATATTATCTGTATTAGTATCTATCTGTATTAAACTTGATGAGTTCTCTCTGAAATGTAAGAAGTCCACAGAACATGGAAATTCTCTTCCCATATTGTTATTTGCTATTGGGAACTAAGCCAACGGCTGAAAACATTTTGATAAAAATATGGCCTGTGCTGTAATAGATGCAAATAAAACTCAAACATCGACTTATTTGAGGCAACCTCTTTGCACTCATTCCCTGTTCAGAGTACTGGCTCTTGCCTAGGTCCATCACACTTGCCTATCCAGAAAAGTGATGCACTGCTTTTAGGGAGAATTTAGGGTTTGCACAGAATGCTTTCACAAGGGCGGAGGATGCTTTGTAAATAAAAACTATTATATGCTGTAAAGTGGCAATAGTGTGTGGAACAGAAGGGAAGGGCTCTTGAACATGCCCAGAGCCAGATTATCACAAGGGCTTCAGCGTCTGTAGCCTAAAGGGGGGACCCAGGCTTCAGCTCCTAAAACCCCTGACCCGGCCACCCCACTGTGCTCCGTGCCAAACTCGGAGAGCACTTCTGCTCTGCTGCTGCTGTGGGATGCAGGGTCCTGGGGCCAGAGGTTGGGCTTTGTGCTCCCACTCTGCCCCTGGGCTGGCTAGTTCATCCGAGGGTGGAGCAGGGCAGCCCAGTGCCTGTTCGCTCTGCCTGGGGGATGGGGCCGGCTAGCACACGGTGCAGCCTCCACTTCAGCACAGCCTTCCAGGACCTGTGGTCCTGGGTGGCTGCACTGGGGGCCATGCCACACACCAGCCGGCCCCACCCCATGGAGCAGACTGGACAGAGCAGGGCCAGGGTGGGAGCACCCTCTGGCCCCAGAAGTCCCCAGCAATGGCTCACCCACAAGCCACCATGCTTAGGTGAGGGGTCCTCACAGTGGGGGGTAGGGCCTTAGTCGGAGGAAGGCCCTGCGGTGGCGGCAGGGGGCAGCCCGGAGCCCCCAGGCCGCTGAATCCAGCCTTCAGCATGCCTTAAAGAAGTGATTCCTTAAAGCCTTAATTTTTCAGGAAACCCAGATCACGGATAGAAACCATAGGCTTTCACAGGGCAATCTGTGTTTCATGTTTTCCAGCAGAGGCAGTAGTTACCCAGTACATCCTGTAGAGGTGTTGACCATCTGCAATGGCAATTGTTCTGAAGAGAGACTATCAACATACTCGTAGTCATGTGCTTATAAAAGGCCACATAATCCCCTGCAATTGTGTTACTGGTTTCACAAGACTATTAATATACGTTAGCGTTATTAACCTCATCCAAGTCTTACATTTTGAATAAAAGGTACAAAATTCATTATATCATCATCATCACCACCATCAAAGGTATGGAAAAACAAATGAGACAGAAATAATTAGTTATGTTACAATGGATTTGGAAAGAGATTTCCTTGAATTATCAGCAAATTAAGTTGTGTTGTTATATTTCTTTTACAGGAGGAAAATGACTAAAGTCTAAGTGCCTAAGGCTATGTCTCTACTGACAGCAGCAGGTTCACTGCCATCAGTGTGCTCTTCGGTGTTTGATTGCCCTGGGCCCCGCAGCTCCCCACACAGCCGGGCTTTGCCCTGTCCCCGCCTCCAAGCCGAAGGCAGAGCGGAAGGCTTCCCCCAGCCTCTGGCCCTGGGATGACCTGCCCCACCCCCAGGGCGGGGCAGTTAAGCGGGGCCCAGCCTCTCTTGGCCGGCCAGCTTGCCTCATATGGTCAGCCAGGCCCGGGGCATGGCCTCAGCTGGGGCTGGCTCGCAACCGCAGCCTCAGCTGGGACCCGAGGCTGCGCTGACGCCAAGAGCCGAGGCCGGGCGGCTCCCAGCCCTGGGCCTGCTGCTCCGCCCTGGGGGCAGGGAGGGCCAGCCTAGAGACTAGTCAAAGCGCAGCCTGGCGGGGGGCTGCTGGGGTCCCCGACCATGGCCGGCTCCCCAGAGCCAGCTCCTGGCAGCAGCCTCGGGGCCGCAACCAGGGCCAACTCCCACTGGTGGCGGGGCCTCAGCTTGCTGGGGTCCCAGGGGCAGAACAGACCGACTCGGTCCACCCTTCCCCCCCCCAGTGTGGCGTGGAGTGGGGGCCCCCCAGGCCAATTGGCCCTGGGCCCTGCTCCCCCCTAGGGACGGCCCTGCTGACAGAGTTATGTCAGCAGAAGTCTATAGTGCAGACATGGCCAAAGTCCCATTGCCAAAGGACTTAGGCTCCTAAGTGCATAAATCACTGTTGAAAATGTAATGTAAGGCCAGACTTACAAAGATATCTACATGTCTAAAGATGCACATAGGCATCTGGTGGAGTTTATGAAAGGGTCTAAGCAAGTTGCTGATTAATTCTCTGTATTTTAAAGTCTTTAAATCATGATCTGAGGACTTTAATAACTCAGTCATAGGTTAGAGGTTCATTACAGGCAGGGGTTAAAGTAAGGGGGAACGCACCGGAACACAGTTCCGGGGCCCACAAATATGAGGGGCCAGAGTTCCAGAGCCCCTAAAAATAGAAAAATGCAACGGAATGCATGTTCAGCCCTGCCCTAGCTGCTGGCAGGTCCTATGTCCCATCGTTGTTAATCACAATACTTATTGTGTTATGCAGTGTTTGCTAGTTTGTGACAATAGTTGCTATAGACATAAACGCCGTATAAAATTATAAATTTTTTTATGAAGCGATAACCGATGCATGTGGTACTGAGAAGTGGTTGCAAATGCCTACCTGGGCTGGGGCCCACACATGCATGAAGGGGGCCCAGACAATATGGGAAGGAGACCCGGAGATTAGGAGGGTTCCGGGGCCCATCAAATTATACTTTAACCACTGATTACAGGAGTGGGTTGGTGAGGTTTTGTGGCCTGCATTGTGCGGGAGGTCAGACTAGATGATCATATTGGTCCCTTCTGACCTTAGAGTCTATGAGTTAGGTGCCTAACTCCCATTGACTTTCATGACTCGGGGATGACAGGTGACTAACTTGGTTAGTCTATTTGAAAATCACATGACATTTAACAGCAGCTTTAGGTGCATAAATGTCTCGGTAAATCTGGCCTTGAAGCTCCTAAATCACTTTGGAATTTTTTAAAATTTTATTTGAGATTTAAATAGAATATTTTGTTTAAACATATTACAGTATATATTCTCTTTTCAAGAAAATAAATCTCGGTGCCCTTATATTCTTCAGTGCCTTTCACTTACTTCTGTAAGGATTTGTAAGACTAGAACTCAGGTCTGCAGAGCCTGGCCTTGCTGACATTCCTATATTGACACTGGGAGGCATGCAGAGCTACCTCCATGGAGCACAGTGATGCTTAGGCACAGCAGGAAGTACTGCCCAAAGGCCCTGGAGTGACAGCACCTTGCATCTCTCTGATTGGCCAAATGTACTATTTTATCCTGGATAGTGCTCCAGAAAGTTTTCTGGGCAACCACATAGACTTCTGGCTTTGACAACTCCAGACTGCACCTTGCTCCTGATCTCTAGTCTCTAATACCAGCCTGACTCTGAATCTTATTTATTGATCCTTGCTCTAGCAATTACTCCAATCACTGCTCAATGACTAGGGCCTATTGGCCATCCCTGACTTGTGGACATCAGCCCACCTGTGAGAGTGCTAAGCAAGTTACAATTTCATGTGCAGATTCAATCTAATTCTATAAGAAACAGTATGGAAAGTTTTTCCTTTCGATAAGTTTCAATGGTCAAATAAATATGAGTAGCGGGCTAGTTTTATAGAGCTGATGCAACTTAGATGAGTGAAATGTCATTGGAGTCTGATTTTTGTGTAGATGGGCATGCCATCAGCAACATGGGAATCAAAGAATTGCCTTCCAACAAAAAAATTACCAAATTTTAAGACAAGCAGTTCAGAGTGTGTAAATGAACTCAGGAAACAGAGAAGTATTGTTATCATCTGCCCAAATTAAGATCTATTTATAAAAGTCCTCCCTGTCCCATAAAGTGAAATCAATAGTTTCCATACTACAGGAATGGTTGCATAAGTGTACAAGCCACGCTTTAGTCACTTTTCTTAGATCCTTACCTAATCCAAAAAATGAATATTCTTCTCTTTTCCAGACATACCTGTATCACATATTCTTACCTGCAGATAAGTCTGTTCTTAACCAAAGCTATAAAGATCTCTTGAAACAGTTTGTGTTGGGCATGTTTGCTAAAATTTCTCTCATTCCTGTAGTTCACACTGAGAGGAAAACAAAGAAAAATGCGGTATTGTTAATTATATTGTAGTAATATAAGTTCAGATTATTAGACGTTAATAAGGAGAGGGACTTTCCAAGCAGAGAGTTAACTGTTAAGATTATAGTAGTGTATGATAACATCAATTGTTTGACTAACATGGCTACTATTTTTATTTAAAATAGCATTTAGCAGATCTCAATAACTCACGCAGCAACAAATCAGAGAAGCCATTCAGCAGTTACCTTCATATATTCTCACTACTGATACTGTGGCTCCAGCTCTTCCTTTTTTTTTTAAACTCACAGGATGACATCACTTTTGGATTAATTAACAGTATTAAAAACATAAATACTCATAACGTAAAACCAAATTATTTAAAAGAAACCCCAAACACAAAATGCATACAGTGACGCTAAATACTTGATTCTAAATTGCTGACTTAATGCATGAGCCTACGAATGGTCCTAAGCTTACTCCAGTGCCCACTCTAATGTCTGCCATCACTTCCTGTTGTGTAATGTTGAATGCTGTAAACTCTTTGGAGCAGCAATAGCATCTTCTTTCTGGAAAGCATGATGCGAACTTGAGGAATTATATAAATAACACCGATAAAGGAGAGTGAAGTGGCACAGAGCCATTTTGGGCCAGTGGCAGGCACCAAATAATCAAGAAGAAAAAGACTTGAAGGACAATAATTCTTAATAATTAAACACACTTGCTATTAACCAACTGTGTAGCTCTTTTTGACAGAAGCAGAATTAGTCTGACATAACAGGTTTAAAAAAACCATAGTTCATCTTTCTGACATTAAATTTAGAGATGTTTTAATACTGTATATGATGTTTTAAAAATTAGCTAAAATAAGATCTTAATTATCCAACTTTCATTTAGCTAAGAGGTCATACGTCTCCCAAGTCTGAATGAAGCTCTTGAACTCAGAAAGATTGGTACTTCTGTCCTCTAAATCTTAAGAGCTGCACAGGAAGAGAGAGGGTTAACTTGGTGAGGAAGGGTGTTGTTTTATAATTTGAAGAGAAATCCAGTAGGCTTTGAAGACTGTGATCAGAATGCCCTGAGTATCCAGCCTCCAGATATCCTGATGGTTTATGTGTTCTTTCTCTCCCACAGCCAAGACAGTTGTACACAGAACAACACTGATGATGTAACAAAGCATTTCAACCAATTAAATGTGATATGTTCAATTTTTCAGCTAGCATGGTTGGCATAACTTTCTTAACCATATATATGTTTAAATAATGGGTGCCCCTAAGAATACGCATCAGACGAACACAAAAGATTCTACTTTAGGCACCTTATAATTCCTTACTGTATTTAAAACAATTCTAATATAAAATGTTATTAACGAAATAGCAATCTGAACTGCTTGACTGCCTTGGGAACACTTCAAGCTGATTATTTGTTGCACTTTGCAAACCACAAGTTTCCTCTTTAGTTTAGAGGTTAGTGTATACAATTTAATATGTCTTTCAAACATTTACTAGTTAAAAAAGACTGAGGGCAGGTCTTCAATGATGGCAGCAAATTTGCCACTATCAGATCAATCTTCTGAATCGATTGATCAGATCTGTGAAGACCCACTCAGCCAATCAGGAAGCCTATCTTGTTAGATCATCCCCGCAAAAGTAGCGCTGAGTTGGAGGAAAGGCCTTTCACTCCAACTCAGCACATTGAAAACACTGTGGTAAGTAGGCGGTAGGCAATCGGAGGAAGACATGCAAGGTATTTTAAGTACTTTGTGCTTCTTTCTTTGATTGCCACTGACATGGTGCAACGGAATAGGCCAGGGCTGAGATTCTGGGTTGCACGCATCAATTATACCTTTTAGCACTGTTCACCTCACCTTTGCTATATTTAAAAATCCATCATTACTAAGATAAGAAAAATATTTTGTAAGTAAGGTATGATTTTAAACCCACAGAAACAGAGGTAGAGTTAGAAGTCCAAATTCATGCTCTATTCATGCTTTGTGTGGTTGTTTAAAAGAAAAGGGTAATCTTTACCTAAAGTTTTCAAGTTCAATAGCTTCAGTTGATTCTTGACATTGACCTCGGTTTCTTTGTCCATTAGTCTTGTTGGTGTATTGTTCTGACTTGGTCATACTATTTTGAGCAGTTTCAAAGTTAATGGCTGGGAGCTGCAATGCAAGGAAGGAAGGAAGGCTGTGCATCAGGCAAACACTATACAGAAAGTCACCAAGGAGAGAAAATATGAGCCTTTCTTTTCAAATTCTTACTGGGATCTCAGATATCTCTAACTTAAGATCCAACCGTTCCCATTATAAAGGTAATGCAGATATCACACAATACAAACAAAGCTATTTTAATACGCTGACCCAAAAGAGTGCTGGATCAAACTGGTAGATGAAGAAATTTGACAAATATTGAAATCGGTGACCCTCTGTAGGCAGCCCGCTATAGATTGTACTAATTCATTGACATTATACATTGTTTCAGAAATTGTACTGCCAATCCCACCCATACAGGTGCACAGATATGCCACAATATTTCATATCACTCACTCACTACTAACTCAGCCATTTCAACTTTAAATGCTAAGCATTTCTACTACTGTTTGTTACTGTAAGAAACTCCACACCTAGCCTGATTAGTGTAAACAGGTGCAGTGCATCACACACACCACTGGCTCCAACCACTGCTACCTATTGTGATAATATCCTTTAGGATAATTTTTCACATATTAGAAATCTGAAAGATGCACTCACCTCATAGCTTGCAAACTTCAGCCTCAGTGAAGCAAATACATAGTTGTGTATGTTATAGAGGAGTCTTTAGATCAATTCTCCACAACTTTGTACTGCTTCAGAAATGGATTCACAAGCGGAAAGGGTTCTCCTTGCTATCGTACATATCTACCTACATTTGGGCTTGGATGAATTCCTCAGGAATTTCTTCAAAACGTCACCACTTTCAGCTATGCCTAGTGCTTTATTTGTAATAAAAGAGGTGCCAGGGTTCAAGGAATTTTTTTTACATTCATAACTGATGCAGCAATCCCAGAAGCGCTAGGGCTATAAACTGCCAAACCTAGAGGTGCCATAGTTCAGCAAATTAAGCACTCGCCATGTCACAGCAGTCAATCCCTTGAAAATCACATTGAACAGAATGTAGGGAAACAAAATAAATGAGCCACCAAGCCAGACTACAGAGTAACACCCACTTGTATCTGGATTCATATGAAGTAGGGATTGTTTTCCCAATTTAAAAAATGACATATGGAACTTTTTTTTTCAAATGGCAGAAAAGTCCAAATTGGGAATGGGGGAAAGAGGACTTTGCTATAACACTGCAAAACTTATACACAGATAACTACCAGTGTAATAAATTTTCCTGAGATAGTTTTAACCTCATTCTCTAAAGACTATTTATACATGGTGGAATTGTTTACTTGTGTTTTTGCAACCTTCACTTCTCTTCATCATATTATAATTAACTTGCTGAAAATGAGGACTACTTCCTCATGACATTATCAAAGGGCGTAGAAAAAAGACAAAGCTGCTAAGCTGTTTAACTATAAATAACTGTGACAAGTTAAGCTGCTAGATATGTTGAAAAAGCAAAACAAAAAGAATTTTGCTGTTTAAAAAAACCAACATACCAAATCTGCAGAGAAAGATGATTGATTTCCTTCCTTTACACTGTGCAAGTGGGATTTTTCCTGGAGAGAAACTCTACTATTGCCAAAAAAACCCCACAGGCTTCTAGTGAATTCAACTACATGTGAGCTCGTTAAGACATATTTGACTATTTCTGCCAGTGCACAAAATTGACATTGACCCCCACAATCATTATTTTGCATGATCTTACTGTTTACATGTTGAACAATAACCACTAAAAATACCTGCTGTTTGCTTGACTGGACATTTAAAAGAGACTGAAGTCTTTTAAGATCAGAGTAATCCCTAGGATAAAACATAATAATGCATCTATTAATAACCCAAAAGACAAAGTTAAAACCATGTCAACAAGTAGTCTTCTCAGTATAAATAAGGTCAATTTGCGTGATCAACACTGGTGAGAGAAAAGGCAACCCTTCTGGTGCTGTCTTAGTACATTATTTTTTCTTTCTGAATACAGAAGTTTCATAATCATTTATTTGTTTCTCCAGAATGCCTGAAATCACCACAGGTCTAAATAAACTTTGTGACCAGAGTAACCATTGCTCTGTGTATAGAGCATTTCACATTAAAGCATTCAACTCTGGCATCTGGTACAAATTCCAGAAAGTGACTGTTGACATTAAAACTAAACTGAACTATTAAATACTATACCGGGCAGTGATTCCTTGCGGTTTTTTGCCAGTTCTCTTTTCTGTGCTCTTCACCTTTTGGTCTTGATCGGGCATTGTAAAAGCAACACCGCAGAATTAGCATCTCATTCCTTTAAAAATAAAGTGGATGACAGAATACGATTGTGCTATAATGGCAGCAAGTAACTGCTCACAGGTAGAACCAACTTGAGAAACTTTAGGAAGCCAGATGAAAAAAGAACAGATGTACTGTATGCCCAACCTGAGACACCAGATACTAAACAGGGGTCCATCTCTTAAAACACAGGACATAAAAGATGAGATATATAAGCCCTGGTTCCTGTTATTTTGGAGGAGAATAGTGGGAACATAGAGTGATCCCAAGTAACTTGCTACCTCCAACCATTATTACTGGCTTGTTTCCTCCTCCAGAATAATATTATTTCTTACTGTGGATTTGGCTATTTACAATACGTTAGTGCCTAGAGGCCCCCACTGAGATCAGGACCCTGTTGTGCTAAGTGATGTTGGGAGAAGATTGAGGGAGGGTGTTGGAAAGCAAGCTCACCATGCTCCTGTCCTGCGGGACTGGGCTTGGCTCCTCAATTCCAGGTATTGCAACCTGGCACACAGTGTTGCAGCACCACATGATGAGGAGTGGTCAGGCTAAAAATTAAGTGGTGCTATGACCCCATGCACCACATTGCAACTCTTGGAGAAAGGAGCAGAGATCAGCCCCACAGGACAGCAACCACTGTTGTGGAAGGAGTTCATTCTCCAGGTCCTTGTCCACTGGGCTGGGATTAGGGTTGTGGTGCTGAGGCAGAGGGTGTGTATATATAATAATGGGTTGAAATAAAAGACAAAATGCAGTAGTTCTTTGGCCTTACTAAACAGTTTGGAAATCACTGTGCTATATCATAACAACATAGCCAGGACTAGAGAAAAAAAATCAACTTGCCCATGAGTCTTCCAAAGTTAGTGCCATCAGTTTCTACAGAGTCTAAGCTTTCATTAAAAAAATAAAATCTAGGGATGAAATCCTGGTCCAATTGAAATCAATGGAAAAACTCCTCGGTACCAAGATTTCACCCTCAATTTTAGCCTGTACTGTTGACAAGAAAACAAATGTAAAAAAGGCTATTACAGCTACAGAGGCAGCAATGGTGTTGACCCAAGGAATGGAAGAGACAATGAAGTTGTATGAAATCTGCCGATGGAAGAGAGGATCTAAAGCCTGAAGATTTAGGAAAAAATTAGGGTTGAGTTTTTGAGTAAATTTGCACAGCTGATGGAGGGAAGGTGAGAGGAACCTGAAAGGAAAATTCAGGATTGCCAGATCCAAGGTGGAGTGGAGAATGGTGAGGGTTACAGGCTAACTTGATGAGGAAAGTGAACAGTGAAAGCATGCATCTACAAGAAGGTGGCAGAGGAAAAGACTGGTTAATGAAGGAGAAATAGAGCTCAGGAACACATTTGCTGAGTTAGACAAACTGCAGCAGACAGTAACAGAAGGTGTGAAGGTAAAGAAATAGAGAAGAGCAGCTAGTGGTACATGAAGAAGGGAAAGAGTCAATGGAGACAACCAAAACTCAGAGCTCAAGGATGACACAGGATGACCTGCAGAAGATAGCAAACAAACAAAAGACAAGAGGACCTGCAGACAGAAAGAATGGAAGGAGGAAGATTGGAGAACTGCACCAATAACAGGAAGAGGTAAGTCTTTGGGACTGGGGTCTACTTACAAAGAAAAACGGACAGGCCTGTCACAAGAGCTGATCGGGAGGGGACAGAGGACTGCTCTCATGAGATGGATTCCAACTGAGTAAGGAGGGAAATAGCTCTGAGACAGACATTGGCACAATAGCTTAAAAGAGATCTGAACTAGGAACTTGGGGAAGATAGTTGGGAGATGCTCATGTAATCTACATGCTTGATTCTAAGAAGGGCAGGAGGAAATCAAGTAAAAGAATATATGGCACTGGAGAAAGGAACAACAGAGGGTAGGAGAATAGACAAAGTGAAAAGATAGTGCTAGTACCAATGACACTAAGAGTCAGGTACACAATACTGGCAGTAGAATGAACCTAATCAGGCAAGGAATCTGGGCAGAAGCTGGGCAGAAACAACTAAGATATCTGCATTTCAATGCAAAGAGCATGTAGAACATAGCCCTACTAGTGCAAGATGTGAAATCAGATACAGTGGGGATAACAGAAACATGGTGCAATATCAGTCATGACTGCACTACAGGTATGGAAATATGTAACATTCAGAAAAGACAAATAAAGGAAAGGTGGTGGAGTAGGATTGCCCATTAATGATGAGGTACACTTTAAAGATATTAGAAGTGATGGAATGGATAAAACAGAATCTGTTAAGTCAGATTCACTTCGGGGAAGAAAGCCAACAGAAGCTCCCCTGAAATGGTTGTTGGAGTCTGCTACTGGCCCTTGGAATCTGATTTGGATATGGATAAAGTTCACTTTAATATTTTATATGAAATATATACTACTAGAAATTGTATGATTATGGGAGACTTATTTTCCAGCTATAGATTGGAGTAGAAGTGCTACTAATAATGGTAGAAAAATGTGATGTGATAGTTGACAAATAGTCACCAAACCAACAACATGTGATGCCATTTTAGATTTAGTGTTGGTAAGTATCGAGGACAACATAGAAGAACTGGTGGTAGAGAGGAGCCTTGGTTCCAGTAATCATGAAAGAATGGTTACTTACCTTGTAACTGTTGTTTTTCGAGATGTGTTGCTCATGTCCATTCCCAGTTTAGAATGTGTGTGCACAACATCCACCAGTGCTGGAAAACTTTTTCCCCTAGTGGTACTTGTGTAAGTCAACTCTAGTGTCCCTGCAGTAGCACACCCACATATAGGCAATGCCGGCTCCCCCTTTCCCCAATTTCTTCTTGCTGCAATTCCAAATGAGGTGAAGGAGGGGGATGTGGAATGGATATGAGCAATATCTCAAAAAACAACAATTACAAGGTAAGTAACTGTTCTTTCTTCTTCAAGTGCTTGCTCATTTCCAATTTAGATGGTTCACCAGCAGTTTCCCAAGTGGTAGGCAGGAGTTCATGTACATGACATTTAAAGCACTGGTCTACCGAAGCCAGCACTGCCTCAAGCTTGCTGCATCAAGGCGTAGTGGGATGTAAAGGTATGTACCAATGACCAGGTAGCTACTCTGCAGATGTCCTGAACAGGGACATGGCCTGGAAAGCTGCAGATAAAGCCTGTGCCCTTGTTGAGTGGGCTCTTACGGATACTGGTGGTGCGACTATGGACTGCTCATAATAGGCCCAGATACAGGCCGTGATCCACTTTGAGATTCATTGTGAGGATACCAGCAGTCCCTTCATTCAGCCTGCAACCACAATGAAGAGTTGAATTGAGCAATGAAAAGGTTTGGATCTGTAGATATGAAATGCCAGAGTTCATCTCATGTCAAGAATATGCAGATATCTTTTCTCATTGGAATTGTGAGGCTTGGGATAGAAGACCAGCAGGAATATATCCTGGTTAAGGTGAAAAGAGAGGCTACCTTAGGCAAAGACTGGATGCAGGGATAGTTGGACCTTGTCCTTATAAAATATAATGTAGGGCAGGTCTGAGATTAATCCTCTGATCCCCAAGACTCATCTTGTGGATGTAATAGGCACCGGGAAAGCGAACTTCCAGGATAAGAATGTACAGAGACATGAGGCAGGGGCTTGAAGGGGCACCCAGGGAGAGTCCAGAGAGTACCAAATTCAGATTCTACTGAGGAGAGGAGTCTCTTGTTGGTGGAAAAAGCCTTCCTAATTCCTTAAGAAATTTGGCCATCATTTCATGTGAGAAAATTGTCTTACCTTCCACCAAAGGGTGGAAAGCAGATATGGCCACTACATGAACCATTAAGAATGGATGAGAAGGCTAGTTGTCCGCCCCCAGCTTTAAGTAGAGCAAGTATTCCAGAATCTTTGGAATTGATGCCTCCATTGGAGAAATACCATGTTTGGCCATCCAGCAGGTGTAGCATTTCCATTTAGCCCTGTAAGCTGACCTGGTGGACAGTTTTCTACTATCTAAGAGTACCTGTTGCACTTGGGTTGAGCAGGCCTGTTCCTCCCAACTCAGCCATGGAGAATCAGGTGCAGGGAGGCCAGCTCCGAATGGAGCAGGCAACCTTGATCTTGGAATAAGAAATTTGGTTGCAGTAGAAGGGTCCATTGACCGGGCCCTTTAGCTCTAGAAGCATCCCAAAACAATCCTGTTGGGGCCAAGCCAGTGCTACCAGGATGACCCATGCTTTGTCCCTCTTTGCCTTTAGATGGACTTTGTGAATAAAATGTATTGGCAGGAAGGCATATATGAGGCTCCCTGAACAGGATAGGAGAAAGGTGTCAGTGATGGAGCCTGTGCTGAGTCCCTGGCAGGAACAGAACTGATAGCATTTTCTGTTGTCCCTGGTGGTGAAGTGATCCGTTTAGGAATAACCCCACCTTTGGAAGATGCTAGTTGTCACCTCTGGCAGGCTCAAGGCTTGTGGACTTTTATGGTCTGATTCCATGTTCAAATGCGGTGCCGAGCTCTCGGGGACAGAGGTCTTCGGTACTGATGTACCTCCCACCAAACCAGCCTGCGGGATCCCACATGGACACCCCGACCACTAAGGTCCTGGCCATTGCCCTTGAGCCAGACCTCTGTAAGCGGCACTGTTCGGAAGCCAGGCATTGGAGCCAGGCTCTGCCTCATCTGAATTACCTCCTCACTTTCCGAGGATGAGGTGCTGCTATCTGACAGCCAAGGCAGTGCCTACTCCAAATATCTCCCAGTCCCATATAGAACATGGTGATATTCTGGTACTGATGAGAGACACAGAAAGCCCGAATGACAGGTGTGACGGGACTGGCTCTTGTCCTTAGGTTTCTTGTCAGGACTAGGACAGTGGGGTCAAGGAGCCAGGGAAATGTGCGAGAAGTCTGGCTACCTGCATCATTCTGAGGACCATTGGCGTGAGCCCGGTCTGTCATTGTCATGGACCTAGAGAGTGTGTTAGCTCCAGGGACCGTCTGTGCACCAATGAACGGTCCCTGGGAGATAGGGCTTGTGAAACAGATCTGTTAGTTGGCATGCCCTTCAATAGGTTAACCACCAGTGCCAAGTCTTTGTGTAAAGACTTGCTGTCCCTTGGTGTCAGTGGCATGGACATTACCAAGAGGTCTTTCATTGTCTGAAAGGCCTCCAGGGTCGATGGCCCCACTAAGTGGCCAGGTCCTCTACCACTAGCCAGGGTTAGTGGGGAGACCAGTGCCAGGGTTGAAGTTTGCAGCAGCGGGAGACCTTCAGAGGTAGGGAAGATTGGTGGCCCAACATGGATCTTGCCTGGTCCCCCTTAGTCTTAGCTGCTGGGGAGTGACCCCACTCAGTGCATGTCTTCTTAAAACTCTTTTTCAGTACCAGGGGTGGCAATCAGTGCTGAGAGGATGAAGAGGGAGCCTGAGAGGCAGTGAATGAAGAGTTTACCATGCTTGGTGCCAAGTCCAATCTGCCAGGCTCTGACACCAGTCTAAATGCGGACTCCATCAGGATGGCCTTAAGATGAATATCCCAGTCTTTCTTAGTCCGTGGGTGAAAACTTTTACAGATTTTGCACCTCTTATGTACATGAGATTCTCACAGACACTTTAGACAACTTTGATGCAGGTCGCTCCTCAACATGGACTTCTTACATGAAACACAGGGCTTAAATCCCCGGGAACGGGATGGTTTATGCAGCTTTATAAATGCTAATAGCTAGACATTTCTGAACTTTCATGCACAGGATATGCATTGCTCAGGAATAAGGATACATATGGGATACCATGAAAAGAGAATCCAAGGTGTTTTTAGTAACATATGTAAAAAAATGAGTTAATTGCAACATGTTCATCTTTAAGTTGAAAGTGTCTCTTTGATAGAAAATCAGTGACAATAAAAAAAGATCTTATTAAGAGAATGCCCAGTTCCAGTCTAAACAGATTTTCAGGTTTTTTCCAGTTCACAGAGATATGAACCTTAGCAATAAATATACAGGTCCACTCTTACTCGATGAGAGTGGTCAGAGCAAAGAGGTTGTCAGCACATTGTAAGAAAGGGCCCAATCACAGGAAGGAGTGGAAATTAGAAGAGAATTGAACAGCTGATTTGAGAAGACCTGACATTAGCTTATTTATTTGCCTGTTATTTTATTGCTTTTATTTTTCTTTTACGGTCATGGCTGCCTGTCAGTAAATCACGGTTTCAAAATATATGGAATAAATTATTTTTCTGCCACCTCCTATAGGTAATATTTATCACTAAAGGATTTTCTTCCTTGACAGCCCAAGACATGCATATTTTCCTTTTATATTAACAGATGGCATACGTCAGGTGGTAGACATCAAAAAGCTGAGACCATATGAATTATCACAGTGACAAACTAGTAAACAAATTGTCTTAAATCCATTGTTAGAGCTTCAACCTCTAGACAGACCTTTTTAGGAATGCTGATGGTGAGTGGGAAGTTTTGGAAATGATGACAATAGATTAAGGCAACAATGATTTGATCCCCTTTTGATTTCCACAACTGGGATTTGGGGGGAAAATGGGGGGCAGGACTGTTATTAGATGGTGTTTCAGAAGGGAAATTATTATAGAACTTCTGTTTTAACTATGTTATCTGCTACTAGCTGGTCTGACTTACTTTTGAGACATCATCCTTTGAGTTTGCTGATGTTATCCATTACTGTCTGGGTCTGACTCAGCACTTTATTTTTTAGACCTTTCAGACTGTACTTAATCTGAAGGGTTACTTGCAAAGTCATCAGTTTGCTTGTTTCTCCTGCTGCTTGTTATAATGCAGTTTGAAAGGCTATACAGAAACTGTGCGTATTTAATCTTAAACTCTCCAAGTCCCTCTCATTCTGCCAAACTTGTTAACACATCTCTGGTGAGGTCGGTGGGGCTCAGAAATGAAGGAATCCCTGTGCCGCCTCCCCAGATTGATGGGAACAGGGGCACCCCTTAGTCAGTGGTTCTCAACCTTTTGCAGGTTGACACACACCCGGCAGCATATCACGACCCTACAAGACACACCAGCCCACCCACCCCGGGCCAAATCCAGCCATCTCCCTCGCTCTCCATGACGCACTTACCACTGTGCGGCGACACAGTGTTTGAGAACCACTGCCTTAAGGGATCACACCTTGGGGCACAATTCCTCAGGGCAACTGTCCATTGACTCCTCAGAAGCCTGGGATCCCTCCAGAGCCCTGATTTTAACCCTCTGACCTCAGGCCAGTTATTGACTTCAGTGATCAGCTGGGGCCTGAGTCCAGTGACTTTCCCCTTCCCCCTTCCATCGGGCAGGCTTCGACCCCCGCCTCAGGAGCCGTGTACAGAAGGGCTCTGCTCTGCTCCGGGACACAACAGTTTCCTGCAGCCCCCAGTGGCGCGCGGCCGCTTTTTGTCTCGCCGCTGAGTTATTTCCGGCCTCTCTCGGGGGCGGGACAGTTAGCCGTGGGGGCAGGGGCCGCTACGCGCCTAGGGCCGGGTGGGTCCGGTGGCCCCCCCACTCCAGCGCCCCCCTGCAGCAGGCTCCCTCCTACTCACCGCGCGTCGGCCGCAGAGGGAGTCTTTTGGGTTCAGTCAGCTCCGGAGCCCCCGGCCCCGCTGCTCTTGCTACAACCGGCCCCGAGTTTGTTTTTGATCAACTGATAACCTCTCAGCCAATCAGGTCCCTCCTTCTTCGGAGACGCCAAGTTCGCTGTCCAATCGCTAGACGCCGTGCTACACGGCGCCGGGCGCCATAGAAACGGCTAAACGCCGCCGCTGTTGCCATGGCCACGGCAACGCGCCGGCGTCTCCCTGGGCTGGGACCCGAGCCCCGAAAGGGAACGCAGGCCCGCTGGATCCTAGGAGCGAAGCGGCCCTGACAGCGGGGGATGTCGGAGGGAGTGAGGCTGCAGCGTAGCCTGGCCCGGCTGCCTCAAGGTCCCTTTCCCCACCGCCACTTGCTCTTTCCGAGACGTCGCTTCGCGCCAATGGAAGCCGCTGAGCAAAGGCATAAAAACCCCACTAGGTCTCGAAGCAGCATTGCGGGGTCCGCTTTAATTCGTTCTTGTAACTCTTATTGCCTTTAACTACAGTCAGGCCCCGGCCCTGCAAGGAGTTACCTTCTTTTCCATTTCCATACAGTTCTTTCACGCAGTAATTAAACCTTAAAGAGGCAAAAGTTAAAAAAAAAAAAAAAATACATGCTGAGTTCAAATGATTGGCTACAGAACCCTGCAACTCACACAATGAGCAGTTCCGGCCCCACCAGAAACATTTATTGCCCTTCAGCAGCTTATAGGTTTTCATTGATTTCCAAATTATAAAGAGGCTACAATTAAATAATTTTTTGTAATGGAAGGTGGTGGTATGGTTTTTTTAAAAAAATGATTGAAATTTATTCTATACAATAAATCAGAAGCAACCTACCTTACCTGACAGCTACAGTTTTTGACTATTGGATTGGAAATTTTGGATTTCTTTTAACACACCTAATCCAATTTTAATTGACAACACACAATTTGGACAATTTCTAAATCTGGTTAGAAAGTCATAAATTTAATACTTACAGAATGTCACAAAGTATAGACTAATTCTGGCACACTGACAGCAGAACAAATATATATCATTTGCTGAGATACTTAGCATTTGTCTACACATGGAATTATTCTAGAGTAGCTAGCTATTCAGGAACAGCTATTCCATAATGTGTGCACACAGGGAGCAGTTCCAGAATAATTTTCTTGTGTGGACAAATATAGCACACACCCCATAAATCAGAAAAGCCAATTACTACAACTGTTAGCAGATGCAACTCATGATTTTTCAAGGCTCTCTTTCCCCTTACCAGAGACAGACTGGAATGATTTGAAGCCAGTGCCAGTAAGCCTGCTCTTGACATTTACATATTTGAATAGAAGTAGAAATTAAAACAATTAATACGATTCAGTAGATTTTTATTGCTTTTGCCAACTTTTTAAAACATTACAAAAAAAATAACTTTTTTTCTAATCACAATTAAATTACAAAGTCTGGATCTTTCACATTAAAGACATCAAAGAATTTTATGTTCTTTATACAAACTTACAACATTATTTCTACATTTGCAATAATGTTTAACTTGCTTTGGGTTTTATTATAAAAGTAAAAGCATCACTTTTATTTAGAAAAGCAGTCATAAAAAGCTGGAACTGAACTATGTAATTATTTCTCAAGTGGCCAAATATAATAAAGACTACAATTAAACATTTTGTTCAGATAAATGTGCTGAACATTGGAAGACACATAAAAACAATGTGAACCATGTACCAACAATAGAAGGGGGGAAAATGGTTATAAATGCCATGTCATCTCTTACCAATAAGTCATTATTTATAAAAACTCTGGATATTTGACACATTGCTCCAAGAACTCCAAATAAGTGTCAACATGTACTAAATTCAGTATGAAAGAGTATTTAGGTTAATGTCAATTCCAACTAAAAGTTTTTCCTATACTTGACAATTTTACTAAAAAAAAGTTACAAAACAAATTTATTTTTTAATTAAAATCACTAGGCAAATTTATTTTGCATTGAGAACACTATTTTTCATAGACTCAAAGCTGCATGCCTGCAGTCTTACATTTATTTTCTATAAAATAAATTACTGTTGATATAAACAAGCCACCCATCACACATTAGTACTATGCTAGATAATGGATGTGACTGAGAGGAGCAATTTTAAAATATTAAATTACTAATCATATGAAACAAAAGCAAATTAGAATCAACATGTGGTGTTAATGCCTACAAATTCTAAGTTTGTGAATTAAAAACAACATGAACCAATTAAATATGGTATTAAGAGAACTTACGTACACTATATAACCCTTTAAAATGGCACTGGGTCTGTTACATTACACCTTTTTATTACAATTATATTTTATAGTACTTTAATTGTGCCTTTACAAAGGGCAAAAGTTGTAAAACTACTGTATACGGAAATCAATGCATTTGAAATGAGAGAGAAACTGGGAGAGATTTTGTTAAACATGAGAGAAATAGTTAATGTGTTTGGCTGAAAAAAATTACTAGTGCACTAAATTCTGTCCTACAAGTTTTGTGATAGTAAACTTAGCAACCTGGATTTGTATTTTTCGCTAAAAACATGTAAGGGATTATACAACTGCAAATTAAAACAAAGAGGAAAATACAATTAACTTGGGCACATTTAAAACAGAATTAAAATGTGTTTCTTGCAATACATAAAAATACTAAAAATTAATTTTTGTAAAGTTAATGTTTAAAAATTACTGCTTTGTAAATGAAATCTTTTAAGAGATATTTGAATTGAGTGGTCAAAATTAAGACCTATATTTTATGTAAACATACATCTTTATAAATAAATTAAAAAGGACCAAAGGAGGGATTTCCTGAGGTGACTCTGCAGCCAGATACACAGTAGCATTAAAATCCACCCCTGGCACACAAGGCATCTAAAAAAGTGCAGGGCTGTTTATTTCATTCTGCTGTTTGTTAGAATGGAATCATATTGGCTTAATTTTAAATTTTACCCCAAGGTAAATCAGTGCACAGTAATTATCACTGCTCAATTAAAACTATTAAGGGAACATTTATATCTACATACAGTAAACTATGTCTTTCACTATTTTATACTATACATGATTTTTTTAAATGTAGAGAAGAAAAAAATATTTTTTTTAGTTAAAAATAAGCAGTAAATTACTTAAACAGAAGTTACCACTAGGTTTTTATGCACGTAATACCGGGTCTGATTCTGGTGTCCAGTGGTTAAAAGTGTGAACATAACACATTATTAACCAAGAACATTGGAACAAAATGTAAACAACTTTGCAAATAGTGGTATTTCTGGCACTGATTAATTATTTACATTATTTAAGAGAATGAAAGGAATACTGTGATTCTAAGAGGATTTCAAATTTTTACTTTAAATAGAAAACCACTTCAGTAAAGAAGCCAAAACTTATTAACCCTTTGGCAACCAGATGCAGAATGTTTAGTGTCCTGGAAACCTAAACTCTGACATTGAAGGGTTATAAAATCACAAGACCTGTATCTCTTTGGGACTTTGGAAATTGTTATGCAGTTGTGAACAAGGAAGAATAAAATGGTAAAGGAAGACCAATAAGTAAAAAAAGCACTGTGGATAATGTTATATACACTGGCAGAAGAGTTTTTATTTTCTTTCCTGGCTATCTCAGAAGGAAGCTGCTTAACAGTCAATAGCTGATTTGCAAACATGGACATCATTCTTTCTTTGTGAGATTTGAGGAGTATTTGCGAGAGACAGCCATAATTCAAGTGTATATCTTATTTCAACCAGAGGAAAAAAGCATGTTCCCTAAAGGAATATATGTTCACCTTAAAGAACAGGCCATACCAACACCCAGGAATGAAGAAACACCTGTATCATAACCTGACTCAATATTAGTCAAACTGACCATGCAGACTACCTGATTTTGCTCAGACTTCAATGATTTTTGTGATGTCAGTTTGCATAACATTGCTTTATATTGCTGTTTGTGTCAAAAACTTATTCCCCTCCCCCTTGGAATTCTCCACCCTATCCTCATCAGCAGCACCATTGTATTATATCATGATTACAATTAAAGGGAATGGTAATCTATGTAAATTTTAATTTTTTTAGTATACCTTTAATGCCACTTGCAACATTTCCACCATACCCACTTCTTATTTTTAGCTTTATGGTAAAATTATCCTCTCTCTCAATTAAAGCTGGACAGCGCCCAACTCCATGCTGAGTAATATTTTCAAAAGGATTCTGCCTTGGCCTAATTCTGCTTGCTCCCTTTAAAGTTAATGAGACCTTAATCACAAAATCAAAAGTAAAACTCTCATTAACTAACTTCAACAAGAGCAGAGGTAAGCCAAATCTGAGTGCTTTTTAAAATAGTGCTCTCTATTTTTAATATATTTAAAGCTATTATTATGGGCCTAGCAAATGCTGTTATCAGATCAAAATTTAGATAACTCATTTGAGAAAATAAAGTAAATCCAACCCCTCACCCCAAGAATAAGGCAAAGTATATCAACAGTGAAAACAACAGATCAAGATATTGATCTTTACATATAATTATAACATTGTCTCAAATACAAGCGCTCACACTAAACATTGCAGGGTTTGGAGATACCAGTACAATAACTTGTAATAGATCAACTGCATTCTCAGTGAACTATCTAAACCTCTGAGGGCCCCCAATAAATCAAATTTACTTTAATATATAAATATTAACTTCTTCAAATTTGCTTTACAGCATTAAGATTCATACCAATTAAAATAAATATTTTTTTTTTAAAATTAAGGTTAGTATGCTACCAAATATGCCCTTTTCAACAGAAAGGATCATAACTGTAAACACAAAACCCAAAGTAATCTGTAATCCATAAAATACTGATCATAAAGCGATAAATGAAAAGAAGAATTAAGCCTGATTTAAGAAAGAGACATTCTGATGAGGACAAGAGATGCTGTCAAGGCTCCAGTCACCTCTCTGAGCATGTGGGTCTTCCATTAATGTCAATGGAAGCTAGGCATGCACAGGGAGAAGGGAACACATCTCTAAGAGTTCAAGACTATAATGTAATGAGCATTAATAAATAGTTATTAACCAAACCAAATACATATTGAATTATTTCTGTTATAGATCCACTTTACATTAAACATTGAGCTTCCAGAAATACCAAATACTGATCTGAGATTAAAACTATATTTAAAGAGGACCCGTATTGCTATTGAATAACATCATAAGATTTGAAGAATAATTTTTTTTTAAAGGGGGGAATGGAAAAGCACTATATATATTTTAAGGGCTACATAACATATCAGTTTATGGCTGAATGGCCATTGCCATGAAATATTAATGACAAAATCCAGAAAGAATATCAGCATATAGTGGGGGAAAAGTAAAAAATGCAGTTTACATAATCACCCATTAACACATTTGTTCTATGGAAAAGGAATACTCTGTGCTTTCCCTGCAAAAAAAAAAAAAAATCTCAAATGTAAATGCCTGTACTGAAAACAAAATTCTGTAGCACAAGAAGTGACAACATAGAGGTATAACAACATTTTAAGTAATGTGGACCAGTAATTATCAGCAAAAGCTGATTTGACATTTATGCACATATTGATTTCCAAAAAGAATATCCATTCATTTCAATCTTCCTATTTAAAAATGAAAATAAAATTTCCAATAAAATAAATATTTGAAGAGTGATCATCACCCATCTTACTTGTATGAACATCTCATTGTACATGTATAGTATCTACAGTGCTAATAACTGCAGAATCAAATGTATGATACTTCTTAAAGAAACATGAATATCACCTTTCCATGGTATGATATCCTACAGTGATATATACATATACAAAACACACACACACACACACACACGTCCTCTTGATTCAGTTCTATAATGATGTTTCAGCATCCACATACTTCATTACAGATGAATCTTCCACGTTTATTTTCACACTTTCAGGTTTCTCAGGGCTGTTGAAAGCAAAGAAAGTTGTTATTCTCCAAACAACTGACAAAAAGATTAAGCTACACTCTTCCAAACTTTAGCATGTAGAATCCAAAGTTTGTGAGATTTTTATATATGGATATATTTATAATAAAAATCTCATACACACAGTATAATTTTGAAAAAGGAAGCCAGCAAACATACAAATAAAATCTTGCATGCCATTCTGCTCTTGCATTCCAATACTGCCATAGTAAGATTCTCGTGAACTTTAAGTGATAAACTTAAGCCCTATCAGAATATGTGTTTGGCCATTTAAATGTATTGATGATAAAATGTGTATCAAACAAGAGTACCTACGTAATTTCATTATTCTGGAGGACATTCAGTTTTGTTAATTCTATGGAAGTGAGAAAAGCTCTAAGTGGGCGGTGGAGTGAGAAGGAGCAGTGAACGAGAAACATTTGTCATAAAATCAGTGTCACTTAGATATTTTTGATGAATTAGTACATGTCTACATTTATCTATATCAATCTGAAAACTCTTATTTTGTTTTGTGAACACTATCTTGATTGTAAAACTGCACTGTGTCTGCACTTTTGCTTTTTAACCTCCACATTGGATTGGAATTCCAAAAGATGTCTGGAGAGCAGAGCGCTAACAACAGAGAACTATCAGGAATTGTTTACCTAAATGGTCTTTTATTCAAATGAAAGACCTTGTGAACAATGAGCTGGCTATCATCCAGCATAGTCCTTTCTCAGGCTATGTACACACAATCACTTTATTGCGCGGTAAGGCTCCTTACCACGCAATAAAGCAAATAGCGTACACACGATCAATTTCTCTGTTGCGTGGCAACACCCTCTTGCCGTGCAACAGTTAAACCACTCAAAACGAGAGTGGTAGCATTATCGCGGAACAGCTGTTCCGTGGTAATGCTCGTGTGTACTCATTTTGCGGCTCCCCAGCTCAGTCCAGGGGTTCGGGTGTCAGCAGGCGCTGCAGGCGGCGCCTGCTGACTACCGAAGCCCAGGAGCTGAGCTGGGGCGCCCCCAGCTCAGCCTCGGGGCTTTGGATGACAGCGGAGGCTGGCAACGCAGCCCCCGTTGCCACTGGAAGCCCTGCAGCTGGGCTAGGGGGCTGGCTGTGGGCAGTGCATGGTGGGACAGGTGCCCACCATGCACTGCTCTTCTTTCGCAAAGGAGCATTCACACGGTGAATGCTCCTTTGCAAAAGAAACAGCACGTGTGTACACAAGAAAGCGCTATATTGATAGCGCTTTCCTTGTCCCGCAATAAGTTATTGCGGGACAAGTGTTCTCGTGTGTACATAGCCTCAGGTAGGCCATAATTAAGCAAGAGATTACCTGATAAGAAACTTCAAGCACCCCAGAGTTGTCATTTAGCAGAGAGAACTGAAACTTTATAAAAGGAAGGGGTATTTCAATGGCCTTTTTGTAAGGAACAAGAACCAGAAGGCAATCTGTGCAGTCAGAGAACTGAGGAAGGATCCTGGGCTCCCTAGGGCTCTCAAGGTGGTGAAGAAATTGAGGGTGGGATTTGAATGCAGGTATTTTTATTTTTCCTTAAATCTGTCTCTCTCCTGTGACTGGGTTACTTGCTTTCACTGTCTCATTGTGCCTGAAGAGGGAAACAGTGAACTGTACACTCCCCAACTTCAGTGGAACTCTCGCTGCTAGTTTCTGTGCCTATGTATCTGGACTGTGAAGTGCCACCTCTAAAGGAAGAGGGCCAGACAAAGGAGTGCGCTTAAAGAAAAAGAGACAATGTCTAATTTCTGCTCAGACCAACCAAACCTTGAACAAGTGGGATCCAGTGGGGGCAGACGAGGATGACTAACATTTATTTACTAAAAACATATTCTAGACGTTAGAATACCCAATGGGAAAATTATCCCTTTTCAATGGAAAGGAGAAATTTAAGGTTTGCTGTAGGAAAAGGGGGTCTACTAGTGTTCTGAGCCTACTGTCTATTACACTGATCAATAATGGCCTCATTTCCTTGTATTTCCTCAGCTGTCTATCTCCACCTTTTGTGTCATCTTCTATTTGGATTGCAACCTGTTTGGACAGGGAACATCTTTTTGTTCTGTGTTGGTGCACCGGGCACAATGAGGTCCTAGCGGCTATGACGACGGTGATGGTAACAACAACAAAATATATTTTAGCTGTTTGAGACCTGCAGAAATGTCTGGAGGGGAGAAAGAGGAGGACAGCTCATGTGTAAGTTATCTCCTCTTCCCGCAGAGATTGTCAACTACTAATTCTCAGGAGTCATTCTTCTACATAGCATGGAAAATGAAAAGTTACTCCCTAAAGAAGTTCCAGAGGGGTAGCTGTGTTAGTCTGTGTACAGCAAAAGCAATGAGAGTTCTGTGCCACCTTAAAGACTAACACAGTTCTTCAGGCATAAGCTTTCATGGGCTCCAACCCACATCATCAGATGCATGAACATACTTTTTGGTTAGTATCAATACCTTGCACCTGACAAAGTGGGTTGGAGCCCACAAAAGCGTTAGTCTTTAAGGTGCCACAGAACTCTCACTGTTTTTCCCTAGAGAAGAATAACTCATTTACAGATTTCCTAACAGGGACAGAGGCAGAACAATACACAAGAATTTAAAAATGCTTCCCACTGGCAATGTAAATGGAGTGTGTTGTGTTACCTCCCACTTTCCTTATCTAAGCAGTCTCTGTGGTTTTTCCTCCCTTCAATCTGACTGAGATTCAGCCAACTAAGGAAGAACTTGCAATGGGATACTGGGAAAAAAATCACTCAGCATTTAGTTTCTATTAGGCACCTGTTCCCAGGGATGAAAACAGGTTCCATATGACAAAGAGGCTGCTAGTCATCACAGAGTATGCACAAAGAATTCATTGCAGCATAAAGACCTAACTTTTCCAGTATGTCATTTCAATGGTTTTATCTCCACTGAATAAACAAAGTTAAAATTAGATGCAAGTTTTGGTTATTGAAAGATTAAAGGCAGAGAAGAGAAAGAGAGAAAAAGATCATCACCAAGGTTTTCCAAATCTGAAATATCCCTTGAAAATAAGATGTCAATATAAATTCTGCCATAGATTTTCAAGGTATAGAAAATACATTTTAAAAACCAATTATTTTCATAGCCAAGCACTGCTAAACAAACAAAACTGCAGTTAGAAAATGTGTAAGTGAGTAATTATAGCTACCTCAGGTTAGCTCTGGTTACTTTGGCATTCTCAGTATTCATGGCAAGAGCCTTCCATTGTGCAGTTTTGGCCATTTCATCTGATATGTTTACAACTGAGGGATCAATGCTAAAGAATAAACACACTTTTTGGTTAGTACTCAATGCCTTGCAAAAGCATTAACTTTGTCATCCATACTGTTCATATCAGTAGTGCTTTCAGTTATCATTTACATAGCCACAAGAAAAAATTATCCCATACTGATGCAGTTACACAGAAATTTAGAACTCCAAATCCTGGATGGTTTCCCACGTCATAGCAGCTTAGAAATGTCTTTGATAAGAGATGAAGAGATGTTGTTGGCTTCTGAAGCTTCTGAAGGCCTTACACTCATCTTGATGGCATTTCTGTGTTTGTCTATAGGTATGTAATCTTTGAACACAGCATCCCATCAATTCCAAAATTTCAGAGAATGTTCTAGGCATCAGTGGCCAGAACCCTACTGATTTGGGGAAAGAAATGGAAAACCAGAGGGAGAAACAGGATCTCTTGGTATCTCATTAACACATCCATAATTTCATGTACCTCTGTAGATCAAAAGACTGCCCATCAATTAATGCTCTTCCAGCATAACATGCCCGTATCTCCTCTCCACCCAGGCTCCCAATGGAGTTTTACATGTTGACATCCTGACTAACTTAACTCCCAGACTGATACTGTGGGAAGAAACAGGGAGCATGAGGGTGAGCACACAGTCACTGGCATGGGGCAGAATGGGAGCCTGTGATATGAGGAAGGGAGCACATAGTCCCTAGCTTAGGGGAAGGAAGAGCAGACAGAGCCGTTGGCATGGGCACAAGGGAGTGCAGGGTCTCTGGCATGGAGAGAGAGTGGGCAACCCTAGTAAAAGAGGAAGTGTGTGTATGAAGAGCACACAGAACCCATGGCATGGGAAAGACTGGGAGGAGTAGCAGGGAGTCCCTACAACTGAGAGGAATGGCAGTGTGGCACAAAGAGTGGTGGGGTGGAATGCAGAAATGCAAAGAGCCCCAGGTGTGTACCCAGAGCTTGGCCTACAGAAGCTATGATGTCTATGACCTCTTCCCCTAGCATAATATGAATTCAACATTTTATTTTCTCAAATGCGTTTTCCTATAATCTTTCAAAAAATCATTTGGGTTGTTTAGGAATTATGTCATACTTTTTTTTAAAGGCTGATGTCTTTCATAGATCATAATTGTTCTGATCTGTCCTCAAAAAATAATCAGGGAAGAAAGTATAGACACACCAGTATTCTGAATTTGATACATCTAATTTCAGCTGAGATTGAAGTGGACCTATATCACAAAGTATAAAGACCTAAACTGTCGACTTTTTCTGCTGATTCAGTATTTGAAGTCAAGAAATAGTTGCTGAATTGCCTATAAAAATCTAGATGTTGCAAAAATTTAGTGCCCTCCCCTCCCCCCCGACAAGTATTTATACAGACAGCATACAGTGTGTCAGTCAAGTCATTTTTGCTACTTATCCAGCCATCCCCCCACAAGTGTAGTCCCTTTACAGGAATGATTAGGTACACCATCTGATTCTTCACTAGTGTTCACCTTAATATCTATTTATACTTGTTCAATGTGGGTTTGAAACACTACCTGATCAGGATGGTAGTGTTTCAAACCCATTTTCTTCAGATGTGATTCCACATGTAAGACAGTAGAAAATGAAGTTCATTCTAAGCAAGAGAAAATACTGAGCAAGTTATTGTTAATTGTTCGGGTTGGAGTTAAATAGTCTGCAAACTATTTCATATATGCACACTTTTAATTAAAAAGAGCTGTAAAAATTATGATCTGCAAAAGACACTTTTAGATCTCAACTTTCTAAATCAAAGTAGCTGGTAAACGTATGGCTTAGTTAACTATAATTTAATGACACAATGTTTCACTTTATTAGCCATGCATAGTAACACACAAACAATCTATAGATAAGAACTGACCAAAACAGCTTCTTCACCCTGTGAACAGCTGGTCGAAACTGAGTCATCTGATCTGTTCAAGATGGTTATGTGAATGAATTATTAAAATGCAATTTAAAAAAAATAAAATAAAGGAGGATACAACCCCTACATTATATATATAAAAAAAAGCAAGATTTGCTTCAATCCTTTCCCATTCCCCAACCACCAACAGCTAGCTAGAGGAGTCACAAGTTAACATGTAAACTTGTTCACTCAAATATGTCTATTATATTTGTTTAATTAAAGCAAAAAATATATAAATACTGAGTGTAATACAAAGCTATTTAAAACCCCCAAATTTTAAAAAAGCACTAAGTTGTATCATACCTATATTTTAGGGCCTTCACAGGAATCTCTAAGATATTTCCTCCTTCATATGGAAGATGTACAGTTTCACTGTCCACTGTTTGAAGCATTCGCTCTGCTTCCTGCAAGTCACATACATGAAATTACTCAAGATGCAGAAAGAGAAAATAACCCAAGACAAGAAAACTGAGAATTAGGTATTTTGATCAATTCTGTAGGAAAAGAATTATCCATCTCCTTTGAATATTGTAATGGCAGGGGGAAACAGATATTTCCCCCTCCACATTCCCCTCATCTACCCTTAGTGAAATAATCTTTAAAATAAACAAGAACCTCTGGAATGGTTAACACATTACAAAAAGTAACTGTCCCTGTTCACATATTCTCACTTTCTAATCAACTGATGTGAATGGGCCTCATCTACCCTAACTGAACTGACTTTGCTAACACTTGCCTTCCTTCACCCTGGCATGCGTATAAATACCTCTCAACTATAGTTTCCACTTCATGCATTTGATGAAGTGGGTTGGAGCCCACGAAAGCTTATGCCCAAAGAAATGTGTTTGTCTTTAAGGTGCCACAGGACTCAGGTTGTTTAAGAACCCCTAATGATATATTTGAAAGGTTTTTTGGGGAACTGGCTCTGAGAAGGCTAGTTTAAGCTGACGTTTTAATGGGGGAAATTTTATGGGCAAAATTAGTGCTAAATAATAAATAATTTTAACTATAGCCTTGTCGCATATAATGGGTGAAATCCTGGCCCTAGAAATCAATGGAGTTCTGTCATTAACTTCATCAGGGCCAAGGTGTCACCTTCAGTCTCTAGAGAATGGTGAAAATCCCAATACAACCAATATGCAGTGGTAAAAATTGTTTTTGATGCTGAATTTGGAAAATCCACCGAATCACAATATGTATCGAATCCCATATCATTGGTATTTTTATAAATGTCCTATTCTCTCCTTGACTCCTAACAACAGAGATTCTGGCAGTAATTCCTAAGGCAGAGGATTCCAAATGTTGATTACAGTAGGTGTAAAAACCCATGTATACTTAACGTAAACTACTTTCCATTTTGGTTTTTATTTAAAAAAAAAAAAATGTCATGGCAATTACATTGCCAACTTCTGAATACCAGGGCATTTGCTTACGTTTTCTGTAGTAGTTTCCTTCAGCAATTTTTTACTCACTTTTAGCCTTTTGTACACTCACCTCTTTTGCCTTTTTCTTTATGTCATCTTCTTTCTTCTTCTTACTTTCTGGCATAAGGTCATCCAGCCAACTAAGCTCTCGTTTGGTGAAACATAAATCCATGAGCTTACGAATGAACACTAATGCTAGAACCTTACAGGAAATAAGAAATATATTTATATTAATGTTAGAAATATATAGTATATATATAGTAATATATTAACAGCTTCTTAAACCAAGGACAAAATATTTTTTCTAGACATACAAAAGTTACCACATCATAATTTCATAAAAATAAATTCTACTCACTACGAAAAGAATAGATGGACCAATGGAGATAACTACCACAAACCATAAATTTCTATCAAGCCTACAGCTATTCAATTAAACTGATACTTATTTTGAAGAATAAAAGAAATCATAATTTGCTTCCAAAGAGGAGGATTTTTATTAGAACCGTTTTAAAAATCAGCAAATAAACCCTGAAAAGAGCTAATAATACATAGACCCTATTGGAAAATGAATCAATTCCCAAAGATGACAGGACAGAACTTACCATCATAGGGAAAACAACAGCAGCTGCAGAGGCCTTAATCACCCACAAAAGAACTAGACAGGTGAGCTGAACAACTGTGAAGACATGGACCTTCCAGAGTGGTACATAACGCAGGTAGATCAGATCAGGTTGATGTTTGGCAGGCATTCCAAACAATTTTATACGGTCAAAAAACTACATTGAGAAGAAAGTCATCCTCAGTTAATGTTTTTAGCCATGGGAGGATAATCAAAGACACCGGGAATATTGAAAATAAGATTCTTTCATTTTTACAGAGTTCACATGAAATGCATTAATATAGTGAATATTTGATTGAAGTCCTTACTTCTGTAGGATTTTAGAAAATGAATGTCAAAATATTTAAGGATTTCATATTGGTCATAAAGTGCCTAGTGAAAAACCGTATGTCAGAATTTAAGTGTCCTGGAAATAAAAGTAATTATCCAGACTTTATGCTCAATGCATGTTTCTACATCCTACTCTGACATACACTGCACCTTTACTAACACTTCAATAAAATGACATTTTAGTTTCCTTTTCATTTGATGCAAAGCAACTGAATTCAGATCATATTTCCAGTTTTACCCTGAGCACCAGGAATGTTTTCTATTCATAGAAAGAATATTCCAGGCAAAGACAAACTTAGTGTTTTCCTAGTAGCCTTATCAAGCAGAAAATGTTTTCTTAAAATCAGCTTGTTTAATAAAAACAAAACTTGCCTGGATGCCTCTTAGTGAAGATACTCCCATGTAAAGAAAGACACCATATAAAACTGGCATTGGAATAAACTAGAAAAAAAACACAAAGTTAAAAGTTTGCATTTACAGAATCACATAATAAAATATGGCAATCTAACTTAATGGAAAGTGCTTAAGTCATAGAGTTTTTTGTTTGTTTGTTTGTTTTTAAGTACCAGGTTGATACACATGGAGTTTGAAGTCCTTTATTTATCCAGAGGATAAACATGGCATATGGCAGCAACAGGGAAAAGGAATAGGTTTGCCACTGTGCTTCATCCATGTTCTAAATAAAAGAGTGCCTCTAGGATTAAGAAAATAGCTCAGTCTGCATGTCCAGTCAATCCTTGGCCTATCTGAGGCTGCAACCTGAATGCCAGTTAATGCAAAATTAGTTAGATTATGTAACATATCTATCTGCTAGGAAACGGACTGAGATCACCAATTTACTTCACACAATATACCATCATATATTTACTTTTGGTCACTAATCTGGCTTACTAAATGAAATGAAAGGTCACTATATTCTTCTGAACGATCCAGTTCTTCAGATTATGCGATGCCAAATTTTGCTCTTATAAAGGATTGTTTTAAAGCCAGCAAAATCAATGGGAGTTTTTCCCATTGACTTAATGAGCCTCAGATCAAGCCTTTATATTCTATATGTACCAATGAAGAGTATTGTATAGGCCAAGGTTGATTTTGCTCTCCAGTTGCCTAAACTAAAGGGCTATAAATGCTCTGAAGACTCTGAGGACATATATGTGCATCTTAGAAGGCGAACTGCTGCAACTAAGTTTGACCATATGTTTCCCTGAAACATACTGTGCCAGACAACACAAAATCATGCCCAAGCCATGTTCATTATATGTGGAGGGGTGGCTCATAGTGAGGATATATGCTATTAAACAGACCTACTAAGAAATTTCACTGATGTTGAACTTCCCTACTACAGTAGAACCTCGATTATCCGGGTTAATGACCGGCGCCCGTGAGCCGGATAATCAAAAAGCCCGGATAATCGAAGCTCCTGCTGGTAGTTCTGCAGCTGCGCGAACCGGTCGGCTGCGGTAGGGGGCCGGCTCCGATTCGAGCCGGCCCCCCAGCACAGTCCAGGGGTTCGGGTGGCCGCAGGAGCTCCGAGGGAGCTCCTGTGGCCACCCGATCCCCCAGCTCTCATCAGGAGCTGCGGCGTTAAGCCGCCGCAGCTCCTGCTGAGAGCCGAGCCCTGGGGCTGAGCTGGGGGGTCGGCTCGAATCGGAGCCAGTCCCCCAGCACAGTCCAGGGGTTTGGGTGGCCGCAGAACCTCCGAGGGAGCTTCTGCGGCCACCCGATCCCCCATGGTTCCGATCCCGGTTAACCGAATGTACGGTTAATTGAGGACCAGATAATCCAGGTTTCACTGTACTACATTTAAACAGGCATTAAGAAATAAATACATACTTTTCATCAATACATTGAACAAAAGCACAACAACTTACAGCCAAGTGTAGCCCGGGGGATAGGGGAAATGGAAGCAAAAGAGAAAGAGAACAGCCATCTAAATTTTTAAAAAATTAGGTTGAGTATTGCACAAGGCATGGAAATTGAACTGAGTTTCATAAGAACCAGGCATTAAATGTGAAAGGAATATTATAAATCAGATATTCTTCTGCATCTTTACTTCTCTACAATACTCCAGTAAGAGTTTTAAGATGATTTTTTTTTTTAATGTTTCCATTGATAGTGCCTTTGTGACTTGGTGGCTTTTCCACTGGTAGGATTGCTCAATTTGGATATTTTCCTATAATCTAATTTAAACTTGTTATTTAGGACCATTATATATTATAACACACATGGTCAACCTCTAATACTTAAAAGTGTGGTTCTATTATGAAAAATTACTACATAAGAGTGCATATTGCTTATTTCAGTGAGAAAAGTTTTTACTTCTCTACTCCTTTCAATCCTGCAGAATCAATACAGGTAAGAGAAAATGAGCATCATTCCACTCACACTTATGCTCAACTGAATTGATTTATTACGTTCCAACAAGTTACAATTACAAAAAGCCATATGAAAAGCGCTGGCCAGAAAACAAGAATTCTGTTTCATGAAAAATGTTGGGATTTTAACATTTGTTTTCATTCCATGTCAGAACAAAATCAAGACTTTAAAAAAAAAATTATGGAAAAAAATAATCAGATAATAGTCTGGTAGTTAGGGAATTCACCCAGGATGTGGGACACTCATTCAAATCCCTGCTCTGTCTGATTCAGGATTTCCCATATGCCAGGCAAGTACCCTAACTACCAGGCTATTATCTATTCTAGATGAAGATCTTTTTCTCGTTCTCATTTTCATCAAAATAGATGGATTTCAGCTAAAAGTTCTGGTTTCATCAAAAAATTCCTGGCCATCTCTATCACTGAAAGCACTGAGAGAAAAATTTAGAAATAATGCACAGATGTAAACTGAAGCCCTAATCTGACCTACAGAACCTTTATTAAGCATGGTGATACATAGTAGAGAAACGATTGGGGATGATACTCCAATTCCAAAGTGAGTTTGCAAGATCAATGGGTAGACAAAACATATTAGTGTGTGTGAATAGTGAGAACACAGCATATGTAAACATGAAATCCCACAATGCTATTTTAGAGAGTCATTTTCCTGAGAAATGTACTTTTAATCTTTCTCTGACTTTATATTATTGCCATTCAAGCAGATGTATAAAGCTATAGTACATTTCTTTTTCCTTCATTCCCTTAGCTGCATTAGAACCACAGACCTGCCACAAGTTAACCAGGACGTAGAAAACTGAAAAATAACTAGTCAGAAAAGAGTCTTTAAGTAATCAACCATTTGAGATAAGGGTTATGAGAAATAAATACTCATTCCCTATCTTCTTATGTCCTTTTTACTCTCATCTCCTCCATCATTTCTATTAAGCTATTTCAAATATTTATTTGCATAAAGACAACTCTAAAATGAAAATGGGATTTCTTTTATTTAGTATATTAAACTTGCTTATTTTATCTAACAATAAATAATGATATTAAACTATAGAATATGATATGTTTTGTAATAATCATTATCTCTTACCTTTAAAACAGAGGTCATGAACACAGACAGGCCCATCAGAACAAATATCATTAACCCAGTCACTCGTTGCTCCCGGATTCCCAAGAATTTCGGTTGCTCTCCTGGGGCAGAGCAATCAGATTCTACTTTTAAGCTATTGACGTGACTTATAGAAAGGACCGTTGCAGCCACAAACCAAGGCAAGCCCATTATAGAACATATCCCCAACATAACACCAACCACGAGCAGATCAAGATGATAGCCACAGCCTTTCTGTAAAGTCAAGTAAAGAAATTAGTTCCCAGCAAAAATGAAAAATTGCATACATAAAAGATTTATAAACTTACAGTTCCACACCAAATTACTAAAAATAGACTATAGATAGATTAGAAGAGTGCCTGCCACACACATAGCCATGTATTTTATTACTAAATATAAATAGATCATTTAGTAGCTGCACCTTAGTTTTACATTTACAGATTTAACTACAGCAGGTTAGACAAATACCTGTCAGGGTTGGTCTAGATAATACTTAATCCTGCCCTGAGTGCAGAGGACTAGACTAGAAGACATCTTGAAGTCCCTTCCAGTTCTACACATTTATCAGAGATGTCTAACTCATTCAGTGTGGCGGGCCGCATTGGAGGGTGGGATACCTGATGCGGGCCAAAGTGTGTCCGTGTGCACTTCCTGACTCCTTTCCCTTCCCGGCACAGTACCACATGGGCTCCTTGACCCCGTCTCCTTCCACGCACAGGGCGGCATGGGCTTCCCTTTCCCTGCCCCAATCCTGCAGGCTCTCCGACACCATCCCTTTCCCCTGCCCTGCAGGCTCCCCTTCACTGCGATGGCTCCCAACCCTTTCCCCCACTGTGCAGCTCCTGGACCCCTTCCGTTTCCACTTCCCCTGCCCCGCAGGCCCAGCTTCCCCTACTGCATGTGTTGTGGGCTCCCTCCCTGACCTCTTTCCCTTCCCTGGCCCTGCATCTTATAGGCTCATCGACACCCCTCCCCCACCTGGATCAAAGGGGCTCTATCCAGCCCCTGGAGTCAGTTCGCTGGCCAGGTCATTCCCCACCCTGGGCCACGTGCCTGGGTGTGCGCAGGGCAGGAGATTTTAAAAGGCCCTGGCCAGCTCAAGCTCCCAGGCACAGACGTCTAAAATTTCTGCCCAGCTAGGCACCAAGATTCAAAGCAAGGCGCCCAGCTTGGATGCCCCCAACTGCTGGAAAAAAATGCTGAGTAAAGGCACCTGTAATTTTTACTTTTCGCCTCCAGAGGGCGAGCCTCCGTTGCATTTCTGTTGCAGAGGCGCGCCATCTTCTGACGAAAAGTAAAATTGCAGGCTCTATGCAGAGGGAGTTGTTAAATCAGGGGTAACGGATAAGAGCTCTTGGCAGCAAAGGCGGGCCACATTCGGCCCGCAGGCCATTAAGTTTGACACTCCTGCTTCTTTGATTCTGTGACTGTTTACAGCTACGTAGCCTATTGGGAGACCACTGAACAAGTTTCCTTTGCAATAAATTAACTTACATGCTTACAAATGAGTTTAAAATATATTAGAAAATGGAAAAAAGATATCACCTTCAACTTATGCTCCTTTCTGTTTATGATTACTGCTGTGATTTGCTGATCCATGAAAATTAGAATAGTACAGAGTAATGCGGGAATAGCAGCTACCAAGAGTGTCCACCAAGGATTACCTCCAAGAGGATCGATGAACCATCCTCTGTCTTTTCGAGTTGGCTGGAAAACAAATTTGAATAATAGGAATGAAAGTCAATAAATGCCTGCTATACTGAACTGGTCAACTCGATTTAAAGAGACTTTTTTTAAAAAGTCATTCAGAATTTTAAATTAATCAAAATAACTTGAACTGAGGTCAAGTTATGTTACATTAGTTCTCTTGCACAGTGAAGAGGTCACCAAATGCATTGTGTGTCTCTAGGATGTTGTATCCTGAGACAAATCTAGGGTGTTACAGGGCAGGATGTATGTGAGGGACAACTGTTGATGCTGATCAGTCAATGTTTTAGATCTTCTGGGGGCCTTCTCCTTCCTTCTTTTACTGAGTCAGAGTCTAGGATTAGTCTCATAAGGAAACTGGAATGCTTCAGAGCAGATGACCATACTACTTTAGAGCGGTGGTTCCCAACCTTTTGTCTGCCATGGCACACCTCGATACCCTTAATTATTCTGAGGCACACTGCCATATAGTCTCCAAATAAACTCATGAATATTCATGAGCCAAGCCAGAACTCATTGAGTAGTTTTTCAAAGAATTCTGTGGCACACCTGCTCAGGCCCAAGGGCACACCCGTGTGCCGTGGCACACTGGTTGGGAAACACTGCTTTAGAGTGTTGGGTGATCGTTTAAGGTAGTGGGAAACATTTAATTAGACAAATGGATCTCTTAATTCAACTTGAATTTGTCCATTTGTCAAACTTTTTGCCATGCTTCATTTGAATGATATCCAACTTTTTTTCAGTCTTGACACTGAGAGGTCATGTTTCAGTCCCATAGGTCAGAATACTAACCATCAAAGCATTATAAATCCTCAGCATTGTGTCTCTACTTATCAGCATGTCTGGTTTATGAAGGGCATTCTTGATGAAGTGCTCCCTTACTGACCGTGCTTTTGCAGAGTGGGCTTCAAGTTGTTTCTCAATGTTAGCAGAGGAGAGGTAAGTGAAATCACCAACAATCTCAATTGGCATGATCACCCACTAAAATGCTAGAGCCTGCAGCATTATCAAAATTGCTGATTATAAAAAGTTTGTCCCGATTAATTTTCAGGTCAATTTTTACTGCTGGACTTTAGGTGCTGCAAGTAGCTTGTCCACTGATTTGATAACCAGTGCTATGTCATCAGCAAAACTGGTGTAGATGAGGATCTTATCCAGGCTAACACCTGAATATATTCACTTGGTGTACTGCAGGAGTACTGCAATTAGCTGCTAAGTGTGCATTATTATAACATATGAGGGTGTGATTTATGTGAAAAAGAATTTAGCATGACAGAACAATAATAATCCTTTCCATTTTCTTTGGCTTCTACACATGTCTCTTGAGAAAGGTTTCATATTGTCCAGTGAACTAGAACAACACACAGCAAAAAAGATCTTTTATTAGATGAGAATTAGACCCAGAATAGAAAATGCAGAGAAATTAAAAATACAATCAATTAACAACAAAAAATCATCATGGAAAAAAACTGGGTGTATTATGGGCGTATTATTTCTCTGCATACACAAAAAATGTCTTTTTCCATATTTAATGTGATTTTTTTCATTTTTCCTCTATTCAACTACCCACAAAATTCCAGATCATTTAAATGGACATGGTTTTGTTTCTTACTTCAAATTTCTCAGGAACATGAAGTTTAGGAGAAGGAACTCCAACAAGCCAGTCAATCAGAACCATGATCAGTATGGTAAGAAATACAGCAAAGTCACTGATTGTAGAGCGCACCTAGAAGGAAAAAAAAGTGTCTTCATATAAAAGCTGTTTTCACTGCTATATTTCATGCCCATGAAAACAGATAAGTTTTGCAATTTTTAAGTAGTTCAATTTTTTGTAAATGATAGAACAGGTCAGATTTATCCCAAGCCTTCCATCACTGGCATTCCATCTATCTTCTCTCATTCTTATTCTGTAAATTAAAGTGACCTGTGACCATACCCCTATTATCTTATTGTCCACCCTATTAATGGAGGGTAGAATATTATCTAAAATCCTATCCTTGAAGAAGTGATCCTTTGGAGGAAACAAATTCCTTTAAAGGACTTTGGAAGTGCTTGAGTTCCATTAGCCTTAGAAGAACCACCAGACCTCAGAAACAAATCCCTCGCTCCAACAAGATACATGTTCCCCTCACCTCAAAATATAATGGCTATTCCATAACAAGAGTCTAATTTCTATGCTTAGCTTCCAATCCCATCCTGAACACTACATACTAGTACAGCTGCATTCTATACCTGATATGTGATTTCACTGTGAAACAATAGTCAAGTTGCTTTTCTGCAAGATATTTCCACAAATAGTGATGACGTTTTCAGCTTGCAAAATAGTATAAAGGCTGTCCCAGAGGATGATTCCCCATATAACAGACTAGTAGTACCAGCCAGCCAACCCAGTGCTATTGGCTAACCTCACAGATCTCCTCTCACTTGGGAGCTGGCTGGCTGCCAACGTGCATCTTGTTTCTGCACTGTCATTCTTACTTCCCAGAATACACTTTAGAACAGGAGTGTCAAACATGCAGCCCGCAAGCTTCCATCTGGCCGGTGACTGTGCTCTGCGGGACCGCACTCTCTCCCTCAGGGTGCGTCTACACTAGAAAATTAAGTTGACTTAAGCAGGCTTAAGTTGACTTAATTTACTCTGCATCTACACTGGAGTTTCCTTAAGTCAACCTAAGGAAAAATTAAGTTGACTTAATAAGACCTTGTTTTAAGTCGACTTAAGCCAGTGTGAATGCCCTAAGTCGACTTGCAAGGTAAGTCGACTTAGGGCAGGGGAAAAAGGGATCCCCTGCTCCCTTCTCCCCAGACCCACGGCTTGTCGGTGGTCCTGGGGAGAAAGGCCCCCCAGCCTGGGTTCCAACCAGAGAGAATCCCCCTCTGGAACTGTGGCTGGAGAACCCTGGAGGGCTCCCTTCTCCGCAGGAAGCCGCTAGTGGCTTGTCCTGGGGAAAGCCAGTCCCGCGTGGGGCTGGTTCTCCTCAAGACCGGCAAGCCGCTAGCGGCTCATCCTGGCTCCGTTCTACCCAGAACCGCTCAGGTGCCAGGGAGAAGGGAGCGCGGGGCTCCCTTCTAGCCAGGATCCCAGCAGTCCTGGCTGAAGGGAGCCCTGTGGCTCCTTTCTGCCCGTGACCCCTGCCCACCATAGCAAATGAGTTTGACATCCCTACTTTAAAATGTGCAGTTTTACTGAGTTCTGAAATCTGCATGCGTACATTTCAACTGATTTAGATTACACTACAAAACAGTTTCAAGCTATGGAAGGACTGGTAAACAATGTACACAATAAATGGGTGTGGATTTAAGTTTCACTAACATCTTCCCCACTTTCTTTTGGTTAAAAGAAATTAACTTCTGGCACTTGATCCAAGCATCAAGGTTTAGATCAGCCCCCTAACAGAGTTTAACTGAGTGGAAGTTGCTCCCAGTAGTCTTTGGATTTGGGGCTATACTTTTTCCCCACATGTTATGTATTAACCCATTATCCCAGGGCTGGACAAACCCCTGGTGTCAGGTCACCATGGCACCCAGGAATTGTACCATGGCTCCTACCTGTGCTGTGATACTTTGTTTGTTTAGTACTGCACCACCGCCAGCAGCAGCTTTTCAGCAGCGGGAACCTTCTTTGCCTGCCGCCAAAACTGGCAACAGTGCCTTTTTGATGGTTGATTGGTTGGTTTGGGGGTGGGGAGTTGTCATTTCAGCTGCTCCTAACTGGGTGTCACTTTTGTGAAGCCCTGCATTATCGTGCGCCAATCAATGTGGCAAACCATGTGAATGTAATTTCTTTATGAGATACGACTATGTCTCAATACGGCTTTGGGGGCCTACGTAGGACTTTCAATGTTTAGGTTTCTCACTGCTGTATGTATTGAAAAGAATTTAAGAAAACAAAAGTTCTTGAAATGATAACTGAACTGTCAACAGTTTCCAGCACCCTCTGGCTACATTTTTAGCTTTAATTCCAAAATTTAGAGTATTATCAACCAATTTTCAATCTCCTATGTCTTTCTGTTCTTACCAGGAAAATAATCTCAGAAAATAGGCACAAAACAATATTCTGAAACCTTGAGAACACATAAGTAAAGGCAAAACTGTAGTGAATTACAATATTTTATGTAAGAAAAAAAACGAATTTCAAAACAAAAAGACATGGTACCCTAATTACCTTAGTAGGGAAATAACGTTTGGTCTTAAACTGCTTTAGAAAAGAGGAGAGGAAAAATGTTGTAAAGAATAATATCACAGACCAAAACAGAACATCTGGAATATACGGGCCATGATGACCACATGCTGATCCAAGAAACACACCATGAAACTTTTTGCATTCCTGCAAATAAAAACAAAAAAACCAAGTTATACTCTTTAAATAAAAGCCATTCTAAGTAGCATTGAAACTTGTGGCATCTCCCTTAATTTCACCAAAATAAAACATTTGCATTTAAAGAAAAAGGCTTCTTTAAAGAAAAGAAAAGAAAAAGAAAAGAAAAGAAAAAGAAAAATGTTGCATTCAAAGTAAAAAAACCAGTTTCAAATGTCAAATAAATCATTTTTGTGTGTGTCCAAAATAGTCTCAGAATTAAACTTGAGCTTTCAAGAGTCCAAGAGCCTTTTCTGCACAAGAAGGGGAAGTTGCCTATACCAATGCATTCCACTGTACATAGTCACCTTATTTCTGACTTATTTCTCAAAACACCATCAAGATGACGACCGCTACCAGCGGAGGGATGAGTCCCCAAGATCAGCAAAGTATCATGCAACATCAACTTTTAAGTTGACAATGACAAAAATGAGCTCTCTTACTTTAATGGCGCCTCAGTTTTCCCATCTCTTTATTCTATAGCTTGTACATTCCCGTCCACTTAGAGTTCTACCTTTACATTTTAAGAGAGTATAAGTATGACATATTTTAAAGCTGAACTGTATTTTTATTAGATGAAAGAATATTGCTTTTTAATTCACTTAAGTAAAGCCATCATCTACTAGCCTAATTGTTGTAACAATGTGTTTGATTCTTGAGAAGGGGTTATTTTCCCAGCTGAGTTGCATAAAGGAAAAAAGCTATTTGCAAAAGAAGTAGAAACAAGCTGTACAGACTAGCCAAATAATTCATGAGTGAAAATGGAAAGCTGAATCATTACTATTCTTTAGCAATACTGTAGTAGTGTGGCTAGTAGCCTGGGTCACAGAACAGGGTTCAATTGTGCTAGCTGCTGTAGAAACACAACAAAATGAGTAGCTGCCCAAAAGAGTTCACAATCTAAGTATCAGAAAAGAGACAAAAGGTGGATACTGACATGGAAACACAAGTGAAAAATGAGACAAATGTATCATCTGGGTGAGAAGTTAAGTCAGAAAGACTGCTCCTGAAAAGATTCACAAAAGAGTTGGAAAGATAAGGTGAGCATAGCAGCAAACAAGAATGCAACCAGTAAGGGAAGGATGTGGGAACATTAGGCACAGTCTCTATGGAGACATACCAACCTTCATTCCCAAAACAAACCTTTGACCACCAGTACCACAGTCACTTCAGACATTTGGGAGTATTAGCACCCTTGATGTCAGTGTTTCCTACTAAATACCTTGGACTCACCTCCATGAGGTTGCTCACATTTTGGAACATCAGTGAAGCACTGTGGTGTCTTTCTACCCAGCCACAGAAATAGAGTGGAATTTTCAATATTTAAATTAAATCATTTCTCAGCTTTACTCCCTTGAACTCTTTTTCCCTTTCTCTCCTTCTCATCTTCCTTTCTCCATTGCTCACTCCTAATCAGCATTTTTCTAATGTAGCTAGTTAGTTTCTTTTCCTTCCTGTTGCAGGTTTCTCCCAGCTCCATACTGTAACTAACAGGCTAAAACAAACATTTGTACTGTCACATTTTACCATTATAAAAATCTTAGTATTTTTCCTTAATTTAATTTTTTTAACTCATTTTTCTCTCAGCTGAATTCAAGCAAACAGTTCCTCCTTTACTCGGGTCATGTTCATCTACTGTAACTCTTGGTTCAACAGCTCTTTCTCCAAGGTAAACATTTTCGGGGCCAGGGGAGAGAAACCCCTACAAACATATTAAATTTAAGGTTTTATTTTCTAAAGTACCAAGTCTATATTAAAGCTTTTTACATAGACTAATTACCCCATGACTTAAAGGAGATAAAGGAGCACCTACTAAACACTCTCAACATATGCTCCTAAAGTTAGAGAAGTTTGGAATCAAATCTTAAGTTGTTAATATTGTTCTATTATAGATCGAAGGTATCTGGGGAAGATCAGGACAGAAACTTCAGAACTGATTGTTTATGTAGTAGAAAAACAGACAGACAAACATGAGGATACCACCTTTTAGGACTATGGATAATTCCTATGTATTGCTTTTTTTTCCTTTAAAAAAAAAAAAAAAACCTTGTATTTCTTATTTGTCCTAGCATAGAGTCTTCAGTTGAAGACTCTTCTTGATTTCTCCATCACTCCAGAACCAAAAAAATTATATTTAAAAGCACTGTATACAAGTTTCAGGCCCTCATTTAGCAAAGCACTTGATTTCTCCATCACTCCAGAACCAAAAAAATTATATTTAAAAGCACTGTATACAAGTTTCAGGACCTCATTTAGCAAAGCATTTAAGTAAGTACATGCTTCACTTTATACACGTACTTAATCTGTTGAAGTCAATGAGTCTTACGCACATTCACAAGTCTTTTGCTGAATTGAGGCACCATAGCTACCTAAAAATGATTTTTTTTATGACACTACAGTAATATAGCAAACAATTACCAATTATTTCCAAAAAATTACTAAGCCACTGAAAGAACTAGGCCCTACTGCCAACACAGAAGCGTGCACAGATAATATTTTAGATTTAAATCAAAATCTTTCTATGAAATTGAGAATTATTAGCTTCAACCATAAAACAAAAAGAAGGCATTAACCTACTCAAAAGAGGGAAAATATTCTTTCATCTTTTCAGTTCTCTCCAAGTGCTCTAAAAAAGAATTCTGTATATAAAGAATTCTGAAGAAGCTGACCCAGGTTCAACTGGGAGATGAAACAACATGAAAAATACGTGACAGTCTTTTAAACTGAGTTTTAACCTTTTGAGGTACTCACAGAAACTGTGAGGTTAGTCCATGTTATAGTATCTACGGATGTATTGGTCTTCAGCCACATCTGTAAAGTTTCATTGCTGGGGTTCTGAGGCTCAGAACACAGACATCTGAAAAGTAAAATTAAGTATCAGTAAAAAAAAATTTCATTCTTGTTTCAGTTTGCTTTTGAATTTTTAAATTCATAACACAATGTTTCAATTTTAAGCAATTTACATTTGCAAAAATTTAAAGGCTATACAACTACTTCTATTCTAAACTATTATGAAAAGATGACAGGGAACAAGACTCTTCATTACATAAAGTGAAATTTAGTTGCACATGAGATAAAGAATGGTTTTATTAAAAAGAACTATTAGAAATATTTACTGAAGAGTTCCAGTAGCAAGGTGTTCCATTTATTTTCCTCTCAAATTCTAACGCATTAAATAACTTCAAAATTGCACATAAGAAAAGGTTCTCTCCAGAAACATGTAGTAGGCACTTATAAAAAGGACATCATAAAATTGAGGGAAAGAAAACTTATTTATTCTTATAACTTGGTATCTACTATAATGAAGATAAATATAACTGAATAGTTTACAAAAAACAACAGCTTTTTTCCCATTCATTCATTAAGTTTCAACATTGTTGTAAAGACCCTTATAGACATCAATTAGGGAGCAAAAAAAAGCCTGTTTATAAATTTTTTAAAGGATTTTTTAAAATTTATGACATGAGAGTGCTCAATCTGAAAATAAAATGAGCTTAAAATATTCAGGTTGACAGCACCCCTTTAACAGAATTTAAAAAATCTAAGGCCATGAACCTGAATTTTATGCTTGAATTACACTTTACATAAGCAAATTTGTTGCAAGTGAAATGAATTTTTGGGTATTGGCACTCCATAAAAGAGTCTAAACATGAAGCTATTGTGGGTTTTAGTAGATTTGACTGAAAAATAAAGACAAATGAGTTATTTCAAATAAACAGAAACAGACAAGAAGATAATTTAACTATTTGATAGTCTAGAGGAATAGTTTTCCAATGGACCTGGAGCCTGAAAATGAAACAAGTAAAAGATTTTAAAAAAAAAAAAATTTTAAAAACCAACTTATACATATTGTGACTTTCTCTAAAAATAAAAGGTGAATAAAAAGTATTAGAAGGTACAAAAATTCCATCCTTCTTGTGTAAATTTAGTCTATATCATTATTTACATTACTGAAAACATTTTACAGTACAAAACACTTAAGTTGACAAAACTGTTTTCTCATAAATGTACATATATTAAGGTTTTAAGATTTACTGCAGCATATCTGCCCAGATTGTATATAGCAAACAAACTGACCTTTAGTTAGTGGAGATTTACATCAATATAATTATTTGGACTGGTGTTACTGAGCAGGACTTGGTGCAACATATTTAAACATTTAGTAGAGATTAGTATGTCATCCATACCAGTGGTTCCCAACCTTTTTGGCTTGAAGGCCACAAACATCATTTTTACAACCCTGAGGGGCCACCATTTTCCACCAGCAGGCCTTCCCCTCCCCGATACTGCAGCCAGACAGAAGGAGCTCTTCACTGATCTTCCATCACCTTGACTAAAGAAGGGAAACTGCATACATTCTGTAGCCCTGTGCACTCCACCTGGGTCCCTAGGAAATGACAACTTTCTGCAGGCACGGGTACAGGAGATCAGTGTTCCCCTCACTCTGGATCCAGCAGAGACCCCAGCACCTTAGGACCCAGGTGGAGCGCTTTGCCATGCTCTCTGCTACAGCCAGGGGGAGGGGAGCACTGATCTCCCATCCCACTGGCTACAGTAGGGAACCTGTACCGGCCTTGTAGACCTGTCGCAACATGAGCCACCTGGATCCTTAGGCAGCGGCTCCCTTCTGCAGCCAACAGGAGGGTGTGGTCCACCTTAAAAGCCTCCTCAGGCCATAGGTTGGGAATCACTGATCTATTCTGTACCATACCTACCCATGCCTTTTCTTCTATGTACCTGTTACCTATATTCAAAGCTGCAATTTTTATGAATATGTAATAAACATTCAAGATGCAAATATTCAAAAATTAAATCTTTAGATTTTATAAAAATTCCTGAAAGCATGATACTGTATACATTCATTTATACTTATATTTATACATTCAGAAGTGTTACTCATAGATTAAGGTGGCCCACTAGTATTATCCTGAGAGAAAAAACTGATACTTACGAATATGAAGTCAGTTTATCCAGGTCATTGTGCATATTGAAGGCATACACTTCTCCCAAATGAAAAAGCTTTTCCAATGCTTCATAGATAAATATGATGCAAATGAGTGCTGCAAAAGCCTCCTCAGTAAATCTAGTGATGTAACACACAAGGCTGCTTGCATCAGTTGCTACTAATACTATGCATAAAAATGCAGTCCACAGGCCAATGCTGGTTCGCAAGGAAAGATAAGAAAGGCCATAGTCCCTGTTTGAAAAAGGAAAACATAATTGTTCAGTAAAACTGTAAGGCTACCAGAAATGGTAAACCATTTCATCTTGAAAAAAGAGAGAGGCCACAAATTTTTGTTCCTGTACCCTGAACTCGCTTACTGCTTCTTTATCCTGAAGGCAGCCTTTGTTTGAGCAGAGGCAGAACTGAGACTGTCCTCTACTCCTTTCCTGAGGGCTGGAGCTGCTACTCAAGAGAAGGGTTACTTGAATCCAAGCAATAGATATGTAGCTTGGAGCATGTGAACCCCCTCTCGTTTCCCCCCCTCCCCTGAAAATGTGTGGGGTGTACTTTAAGGCTGCCTACTTTTTCAGGGTTCCTTTTCAGGGACAAAATCACTACTGTAGTTTATGCAGACAGGTCTTGTAATTCTCTGCTGAGTTAGTCTGACTCTTCCCGACATAGGACTGAAACCATGGTTTCCTTGCTCAGATCAACCAATGCCTCACACCAGTGTGGCAGAGAAGCTTCTTTAAAGCCTCCAAGTCCTTTTTTTCCCCCTCTAGCAGCAGCATACTCCATGTGCTGGAGTCTAATAGCTAAAGATCAAGACTAACATCTAAAGTCTTAAATGTTCTTTCTTAATCTTCTGATTGGGAGGAACCATAATCTACATATTTGAACTGTTGTAGATGACCCAAGATAAAACTAATACTGTCAAATATTATGGCTGAAAGTGAACCTAACATTTACTGATATAGACATACCATCAAGAAAATATACAAACAACAAAAGACTTCTAAAAGGTTGTCCTTTTTTTCTTTCGGCTACGTAAGATTGTTACAATTTTTAAACACACAGGTGCTTTAAAACACTGTACTTACAAAGCTGATATTGACTATGTATTAAATTTTCTACAATTCCAAGAAAATAAGGTTTAATCTATTTAAATTTGCAAATAGAGATGGGATAGAAACAATATCTGGATCTAGATAAAATTTAAGGCAAGGGTTCAAGGTTTAGATTTGTAGCCAAATCAGGACTAGGGTTCAGGCTGACATTTGATGTTGCCAAGATATTGTGGGCTATTCTTGCAAAGTGATAGTCATATCTAAACCAGAACTAAAAGGTAAATCTCTTCTAGCTTTGAATCCAACCCAGATGCAAAGTCATAAAACCAGATTCAGATCTGAGAATTAAAATCTTGCCCAACTAAAATGTTAAGTGTTCTGGTTTCAGTCCATGCTTACTTACACATTTCCATTTTCAGCTACTACAAATCTAGCAGGAAGCCTGAATTACCCTTATGTTTAGAAAATGCATCAAGACAATGTAAATATCACTTACTTGCAGAATTTAAATAATATTTTTTCAAATACTAGAACTGGTCCGGTGCTCCCCAATATTGTAAGAGGTTGCCCAGCAAACAGAGAATAGGCAATCCCAGTTAATGAGGCTCCAAATAGAGACTCTATTGCACTCTGTTTGGAGGGAAAAAAAAATACTATGACACATTGGATTTATCGTTAACAATCATCACACACATGATTTTATAAATCACCAATTTAGAAATAAAGTTAGGAATAAAAACAGTAAAATCAATATTGATGCTTTATACACAAAATTAACTTAACACAGCACTGAAATTACAATATCGTGGTCAAAGAATTTGGAATGCTTCACCTCTTGAACAATGCAAAGCTATCCAAACCTACGAGAACAAGTTATTTATTCTGCAGGCTAAGAAGGAAAGAACACATCAACAATTTTAACAAACATAAGATCTATCAAACTGTGGTAAAAGAAAAAGAAAAAACCGTCTTTCTCCATAAGAAAGATATTGCAACATACCTGTACCAAAACCTGATACAGTGTGCTGAAACAAACCTGCACAAGTCAACCAAGCATTACAAAAGAAAAAAATGTGTGAGGTGTTACTGAACAATAATGATTTACATATAGATGACAGTAAAAAAGATGGAGCAGTAAACCAACATCCCACCTGGTAATGCATTTCTCTTTATTAGAGTAAGCTATTTATTTCAGTTTTTAATCCAGCTTTACTAAAACATTTTCCTCAAAAAATAAATAAATAAATAATAGATTTATAAACCACTACAAGAACTTTGGACCTAAAATGGCACTGTAGATTTTTTTAAAAGCTATCTAAACCAGTCAAAAAATAAACTATGAAAAGTCATGAGGTTTGATAATAAGATTTTTGAATTGCAATGTTTTTTTAAAAATTGCTTTTGTATAATTATTCATGTCTGAGAAAACAAACTAGGCAAACAATTAATTCAGCAGAGCACTTAAGCATGGCTGTGATTTGCTGAACTGGGGCAATAAATAAAGGATTTTCATGTTCTACATCTAAAAAGAACATATCAATTTGGCCTGTTGTTCAATTGTTAACCTCAAATTAGTATTTTAGTTCAGTCAATGCATTAACTTGGGGCTCTCAATCAGGATGGTGGCAGGGACAGGGAGTACTGTGAAAGTGACAGCCTCTGGGTATGTGAGGGAGGGGGTTTGAACACAAACTTTGTACCTTACAAAGTCAGCTACAGTGCTTCAACATACGTGTGCAGTAACTAATTTATTATATTGATTGATGCACACCAAAGTATCTGAAGGCAGGAAGAAACCCGCAAATAATCCCAGACAGCTAAAAAAAAAAAGGCATTTAAAATCAATCTTTAAAAGGAACACATTTTCAAAAGTATGCATACTATGTACATATACAAACCATGTTATCATTTTTATACCAACTGACTAAAACCGTACTTCCTAAATCTGGAGTAATAAAAATATGGCACAGCACAGGAATGTAATTTATTTCTGGAAGCAGATTTTGTACCAGCCAATAGCTTATTGAAATTTCTCATGTTAATAAGCAAATACACAAGTCACAGGACTTCTTTGCAAAAAAAAATAAAATAAAATAAAGTTAAGTTAAACAAGTGCTAGTGATATGGTTCAAGTTTCAAAGTCTGCTCTGAAAAGCAGTACAGAAATTTTTGTTTTCAGTGCACATATATTCAAAATCTTAAAATGTTTTAAGGAAAAATTTAATACATCATTATAATTTCCCTAAAAGAAAAAAAAAGTCATTTTCACAACAAATTTAAAAATAGAAAACACACTTCATAACTTATTTTAATTAACAATCACTAGTTAATTGATACAGAATAATTGACTTAATACAATAGTGGATGTGACCATTTCCCCCTTTCTGCAAATTGCAAAGCCCTAATAATTTAGTTAAAATGGCTGTAGTTTACATACAATCCAGTATGGCATTACCAAAATTAAAATATTTCTTTATAGCCAAAATTGTTAAGGTTTACAATGAAGAGCATATTTTCTTTTTATAAATGTTAGTTATTTCCTCTTATTAAGAATATAAAGTAGTACACATTTAAGAAAAAACATTTGTATTTTCTCTGTTATTTAAATACACAATTCTGCTTCCTCTGCCAATATATCATTAGAATTATCATCCACATAGGCCTACTACTCAAGGCTAGTAAGCTTTGTTAGCTATCCACCTTGAGCGTCTGACGTATCTTAAGTAGGCCTATTTGGATGGTGCACCTTTGCTACTTGTGTGTTTTGAACCAATTCTCTTCCAAAAAGGCAATCCAAGAATCCCTTTCTCAATTCACGGCGCCATTCACCCAGTAAGGCAGAATAAATATTTTTACCTCAACTGTTCATCCTCTCCTGTTCACATGGATTCCCCACATTTTCCACAGCAATTACCTTTTGGGGAATGTCTGCTTTGGGGCAGGCTAATCAAGAACTATAGGTAAACTCTTCAAATAAAAGTATGAATAAATGAGACAAATGCAGAGTCACTTGCCTCTGAAGATCTAAAAGCCTGGCCACTACCATTCTTTGTACTCACTATTCTGCCTTGTGTAGCTTCTCCCAGGAGCCCTCCAAAAGTGATTACAGGAGACATACAGGCACAGTATAGGAAAAGAATCGAGGCCAGGCACTGCAGGCTTAATGCATCCTTGAAGTCACTCAAGAAAAAAGGTGCTTTCCTTTTGATGTCAAGTATCAAACCACCAAAAAGCCTAAATAGGTGAGATGAAACTCGTCAAACTGTACACTAAAGGATTCTAGCTAGTTTAAAACTATGGGCTACACAAGACTGCCATTGCCGATTGCCAACACAAAGTTAACAATTTCATAATCCAATTTAAAATACAACACAAACTAAAACAAACTAGTTTACTCAATTCCAATTCTGGAATTGTAGGAAAAAAATACATGGCTTATACTTAACCATGTATTTTAAAATGCTGGCTAGCTATTTTGCATATAATGGGCTAGACACTGAAAAGATCCTGGCAAATCATTCTGCTCAAACAATATTTTAAGAAGTCCATGTCTGAATGCAGTGTCATGCAAAACACATAATAAGCACAGAAAGAATACTTAAAATACAGCTTCTAGGATCACTGCATTTCCTGCATTCCAATGCTTTGAAAGGAATTATTAGACTTCTAGTGAATAGTTTTAGTGTCACTTCTTCTTAGCCACGTTTTCCCTTTACAGAAGGTATTTATGTAGTTAAGAAACGCATCTACTGTCTTTCACAATGAGGGGCTGTTTAATGAGGTACTTTGTAAAGGAAATAATAAAAAAAATCAGTATGTGTAGTTTGACCAATTCATCCAAGCAAAATGTAAGTAGAAATAGGCAACTTTTTAGGCACACAAAAATATTTGCAGAATCTTATCCAAAATACTAGACAGGACCAAATATCTATAATTGATGCAATTTGTTGTTAGTTATAAAGGGGCTATTACAAATGCAACCAAAAAAACAATATTCCAAAGAAAAACTACTGTCATATGTATAGGAGTTCAGTTTTTAGCTCCCGGTATTGACATATCATTTCACTGAACGAGAAATGAGTAGTGTGCATTACAGTGGAGTTGAAAACAAAGTTAACTCATATGATGACAGGTTCTGTTTGGAAAAGTACTGATAAATTCATGATGTTGAAACTTGATTTGCCAGTAGATGTTTAACTCTTTAACCTCTATGCTTTGTTTTTTCCAGCTAATCCAACCCCTCAACAAAATTTTAGTGAGGAAATAAGATTGGTTAAGTCTTGTCAGCTCTTTTTCTAATTTGTAGGCAATCCAATATTTTAGCCAAGAGATTCAGTTAACTAAAATTGCGCAGCAAGGAATGCAACTCATCTATAAGAATTCTCTGAATTTTTTTTGAAGGCTTAAAATCAGTACTTTGCCCATATTCTACTGATCTTTGGAAGTTGTGACTCTTGTTATATGATGCTGCATATAAAGACTGATTGCTTCTTTTAAAGATTTTGGGGGGGGGGGTCTAGAAAATAGTTTAGATATTGATTTGTACCTATGCAATATTTTGAATATCTAGCCCAATATAGACAATTTCCAGGTTGCTGCTTCACCCATGATAAATGCATGCTTTATAAAATAATATAAAAATTAAAAATAAATTTTGAAGATTTAGTCAATTACAGGAGGCACCCTCATACTATGAAATCCTTCACAAGTGTGTTGAGGAATATTGCCACAAGGTTGATAACGCTTTAAAAGCAGGACAACAATCATAGGCAAGAACCAAAACACTTGATATGAATTTAAAAGGTTTAAATGTATCATTCTACAAAATAGTAATCAGCATTAATGCTTCATTGCTTATATTTCTTTGATGACTAGTGTGTAGGTATGCAAACCCACCTTCCAGTCCTCTGTAGCTCAGGTCCAGCATGATGGCTCTCCTGTTTGAGAGTCTCTCCTGTAGAAGTAGATCCATTTGGAAATTTAGGTATCTTTCTTTTCTCCTATGTAAAAAAAGGATATAAGAACATTTTGCTGTAGGCTACCTTTTATTAATAAGCCTGAGTTCAGAAAATGTTTGTGAAGGCCCAAATTTACAAAATAAATTATCTTTTAATATTTGAATACTAGGTATTTGATATATATTTACAATACAAATGTACAACATGATACGCAACTGTTGTAAGATTTCTATATAGCTACTACACGTGGATAATGCTTGTAAATAAAGTTCTCAAAAGGCAGTATTATCTATGAATAAACTCTCCCAGGTCATGTGGTCTCTAAAGAATGAATTCATAGCTCAATAACAATACATTTTAGTGGCAAAATTTAACTATTATGTCTGAATCATATATATCTAAATATTATGTATGTATTATATAATGATTACATATATTTTATATCATGTGTGTACACCTATGGTAACAAGCACAAACATAAGCACAGTTTTTACATGAAAATATAAAATTTGCTCCTTATACTCAGCAAGGTCTACCAACAGCGCACACATACCACAGGCTTCCTTTGTCTAACTCTCACCCCACAACATCAACTCATCTACTTTTTTTGGAAAGCAGGGCTCAGGCTACACGGAGTCTTTGGCAAATAAGCTACATTTCCTCCCTTTTAAATTCAAACTCTTTTTTTAAACTGCTCCAAGATTACCACCATTTGACAGAGTATACCAACCAATCCTCCAAAAGGGAAGCCCCTGTCCTCCACCATATCAGATTCTTGCGGCAGCAAATATCCTCAATTATGAAAACTAATTCTTTAAAGCACAATTTCCCACCCTAACACGTCTGTAGGTGCATCATGGTAGCAGCACAAAACCTTCCCTGAGCAGCAAGCAGACCATCAAGCCTGGGATTCAAATTCTCATTTCAAACATAGTAACATAATGCATTAATATTATCCATTTTTATTTTTCCACATACAAGTTACAGTATTTTCATTTCTTAACCCTACTTAAATTTGTATTTAATTTATGTTTCAGTTTCCTTTGGAAAATATGCATTATTGTTATTTATGATAATTAAATTCCCATAAAACAAAACTTTTTTAAAAAAATACAATTTCAGAGTAACACTTGGAAGTGACTCTTAAAAACTCAAAAGTGCATATCAAGGTTAGAGAAATTGAGATTTATTTCAAGCAAAGAGAGGAGAAGAGATAAATAAAGCTAAGATAATATAGCGAGCATTGTTTTGGAGAAGATCTAATCTTTCTCCCATATTGAAAATAGGGTAGGGTTTTGCTACTCTAACAAATGTTAATATGTTATTTAAAGCTTTGGATTGCATTTGGACATGTATTTTAGAAACAACTCACAGACCACAATAATGTAAAAGCTCTGACCTGTGAAGGAACACTTTTTGGTGGCTCAATGCGTATAGTTGGATCCCACTCTCCTGGAGGTAGAACAGTCACCTGGTCTAAAAATTCATCAATTCCTGATAATAGATCATTACGGTCTTTAGCTTTATATGCAACATCGTGGAAAACCTTTATTGGAAAAAAAATGCACACACAAATTAATGCTGGGTAAAGACAACAGTTTAAATAGACATTTGAGTTAAAAAAAAAAAAAAAAAAAAAAAAAGTCATGAATAAATTTTCCATGGGTCCCAATTAGACTTTTACTGGTATACTTGCAATTCTGCATGCACATATGTTTATACAAGTACTTGTACAAGTACAAATATTAACAACTGTGTGTGTAATTGGTGGATTTTGCACATGCAAATTCTTTTGTGAATTGAGTGCTTGCATCCATAACCTTATATACACATATACGTAAATGTTGCTCCAAATATATGCAAGTGTCCTTGGCTACGTTATAAAAACTGTAGTTTATTGTCTAAAAGTCTATTACTCTTTAAAATAGTTATGCTAATTAGTTTCTGCATTTCGTCTCATCATTTTACCCGAGTCAGATGCTTCCATTCAGATGTTACAGAATGATAGGAAACCAATAACAGAGATGCAGAGAGATTTAGAAAGACAAGAACATTACCAGGAATCAGAGTCTCCTCAGTTTTTAGTCTCAGTTTCCCTACGTATAAAATAGGGATCATAATCTCTTAGACCTCACAGGGATATTGTGAGGATTAATTCATTAAATGGCTGTAAATATTAAATATCTCATCATCACAAAATGCAGTAAATGAATTAGATTTACAGCTACTGGACTATAATTCAGTAACAGTTCAGTGCACCACAGTCAATGGTGTATGCCAGTGTAGTGCCCTAAATTAATGCACTCAAACTATTTAAAACTAACTCCATGTCAAAACATGTATGCTACTTAACTCAGGAACTGCATATCTATCCCTAAATTTCATGAATTCAAGGTGATGTCTTACAAATGTAGGAAGTACAGAGCCAAAAAACCGCACATATTTTAAAATCAACAGAACTTTTGGTTTTGCAAAAGAATCTTAAAACATATCAGTTTCACAAACTAGTGAGTGACCATCTGAAGTTAAGGTTATATTTTCAAGTTAAACAGATAAAAGTTTAATTCCAAAGGGGTAGCCGTGTTAGTCTATTGTAGAAAGACAACAGAGTCCTGTGGCACTATTAAAGACTAACAGATTTATTTATCGCATGAGCTTTCGTGGGAGAAAATCCCACCTTTGGTGGCATTTTTACCCATTAAAAATGATAAATTTAGTTAGTACTAGAAATTGAGCTGCCACGGGTACTGGAAGTTCATCCCCAAAAAGGAGGTCTTCAAGAGAAAGAAAAAAATTATATAATTCTGGAATTTTTACATATTCTATATTAAGTGTTTTATACAATTCATTTTCTAAACAGTGATCTACTCCATTCTTATTCCCAGTAAGCTAGTATGTTCCTAAAAGTACACACCTAAACCCAAAAACCTTGATTAAACACCTACATATATATAAAATATTTCTACATAGTTCTAAAATAAACAATTTCTGGATTAAATTCAAAATTCAAAAGTTAAAATTGCTGTTAGCTAAAAGAGCTAGTAAAATTTCACTTAACTTACTCAAACGGTAATAAAATTCAGTATTGAAACAACATCCTACTATGCTGTAGTAGGTATCTTCTTTTGAATAAGAAATAAATAAGCTCCTGATCCCCTGTTTTCTTTAAAAGCTTCATGGAACTTTACAGAAAACTGGAAGTATTAATTCCCAGTGTCTGGCAAAATTCCAAGTTTAGCCATTACATTCTTCCAATCTAAAAATAACCATTTAGTGTTTGAGTTGTGTACAACATTCTTAATTTTCTGACCTGAACAGCTGTGATACGTTACTATGTACTGTTTAATAGCTGCCATCTTACACAAGTGGATGCCGCATTTAAAGATCCACTTATGGAGCTTGTATATCTTTTCTCAATTACTTTTGGATCCTTCTGTGAGAAAGGCAAGGAAGAACTTTAAATTGCTACTATACATTCATTCCTCATTTCTGTGGATTGTGTCTCCACTGTTCTTTATATAAAGTTAGTATGGCTGTGCCACGTTTCTATGACTTATAGGTTATAGAGAGATTTCATTAAGCACAGTTAATGAACACATGATTTTTAGACTTCTACAATACAAGTTTTTATTCAACATTCAGGTTCACTTTCAATGAATTGTAAATATATACTACTTGCATCATCAGTCATAAGCGTTGCTATTGATCTTCCAATTTCATGGTACTGTGGTGCCTTGCCAGCTGGACCCAGTAACAGAAACAAGAACCTATGGGAAAAATTAAACAGGAGAGCACAAGAGTTGAGTTATTTCATCTTAAACCTTGAGCTCTCTTCTAAACAGAAGTACTATTTCAAGAAGAATAGTGACTCTCCTTTGGGAATTATAATTCAAAGCAAGATAATAAAACAAAAATGATAAGAAAAGCAATCCCTAGACAAGTTCCAAGAAACTGTTACTGAATTTTAGATATAAAAATAACTAAACGCAGCATGCACAGATCTTACCCTTCAACAGCAATAACCACCACAACCACCTAATGCACATATTTTATTCTCTGATGGCAGTTGCAAATGAATTTGATGAAAACATGCTTCAAATTATTTAACCCTACTAGATCTGGTAGGTTGTAGTGTAAATTAGTTCATAAAAAATTATCTTGAAATAATTTCTCATAAACCCACAACAGATTACTCACATTTTGGTCTACCAAACTTAATTAATTTTCAATTTATCAAACTGCTCCTGACATTAAATCCAAGCAAACACATTCAGTTACAATAAAAATATTAACCTTCCCTCCTGTGGGTCCTCGGAGTACTAGTGCAGGCAGGTTCAACATACACCTCCTTATCAGTGGATGTGAATTTCATTGTCAGTGGTAAAAATCAAAATAATGTAAGTTTTCCCTTAAAACCATACCACTGGTAGGGATTGTAGAAGATGAGGATTATATCATCCTTCACTTTGCATTTCCAAGCCATTAGAAAAAAAAAGGTGCAAATATTTCATTTTGGTGTAAGATTTGCAATGTATTCACATTAGAATGTGCAATCTAGATATCACATGATCCATACTCTAGTGTTGTGTGTTCACTCTACATAGACTACACCAATTTGTAGTACACAGACTGTTAGACTGACATAGTTGTCATGTTAACATGGGGGGGGGGGGGGGGAGAGTAAGTAAATCATCTTATTCACACAGTTAAAAGGGCACAAGGAAATAAGGAGAAGACCAGGAGCTCTGAGAGCCACCATTCCCACACCCGCCTGGATTGTCAGTTTCAAACTTTCTACTCAAACAGTTCTGAACATAGCATCATTAAAATATCATCTCTTTAAAAAGTTTTCAGAGCAAGTTTAGATGGCCCTCATTACACTAATTCTGGAAAAATTGCTTGCCATGCAAAACAGATTAAGACAATTCCTGGCCAATGAGTTCACAATCTAAACTTTGATCTGTGCTCTGCGTGAAAACTGAAGAGCTGTTAGTTTACTGCATCAGTATGCATGTTTATTCAAGATTTCTTTACCGTGTAGGAACAGGAACCTCTGTGAGACCTGAGAGAAGCACAGCAGGAGACAATCTCACAAAAGCAATGATTGGTCTTTCCAAAAAATCTACTTCTCCCACCAACACATTCGATGCTTCCGCTCCTGTGGGAATTTTCCTCATGAAGTTCATATCAACCTATCATACAGAGATGAAACAATTGCTTATTTCTTTGTGTTATTACTAATAATTCTACGAAGAATTTTTAAAAACCAGCAACGGCATTTGCTATTCAACATTTGTGTTTCATTAAAGACAATATAAATGCGGAAAATATTTCACATGTACTGGAACAGAAAAGACAAAACATGTGTATAAAATATGTCTGTCACTAGTAATTTATTAATACATTATTTTTATTGCTACAAATTAAAATTATTTTTATCATATTCTAAAAAAGTTTCAGCTACATAATCATTTTTCCACAGTAACTTCTCAGGACAGAAATATTTTCTCTATGGTAGATGTTATTTGACAGCAAATCAACAAAACAACAACTAAGGAGAGTTCATGTAATGATACACAGTTTCCAGAATGTAATTATTTTACATTTTATAAATTTTTTAAATTTAAAAAATAAATGACTAACTAATATAATTTTCATTCACAAAAATGAACAGCTTAAATAGAATAAAGAAACTTACATTTCTGCATATAATTACAGAGAAATGTTACAAAATTGTACAGCACATGAACTCTTTGTTTACAACCAGATACACAAAAGGCACCAGAAACTAACACTAGTTACACTGTTATCTAGAAAACTTACAGCTGGCCTCTTGAGTCCAACCCCAACTGTGCCACAACTACAGTGCCAGGAGGCTGACTCCTGCCCAACAGGAGACAAGGCAGGTGTATAGAAGGACAGGCCAAGCAAAAATATAAAAACTGTGATACAAGAGTAAGGAATAAATTGCACCTGCCACAATCAGATGAGAACTACTATGTAAATTAGCTTTGCTTTGGCATAATTATTTAATGTAATTTGGCAAACAGTTTATTATGATCTTTTATTGTACGGATTACTACAAATTTCAGCTATGTAGTATAAGAGCCACAGTGGTTCTTATAACCCAAAACATTTAAGTTACAGAAGATGGGAGGAGTTAAACAGTAGTACACAAGGTTTCCTTCCAGAAATAACACAGCAGATGCTCTTTTTATCCTTAGATTTCCATGGCTGTTACAGAACAAATTAATAAAAGTCCTTTTTCAGAAAAGGGGTCTTAAGTCTCTCAAGTAAGAAAACCACAAAATTTAAGCCACTTTATGCAGAACCACCAACAATGCTCATGTTTTGTAAAAACTTTTGTAGCACATCAGACCTGAAACTGTAACATCTTGCTCAATAAGCAAGCATAGCGGATTCTTATATTAACTGACATGAAATACTGCAAAACTAAAGTTCAAATTATCTAACAGAAGGAAGTCCAGAAAGACTGAAAAAGTTGTCAAAACATTTAATGGCAATTATCTATATCTAAATATAATCTACGCTGCATTATGATACTGCTGTAGCTAACTCAAATTAAGGTAGAAATATTTACTCGCTTGGCTACCATGCTCTGTTACATTATCCTACTTGCAAATCATTAAGGAAAATGTGTAATGCCATTTACCTTACTGAAATCAACAGTGCTGTTTTCTCTGCTTCCTCCTGTTCCATTACCTTTAACATCTCCACTTTTTCCAGCATCCAAATTTCCAGGTGCTGACTGAGGAGATGCTAGAAGCCCTAGATTTAAACATAATACACACTTTCAAAATGGAGTTCACGGAACATGGACCATAAAAGAGACACATTGTGCAAGAACTCAATGTGGCAGCTTGCTAAAAGCGAATGTGCAAGTTAATAAACAAAAGTGCCCCATGTTAGTATCACAAATTCAACATAAACAATTTATTTTATTCTGGAAAACAATTAAAGTTTGTTGAAAACAGTTAAAAATCAGGTGTTGCCTAAATGGTGGCCATTTATAAAACAGTCAAGAAAAGAATATAAGAATGTATTTTATGGAAGAGGACAAATGTACAGATTTTAATGCTAAACACCATTGCTTTCTGCAGAGAACCTACACAATTGAGGTACCACATTCATACATTTGAAAGTCCTAAAATTAAAACAAAACAGACAAAAACACCCTCCACGTACTTGAGAGCATTAACTGATATTTGCGTCTAAAACTGATCTGTGATTTAAACAAACAAAAAACAAAAAAAAACCTAATGAGACTCAGGTTTTGACAACATCAAGGTTAAAACACTAGTGGTCAGCCGAACTAGTGCAACTCTCTCATGTAGCTAGGGTACATTGATGTTAATGATTATTTACATCAATGAAGCTTAACATGGTTCCAAACAACAGAGTCCTGTGGCACTTTTAAAGACTAACAGATTTATTTATCGCATGAGCTTTCGTGGGAGAAGATCCCACTTCGTCAGACGCTTTGAAGATAGGAAAGCTACAGAGTGGGAGGAAATTAAATGCAGGGGAATGTATGACATAGCATCAGGTCAGGCTGTAACAGCAAATCAAAATAGATGTTAGGATTCAAAACACAGTG
>ML685787.1:20961080-21021257 GCA_007922175.1 Pelusios castaneus
GCTGGCTGGCTGGCTCCGGAAAGCCACATCCCAGCCCCTCACCCTGAGCCTAGCCGCCTGCTCGGAGGCGGCCCCGGCAACGAGGCACACGGTGGACGCAGCCACCCCCCTGCCCCAGCCGCACGCAGACCCTGCCTGTCCCACCCTGGGGGCGGGGACGGCCAGCCCCCAGGCCGGCCCTGCCGCGGCTTTACCGGGGCCCTCCACCCCTCTCCAGGCGGCAGCCAGTGTCCTCGTCCCCCCCAACCACTCTCCTCGTCCCCCCCCCCTCTCCAGGCCTCCCTCCAGCCTCCTTACCTGGCCGGAGGCTCGCAGCTGCAGGGACGGCCGGCAGAGCTGCTTCTCTGCCAGACCGCTCCCACCCTGAGCACGCTCTGTCTGCGCATGCTCAGGGCGGGAGATTTGATTCTCCCCAGCAGCAGTCTGTATTTAAAGGGACCACGGCTCGCACCAGCAAGAGCCAAATTCAAGGGGCTAAAGAGCCACTTGTGGCTCGCGAGCCGCGGTTTGCCGACCACTGGGTTGGAATATTGAGGGAACATTGAGCATTCCCAGTCTCTTTCTTGAGGTCATTATGCACAGTTGTACAGAAAAGTAGGCTACTTCCAGTGGGGAAGCATCCCTCAAAATATGGAGCACTTTCTATAGTGGTTCAACAGGCTCTGTTATAAAGACAATTTGAGATTGGATAAAGACCTATATAGTGATTCTTCTCTGCTTTCTTACAAAATCCATAATGAAAGAAATAAATTAAGGTATTTTTCTAACTTTTTCTTTATTCAGACTTCATTCATTATTGGACTTAATTTGGTACTAAACACATGTACTGTTGGTGGGAAAAGAAGGTTCCATTTGTTAAAGCAGAACCACACCTGAGAAGTCTTCCTCCTAGAGCTCTGCCTCAGTGAGAGAGGAGAGATCAACCTCAAGTTCATCTAAGACGTACATATCACAGTGCGAACTGGAGCTGCTTTTAGGCACTGAGCTCGACTCATCCAAATCCTCCATAACTAACTCTCCTACTATATTTGCATGCATACATATCAAATCACAGGAAATAATGTGACTTGTTTAATTTTTTATAGAGTTAAATTCTAGACTTTCAAAAGGAATTAAAAAATTCAAAGGAGAATGCATTTGCCTAGCACTTCACAGCCTGTTCTTTTCCAAAAAAAATAAATGTATTTTAGTAAATTATAGAATGCTATAGAATTGCAGAGCAAAGTTATTTAAAATGTTAAAAGATTTACAATTCATTTTATCAATTATTAAATGTAAAATAAAATCAATAAAGAGCAAAAAAAACTTCAAAGCCTCACAAACAAGATAATAAAATACAAATTTTTACCTGTTCACTTATATTTTTGTCCACAACCATTCATAAAAAGTTTGCATTCCTCTTTCATTTACCACCACAGATAGCAGCAGAACCAATGTTAATAATTTTCGCACTATTTTTGGTCTGTCTCTGCCCTGAATTTGTAGAGTTCAGTAGTCAATAGTTCCAAAGCAGGGACATTTCTGAAACACTGGTTCTGAACTAAACTTTTCATATGAGAAACACTGATTTTACAAAAAGAAATCGAAAAGCTAAACACCAAACTTTTAAAGAAATTTACTGTAGTGTTTAATTTGGGAAAGCGAATGCTTTTGATGCCTAATTGAATTTTTAGAAGTTAGCGTCTAGATTACAAAGAACAAACGGAAGTGGGGAAAAAAATCATATTTCTCCCCCTTATACTCCAGCTCACAATGTTTGGGATCTTTCTAACAAGCCCATATATATTAAACTTCTGAATAACCCAGAGCAATGGACAGAAGAACAAAAGATACTAGAAACTACTACACAGTACATCTCCTAAAGAGTAGTCCATGGAAGGAATAACCAGCTAGTTCATAGAGCTTAGAAGGGACACGTAACAGCCAAAAGGTTGCAGCCTTTTGTGTCTCTTTAAAAACTGCACTGCCATACCCTTCCGTAGTGGAATGGGCTCCAGTTCGCTTTGGGAAAATGAAGGATCCCAAGACAGAATAGGTTTTCTATATTTCATTCCATGAACCTCCAACAGAGGTGGTTTTGGAACAATTGATAAACTCACCAGGATAAACTCACCCAAGAGTTCAGAAGGATCCCATATATGAAATTGTGCTATACAACTACTATATTGTGTGCAAATCAGCTGCCATACCAGATGACTTGAGGATAGTTAATGCAACACCAATTTTTTTTAGAAGGCTCCAGAAGTGACCCAAGCAATTATAGGCCAGTGAGTCTAAATCCAGTGAAAGGCAAATTGGTTGAAACTATAGTAAAGAACAGAATTCAGACACCTAGATCAACATGAATTGTTGGGGAAGAGTTGGTACGGCTTTTGTAAAGGGAAATAATGCCTCACCAATCTATTAGTATTCTTTGAGGGGGTCAACCAAAAAAAAATAAAATAAAATCGAACAAGGATGATTCAGTGGATATAGTGTACCTGGATTTAAAAAAAAAAATCCCTCACCAGAAGATTCTTAAGCAAAGTAAGCAGTCATGGGATAAAATAGAAGGTCAATAACCAGTTAAAATACAGAAAACAAAGGATATGAATAAATGGTCTGTTTTCACAAAGGAGAGAAGTAAATAGCAGGGTTACCCCTGAGGAGCTGCACTGGGATCAGTGCTGCTAAATATATTAATAAATTATCTGGAAAAGGAGATAAATAATCAGTGAAGTGGTAAAGTTTGCAGATAATACAAAGTTACAAAGCTGACTGTGAAGAGTTGCAAATGGATCTCACAAAACTGGGTGATAGGACAACAAAACGGCAGATGAAATTAATTGTTGAGAAATGCAAAATAATGCACATTGGAAAACATAAGCCCATCTATACATACAAAATGATGAAGTCTAAATTATCTGTTACCACTAAAGAAAGAACATGGAGTTATTGTAGGTAGTTCTCTGAAGATATCAATGTGAAGCAATCAAAAAAGTGAACAAAATGTTAGAATCCATTAGGGAAGGAATAGATGATAAGACAGGAAATATAACACTACTATATATACCTATGATATACCCACACCTTGAATATTGCCTGCAGTTCTAGTTGCCCTAACACAAAAAAAGATTCTTTAGAACTGGAAAAGTACAGAGAAGGGCAACAAAAACTATTAGGGATATGGAACAGTTTCCATATCAAGATAGATTAAAAAGACGGAGTGTTCAGCAAGAGACTATTAAGTGGGGTGGGGGGTATATGCTAGAGGTCTATAAAACGGTGGAGTGAAAGTGAACAAGGAAGTGTTATCTACCTCTTCATGTAACACACAAACCCCCAAGGGTCACCCAAAGAAATTAATAGGCAGCAGATTTAAAACTAACAGAAGGAAGTAGTTGTGCACACAAGATACAACCCATTACACCAGGGGATGATGTAAAGGCCAAAAGTATAACTGGGTTAAAAAATGAATTGGATACATTTCTGGAGGATAGGTCCATCAATGAGTATTAAACCATGACATTCAGGGGAACAACTCTATATTCTGGGTGTCCCTAAGCCTCTGACTGCCAGATGCTGGGACTGGAGAACAGGAGCTGGATCATTCATTATATTGCCCTGACCTGGTCATTTCCTCTAAAGAACCTAGCACTGACCACTGTGAGAAGACAGCTGGCTACATGGACCATTGGTCTGACCCAGTTTAGTCATTCTTATGTTCTTAAGGAAGACTCCAAACCAGTGATAATCAATGGGCCAGAGTTTGAGACACTCCTCTCAAGAGCATCTCTCTGTTAAAATTTCCAGAATAGCATGTTAGTCTAGTTCAGCAAAACAAACAAGGAATCCTGTGGCACTTTTAAAGACTAACAAACTTATTTATTGCATGAGCTTTCATGGGCAAAAAAATCCCACTTCATCATACTCATGAAATGGAAACTATGTTATGAAAGGGAATATATAAATGCAGAGAAAGGTAAGTCAAAAGGTCAGTTCAGATTTTTTCAGCAAACCAAGCAAGATGTTTTGATTCAAACAGTGTGGAACAACAGATAAGAAGGTGGGAAGTTTAAAAGTGGGGAAAATCACCTTTTGTAATGAGAGAACCATCCCAAATCTCTAATCAAACTTAATTTCATGGTGTCAAATTTACATATGAATTCTAATGCTGTAGCTTCTCTTTGAAGTCTTGATTTGAAGTTTGAAGTGTTTCTATTGAGGCATTGTAACTGTCATGCTCAGATACTCAGATGACTGGTTGAGGACAGATTTAGCTCTACTTCCTCGCTGAAGCTTAAAATATTTAATACTGTTAGGTGGAAAACACAGAAAAACAGATAACTATGGCATTTGACTCTGGTTACTGCCTCCACCATATGCCTCTAACAAAACTTTCTGCTCCTTGTTACCCTGAACTTGGACCTGTATAAGAGATAGACAGACAAGGTTCTGTAGGTCAGGATCACACACATAGATCTGACCAGGTAATGAGATGGATCTGTGTTTTCAAGAAGCCAGAGACAAAGGGCTTGTGCTGGATAACTAACCACATCTGCCTTCCAATTTCTAAAAACTGATCTTTCTTACTAGATAATGAGGAAGAATACTAAGGCAATCATTCCCAGTCAAAAATTTGAGATACAACTATCCAACTGCACACAAATGGAGATTAGTTCCAGAATAGTGAGAACGAGCTATTTCACATTTTGAAAATGTTCTGTTCTTCCTGATAAAGTTTTTTCAAAGTTTTTTTTTTAAAAAGAAAATAACTGAAGGCACTTGGAGGCAAGAAGAAAAGTGACATCTACTATGAGTTACAAGTTAACCAGAAAACTGCCAAAATCTTCAGCCTCCCATTGGCTCTGCTGCTAGGAAATGACAGAAGAACTCAAATGTTATGAACTGATGTTTGTGATACAAAACAAACACTTACTCAACATATTAATGAGACATTTTCAAAGGAATTTTTTCTCTTATATCCAGTGTCATACACATTGTGCTTTTTAAAAAAGGTAAATGGCCTCAAAGTGTTTCAGAGATCAATAACAAAAGGATCTGCAGCTACTGTTACTAGGTTTCCTTTAGTTAATTTACAGTCATCTGGGAAAAAAAAAAAACCAGAACAAAAAAAACCCAACTCCCTCCACCCCAACCCCACCAAAAAAAACCTACCACCCCGAACAGTAATTAATCATTTCATATTATGACAATGCACTACTGGAAAATTCACTGGTTCCAATTACAGAAATACTGGACATGCCAGTTTTAAGGTACCATAACAGTTCTGAGATTTTTGTAATAAAAACGTAAGCTAAAGCCTCAAAAATTATAAATACTCAACTCCATCATGACAAAAACCACACGTTACTATTCTAACTCCTTAATTCAGGGTTTGACAAAATTGCCACCCAGCTAGTTGCTCAGCTTCAAACTAAGGAGCCTCGCTGGGATGCACCCAACACCGCCGTCACCTTCGGCAGCAGCACAGAGTCCCCTGCCACTGAAATGCTGCTGAATCCCGAGCTCTGCTGGCTCTATTTTTAGGCGTCAGGAGTTGCTCTGCCGCTGCAGTTCCATGGCGGAGCGTGGCATCATGCTACGAATCCCAGGAGCCATGGCTACTTGGCACCCGAGGTTTGCTGAGCCTTCCTTTAACTGCAACTCTTGTTTCTTCCTATTACCTATCTTCTCTCTTATTTCTGTCCATATGTTGTACCATGTCAGATTTAGACTATAAATTCCTCAGACCATGCCTCATGTCTTTAAAGCACATACAATATTGAAGGACTAAATTAATAACTTCATTTACATGGATTCAAGGTGAGTGAAAGGAAAAGGCCACCATTTTTGACACTTGCCTATTTAAAATTGTATTTTAAAATTACTTATTTACCAAACAAAACCCCAAAATTGCTTTTTAAATCACACCAAAGAAACTAAGTATGAAAATTTCTATTTTTCATTGCCTCAAGGAGTTAAAATGCAATTATAAATAGATGAATTTCAACAATTTGTGTTAATTTTTTTAAACGCAAAAGTCTTTACACTAGACTTATTATGCTGAAGAAACAATCACACTTCAGAAGAAATAAAACATGCAAACAGAGGTATCAGTTGTAAATAAGACTCATTTACGCTCAAGCTTTGTGCTCAACATTGCGTGCAAGTGACAGATTCAGAGAGCACCACACATGGACAGTGTAAGCTTGGATAATTGCCTGGTATATTAATATTATCCTCTGTCTTCTTTTCCTGAACTTCTAAGTCCTCCTCAGGTGGATGGATTATTACTGTGGGAATATCATCACTGGTAGGTGACACCAGCAGTTCCTCGCCCTGAAGCTGACTCAGCTGGGAACTTGTAATTGCCCGGCGGCCGCTGCTAGGACTGGAGGGTGGTGTATTTTGAGGGGTAGGTAGAGGGGTTGTACACCTTGAGTCTGCCGGGGTTCCAGCTCTTGAAGGAGGAAGGAGGTAATTGAGAAGAAGGGACAAGTGTTTTTCTCCTTTCAGGGATATATTTGAGGCAGAGAGACCTGTTCGCAAAGAGTGGCGGGAGGCTGAGAGGCCTTCCCCTGAGATAAAACAAATAAATGAAATATGATGAAGTTTACAGCAGGCAAACAAGCTTAAAAAAAAAGACAAATTATGCATTACAATTTACACTGTAAACTGAAAGCTTTAAGGGCAAAAGGTGTCACATTCAAGCAGGTGAGATAAGAGTTAAGCAAGATGTTAAGAGTGAATCAGTTTTTAGATATTAGAAAAGTCAGCATGTACATTACTGACAAGTACCAATAAGCACCTCCTGGGGATCTGGGAGAAAAGAATATGATCAGTAACTGCTTAAAAAAGATCCAAAAAGAATTTAACATATGTTCATAAAATATTAACATCTAAAATAATTGTAAAACAGATGCTAAAAAGAAAAAAAAAAATCAAATTGTGGTATTACCACATATCATTTTGTCTGGAAGTTTCTTACTAGTCTAAGACATATTGTTACTATAACAATATCAAGTCAGCAGATTCTGAAGCATCTGTACCATAAATTGAATATAATTACTTGACCTGCTGGATGAACTTGGGCAAGTCCTTTTATCTCTCTATGCCTTGGTCTCCCCATCTGTAAAATGGGGATAATGAAATTCTTTGTAAAATGCTACGTAAGAGCTTGTAAATGGAGGAAATGCATTTGTTAATATTTGATATTTCATTACTATTTATTGTTCAGGTGAAAAAAGGTGTCAGGTTTCCAAGTTAAAAACAACCCACTAAACCTAACCTGAAGGAGAATATGTTTGATCACTGGCACTCACAAACATTTCATCTGCGACCAAATTTCAATTTATCAGCACCACTGAGTGCAACCCTACTGAAACTATTCCTGTCAGTTATTTGTTCATGGCATAAGATGCTACCATAATAAGAGCTACTCAAAACTCAGAATTCCTATTTCATGGGAAATTTTGATATTTTGCAATTTGTTTTCATTACAAATCATAATAAAAACACATTTTCAGAATTTTCCATGAAAAAGAAGTTCCCAAAAATTCTCCTTTGGAAAAATTTCAAAATTTTCCTTTAAAAATAAAAAAAATCATGTTTTCTCACTTTTGTAATTTTTACATTATTAAATATCAGTAGTAGTACGTAATAGTGCATGATATAACATCATGTCAAGTCACATCATGCCATAATATAATAACTGAAATACTCATCCTTAAAAAAATTAAAGGCAGCTGCTACTTAATACTGATGGCAGTAGATTATTTTATATCTCCTGTCTGTGGTGCAGTGAAATGTACGAAGTGTCAAACTATCCTCCTTGGTCTCTTGTATTACACCATTCGTCTACTTAACCTCAGGCTTCTCCAAATCTCTCTGTTTCTCACCTTTGCCACACAATGCAGTCTCTCTTTATCCTCTTTTTTCCCCACTATTCTAAGATGTAAAATCACAATCCTTTCTTCAGAGACAAGTTTCTAATGGGTCTTGTTTTTCTGTATCATGGAAAAATATTCTAAATAGCAGTCTATCTTCACTCCGCCACTTCTCTTGGGAGCAGGAGAGTGTCTAAAGAAGAATGACTGCAACTATCCAGGGGTACATGAAGTATGTACACATGTACACACACACATACACGCACAAGTACACATACGTGTACACACGCACATGCACACACACACACACACACACACACCCCAAATAAACCCAGAGACTCACTCAGTATTGTCATGTGCATTATAAATTGTTTAAGGAAGCACAGTATAGTGAACTGTCGTAAAATTGGGGGGTGGGGGGGAAGAGGAAGCAATAGCCACCAGTACACAGGAGAAACTCAAATTTTGAGTGTTTACCTGAAAAGTACATTTTACAGATTAAAGGCTTATTTAAAATTATTTAATATTTGGTGTTAAAACCCTGAAATTGATCTCTATAGAGCACTGCTGCTTCTGTAGCAATTCAGACTGATAAAGCAAAATATTCTATTTGGTATAATATTAATTAAGAATCCAATGTATTCCATAATATGAAAGCAACTTAATTTGTTTTCAAGACAATGAAGATATCTTACATGGGTATTAAATTCGCTAAATCACTATTTTCTAGGGACCCAGATGTTTGGGCACATGTTACTTAGACTTGGAATTCTGCAGTTTTCACACACATATTGAACAAAGCAACAGTCATTCACTGAAACTGAAGTCTGCACTATCCGTTCAAAATTTAGGGGATTTTTCCTCTTTTTAGAAACCAAGAAGTCTGAAACACACTGGCAAAAAATTGTTTTCAATATGTGTTAACATCAGATATTGTCCAGTTTTTCTAAACCCTCAGTGTGCATTAGGAAAAGGACTAGAAAATCTCTACAGCATAGCTCAAACTCAGCACACACTTGCGCTTAGCACAACCCAAATAAGCACATGTTCCAAGGCAGCAAACCTAGCACATCTTGCATCAGAAGAACTTTATTTTAAGGAGTGATGATTAATCAGGCTCTGTGAGGAGCCCAATACAAAACAGAAGGTGGAAAACTTGGGAGTGGAAGGCAAAAGCCTCAAAGGAAGAATAAGAGGTCAGATAGGCTGCTCTAGGTGGTAACGTCTGAACTTAGGCACTGAATACATAGAAGATATGCAACACAACATGCCAGAATCTCATCAGAGATTAGTTATCAGCAAGAGGCACAGTATATCCCATGAAGATGTTACCTAGGTCCTACTACACTAAACAAATCTTACCTAAAGGCAGAAATAAACTACAAACTACAGAAAAGCAAAACTCAAGTCGGATGAAGACAATACAAAATAAAAATTAAAAGTTTAATTAACCTTTAAGATCATTATTATGTAAGTCTCAAACAATAAATAAAGGAGACTGAATCAGAAGCTATTATCCAGTGGTCATGCTCCTGGATGCACATGAAGCTTTGCTTGGCTGAGGTAATAGGATGACTTTAAACCTTTCCAAACTATGGATTTAATACAAGCACATACTCAAAGTGTAGGACCAACTGAATATATTGCTGAGGTAGAGAAAATGCTGTTTATGTACCTCTTACTATGACAACTAAACCACACTGTTAATCAAGACAGTACATCATAGTGGTTACAAGAAGCAAAATAAGACTACACATGCAAAATACAGGAAAATGTCTGAACTCCACAAAACAACCACCACACAACTTTTACATACCAAGAGAATGACACAGAAAATGTATTTACTATTATCTGCTGACTTCTCCCTCCTCTCCAATGTTAATGTATTATTTGTAACTGATTAGAATAAATTGGATGCTACAACTTATCTCACCATTTCGTTCAAGCAAGTGAGGGTCAGAATGTTTCTTGCCTATATCCGCAAAGGACCGAACCAAGGGGATCCGACTGCTGAATTTCTTCTCGTTCTGGTGATGGTGTCTCTTGAGAAGAGCTTCCCTAACATTCTCTCTTATAGACTCGTCCACATGACCAGAGGCAATCATATTGTCCAAAACCATATCTATCATGAGAAAAACACTAAAATCAAATTTGATAATTTATACATGCACCCCCATCACCACCACATTAACTCACAACGCAAAAATCAGTAAAACTAATTTATGAAGAATCTTCAAGTCTGTTTTCTTTGGCAAAGTGTGGTTCTAGATTCCACTGAAAATGAATAGCCAAGAATATTGTGGGCTAACAGTTCAAATCTACACTTTTTGAACAAACATTTCTTCAGATCATTAAACAGTATTCTTTGCATAACACTCAGCATTTTAAAAATATATAGCCTAGAGAAGTAAATAGGTTATTGTTAACAACTTAACAAAATATCATCATTTATCTTTATTTCAAATTCCTACTAACTACACTCATTCCAAAAAGGAGGTAGCTATTCAAATGATGCTTCAAATAAATACCATTCTTCGCTGGACAGCAGACCAGTAGCACAAACTACCACAAGTAAGGCCTGATGTATGATCTAGATACATGTCTCTGTATCACAATCTTAATTCTGGGCCTTCCTAATGTTTGAGCACTTGATTTTGCAACTTCATTATTCCTTCAATGTAGTTTACTATATAAAATGGTTTGCCCAATCTTTCAAACGTCTAAGCTTTCTTTTTTAAGTTGCCCTAAGCTTCAAAATTCCTTACTGGACTTTATACATCACATTTTTACAAAGAGCGAGCATGACATGTAAAGTGTGGCAAAACTCATAATTTTGCACAATTTGGATGGGCTTTTAGAGATTTTTAATCACATGAAAATATATGATCAGGCATGTTTCCAAAATAACTCAGATATAAATTGAATTTAATTAATGAAAATCTGCCTATATGGCTGTGTGAAGAGCAACTATCATTTTTTCTAGTTTAAATAATCTTAAAAGATTTCTAAGCCAGCAGCTTAAATTCAGTAATTCAAGTCTTATGTGGAAGGAATTTATATGAATTTCTTTATATGAAGACTACTACATTTTACCATTTCTAACTGTAATAATATCCCTATTAAGGTTAAGAACGTACATGTACATAGAAACTTTTGTATTAAAAATGATAAAATGCTTTGCAAACAAAATAGCAAACTATACAGCCTCCGTTAGAGATAAACATGATTACAGCTTTACAGCACACAACACTCCATACAACAATCTATGGTTGTTAAAACAGAGGTCAAGTATATGTATCTAATCGAAAATGGAAAAGAACAGAGGTAGGTCAAATATAATTACAGAAGACACTTTGGATTAACAGTGTAGCTTTTATAAGAAAGTTCCCTGAGATCTTTAAAATGCCCACTGTGTCTGAAATTTTAGTAACTTTGTGATGCTTTGAAATGCAAATGAAGTATGCGTTCTGTAATGTTAAAAAAAATAATCTTTAGGCTCTACCATATATGCATTTGTTCCTCTTTCAGAGGAGACAAAGATTAACTAAAATATTATTCCAATAGGACAATCTACTGCCATACAATATTGCCCTGAAGGGCTTATTAAATAAATCTGTTTTAGCAAACCTACATTAAATCAAGGAATTCCTCTTAAAATTTTATTTATACATACATATAAACTGTGGAACTTATTGCCACAGGAAGTCACTGAGCCCAAAAAATTAGCAGGAAATTCTATATTTATATGAACAGGAATAACCAACATAATAATCAAAAATTTGGAAGAGATATTAAACTTCATGATGCAAAGTTTAATACAATCTCTAACTACGAGGGAGTAAGAGGTTTCTTGCAACCTTTTTCCAAAGCATCTGGTGCCAGGCACTGTCATCAGAGACAAGAAACTGGATTAGATGAACCACAGATCTGATAAAGTATGACAGTTCTTATGAACCTAATCTGATACTTCTTGGTCTTAGTTTTACTCATCTAGATCTGCCCAACCAGAATGCCACTAACACTGGAAGTATTTGGTTTTGTGTGCATGTGCTGGATTGCAATTACAGATCTATAAGCAGGAACAACCCTCACTCTGCTCTATATACACACACCACATACATACAAAATGGTGTATAAGCAAAAGTTATCCCCCTTTATTTGTTGTTATTCTTACGATATATAACAAAATCCTGAGACAGAACTGTATTCAGAAATGTAAACCTTAGTCAGAGGTTGTTGCTAGCGTTTCTCTTGGAAAGATATCCTGCCCCTCCCTTTAGCTCTGTAGTCTCAGAGAGATTTTCAGCTTTTTATACTTTTGGGTAGGAACCAATGAGATCCATTAAATCTGGCAGCAAGGTGAGAAAATGGAATAGCTCAAAACTTCCACAACAAATAAAAGACTAACATCAAGTCACTGAGTACCTTCATGGGAACCTGAAAATGGACCTATGTGTCCAAATATTGATAAACTTATGCATGTCTTTCAATATCTTCTAGCTTGGCTTCTTTCAATATTTAAAACTTCTTTTAAAAGTGACAGGAATTTAAGATGACTTGGAAAGTAACTGCAGTTCTTTTGTACTAACATCACTGACAAATTAAATATAAACCTGTAAATTTTATTTACTTCAGGACAGTGTGCAGCAGCCTTCCACTAAAATTTAAAAAAAAAAAAAGCTCAATATAAAGAGCCAAAGGGTAAACTTTTCCTAAACCACTGAGCAGAGTTTGAGAATTCTATTGAAAATTCTTTTGTCACACTCTGTTTTGGTTCCCTATGATCATGATGGTCAGCAATAGGTCTACTAGGATTCACAAGGCTGCATCACAGATACCAAGAAAATGGAATGAGGCCAGCTCAAAAGATCTTAAAATAAAAGGCAAAGTTTATATAGATGCAAAAATTTTACAAAGTTGTTTTTACATACTCAATAATTAGAGACCATTGAGAATATTCCACACGCTAAATTAATACAGGTTTTATTTCAGCTCACCTCTTACTGTTTAATAAAATGACAGTTTAAATCAAGCTGTGGAACAATTAACTGCACTAACACCAAGAGTTAGCAACAACTGAATAGTACTTAATAATAGTTTATAGCACAATACTGTACAAATTATCTCACAAGTATCCTGTTGCCTCTTCTTGTCTCTATGGGTGAAATGTAAATATGTCTGTATTGTCCAACCAAAGATTAGAATAAAATAAAATTTAGGAACTGGCTTGCCCATGCCAGCTGACTTAGGTTCAAGCTACAGAACTGTTTCACTCTTGTGAAGACTTCTTGACTCAGGCTGGAATCCAGGCTCTACGACACTGTGATGTGAGAAGGTCCCATAGCTCAGGCTCTAGCCTGAGCCTGGAAGCTTACACAGCAATGAAACAGTCCTACAACCCAACCCCTGCAAGCCAATGTCATCTGACGTGGACCAACCTCTGTTGTCTAGTTACTGTGTAGATATTTCCTTACCGGCCTACTCCTAAAAACTCTAACCAAGAGAAGTCCCAATGGGACTCCTTATGTGAGTGAAGTTTGCATAATCAAATCATCAAGACAAAGAAAATTATAATAGAATAAAAAGATAAAATACACATGACTTTTATGTTTTTAAATCACAAACTAGTGTAAACTATCAAAGATAAAATCTTCCAAAAATACTTGTTATGACCTGCTATCTCATCTAGTGTGTTTGCTCTCATGTCCAACATAACTGTCCCATTCAGAATACAGCTTCTCAGTTCAAAGAGACTGTGCAGAGACAGAGTTGCCACATAAGGTTTGCTCCATCGATCACCACCATCTTCAACATCCTCTTCAAATTTTAACCACCTGAAATATAAATATTTATATTATGGCATATGTATGCATTACTTCTAGAGATATCATCTTATGAACATAATCCCTTTTTCTCTCTCTCCTTTCTGTAGGCTGCAAACCAAAAGCTATATCCCCACTGAATATATCACCTTTCATTTCTGCCTACACTCCCTCTGAGTCCTTATGTTCAGTGCTCAATCCTTTTATTTTAAAGCATCCTCTATCACAGAGTGGTTCCCAATCTTTTTGGCTCAAGGGCCACAGATATTTTTACAGCTGTGAAGGGCCAGCCTTCTCCAGCAGGCCTCCCCCATGAAAAGCAGTCTGCCTCCTCACTGATCTCCAGCAGGAAAACCATGTGTGTCCTGTAGCCCTGTGTGCACCACCTGAGTCCCTAGGCAAGGGCTCCCTTCTACAGCCAGGGGGACAGAAGATCAGTGCTTCCCTCCCTCTAGGTCCAGCAAGGATCCCAGCACCTATGGACCTAAGTGAAGTGCTTTGCCATGCTCCCTGCTACAGCCAAGTGGAGGGGAGTACTGATCTCCCATGCCCTGAGCTGCATCAGTCTTGTAGCCCTGCTGAATTGTGCTCCACCTGGGTCCTTAGACAGTAGGTCTCTTCCGCAGCCATAAGGAGGGGAGCTGTGGGCCACTTTTGGCTCCAGGGCCACAGGTTGGGAGCCACCGGTCTATCACCTGTTCCCATACTTCACACTGCTTTTTTCATGCTACTCCTTATGTTTGGAACAACATTCCAGGTTCACAAAGGGATCTAGGTGTCATCCATGCACGTCCTAACTTCTAGGCACCTGGAAAAAATCACTGAAACAAGAAGAGGATCCAAAAAGCCTGAATTAGGTGCCTCGTCTCTCCACACAATGCTTGAGGGAAGAGCAATGCCAAAGATGGGGATCCACAAATGCCAGCCTTCTAAGCAGAGTGACCTCTTAAGCTAACAAATGGGAAATGGTTAGAGCACTCACATGGGATGTGGGAGACCAAAGCTCAATTCACCCTCTGCCTGAGGGGGTGAAAGGATTTGAAAGTGTCTGCCATCTCTCAGAAAACTGTGTTAACTCCAGAGCTGTAGGGTATTCTCATGTGGGCTCCCTCAACCTCACCCACTGAAGCTATTCCATTTTGGATAAATAGCAATGGAGAAGAGGAAGTGGACTCTGAATCTTCCAGCTACCAAGTTAGGGTGCCATAATCATCATAATAGAGTCACTCATTCTTGCATCTCTTTGTGGCCCAAAGATAAATATTTATACAGAGTGAAACTGCTTCTATAGGAGAGACTGAAGGCGATCAACATCAGAATACCCATAGCCCAGTTGTTATGTTATGCGGATCACACTGGGGTTTAGGTGTCAGATAATCACCTGGGTGCCTAAAATGAATATGCATGCCCAAAGTGGAAACTTAGGTGCCTAAGGAAATTTCACCCTGAAAATTTAGCTGACAAGTGAGTTCCAATACCTACAGGTTAAGAGGCAGCTGAGCAAAGGTTTTGTGGACTGCAGAAGTACCTAAATCCAGGTGCCTAAATATCTTTGTGAATCTGCCTCAATAGCCTTCGGCCAAGGCACCAAGCATGATCAACCAAGACTAAGAATACCCCACATTCATTTAATCTTTGAACTATTTGATTTATATGCATCAAATGTAGATTGTAGCTTTTGGAGTCAGAAACAAGTTGTCAATATATGGTTTATAAATCGGTATGTGTATATATGGTACAAATGACAAACTGAAAGTTAATTAAATTTCTAAGTTAAATCCTCAAAAGTTAGGAAATGCTAGATTTACAGAAGCCCATGCAACCTTGATTCTGCCCTTTCGGGCGTCCAAACTGCAGATTATGGAAAAAGAGTATATACTCATATAATTAAAGATATCAGATACAAAAATTAAGGTTGCATAGGACAACCATAAATTTGGCATTTGTTATCTTTCAAATACTTGGCTTTGCAACCTAATTAGGGTTCTTTTAATGTAGTTTTAAGAGTCTTACCTAGCTTAGGAGGCGGAGGGTTTCTTGAAGGAAAAAAAAACCAATAAATTAGCATCAATTACTTCCCCTCCTTCCATTTTTGTTAATCTTCTGTCACAACAAAAGCAATATTACATAACTAGAACACCTGTACTCACAGATGTTTGCAATGCTACATATCATCACCTTTAGGAAATAAAGTCAGCACAGCAGCAATAAAGACCTGCAACAGATTTCCTTCAGAAGTCTGTAGTAAATTTACAATGAGTGACTCAGAGAATCAGACTATTGATTTTTCATTAGTGCTAATGTTAACTGAAGCAAATTATTTGCCCTGAAAATTCTAACCTAAATTTGATTTCTAAGGAAAAAGCAAACAAGATCATTAGAAAAGACAACATGAAACAGAATTATCTATGTTTTGTTTACCTGGCAGTTTCTTTCCACTCATATTCTTCCCCATCCTTGAAGTACAGTTCATCCATTTCAGTGAAGAGATCATGGGGAATGTGTTCTTCATCATCATCCTCTGTACCCAGGATAAACTGCACACGTTGGGATGGGGTGTCTTGATAGAAAAAAACAAACAAACAGTAGTTTAGAAGGTAATACTTCTATTAAATTGTTAACATCTTGCAACATTTAATTTTTTTTCCTCCCTCTCACACCTGGAAACAGCAATGAAAATCTCTTATCAAAAGAAGATAGGAACAATTTAAAAGCCAAATACTGGTTTTACTGTAGCAGTAGCTCTACGGTCCTTTTAAAAATTTTAATGTCTGTCTGAAAACAAAAGAGGGAGGGGGAAAATAAGCTACTTCTATACTTTAGTTAATATATTTAAATATTTTAAAATAAAATATGGTAAAGTAAGTAACCGGTAAAATAAAACTGGTAAAATGAAAATAAATCAAACAACCTCCAAGGGCAAGGCATCTTAGGAGCTGTGCTCACTGATGGCAGCAAATCCGCCACTGTCAGACCGATCTTCGTAATTGACTGATTAGCCGATCAGGAAATCGATCTCTGAAGACCTGCCCAATAGGTAGAGCAGCACAGAACTGAAGGGAGGACTTTTTCCTTTGATTCAGCACACTGAAGACACCACAGTAAGTAGGCACTAAGCAGTCGAAGGGAGATGTGTAAGGTATTTTAAGTACTTTGCATATCTCCCTTCGACTGCCACCAAAATCCTGCCGCCATGTAGACCTGCCTTCAGTCTCATGCTTGGAAGTGAAATAGATCATATCTACTTTTTTTCTTCCAAGAGAAACACATAGAAAAAGAAAATACATCATCCAACTAATATATTGGTTGTCCATTTCAAGAAAGACTGGGAAGACTGCACATGAGAGAACTTCAGGTTGCTTACCTGAAAATTTTCCCTTCTTTGAAGGGATAGATACATAGATCCTCAGTGTGGGTTATCACCAGTCTGCAACTGTAGGGGGCAGAATCAAAGCTCACTGGAGGGGTGGGGATTAGGCTCTACCTTCTGGAGACCTCCTTAGTTTCAAGATGCTTCCAAAACTAGCCCCTCTGGGTCATAAAACAAAAAATAAATCTCTCATCCTGCATCAGCACCTTGCAAAAATAATTCTAACACGAGATGAATAAGAAAAGTTCAACCATAAGTTAAACAGATCTCTCTTGTTCAGCGAGGGCCAGATTTGAAGATCTCTCTCTTTGAATACAAGAAAAATTTCAGGTAGGTAACCACAAATTCTCTCATCCATTCTCAGGATTAGAGTCACCATAAATACATAGTGGGATTTTCTCAGCAGTGACAAAATTCCTAGGAAGGGAACAAAATGTCACTGAGGGTTGTTTACACTGCAGGTCTGTAGCGATCGATTCCAGGTGGCCTCTTCTGACAATGCCAGTAATCCACCTCCCCAAAACGGAATAGGGCTACATTGACAGGAGGACATCATCCATTGCAGCACTGTGAGGATGCCGCGGTACGTCAATGGAAGTACTTCAACAGGAAATGCACACGCTACATTGCACAGTTTGCGTATGCCCTGTCAGTCGTTGGCAGCGGTGTTGACCAGGCCTGAGAGAAAGGACCCCCTTACACTCATGAATTATCATTACGTGAAAGAGACGGTTACTAATCTTCTGTAACTGTCATTCTTTGAGATGTGCTGCTCATGTCCACTCCAATTAAGGTGGTGCGCGCGCATCATGCATGGCCACCAGAAAGTTTTCCCTAGCAACCCGGAGGGTTGGCTACAGAGCCCCCTGGAGTCATGCGTTAATTGCGCCCTTTAAAGGGGCCCGCCAACCCTCCTTCCATTAGTTCCTTCTTGCCAAGGATTCGACAGAAGGGCCGGCGGGTGGGTTTGGAGTGGACGTGAGCAACATCTCGAAGAATGACGGTTACAGAAGGTTAGCAACCATCTCTTCTCCTTTGAGTGCTTGCTGATGTTGACTCCAACTAGGTGATTCCCAAGCACTTACCGGAGGAGGGGTTGGAGCTCAATGTGCTTCCTTTTCTCTTTGTGTTTTTGAGTGGTGAGGTTTGTTGGTGCTGTGTTTGGCACCATGTCGATTTGTGTTTGTCAAGTTGTGGGGGCTGCGTGCGGTGCCAAGCTATTAATTACGCTCGGCACCACCATCTGAGCGTTCTGTGGAGTGGCTTCTGCCTCCATTGGCGGTGCTGTGGTAGAAGCTGGTCCCGGCAATGGTGCCGTTTAAGTCAGTTTCGGTGCCATAGAAGGCATTGTCTGTGGCGGCTTGCCCCTCTGATTAGGGTCGTTGCCATTTGTCAGTGGCTGTTCAACAGCCTTTGCTGACAGCGTGTCAGAGGGACCTGCAGCCTCCAGTGCACACTTTCCTACTTTGTTAAAGTAGGTGTCGGAGATGTTTTTCTTTTGTCATGCCCCGGGGATGGCGTTAAGTGCCTTTTTCTTGCCTTGGGGACTGAGGTAGTTTTGTCCTGCCACAGGTATGAGCAATTCCTCCATAAGGAGACGTTTAAGACAGAGGTCTCGATCCCGTCTTGTTCTGTTGCTCATATTCTTACAGTGGGAGCATTTGGTGGTGTTGTGCTCCTCTCCTAGGCATTTTAAGCATGTTGGATGTCCGTCGGACGCTGGCATAGTGTCTGTACGTGATTCACAGCATTTAAAGCCTGGGGAGCCAGACATGTTGGTGGCTCTTTAGGCTTTCCGCTCTCTAGCTCCTTTTTTTTTTTTTAATGTTAAGAAGGTGAAAACAAAAAGTAATGAAGTTTTTAAAAGTAAGGTGGATGAAAAGGGAATTCGAGGCCTGACGAGCTTGAGGGAAAAACTGCGGTTTGTGAGGAGAGTTCATTAGCTCCGTCCAGGGTCGTGAGTGGTAAGAGAGGAATTGGGGGGGGGGGTCGGGTCGGGCGGCCGTAGAAAAGCGCCAAAGCCGGCACGAGACAGGCACCTCCAGCCGCATGACCTCGACGGACACAGCTATGCAGGTCTGCGACCCGTGGTGCGGCGCACGCACATACACACCTACAGTGGAGTGCCCACGGGGACACTACTCGCAGGAGAAATGCCCCATTTCAGCATGCACCTTCTTCGGAGACGGTGATCAATGCCCGTGGGTGCACCACACTGAAGCCAATGTACTTGGTGCCAATTCCAACTGGCGTGGCTCTGAGGCCAATCTAAGTGCCAACTCCACTACAACTGTTCTCAGCCTAATATCCCGGTCTTTCTTTGTGCGAGACCGGACCCCTCTGTAGATGCTGCACTTATCACGCACGTGATCCTCCCCCAAGCACTTCAAGCAGCTCTGGTGGGGGTCGTTGATCACCACAGGCTTCTTGTACAAAGGACACTGCTTGAAGCCTTGAGACCAGGGCATGCCCAGGCCCTCGACAATGTTCGTCAAGCTACTAACACCTAACAAGTTAACTTACTTCATCTCCGTACACTATGCATTTATGAGAAAACCACTCAGAAGAAGAGGTTGCCTCAGAAAGAAAATGTTCCAGCACCCTCACAGACGGTAAGAAGGAACTGAGAGGGAGGGGAATTGACAGCAACCCAGTCACGCATAAGCATAGCAGCCCTATGGCTACCATTAAGGGAAGAATCTCTGGCACTAGTGCATGTGGCATGCACATACATGCTATGGAATGGATATGAGCAAGCACTCGAAGAATTTAGATTTGCTACTGTTTGGGGGCTTTTCCCCTAAGTGACATGAAAAAAGTCACAGGAGATAACATTTTCTTACCATATGATGGAGATTCTCGTCCATCTTCTCTATCCGTTTCTCTCTCTTTTCTTCTTCTGTGATGCCTGTGTCCCCGATGCCTATGACGTCGACGGCCCTGCTTTCCAAATGGGACATGTACACCGATGTACACAGCTCTGTGACCTATCCATAAAGTATAAGAGAGAGCAAAAAAAAAAAGTTCATGAAGAACTACCCTACCCAAATGTACAATACTACGTCAAAAAGCCAAGAAGCCTACAAATATATGAAATTTTTACAACAGTAACATCACTCTTCAGTTTCCCTTCGTGTGTTACTTTTGCCAGCTAGCTGGTGACATAGAATCTTCCCCCGAGTAGTCTTTGCTCTTTCTTATAGTAATACAGAAGATCCAGTTACAAAACACTACATCAGCCTTTCATGTCAGAAAATTCAAACTTGATTCTCAACACTGGGACGGAGATCACTGTGCAGTAAATGTGAGGCTCCCAATTACTACCAACCACAAAAAAAGACAAAAAATTTAAGCATCATCTGATGCCATTTTTCTAAATATTTTTCCACACCCAAACATTCTTTCAGTATTATCAAATCCAGTATTTGTAGCAGCATGCTAACTTTAACGATAGAATAATGTGTTGCCATAAAACTTACAGGCAGAGTTGGTTGGAAAGTAAGCTTTAGAGAAATTTAAATCTTTGGATTTTTCATTTAGTTTTTTATTTTTAACAAAAATATTTGAGGAAAGCAGACACTTTCTGCTATAATTTTCATTTAGATGGGGAGGCGGGGGAATCTCATTTTCCAACAAAAAAAGCTTCTACGGAAAATTTTCAAACAACCCTAGTTACCAGCAGACCTTGTCATTCAGAGACATTGCTTTCAGAAGAGGGCAGCACGGGACTATCCATGAGCGCTCCAGTGCTGGCAGAAATGCATATGCTATCTTGAGTTACATTTAGAGCTAAGGGTGCAATGTCCTGCAATTCCCTGCTTGCACGGAAAACATTGAGCCAGTTTGCTAAACAGAGGAGTGAAGCCACTGGAGCATGGGCATTAGCAGCACAGGTTGGCCACGCTGAGTAATTAATTACAGGAGCAAGGCAGGTTTGCAGTTTGGACCACTAAGCTATCCCATTGCTTGCTGCTGTCTGTGCTACTACAGCTGCAATACTATTCTTCGAATGGTAGCTCGATAAAAGCTAACAAGAGTATGTTTATGCAAGATGGAAATCACACCCATATCTCCAAGTATAGGCACAGGCTTTGTGTATAAGCTATTAATAATATGCACTGTCTCTAGTCTTTAAGCTGGTGGAGAAATGGGGCTGGTCTATGGTCACCTTCTCCTATACCTTTTGGGAAGATGAAAACACACAGCAAGTAGTCCCTATGTTCCACTGCTAATTCTTTCTGGCTCTTTTGGAACAAACACAAAATGAAGAAACCCCCAAACCATAGTGTGTTAGCTAAATACAACATCCAAGGGGATGCAGCTATGGTGGTTTTACAGGAATGAGTTATATGACCAGAAGAGCTCCTTTATGACATAATAATAAGGCTCATTATGGCAAGTAGCTCCTCAATGAAAGTCTTTAGAAAGACTGTTTTATGAATGAATGGAGTGATTTCTCCTTAGCAAAGAAAAGTCAATTACGGTACATATGCAGAGAGTGTTTCTCTAGTCTCTGGAAAATATGTTGCTTATTTCCTAGAAAACCTTTGTAAAAACATGTTGAAGTTACAAAATCTAAAGGTGTATTAAAGTCTCAAAAGTAAAGCAAAGTGATTCAATTCTAGATAGAAAATAGCACTGAGAAAACAGTTTTTAAAATGTAGATGGTTGATAATATAAAGTGACATCCTATTCCCTGTTTTGTCACTACCCAAAGATAAATGGAGAATGATTAAAGCTGAAAAGGTACAAGTTCAATGCATATGATAAACTAAGTTTCCAACAAGAAAAAAAATGGTTGCTCAGCATCACCACCTCCACCCCCAGGCTCTAACCCTTGGGATAAGGGATATTATCTATAACAATGTCTTCAAAAAGATGTTGGAAAGTGTTTTATTACAATAGCTAAAAGGGGGAAGAAAAATCACTTGTATCAATATATTCATAAGGAAATTACAAGTTTAAAACAGTACAGGTAGGAAGGAGTACAAAGATATAATTTAATTATTAAATGACCTTCAAACCTCTACTCATACAAACACCTGATCCCATCCAAGCTTGTTACACACTTAGCTTAAACCAATAATCAACAGAATTAGTAGAACACGCGATACTAAATTTAGTTTACAAAACCCCAGAGATAATTGTTCATTTTAATCTAACATGACTTTATCCAAGCTTAGTTGCTGAAATCCTCCAATGGTATTTAGTACACGATTAGTATGAAATTAGTTCAATACATTTTAGCGGTTTGCTAGATATTATCATATGCTTCTCATTACACTAAAAATCAGTTTGCATAAAATGGAAGTCTTACAGTTCAATTATTAACACAAAAATAATGTAAAAAGGCATGTTCATGTTGTCCAAAGCCACTAGCAAAGAAAAATTTAAAGTTGTAACCAAAAACATGTGCTTTCTTTAGCAATTAGTTTTGGTAACTAAAAGCTTTACACATTATAGATTAGGCACATGTCTCTAATACTAAAAAAAAATAGCATGGCAATAATTACGTACTTTAAAATTAAAGTTCTCTCTCTCTCTCTCTCTCTCTCTCTCTCACACACACACACACACACACACACACACACACACACACACACACACAAATATTACTAATAAAGGCATTTAGCAATATGAATGAATATTAAACAGCTGATTTTGAATTAGTATGATATTTTACATGATATATATTTATTTAAGAGACTAGATGGACATTCAAATACAACTCTACATGCCCATAACACGTTTCCCACTATAGCAGGTGGATTCCAGTGGAGGTAACCAGACTAATGCACACAATAGGCATGAGTTGCAGTCAGAGGGTAAAAAAAGCTGCATGCCCTGGGATGCCTTCCAACTCACCACTACAAACACATAGGTTTTGGAAGTTTTTGAAACCTACCTTCATTTCATGCTCTTTCACTGGTGGTCCCCAATACATCTAATCACAGGAGAAACTCATACATATGGACTACAGGCTCATCAACCCAAGCTTTGGGGCACTTCTCACACAATGCAAATCTGAGCAGCTAGAGGGAACAGACTGAGGATGCCGCCAGAGGAGAGCAGCAAAAAAGTAGAGCAAAACTGAATTAAAACGGTGGGGGAGAGTAAAAACAAGGAAAGGAAACTAGACAGGGACGGGGGGAAAAAAGGCAAAAAGTGGACAGAAAAACAGATACCGAATTCCAAGTTGTCCCCTTTCACTTTCACCCTGACGAGCATTGGAGCCCTACATATTCCTCAGTGCCAGATGGAAGTCAGGAACAACTGGAAGAGTTCCCCTTCCTTGCTCATTCCGTTATCCTAGCTAGACTTTATATAGTGTCCAACAAGCCATGCTGACCGCAGAAAAAATGCAAATGGCTAGACAAATTGATGAGTCTAATATTTAATTAATCTTTGTCCAAAGATTTCAGTACGATTAAGTTATATGTAAAGTTTAAAGTTTACAATAGAGCTTTTTTTTCCCCTTTCCTAAGTGAAATGGACACAAAAATGTCACTGTTAAGGAACCATATCATAGATGATTTTACCAATTTCCTTCAGCCTTTTAAAAAAAAAAAAAAAAAAAAAAAATCAAGTTCCACAGTAGTAGTCACAAATGCTTTTCATCTTCAAAGTTACAATAAAAGCAAATAAAGGGCTTTTAATAGAACCCTGGTGGTAACTTTAAGCATGGAGTTGCTGTGAAATGGTTCTACTTTCAGGGTAATTTTTAATGGTTTGTAACCAAACAAAAATTTTAAAAAAGAAAACAAAATAAAGCCTAGAAAACAACGTCATATTTAGGTCAAACCAATTTTTCTAACAGCATTTAAAGGGGACTAAAAATAGCATTTTATAAAGGAACATAGTTGCACACCTTAACTAAAGATAGCCAATAGTGTGTCTACAATGCCCCTTGCTCTAGACTTTCCTAGAACAGCTGCCTCCTAATGCTGGAATTTCTTACTGGACCTGGTAATTTTGGAGTACGATAGAAATAAGTGTACTTTTTTGTAAAGTCAGTTGCTAATCTAGACTTCAATTCAAACGCACAGTCCAATAAGCATTATTTTACATGTTTTTACATATTGTAGACCAAATCAACTGTGCGGCCTGCAGTATCAGATAACCAGTAGACACACCCAAAACCAAAACACTTACTGTAGTCAGACAAAACAGATTTCTAGAGTTAATCAAAATCAAAGAAAGAATTATTACTGTAGATCCTGTAAGAGAAAGCTATTTAGAGTACTTATAATATGACTGACAGTCAACAACACACAAAGAGACAATACCATACGCTGGATGTAATTACTGACATTAGTTATGGATAGTGGGAATAGGCTAGTGCCAGCTTATGTAACACAAAAGCGCTGGACCTATAGCTACTTTCTTCCCAGGTCTTTGTGCCCCGAGCCAGCACTAACATCTCTTGCCTGGGAAAGGAGCCAGTACCTGACATCTGCGGGAAAGAGATTCTGGCTTTCCCCTCACGTATCCCACAAAAGACAGGAGATGGCTGGGCCCAATCCTCCTGCTGAGAAACAGTTTCTGTTGTGCAGCCTGACCTTTTCTCCAGAAGGCTGATAGGAAAAACAGTACCAGAGCTTGTTTGTGCTGCTGTGGGTGATGGGGGCAAGAATGAACTATAGAAACAGCTAGTTCGCTGAAAGACAGACGAATAATTTTAGGGTTTTATTCTTAAATTAAGGAAAATTTTGGAGGTGGAGTAGGGAAGAAGTTTTGAACACTACCCCAGAATGTATTGCATTGAAATTGGAGTGCAGATTCACCCTCTTTATTGTAACATTGTACTTGCAAAGCAAAGTGATAAAATCTCTGCTTTCTCTTCCCCCAAAAAGTCAAGCTATCCAGTTCATTCATGGATCATGAGCTGAGCCCAACAAGGCAGCACTAGGAACGCAAAAGATGCCAACACACATTTTCCCTTAGGCATATGAGCACGTGCACACACCATCTCTTGTGCAATTCCTGCATCTGGATTTGTACATTCAAAAGCAAATAAGGGCCTGAGCCATGATTAAGCCTTCAAAAAGGGACACAATCCTGAATGGGAAACTTACTTTTTCTGCAACGGCACCCAGTTCTCCCCCATAATTTTTAGTTTGTATTCTACATTTCAGTTTTTATAAATTAAAAAAGATGTTTTAAAAATGCAAACATTTTTGTGCCTCAGGTTCTGTCTCACAAATTCTTAAATCCAATATTTGAGAATGATGTTCCATTTGGAAGTTTTATTCAATGAATTACTTATGGATTTTTTTTCTTAAAATAAATACAAGCAGGAATCCTGACCTGCTGAGTTAGTGATTCTCAAACTGGGGTACATGTATCCCTAGGGGTACACAGAGACCTTTCAGGAGGTACATCAACACATCTAGAATACATCTTTGCCTAGCTTTACAAGCAGCTACATAAAAAGCACTAGCTAAGTCAGTACAAACTAAAATTTCACACAGACAAAATGAGAAAGTGAGCGATTTTCAGTAATAGTGTTCTGTGACATTTTTGTACTTTTGTCTAATTTATGAGCAAGTAGTTTTTGATTGAGCTGAAACTTGGGGTACACAAGACAACTCAGTTTCTGGAAAGGGCCATAGTGTCTGGAAAGGTTGAGACCCATTAAGTTACCAAAGGGTTTTTTTAAATCACTAGTTCTAAAGCTACAGTAAAATGATGAAATAATATGCTATTTTCTATGGGAAGCCATCACATAAGTGGGGTATAGAATCAAGTACATATGTCTAATTTTTTCCTGCAACAATGGCAGTGAGAAAGGTAATCTGAGGCCATGAGCCTCTAGTAATAAAACTGAGTTTAACCTTTACGTAAGAACAGCCATACTGGCTCAGCCCACTTGTCCATCTAGCCCAGTATCCTGTCTTCTAACAGAGGCCAATGGCAGATGCTACAGAAAAAAAATGAACTGAACATAGAATCATAGGGCTGGAAGGGACCTCATGAGGTCATCTAGCCCAACCCCCCACTAAAAGCAGGGCTACTCCCACTAAATCATCCCAGCCTGGGTTTTGTCTAACCGAACCTTAAATATCTCCAAAGATGGAGATTCCACCACCTCCCTAGAGAACCCATTCCAATGCTTCAACACCCTCCTAGTGAGAAAGCTTTTCCTAATATCCAACCTCGACCTCCCCAGCTGTAATTTGAAACCATTGCTCCTTGTTCTGTCCTCTGTTACCATAGAGAACAGCCTAGCTCCCTCCTCTTTGGAGCACCCCTTCAAGTACTTAAAGGTTGCTATCAAATCTCCCCTCAGTCTTCTCTTCTGTAGACTAAATAAGCCTAGTTCCTTCAGTCTCTCCTAGCAAGTCATGTGCCCCAGCCCCCTAATCATTTTTGTTGCCCTCCGCTGGACTCCTTCTAATTTGTCCACATCCCTTCTGTAGTGGGGAGCCCAAAACTGGACAAAGTATTCCAGATGTCTGCTGGCAACACTCCTACTGATGCAGCCCAGTATGCCATTGGCCTTTTTGGCAACAAGGGCACACTGTTGGCTCATACCCAGCTTCCCATCGACCATAATCCCCAGGTCCTTTTCTACAGTGCTGCTACTTAGCCTATCGGTCCCCAGCCTGTTGCAGTGCATGGGATTTTTCCATCCTAAGTGCAGAATTTTGCACTTGTCCTTGTTGAACCTCATGAGGTTTCTTTTGGCACAGTTTTCCAATTTGTTTAAGTCTCCCTGGATCCTGTCCCTGCTCTCCAGCGTGTCTACCATTCCCCGCAGCTTGGTGTCATCCATGAACTTACTAAGCACGCAGTCTATCCCATCATCGAGATCATTAATGAAGATGTTGAACAGAACCAGCCCCAGGACCGAGCTCTGGGGCACTCTACTCGTTACTGGTTGCCAACTAGACATCGAGCCATTGATTCCTACCTGCTGAGCCCAGTGATTTAGCCAGTTTTCTATCCACCTTACGGTCCACTCATCCAACCCATACTTCCTTAACTTGCCAACCAGAATGCTGTGGGAAACCGTATCAAAAGCCTTGCTAAAGTCGAGGTATACCACGTCAATGGCTCTTCCCGCATCCGCAAATCCAGTCATCTCATCATAGAAGGCAGTCATTGAGTGATCCCCTGTCACCCACTCCCAGCTCCTGGCAATTAGAGACTAGGGACACCCAGAGCATGGAGTGGCCACCTTGACCATCTTGACTAATAGTGATTGATAGACCAATACTCCATGAAAGGAAGCTTACTCCCCACATGCTGTAATTGGAGTTCTTCAAGATGTATGTCCCTGTGGATGCTCCACTCTGGGTCTTAGGGTGTCCTCACATTACAGCTCAGAGATCTTGTAAGCAGCGTTTGTCGGAGCCACATGAGCAACATGGCAGTATTTGGGCACCTTTTATAGCATGTACAGCTCGACCGACCCGTCACCCCCACCGTGCCAACCCCCAACCCAGTTCCTTCTCTAACTGGGAGCATGTAAAAAAAGACTCCAAAGTAGGAAGGGGAGGAAGGCAGGTAGTGGAACACTCACAGGGACACAAATCTCAAAGAACTCCAGTTATTGCACATGGTGAAATGTTACCAAATTTATCCATAAACTTGGAGTATGCTCATTTATTAGGGTTACTTTCCTGGGGGGGGGGAAGTGGTAATACTGTTAATGTGCTGCTTGTGTCACTTGTATTTCTATATGGAGCTTACTTCTCCCTTCTGCAAGTCCCTTCCCAACGGAACTTTCAGGACCTAAATTTCCCAGGACTGGGTTTCTAAGTGCATCTGAGCAGACCGGGTCTATCAGCACGCTCAGCTGACCCCTTATATGTCCCTGAACACAGCAGGCTGGGTTACACAGCACTTCTCTGCTGCCACCCTTATATGCCCCTGGCACTGCATCAGACTAGACTTGAGCATGCGTCTGAGCAGGCTCGGTCAAAGCAGCAATTTCAGCCACCATTCTTATATGTCATAGGTTCAGCACGTTGGTAACCCCCTTAATGAGTAAACCTTGCAGGATTTTTGGCATCACAGGGATCTTTAGCTAGGTAAAAGAAGCATGGCTGCAGAGCAGTATAGGGAAGCCAAGACCATAAAGGAGAGGGAAAGAGTCTGGCAACCAACTTGATTAAAAAAGTTACTTTATTGCCAGGTACATAAAACTTATGAATAATTATAAAAGGAAAGAAAAAAATACCCAAACCGTTACAATATTAATAACCATACAAAGAGAGAGAAATGATCACATAGTTACAATATTACCCAGTTTCAATTGTAGTATTGGGGAAATCTAGCCCAAGTGGATTACAAAGATCAGGTTTAGAGAGGTTCCAGAGGGGTAGCCGTGTTAGTCTGTATACAGCAAAAAAAATGAGAGTCCTGTGGCACCTTGAAGACTAACAAATTTCTTTGGGCATAAGCTTTTGTGGGTTCCAAACCACTTCGTCAGATGCATGAAATGGAAGCAACAGTAGAGAGTATATATACACATGCCAGGCTGAAGGAGTAGCATAACAATGGCCAGTGCTGACAAAATCAATTCAGTTGAATAGAAGGTAAGAATGTATGAAGACCAACAATTACTTTTGTAGTGTGATAATCATTCCAAGTCCCTGTTCAGACCTACTCTGATTGTGTCAAGTTTGCAAATGAGCTCCAGCTCTGTAGTTTCATGTTGGAGTCTGCCTTTGAGGTATTTTTGCAGGAGTATGGCAACTTTCAAGTCTGTTACTGAGTGTCCGGGGAGACTGAAGTGTTCTCCTACCGGTTTATGGATGTTACCATTTTTTTATGTCTGATTTGTGTCCATTTATTCTCTTGCATAAGGAGAGTCCAGTTTGGCCGATGTACACGGCAGAGGGGCATTGCTGGCACATGATGGCATAAACAACATTAGTAGATGTGCAGGTGAATGAGTTCCTGATAGTGTAGCTGATGTGGTTGGGACCTGTGATGGTATCACTAGAGTCGATGTGCGGGCACAGATATAATAAAGAGGTAAATATAACTCAGGTTTAGAGAGTTATATTAGGGATAAGAGGAAAAAGAGAGATGCGGCTGGGGGGGAGGGGAAATGTCATACTCAGTGCAGCTCAAAAGGAACCCAAGAACCAGGCTGTTCAGCTTAGGGTCTGGAGTGCTGGAAACAGGCAGAATCCCCAGCACAAATCAGCAAGGAAAAGGTGAAGTCCCAATGGAACTGATGCAGCTTTTGGGTCCAAGCATCAGAACAGATTCAGAACTAATTCCGAACTTGGGTAGAGATTTTTGTAGGGAGGAAACAATGGTTCAATGCAGAACACTAGGGTTGTTTTGGGGTAAATAATGACAAACAAAACAACTCTGGTATAGTCCCTTAAGTGGACAATAGGAGCTGATCATTCCTAGCTATGAGTGGCATTCCTCTGAGGGAGCTCACAATGCAATCAGGCAGATTCAGTATGCTGGATATCAGTTAAAGATCTATTGACTAGAATTGGTCTGATAACTGCTGAGCTGGGTGTATGAAGACGAGTTCATTTGTCTCAAGAGCAGAGATCCCCCATCATGCAGTGCTTCCCTGATTAACCAATCCCAGAGGTCAGTGTGACTCCTGCCTTGGAGCTTGATTCTCCATTCAGCATGCTGATTCTGGTTCCATCCTTGAAGCCAATGAAGTTTCTGCTGTTCATTCAGTGTGCTAATAGCTCACATCTTCACTGTAGATGAGGCATGGGCAGTTCCCCTAATTCCATGACCTTTGTTCCAAGGGATTTAGGTGTGTCTCCCACTGCCTTTCCATTGTTTTTGGTTTCTGGTGCAAGCAGAGGCTGGGGGGCTGACGGGAGGGGGTGAGTCACAGAGGCTGGATACAGTGCCTGGTTCCAAGAACACAGAACTAACAAGTAACAGTAACCTTCCTTTCTCCTTCCAGTAGTGTCCCTGTGGGTGTTCCATTCTGTGTGACTCATGAGCAATGTCCTTAACAAGTAGGAAGGCCTTCGGAGTTTGTATCAGTATGTGTTGCCAGGACCAATCAGTCAACTGCCGCATCTGATCTAGTTGTTCCATCTAATGCATAATGTTTAATGAGGGTATGGGACGAGGACCATGTAGCTGCCTTACAGATCCCATGTATGGATATGTTATTAAGAAAGACTGTGATAGTGGTAATAGCTCTCGTAGAGAGAGCGAATGCGTTCTGGAGAAGAAATGTTCAATAGTTCGTAGCTTTCATAAATGCACCTCGATATTATTTGGGATAGCCTTTGGGTAGAGATGGCATTACCCTTGCATCTGTCCGCTCTCAAGATGAAACGTTTATCAGTTTACCTGAATGGTTTTGTTATTTCTTGGTAAAAGGCAAGCGCATGTTGGATGTCTAGAGTGTGACGAAGAGCAACCTGTGGATCATCACCCTGTGGTGTCAGGAAAAAAACAAGTAAGTGGATAGGCTGGTTGATATGAAAGGAGGAAGAGATTTTAGGAATGAATGTTGGGTGTGGTCTTAAGGTAACTTTGTCCTTATGGAAGGGTGTAAATGGAGGGTGAGCCATCAGTGCTACAATTTTGCTTATGCATCTAACCGACGTTACGCAGATTAGGAATGTCACTTTCATAGACATATGGAGTAGTGAACAGGTGGTTAGCAGTTTGAAAGATGGTTTGGTGAGAGTTTGTAACACCAAAGGTAGATCCCACATCAGAGTGGGAGAGCAGACCTCTGGGTGTACATTTTGTAATCCCAATAGGAAATGTTTCACTATGGGTAGAGTGAATATTGAAGTGTCTCCTAGGGTGGTTTGGAATGTGGAAATGGATCCAAGGTGTACCGGAAATGAGCTGGTAGAGAGATCTGAGTCCTTGAGAAAAAGAAGGTAGTCCAATATGATGGAAATGGGAGCAGATAGCAGGGTGATGTTTTTCCATCTTGCACCATTTGGAAAATGTGGTCCATTTTTGCAGGTAAGTTTGTCTCATCGACAGTTTGCTGCTGTTTAGAAGAATGTGTTTTATGGATTCAGATCATTGTAGCTCCTACTGTTTGAACTATGGAGGAACCAAGCTGTTAGGTGTAGGGATTTGAGGTTGGGATGTAAGGTTTGTCCCCTATTCTGAGATAGGAGGTTGTGAAATAGAAGTAAGGCAATTGATTTTGCTGATGGACATTTGCAATAGGAGGATGAATCATGGTTGTCTGGGCCACAAGGGAGTTATCATGATTACCCTTGCTGTGTCTGTCTGGATTTTTATTAAAGTTCTGTGGATCAGTGGTACAGGTGGAAAAGCGTACAGAAGAGTTTGATTCCAGGAAGGTGTCACCCAGAGATCCTTTCCCTCTGCCCACCCTTGAGCAGAAGAGTGGGTATTTGTGAGTCTCATGGGTGAGAAAGAGATCTATTTTCGGGTAGCTCCATTGCTGAAATATGTATGTAAGGACTGAGGGATTTAGTCTCCATTTGTAGTCCTGAGTAAAGGATCTGCTTAGGAGGTCAGCTAGGGTATTGTAGATGCCTGGGAGTTATGATGCAGAGATCCTGATGTAGTGTCTTATGCACCAGTCCCCAAGTTTCGTAGCTTCAATGCAGAGGGAATTGGATCTGGCTCCACCTTGTTGGTTGATATAAAACATGCAGACTATGTTGCCCATCATGATTCTGATATGTTTGTGGGCTATGCAGTTCGTTGAAACGATAGCAGGCACTGCAGACAGCCACAGTTCCAGAATGTTTATGTGAATATTTGACTTCTATGGAGTGAGGTCTTTAAGGTGATGAGATGCACCCATAAGGGATGCATCTGTTGTCATCATAACAGTCGGAGTCTCTAAAAGGAATGGCATGCCCAATTAGAGATTTAGTGGAGTTGACCACTGTGGTAGTGAGTCCTTTATGTCTGGTGGCAATGTAACAGTTTTGTGGATTGAGTATTTGTTCAGTTTATACACCCTGGCAAACCAGAGTTGTAGTGCATGCATGTGAAGTCTGGCATGTCTCACCACCATGGTTGAGGCCATGTGGCCCAGTAGTTGGAGGCCGATAGTGTGTTTATGGTTGAAAACATACGTACTGAATGTATAAGCTGTATTATTGTGTTGAAGCTTTGTTGGGGGAGGTGAGTCCTTGCTGTCTGAGAGTCTAGGCATGCCCCTATGAATTCCAGTGTTTGGGTAGGTTGTAAAGTTGACTTGGATGTGTTTATGAGGAGCTAGAGTTGGGGAATAAGGCCACTATGCATGTTAGGTGACCTGCGACTTGTGTTTGATTCCGTGACTTCAATAGGCAGTCATCCAGGTATGGGAAGACAGTGATTTCTTCCTTGCGCAGGTGTGCTGCGACAGCCAGAACTTTCAAAAAATCTTGTGGTGGTAGAGGGCCCAAACAGTAGTATGGTATATTGGTAATGGTCTTGGCCAATGAGAAATTACCTGTTTGCGGGGTGAATGGAAATATGAAAATATGTGTTCTGGTGGTCAAGGGCCACATACCAGTTGTCAGGTTCCAGAGCTGGGATAATTGGAGAAAGAGTAACCTACCTGAACTTTTGTGGTTTTATGTATTTGTTCAGCTTTCGGAGATCTAGTATCAGTCTCCATCCACCTGATTTCTTCTGTGTCAGAAAATAAGGGGAGTAAAACCTTTTTCCCATATATTTGTTGGGAACTCATTCTATAGCTCCTATATTTAGGAGGTGCTGCACTTCCAGATGTAGTAAGTGTTTGTGAGGTGTGTCCCTGAAAATGGATGGGGAAGGGTATTAGTATGTAGGTATTGACACAAAGGGGAACCAGCTCTGATGATCTCTACTACCTATTTGTCCAGTGTAATGTGTATCCATTAATTGTAAAAAAGAATGCAATCTGTTCAGGTATGTGCAGGGTGTTTGATGCTCTGGAATCACAATGAGGTCATGCAGTCCCTCGACCACACCCTCAAAACTGCAGTTTGGGGCGGAGGCTTGCCAAGTCGAAGACCAGTTTGTCTCCAACATTGGGGTCATTGCCTACCATGCCTTTGGTCCTGTCGTCTGTTGTTGGACCTATAAGGTTGTTGAAATTGGTACCTGGAGTTATAGGGGTTGGTACCTATATTGCCTTGTTCTGATGTTGGGTGTGTATGTACTGAAAGAGCATAACATGGCTCTCGAATCTTTAGATGTGTGCATCATGTCTTTAGCTTTCCCTGAGAACAATTTTTTTCTTATAGAATGGCAGGTCTTCAGTAGCTGCTTCGGGAGGTCTGCTGATTGAAGCCACAAAGTTTGTCTGATCACCACTCTGGTGGCAACAGTGCGGTCACAGCAGTGTCAGTGATATCCAGTGCCACCTGGAGAGCAGTCCTTGAGATGAGCTGAACTTCACAAATGATCGCTAAAAACTGTTGTTTTCTATTGTCTGGGTTTTGATCAATAAAGTCAGCTAATTTTAAGTAGTTGTCATGGTCGTAATTTGCTAATAATGAGGAGTAGTTGGCCACTTGCAGCTGCAAGGTGGAAGATGTATAAACCTTTCTCCCTAGCAGGTCCATTTTCTTGTCCTCTTTGTTGTGAGGAGTTGATCAACTGTATGACTGTTTATGTCTATGGTTTGTGGTCTCTACCATCAATGAGTTAGGGGAGGGTGGGAAAAGAAGTATTCAGAGTCTTTGGGAGGTATATTTTTTTGTCTACTCTCCTACATGTTGATGGAATAGTGGCTGGGGTTTGTCAGACAGCCTCAGCAGGTTCCAGCAAAGCTTCATTCATGGGGAGAACAATTTTGGATAAGAATGAAGTCTGGAGAATGTGTAATAGTTTTTGTTGGGACTCAGCCACCTCTTGTAGAGAAATCTCCAAGGAGTCTGCCACTCTTCTGAAGAGCTCCTGGAACTGTTTAAAATCGTCCACAATGCTTGGCAGAGATGGGATAATGGCTTCATCTGGAGAGGATAAAGAATTGTGCAGTGGCGAGGGAGAGTCTGGGGGTTCCATCTGTTTGTCAGCTCGTGAGTTGTGCAGTTCCATCTGTTTGGGGAGAACTCTAGAATGGGAGCTGTGAGCTCTGGATGTGGACAGTCTGCTGTGTTCTGCTGAGTACAGTAACAGGACTCCCAGCTATGCCAATGTGGATAGTAAAAGATATGTGGTCCATACCATGGATACGGTGGTAATTCCTGGTGAGGTCGCACTCTGTGTCTGGCTTTGTGAGGGGAGTGAGGCTGCGGTGAGAGGACTGCTTCCACTGTGTCGTCACCATCCTCGCTCAGGAAGGATACGGAAGAGGCAGTGCCTTGAGGTGAGACTTCACCAGGAGAGGAATCGGATCCAAGGAAACGAGAGGCTGGTGGGGAAGCTCTATCTGCCTCCACGTCAGTACCATGGTGTTTTCTTTTCTCAGTATGCTTCCTCAGTACCGTCTCTGGAAGCTGTTGAGTCAGTGCCGTGTGAAGGAGCCGCTCTGGCACCACGGGGACCACTGGTTCGGTTGACTTTGACTGTGCTGAGGTGATCGATGGTGCGAGGGCCTGGCTGTGAGTTCTGATGGTGCCACAGCAGTTTATGAGGCTGAGGTTTGTGTGCTTTGTTCTCTCAGTGCCAGAGATATTGTCCATACCGATGGCTGCATCAGAGCTGTGGGTACAGCTGTTTTCAGTGGTTTAGTGGACAAAGGCTTCAAAGTAGTTAGCCTTATATCTGTGCCTAGGTGGTGCCATTAGAGGTGGAGCCTGGCGCTCAGTGTACCCAAGGAACCTAATGCCTCTTTGGTATGTGAAATCCTGGGAGAAGAAATTGGTGTTTTTCTCTTCTTCCCAACTAAGCTCAGTGGAGAAGCATGCCTCTGAGTCAAGAGAGGCAGATCCTTGTTGGTCAGGGTTGGACGCTAGCTGAAGAGATTTCTTCATTAGGAGAAGTTTTAAAGGCAGGTCTCTGTCACGTCTTGCTCGAGACCTCATATTCTTACAATAAGGACACTTATGAAATGTGTCCTTCACCAAGACGTTTTATACAGACGTTATGTCCGTTGAAGGCTGGCATGGCATCCCAACAGGGCTCACATCTTTTAAAGCCAGGGGAGGCTGGCATAATTTGTGGGAGGGAAAAATAAAAGTAGTAATATTTTTTTAAGGGGAAATTGCGGAAGAGAGGGTAAAGAAAAAGAAAAAGTTAATTAGGCTATCTAGAATTAGTCAAAGTGATGATCAGGAGAAAGGTGAAGCTCCGTCCATAACCGTGGACGATTGAGAAGGAACTGGGGGCAGAGAAGGGGCAAGTCGCATGTGCTACAAATGGCACCAAAACACCACTGCATCATGCATGCGGCCCCAGCAAGCATTGCTTGCAAGATCTCTGAGATATAACACAATGATGCACTAAGACTCAGAGTGGAGCACCCACAAGAACACTACTCAAAGGAGAACTTGCCTAATTTTTTTTTTTTACTCCCATTCTAGTTTTGGCCTTCACAACATCCCCTGGCAAAGAGTTCCACGGGTCTACCATGTGCTGTGTGAAGTAGTACTTCCTTTTGTTTGTTTTGTTGCCTATTAATGAGATAGTTCTGAAATTTAGGAGTAACAGATAATTCTCTGAAGTATGGCATTCTAATATTACACTGATATGACCATCATATTTGGAAAAATCCATCCTTCAGCATTAATTCCATTAATACCTTAGTCAATTTAGTATCAGCATTCAGGTTCTGTCTCAGCTGACTAACTGATTTCTTGGGCCTCCTTTGATATTGTATTTAAGGCTGACTAACACTTCCCATTTTAAGACTTACCATTGTAGTTCATTATAAAACATTGTCAAAATTTAGATATTTGATACGTTTTCCTATCTATGCAGGATACGTGCCTCAGTCTGAATTTTTAAACTCTTCATGCTGTGTAGTTAGAAGTTCTACCATCTCTATGTGTTGGAGTGAGGACTTGAAATCTGGCAGGGGCCCAACCTGTTGTCAGAGATGTGGGGTTTTTTTATTCTCATGCAAAAAATTCTATATTTGGTCAAGTTATAAACTTTTTTTAAAAAAAATCTCAGTTCACATGTGACATTCCCTAGAGTACAATTTGAACTGCTGAGTCTTTTACATTGCTTTACTGTCACAATCACCAGTCCTGACCAGATCATGCACAGCACTAGCACATTAAAATCACTCCCAGATATTTACATAAATACTCTCCCAGTCATTCATGCAGAGATACAGAGCAGCAACCACACATCTCTCAGCCTAAGGCTTCCCCCCTTCACCCCGAAATGTCCATCTTATACTGTTCAGTAGTCCATGGGACTGTATCAGCTCATAATTAGTCTGTCAATCCAACAAAGGGTAATGAATAACCCCAGCCTTTTCGACAACACAGTGGTTGAGAACCACTGAACCTGACTGCAGAGAAACTCTACCAATGTTGTCTCTGGGGCCAGGCTTTTGTTATGTGAATCCTGTATCTTCTTTGCCTTCTCACTTGGGTTATTTCAAGGACGACAGAATACGTTCACTATAAAGCATTGACAGAGGAACTACCACCTCCAAATGAAGGTGAAAATGTTCAGTGGCATTCTCTGTGTGATACTACAGTTAACCAGAGAAAAAAAGGAACTGAGCTACACTATGACTCCATTTATATTTGCTAGGAAGCCATATCAGCACCATCATAGGAAGCTTTGCTTAAACAGGGTCCTTGACAGAAAGCTGCTAACAGTTTTCCTATCCAGCATAAAGCAACGCTGATCTTAGAAGTCTTGTCTTTCTTCCATCCTTTCCTCACTTTGGTTTATTACCCTCATTCGTTGCATCACATAAGTATAGACTGTTTGTTCAGGCTAAGGACCTTAAGTGTATTTGAATATTTTACCCCTCGTCTTTTATTACTTCTGTAAGCTAATTGATATCTTTTTTGGTAGTGCAGAATAACTCCAGTCAAAAGCATTGTTGTGCTATGTACATAAATAGATACTGCATCTGTCTCAAAAGTCCTGTAAAGATAAGACTTGGCTTTTATTTTTGCCACCATGCTAACTCTGGTCTGATCAGGTCTAGATAACACAGTGGTAAAATGTTTGTTCCCCCTCTACACTACTGCTCACGCTTCTATGATTCTACCACTGGTAAATTGTATCAGCGGAGATTGTTTAAAATGCTAGTACAGAAAAAGTTACAGAATATATAAATTGTGTTAACCACTTTCTAATCTGAACATTGCTAATGTGTTTCCTCAGCCAGTGTACACAGGCTGCTCCTATCTCCTTCCCCACTCCACACAAGTACTCATTTTATATAGTCTTTTCTCTCCAGGAGGATATTGGCCTAGAGTAACAAAACTAATATTAAGCTGCATACAAATATGCGGTACCAAGAGCACTGAGTAACCTACAGTGTAGAAGCACTATGCTGACACCACAGAATAAGTATCCGCCCCACAGATATTAATTTGTTTAGGCCTCCTTCACTGCTTAAATACCAAGAGGATAAGTGTCAGACTAGAGGGCACTAGCAGTAACATGTGTAAATGAGAGATAGCGAGAACGATGGATGAAGGCTATAATACAGAAAGTATATTGCAAGGGAATTAACACTTTTCTGGAGATGTTCCAGATTCCTAGAACTCCATCCTTAGCTCCTCAATAGTTGAAAATAGCCAAAAATAGTTGGCACAGGAAGACGACAGAAATAGTTACAGATTTTAAAACATTTATATATGGGGTGTTCTGTACTTGCATTATGGATAATACTTATTATAGCTACAGAAAGAAATTTCTCCAGCAAGACAAAGACTTAATATCCAGTAAGAATGTTGTCTATATACCACTGACAATTCCACCCACCCCCATTTAAGATTTTTGCCACACTGAACTATAGGACTTTACTCATATCCCTAATCCCGTTACTATAGTTGGTCAAGGCCTGCAATTTCACCTGAGTTTAAAATAAAAGCAACTGGCATTCAAAGAAACTCTTGCTGCTAAGCTTTTAGACTTGCACAAAGCAGGCCTTCTATAAGCTGTGCACTGATTAAATCACACTAGTAGCTATTTATAGATATTTTCTCCTCTCCCACATTGAAGAAACTGCTTGTCAGAAGAAAACCAACTTGAAGACATTGTCAAAAATAAAATAAAGTCAAATAGCCCCCCAAAACCCCACTTTCCTTCTCTCTCCATTCCACCTTCTAAAATAATTAATTTCTTTGCAGATATTTAAGCACTTTGGGGGGGGGGGGGGAATCATGTGTATTGAGACTGAGTATATCTCAACCTAGATGCATGGAATTTGTAAAGCTTTAGTTAGCTGTCATTTCCTTACCCTGTCAATATGTTTTAAAAAATTTAAGATAAACGTTTAAAGGTAACCTCTGTGATTCTGTAGTTTTCAAAATTCCCTTTAATCTCATCTCCTCCCCTACATGGAGGGGAAACCTGTTTCAAGAGATAGGACTATATTCAGTGTTGTGAGAGGCTGCTCTATTCCTGCTCAGCACTTTTGTCTTTGTGCTAAGGGCAGGAGGAAGCTGAGATCCTCCCTCAGCACTGGTGTGGTCACTAAGTATTATGGCATTAGTATTAATATTAAGGTTAGAAGTCTTGCTGCACATGTGCCTGAGCTCTATCCCATTTCATTTTTTGCCAACTAAGCCAATCAGAGGAAAGGGGAAGAGAAACTTGAAATTTGCTTCCTCCCCGCAAGATGATGGAAAGTCAGCTGCTCTAGCAATTCTGCGTGATGCCGTGAAGAATAACAAAGAGTGGCTCACCCTAAAAAAAAATACCACTTTAATAAGGATCTCAAAGCACCTTACAAACATTAACTAACCCTAATAATGCCTTATGAAATGGGTAGGCATTATGTCCATTTTGTGATGAAGAAAGAGTGAGATGTTAAACAACGGTCTTTTTTTTTTTTTTTTTTTTTAAAGCATATAGGCAAGAAGTCTGTGGCAGAGATGAGAAACAGAACCCAGGCACCTAAGCCCTATACCTTAGGTCACTCAACTTTTCTGGCAGGTGGTGGAGACAGGGAAACCTCAGAATGAAAGGAAAATAAAGAAAGAAGAGTGATGTTGTATCCAGATCCAAATTAAAATTAGCTTCCTCATCATATTGCAAACACATTTAAATTGTATTCTTTCATCCCCAAGTCTCCTTCAGCGTTACTGCTTTCCAATTTTTCCTCACTATTGAATATCTGTTTGATCATCGTTCCTAAAAACTAAATCATAGTATTTCTGTCTATGTTTTCATTCTGTCTAGTCTTCACATTATTTTTTTCTGACCAGATTTGCATTGGCAGCACCTGCAACTTTTCTTGCCATGTTATTTACTCCCTCTTTCAGACCGTTAAACACCAGATCCAACAACATTCTCCTGCAATACTGCTGATGGCTTTTTCAAGCTGAAGCATGAAACTAAACTAAGTCCTTGCTGCTTTTGCATCTGCACATAGGACTCTGAAGCACAGCAAGGAACACTATCACCATTACATGGAGTTTTTGTTCTGCCTCAAATTAAATTTATGAGCCACAGCAATAGCACTGGAATAGCTTGCTCTCTTGGAAAGACAGTATTCCACCAGCTTATACTGTATTCCTATTTTGAAGGGTATATTTACAACCATGAGAGAGAAAAATCTCAATTAAAAAAAACAAAATCAATCAATCAATCTAAGCTTAAACTCTGCAGGAGTCGCCAGAACTCACCCAGAGAAGCCACCTGCTAATCAAATATGATCAGATTTTTTTCAAGTCTTGGTCCAGAGGACTCAATTTAATCAATAATTTTAACAGTAAGGTTGTTTTCTTAACTAAGAATAGTGTAATTTCCAGAATATATATATGCAGTTGTAAAGATTTAGAAAAAAAATTAGCACTAAGCAATGTAGTAAATGAATAAAAAGGATATAAAAATGTAATGGCATGTTCTTTGAATTTTATAGTGTAGGCATTCATTCCTCCTTATCCGCATTCAAAACTCAGCATAGTTAATGAGAGCTATGTAGTGCACTGAAGGGAACTAGACATCTCATGCTATAGAGCAATATTAAGATTTTAATAACACTTACTCTCTAGTTCTTCTTTCTCAAAGTTTGTGTTGATAGTAGAACTAGTTTTGCCCATATCCACAACGGCTTCTTCATCATGACCCTAAAGGAAAAAAAAAGCACACACACATTATATGGATTTGTTTCATTTTAGATAACCCAACCAGAAATCCAAACTCATTTCTACAGTAACACGTTAAAAATGGGTTATACAATACACTCATACACACAATTTATAATAACAGCTGATTTTCAAATTCATGCTTCAAAGGCTGTTTCGTAACCATTTTCTGAGGTAATAAATAGAGTCCAACTCTTCAAGGAAGAATAGGAAGTAGAGTTCTATGTAGAAATCTTTTTTTCATTTTCTGTGATTGTATAAAAGGGAAAAGAGGTAACTAGTGCCAGATATGCAGAGGAAAAAGTTCAAAGACAAGTTGTACCAAATGCATGGTGGATTTATAAACAAAAGGCAATTCAGAATAGGATCCTGAAAAAAATGGGATATTTAAGGAAGGCATTTCTAGATGTATAGTATTCTGTACACACTAGTCTAGTGAGGACAGAGAGAAAAGGAATTGTAATTATGAAGGCACAGATTAAGATTTTAGGAAATGCAGGAACAGTAGCAACTAACAGGCAAAGTTGTGGAAATTAACAATAGACATTTATTAATGTAAGAGACATGGCAGATGTTCAGAATCAAGAAAATGCTATAGTTAAAGAGAGTCAACTTATTAAAATGTTAAATAACATGTTCCATTCAAATTTCCTATGGCTCCTGTCCATGTGGAATCTAAGCACATTCCAGAAGTACACTAAACAGTGCTATTGCTATCTTTCATGTGTTTGCTCACTCTCTCCCTCCTCCCCCACATCTAAGGGGAAGTATTAGGGGATGAGGGAGCTTTTATTTTTATTCATTTCATACCATGCACTATAATTAGTGAACTTAAGATCAAGAAGTTGTCACGGGCAAAATACTTTAAATGCATAGATCCAACAGTGGAGGAAAGCACAGAAACGGGAGCAGTGTTGAAAAAAGCCTTCAGGATCATGTGAATATATGTTGGCAATTCATTATGGCTATAAGTTAGCCCAGTGTAATATTGAGCTAAACCGTCAAGGATGTAACATCACAAAAGCAGGGAGGCAAGTATATTGCTTATCCATGCACTTGATCTTATACTCATTGAAGTTAATGGCAAAGCTCCCAGTGACTTTCATGATGCAGGAGTAGGGTCTACATGACTCTGGAGCAAATCCATCTGTTCAGTCATACACTACGTAATCCATTTTCAGAAAAGCAGACAAACTGAAAGGAAAATTATTAGAGGGAAAGGATAAGTGAAGTATTAGGATGAATAAAAGTTAAATTGTGCCTCTCAGGTATGCATAAGGGAAACATAACAGTCCAATATGTGACACTGTGGTGTCAAAAACCACCAATTAAAACTGAAAATAAATCTCCACTCATTAACTTTTTTCAGTTACAGTATTTAAGTTAAGCTCATGCGATAAATAAATCTGTTAGTATTTAAAAGTAACACAGGACTCTGTTGTCTTTCTACAATAGACTAAACACGGCTACCCCTTTAGTATTTAAGTTGTTACTTTTCACTTATCAGCTATAAGACTTTCAGAGAAATGTGATTTTTCAAGTCGACTACATGCCTTTAAATATGGTATTTGTGAACCAGAATTCAAGTGACCTAAAGAAAAAAGTTTCAGCACATCAAACAAAGAGAACTTTGCCCAGATCATTGTGAAAGTCCATAGTGTAATGACAAATTGAACAACCTAAAGCCTAAAATTAAAAATCCTACAAGTGAAATCAGCTTTTTATACTTTGAAACTGTATTTTGTAGCATCATTTATGCTGATATTACTATTTACCATCCTTTACTCTCAATGGCACAAATGAAGGAGATACTTTGCCAATTTTACACAGAGATGTGGCCTTCAAATCTCCATCATGTGAAAGCAGCACGTCTACTAAGATTAGATTACAGAATGGCATGCATGCCCTTGTAAACCCTCCTATTACATTGCTATCTCAGTGTAGCCAATTTATGCAGAGATTCTTCCAAGAATAAAGTGCTAGCAACCACAAATACCCTACATGCAGAAAGCATATCATTCATAACCTTCATTGTTTGGAAAGACAATACTACATAAGGCATCATTTGTAACATCATAATTACAGATATTTTAAAACTAGGTCAGATACAAGGTGACTAACTGTTCAGTTCAAATATAATACTAACGTGGATACATAGCATCTCCCTTGCTAAAAATAGATACAGAGAGTATAGGCTTCAAATATTAATATAAAATCCGCCAGGCCAGTTTTAGACATAAAGCTGAAGAAGCAGCTGTTATAGCTTCATGCTGAAAAGAAGAGCCATGTGTAAAAGACTGCATTCTAGTCAGTTTCTCTTTTTGTGACTGTGTCAGTCTATTTAGTTTTCCTTCCCTGACAAGTCAATGTAAACAGCATCGCTCAGAAAAACACCGACTAGTGTCCCTTTGCAGCCTCCAGTGATTTCCATGTGTGAAACATTACTTATGCTGATCCTACAGAGGAAAGAAGAAAGAAGAGTGGAAATGGAAAGCAAGTAAAAGCCAAAGTTAAAACTTATTCCAGACTAATTGAATAGATTACACTTTAATTTTATTTTTTAAGGAGTATGAATTAATTGTTTTGGGGATTTTCTTCTTCTTTTTTGTATTTTATTACTACTTTTTACTCTTCTTGATTTTCTTGAAAGCAACGGCTATGCTGTCCCAAAAAAGAGTGGGGAGGAAAGAAGAGCGAAGATAGCCTTGTGCTTTTTTTACATGCTTCTACTAGCTGTTTCTAAAAGGGGAACAGCACATTTGTGAATACTATGACCTAGGACAGACCCTTGGATGAATTCCTGTTGTTATGGGAAGATCCTGCTGATGAGCCCTAGGAATCTGAAAGAATGCTTGCCTGCTTTCCAAGGTTGGTTAGCACCTATTTGAGTATTGTAGGTGGGATCTTAGTACCCTTTGGATTTGTATTCCAAGACAGATAGCATTTGGTACACAACAAAACTCAACTTCTCCTTCCCCAAAGTATGCTCTGATGCTTATATGACTGTAAGAAATTGAGTCTTTCTGTATGTCAGTTCTGAGCAGCATGCTTTTTGTTGTCAGTGGTGGAATCCAGGCTGTTAGGGATAAGACTAAGACACCTTCTTGCCTTTAAGATCCAGAGCTCTTTTCTCCAGCAGACGGTGGATGAGAACAAAAAAGGTTCAAGTCCCCTTTTGCTGCCCATCATAACAGGCATCCATAAACTGTGCATACCTTAAGTTCAGAGCACTTGCTTGCCTACTCAGCAATACTCCCACTCATTGGAGGAATGTAAAGGCTCAGAATGCATACCAGAAAGGTGTCTGCACAGACCAAATACATTTCCTTCCCCAATATGGGAATATTAAAAGAAAGGGGTTTTAACCCTTACTAGCTCACTACATGCTAACTATTGCTAGGATAATTATCTTCTAGAAAGGAAGCCTGGGCCAGCTGGTGTTTCTATTACAGGCAGAATATCAAGGTAGCACAGAAAAGAGGGAGCGCTCAAATTATGGATTTTAAGCCACAGCTTGTAAAGACCCCAGAACTGCAGAGAGGAGACAACTCAGTACTGAAGGCTACCAGAGACATTTTGCAGCAGAATGACTGGCCTGTTGGAGCACAATGGGGTTCTGGTCATGACTGGACCACAATACAAGATGAAATTTTGGAAAATCCATCCACTTTGAGTACTAAGATGGTATATCTTCTCCTGGTCCTCCGACCTCTCTCTTTCATCACTCCTTCAGCATACCCTTTTGAGTTTTCAGGACCCTCATTATCCCAACTTCAGCTTTCTGTGAGGATTCCAGAGGGCTCAGTCTTTGTGGCCCATTCTCTTTTCTGTCCACACCTTATCTTTGGGCTATCTCACCCGCAAACTTAAGTTCAACTACTCTCTGTGTTGAAGCAGAAATTTTCTATAATATTTTTATGATGCCTATGTGTGCCTCAGCTTCCCTCTACACTTTGCATTGATAAAAGTTTTAAGTCTGCTCCTAGAATACCACAGAAGGCATGAAGTATATGTATCACCTAGCTATCCAGAAGGAACAATAAAGTCATTAAAGAACTCATTGAAACTGACCCCAAATCAAAAGAGGGTCCAACAAGACAAGGATGCCACATTGATTGAAGAACAGACACCATACAACAGGAGAATGTGGCAGGCAGGACATGTGAACTGACCTGGAAAACCCAGGAGAAAATGTTGTCTGGTGACTGGAATAAGATTGGCAGTTTTGGAAGAACTAGGAAACTAACTTGTGACGACAAAACGGGACAAAGGAGGGAGCCAGGAATGAAGAGCTTGGCTGATGGCACTGGGATGGCCAGGATAAATTTTGGCTAAAATTCTGCTTCTAGGTGCTAACCTAACGACCTTCATATTGTATATGCCATGTGACAAATAAATGGTTACCTTGTTTCGGAAAAAAGTTACCCACATCACTGCAAGTACTCATTGGGAGCACTGAGTCTTGAAGAAACCCAGTATAAGAATCACACAGGACTCTGTTTTGGATGATTCACTGCAGGAAGCCATAGAGAGACAGATCACTGGTGCCAAATGAAGGCTTTAAATCTCAGGCCTTGTACACACTGCAAAGTTATTGCGCGATAAAGCCCTTTATCGCGCAATAAGAAGCAGAGCGTACACACTGTACTTACAGTTTTTGCGCGTTAAGACCCGTCTTGTTGCGCAAGATGTAAACCACCAAAACGAGCGTGGTATCTCTTAACGCGGAATAGCTATTGCGCGACAGCCCGTGTGTGTACGCTTCTCGCGCAATGTGAACATTCCGGAAATGGCCCACAATTCCAATCCCTTCCCTTCTGCACCCCCGTCAGTACTCTATTGCCGTGACGTCATTTTTCCCGACCTCCCCTTCTGCCCCGCGAATTATTGAATTCCACACTCTCCCTTCTGGCTTGCTTTTCGGTGCTGCTGCCTCTGTGTGCTCCGTTCGCAATGTCTTCGCGGCGCAGCAAACGATCTCCGGCTTGGACGACAGCAGAGGTGATGGACTTGATAGGAATCTGGGGAGAGTCCGCCGTGCAGTCACAGTTACGTGGCAGCCGGCGGAATTTCGACATTTTCGGCCAAATAGCTCAGTCCATGACTGAGAAGGGCTACGAAAGAGACACTCTGCAATGCCGGGCCAAGGTTAAGGAGCTGAGGATAACCTTCCACAGAGCCAGAGAGGCTAACCGGCGCTCTGGCTCCGCGCCAACAACATGCCGCTATTACAAGGAGTTGGAGGCGATCCTGGGAGGGGATCCCACAACCACCCCGACCTTGACCGTTGACACCTCTGCGACATCGTCAGAAAATGACAAGGGAGCTGAAGGCGAGGATGCTGTCCTGGACGAGGATGCAGAGGGGGAAGAGGACGAGGACGGTGACGACGGAGCCACTGAAATGGGGAGCCAGGAGTTATTCGCCACCCCTCCAGAGACCAGCTCCACGGATTCCTTAGGCACGCCTTCCCAGGAATCAGCCGATGGCAGCTCCGGTAAGTTGGCCTTGCGGTGCTTTCTATTCTATCAGCTAAAGCTTAGCGGGTACAGGAAGGAAACGCGTTCTGTCCTCCTTTTTTCTGTCTTCTTTTGTGCGCGTAACAGATGTGGCGTGGGGACACTGTCATTACATAAAAACCGCGTCAATGAATGCCTCGATTGACAAGTACTCGTCCCCTCTTAAGTCACTGAAAGCGCTCTCCAAATATTTCCAAATTCTTCTTTTAAAATTGGATGGTAGAGCGAGCCGTCGCCCTCCACCATTCATGGAGAATTTCCCTCTCATGCTCGCTAGCACTGCCGCGGGAAGCATTGCAGCGCACAGTCCTGCAGCGTAAGGTCCCGGCTTGAAGTCAGCCACATGCAGAAGATGCATTCTCGCTTGCATAGGCACTCTAAGCAGTGTCATATCAGCTTCTGTTCCAGCCATCTCTGACACAGGATCAGAACAAGCAGTGGCAATAGTCAACTGTCCCGTGGAGCAACTCACAGCAACCCGTCCCTCGCTTTGGACTTTGGTCTTAACCCCACCCCCCCCCCCCCCCCGGTATGTACTCGCTGTAGTAGGCGAGGAATGTGTAGGGAGAACATCTTTCGTTGCACCAGACCAAGGTTTGAACAATAGCGGCATTTACAATGTTTCATATGTACGCAGGAACGACCTTCGATGGACAATGTACAGCTGCTGTGGGCCGTCTGAGAAAGATAAGGCGGAGGCCTCGAAGGAGCAAGGAAGAGATCTTCAAAGAGCTCATGGATTCCCAGGAGGCATCCGCTAGGGAGACAAGGCAGTGGAGGAGGCAGTGCAGGCAGGACAGGAGAGAGAGCAGCACAAGGAGGGAGAGGCAGAAGGATGCACTAATAGACATCCTTCACGAGCAGACAAATCTCCTGAAGACCATGGTTGGTCTGCTCCAGGCTCGCGCCCCCCCCCAACAGCCTCCTTTGCCTTTCCCTCCACCCACACAACATTCACCTCCAAAACAATACATAGAGCACCATGGACACCCATGGTATAATGTTACATCTACCCCTCCCCCAACTTATGTCGTGGAGTCCCGCACCTACACCCATCTTTAGACACCCCCCCTCCTTCTGTGTTATCATTTTTGATTTGTTAATAAAGTTCAGAGATTGTTTAATTAATCAAGACTGTCTTTATTTTTATTTACAGTATGATAATGGTAATTGAATTTCAGTAAAGAAAGAATAAAAAAATAATAGGACTGTATTTCCCTTAACCTTTGTACTTAAGAATAATATATGTGTACCATGAAGTACAGAAAGGGCGACGCTGTCCTTCAATCCCCATCAAAAAAATGGTTTTTCAACGCCTCCCTGATGCGCACCACCCTTAACTGTGCACCCCGGATACCCCTGGTGTCCGGTTGCTGGAAGGCATGTTCCAGACGTTCTGCCTCCCTTGTCCACGAGTTCATAAATCTCTCCCCCCTGTTTTCACAGATATTGTGAAGGACACAACACGCGGAAATAACAACTGGTATGTTGTCCTCATGCAGGTCAAGCCTGCCATAAAGCGATCTCCAGCGGGCTTTTAAGCGGCCAAAGGCACACTCCACAACCATTCTGCACCTGCTCAGCCTGTAATTAAAACGCTCCTTTGCAGGATCCAACTTCCCGGTAAAAGGCTTCATAAGCCATGGCATCAGTGGGTAGGCGGGGTCCCCAAGGATAACTACGGGCATCTCAACACCCTCCACTGTTAGTTTCTCGTCGGGAAAAAAGGTGCCCGCCTGTAGCCTTCTGAACAGTCCAGAGTTTCTGAAGATGCGTGCATCGTGCACCTTTCCAGACCAACCCGCATTTATGTCCGTAAACCGACCACGATGGTCCACCAGTGCCTGAAGAACCATGGAAAAGTATCCCTTCCGGTTAATGTACTCGCTGGCGAGATGGTCGGGCGCGAGAATAGGGATGTGGGTCCCATCTATTGCACCCCCACAGTTCGGAAGCCCAAGTCCTGAAATCCCTCGATGATCTCCCTCACATTCCCCAGGGTCACCGTCCTCCTTAACAAGAGACGGTTGATGGCTCTGCACACTTGTGACAGTGCTACTCCAACGGTCGACCGTCCGACACCGAACTGGTTTGCGACAGAGCGGTAGCAGTCCGGAGTCGCCAGTTTCCACAGGGCAATAGCCACACGCTTCTCCACTGTGATGGCTGTTCTCATCCGCGTGTCCTTGCGATGCAGGGCAGGGGCAAGCTCACGGCACAGTTCCATAAATGTGGCTTTGCGCATTCTGAAGTTCTGTAGCCACTGCTCATCATCCCACAGCTGGAGAACGATTCGGTCCCACCAGTCTGTGCTTGTCTGCCGGGACCAAACACGGCGGTTCAGGCTGTGCAGCTGGTCTGCAAAACTGATCAGAATATCAGTTCTGCTCTCATGGCTGTCATTCTCCGAAGTGGAGTCATCCGAGTCCTGCTCTGAGTCAGAGCCAAAGGCGTACTGCAACAGAATTTGGGCTGTGTTCACAATGCTGAAGGCAGCATTCAAGATCACAGCTGAATCCATGGCGATTATTAAAAGGCAGTGACGGAAAGACGGTTGCTTCAGTTTGAAATTAGCGCCCGTTGCTATTGGCGACTGCTGGGTAGCGTCGGTAGCGCAATGCACCACGGGAAATGATATCGGGGACTGTGGGATAGGTACCCAGAGTGCACTTTGTTTTGCTGGAGGACTGAGGGGGGGGGGGTTGTTTGATCCGTTACAGCATGCCGAGTGTGTACGCGGTATCACGCAACAACAACCACGGAACATTTAACGCGCAACAGGGTAAGTGCGCGATAGCGATGCTAGTGTGTACATGGCCTCAGTTTTGGAGATCAAGGACCTGCCCCTGTGGAACTGCATGTAGGTCACTTCTTGGAGACTGGTTACAAGCTAAGGCATAAATAAGACTCTGTGACATTATCTCTATGCTGATAACTCTCAGATCTAGGATGGATTAAAAAGAATTTTTATTTTAATTTAAATCCTATATTTAATTTTTTTAAATCATCAATAAAATATTAAATTTCTCTCTCCTTTAAAAAATAAATGTTACAATTAAATCTCATCACAAACACACTAAACCTACACTTACAATCTCATAAAAATGAATTAATGTCTCTAGTCTGTCCAACCTAACTTCCAGCTCTTGCTTCTTGAAAGTTCTGGGCTTTCAGTTTCTGTTTCTCTCACCACCCTAAAGTCACATGTGCAAAGACAGACATAGGCTGGGTAGAATTGTTGTTGTTCTGCCGTTATGTGGAGGAGAAGCTGGGCCAAGCAAGGCAGAAGAGTTAGTTATGACACTGTCTTAAAGACAGAGACAATATATAGGAAAGGATGGGGCAGAATAGAAAGGAACAGTAGAGTGGACTGTTTTAAAGATAACGTACATTTCGACAAGTCATTACAACACTGTTAGAGTTTAAAAAAATTCCAAAATTTTAAAAAGGCTTAATTAAGGACAGCCACCAACTCAAAAGACTGTTGCAATTGCAAATGTGAAACATTTATGGAACATTTAAGATTTAGTTTAATAAAATATAAATGTGATTGTGTTTGAGTGCATGATTTAGTTCTTACCATTCCTAATCTGCTGCTGAACCTGCTGCTTGATAAGGGTAATGAGTACGATGTACTATTTCCTAAAATATAAATCTATTTATCTAAAAAGTTACACAAAGCATACCCTCATAAATGTTGTTAAATGCTCTACTGAATTTTAAAGTAACGTGTTTTAGTGATCAGATTTGCACCATTGTTTAAGAAATGTGAAATAGTGTGTGGGAAACTTGATTTAAATCAATCCATGCTGCTCAGATCTACTTTAAAAAACAAAAACAAAAAACACAAAACCTGTCTCCTATTAAAACTAAAATTTTTGCCTGTCTTCTGCCATTTTCTTGTAGCTATTTAACCATAAGCTCAAGGTAAATATGGCTAAACAGAGCTCCTAATCATCTGCTCTTTCCCTCCAAGTCCTCCTCACTTTCTCAACCAATGTGGATACCACCACCATCCACCCTCTCTGGCACTGGAGCCAATAACCTGAGCATCATCTTGAACCTGAAACTCTCTCTTGGTTCTCACATTCAGGTGATATCTAAATCTTGCCAATTATGTCTACATAAAATCTCCAGAATATGACATTTCCTACCCATCCACACAGCAAAAACTCAATAAAGCTCTCAACAGCTCAATTACTGCAACATCCACCTTTCTGGTATTGATATATGCAATTAGCCGAAAAATATCCATTCAGAATTTTACCAAGTTTTTACTTTGCATCTGGGTTCACATAGGCCCTAGTTTTTTTGCGATAATACTGGTATGTAGGATAGGAAAGAACCTGCTGGCTCATTTTAAGATACATTCTCTTTATCTTACTTAAAACCATTGGCAGTCACTGCTATCAATCAGAGGCCTTCATTTTAGAAGCTTCTCCTTATTTCATTAGTTATAACCAGACATTCTCCATGCCTCATTGTTTCTGGCCTGATAACTCATTATTTTCAAGACTTTCTAGTCAGGGCCTCTCTTTACAACACATTTATTTGTTTAGTCAAACAAACTAATCCTAGTTCTTTAAATTTCACATTTCTCCTACACAAGCACCCATTCTCCACTTGTTAAATTTCAAACAAGCATTTTTGTACTTTCTTCCAAGACGCCCCATGCCTAAGTATCCACAAAGCTCTCTCATTAGCCACCTTTAAATTGCTTCTCAGAATTCTACTTTGCCATGATGCCTATCAAAAACTATACAACTATTAGGCTGCAGATTTGCAGAGATCAACTCTTATTTTTCTGACCAGTGCTAACTCACAGTTCACTTGTATTCCATCTGTCTACAACAGGCCTTGACAAATGTGCTGCCCACAAAAACTAGAGGCGCATAACTCCGCCACGGCACTTCAGAATGCCCCTCCCCCAGAAAAAACCACCAGTTTCAGTGGCGCTGTGGTGTGGAAAAGGCCCCCACTGCCGGAAAAAGCTGCTACCTATAGCATTTTCCGCAGCAGTAGGAATGGGGAACAGTGGTAGGGAAAGTGTCGGCACTGGCAGCTTTTTTTCTAAGGCTCCAAAGGGAGTTCCACATCTTAAATACTGCAGCACAGCAAAGTGTCATGGGGAGTTTTCTGGGTGCCATGACAGGGACTGTTTTATTGTTCTGTTGGTACAGTGCTACCAAAATAGGGTGGCCCACAACTAGGGCTACTACGTGCTAAGGTAATAATCATGATGTTTACTCTGATTCTCTTCTCACCACTTTAGATCAGTGATTCCAGACCTATGGCCTGGGGGCCAAAAGTGGCTGGCAGGGTCTTTCGAATGGGCCATAGCTCCCCTCCTGCTGGCTGCAGAAGGGAGCTGCTGCCGAAGGATTCAGGCAAGAAGTGTTGTTTTGAGGCTCCTTGCTATCTATAGCCAAGGTGATGGGAGATCAGCACCCCTCCCACTGGCTGTTGCAACAGCACAAAGTGCTCCTCCTGGGGTCCAGAGACACTGGGGTCCTGCTGAAGCCAGAAGGAGGGGAGATCAGTACTCCCCAACCCCAGGCAGAGAGCAAAGTGCTCTGCCTAGGTCCCTGGATGATGGGGTCCCTCCTGGAGCCAGGGGGAGAGGAGCACTGATTTCCAATCCCCCTGGCTGCAGAATGGAGACACTGCCTAGGGACCCAGTTGGAGGGCACAGCGCTATAGGACTCGTGCAGTTTTCCTGCTGCAGCCAGGGGGACAGGAGACAGCTGAACTTCTGTCTGGCTGCAGTGGGGTCAAGGAGGGCCACTGCTGGTGGAGCAGCCAGTGCCACCATGAGCAGAGGCAGGGCTCTATAAATCAGTGTCTTACAGTTCAGCCTGCCACAGCAGGCCACACACCATAACTTAGCTGCCAGATCACACGCTTCAGTGTGCAGTGACAGTCACCCATCTACATTAGCGCTTTGTCTGTGAGTGTGTGACATACTGTAAGAAATGTATACGTGTAAATTACTGAATGTAAAAATGAGCACAGTAGTATCAGAATGTTTATTTTAAATACGTAATGACTGTAGTCTTTAATGGTGTATTCATCAATACATTTTTATGAGTTGATAGACTGGTGACCCTTCAGGATCATAAAAGTGATATTTGTGGCCCTCAAGCCAAAAAGGTTGGGAAATCACTGCTTTAGACTATAACCAGAAATTTTTTGATTCTTCAGTGTACTGTTCTTAAAACTAGACATTTAATGAACTAATCACTAAACCAAGAAAAATGTTTCAGTAGAATTATACACTTTTCTGTCTAAGTGTATTTAAGATATGGTGTTTGTACGTATTATGTTTATAAGGTGATAAAAATAACTAATCCAGAATAGCATGCATCTTGGCAGACTTTAGCCATTTCCTAAACAAGCTCAGTTGTCCACAGCCAACATGTACTCATACATACTCTGATCCAATGAGCAATAATGACGCACAGAAAATTAAATCTGAAGTGAACTTTTTCCACTCTTCCATCTGTACAGTTTCTTCTCACCATGCAGCTGGTCTGATGTTATGTAATCTCATACACAGGACTGATTCAGATCTCTGTTTTATCAGACACTAGCTATGTGTTTGACTTCCTTTGGCCACAACAGAGATCAGGACCTGTATAAGATATGGGCAACTGAGGCTCAACCAAACAAGAGAAAATACTAGTAAGGTGAGGAGAAAAGTCAGACCATCCTACAGAGAGGGACTTTGCTTGCCTTTTGTCAATTCAGGCTCACAGCTTTCTGTGTCCATTGAATACTTAGCTGCCCACAGATATTCTGGCAGCACCAGTTACCTAAGCACTTGCAAGGAGTTTATAACCTTTCCTTTTGGATGTAAAGACATCACTACAGTAGTCTCTTCCTGTATCACCTCCAAACTACACTATCTTGCTCTGTACTTGGGATCACACACACAGATCAGACATTGCAGCTTGAACAGAATGCAGCTATTTGCTGCTGATAAAATGTTTAAAGCCTCCTCACAGCACTCTCCCACTCTCATGGAAAAAAAAATTTTCCAGCCAGAAGTACTAAATAGCCATAAAATATCTAGGTCCTTACTACCTTACAGGGAAGAATATGGTCAGTGGCAAATTTTCTCAATTAAAAGTCCTTAACTATAGAATTTGTTTCCTGTCCTATATGCTGACAGAACTCAAATATGTTGCTGACCTTAGGACATGCTTGCAAAGTCTCATTTTCGTCATTCTTCTCTTAAGTGTGAGTTGAGTGACACTTCCCTTTTCTTCATCTTCTGCATTATGATTTTTTTTTTTTAAAAATAATGGTCACATTAACACTGATTTTTAATAATTTTAAACACACTCGGAACAGCTCATGAGTGCCTATTTAATATATACAAATAAATGTCTTTAGGACTTCCTCCTTATAAAAATTGTTTCTAGTGCAAATCATTCATAGTTTCAGGCTGCTTGAACTGGTATCTAGTCACTGGGGAGACTAGAATTTCCTAAATGGTTTATTTCATAACTCAGGCAGAAATATGTAATTAATTAAGCCACCCTATTTACTATCTGTTTAGAGAGTGTTGGTAATGTGCTTGGTTATATAAAGGAGAGAGAAAATGGCCTTTTAAGCACATCGCTAAAACCTTTTATTTAAATCAATACATAATTTGGTAGCAAAATACAAAAGGAATAAGAACCCAGCAGAAAGTTGAACAGTACACACAACCCTATTTTGAAAAAGTCAAAGTACTGACATTATCTGAACTTTCATTCTGACTTCAAAATTCACATGAATAAAAACCATAAAAGGAAGTCAAGAAAACAGAACTTGCAATTAAGCTGTTTTCAGCTACCTCTTTTATTAAAATTTCTCATTTGCTTTGTGTGTTCTTCAGATAGCTACTACATGTTTTTAAAATATTGGTAGCATCCTTTACAATGCATTTCTCCTCCATTTCCAAAAGAATTTGCCCTTCAGAAAGATAGATTTCTGAATGACACACTTCCATCAATGCAGACATCATATCCTTCATATGTAGAAATACATGCAAGTCAAATATATACACATACACAAGTTTCTATAGTAAGCACTCAACCTTTTTTCTTGTCTTTTGAGAGAAAATGCAGGTTAGGAAACTAGTATTCCAGAACCACCAGCTAGGTACAAACTACAAATGCTATCCTATGCCTTGTCTACCCCCAGATTTTTTTCTCCATAACTTCCCACTTATTACTGGCACAGCTCCACCAGTGGTAGCACTGTGCAAACTCTAGCACAGATCAGGGTCCAACAGCCACTCGTGGTTTGGAGTCTTGTTTTGTTTTTATTACAGTGTCATACAATTATAAGGGTTTGATGACATAATAGTTATACCACTGCCAGGCATCAGAACTAAGGCTATGCCTACACCACAGAGCTTATAGGTGCACAGCTGCAAGCTCTCGTGTAGCCACTCTAAGCCTGTCAACCTAATTGTTCCTTCCTGACCCTCCCCCAAATGAGCAGTTGTAGCTATATGGGCCAACATAGTACCGTCCACCCTGGTGCTTATATTGATGTAATTTATGTCATTGGCGGGTGGTCATTTACACCCCTGGGCAACATAAGTTATAGAAATGTAAGTGGTAGTGTAGGTATACCCAAAGTCTACATTAGAACTCTACACCACTACCACTAGCTGAGCTTTACCAAGGAGAAATTTTAAGTAAAAAAGTCTAAGGTAGATAAAGCCTTTATCTAAGGTTCTACTCCAAGAGTGAGTATGAACCAAGGCATTGTGCTTATTAACTAACTCATTTCCATATCAAAATTGTTCCGTTCATAAGTATAAAGATTGTTCTGGAAACCTAAAAAGCGAAAGTAATTTTTTTTTTTTTAAGTACTATAACCAGTATGTCTTGCTGTCCTCACTCCTGTACCAGCCTTTCAACTTAAACAGGGGTGCAAAGGAGGTTCTGAAAGAGGAATTTACTTAATTAGTTTAATGATACACAAGCCAGGTGCATCAACTCTTACCAAAAAGAGACCTGTTCACTCTTGTAGTTGCACTGTTTCTGCACAACTAGCAGCAGCAAAAAAGGAGTAAAAACCTCATTTATACTAAAGTGAGCCAATATAATTAAATACACACATGGATGACTGGGGAGTAATAAAGTGCTTATTTTACACTGTCACTTCACTGTCACTTTCAGCACAGACCTGCATTGTCAACCTTTTGACCTCTACTAACCACACCTGTGGAGAATAAAATGCATTACAAATCAACAGACCAGACACAGACTAATTTTCCATTTTCAAACTACCAATATATTTACTTCAGGCCTCCTCTCTTCCCTATTCCACTTGCTACTGCCAAACACACAGAAGACAAAACAGCCATTTTGCAGATTTCAACCACTAACACTGCAGCAGGCACTATTGCAAGAGTTAGAGAAAAGTTTAAGGAATACCAGATTTATTACTTAATGTATTAAGGAATTCCACTTGTTTTATATATGAATCCTGTGGTCACATAACTATCTTTATATTTAGAAACTTCTTGCTAGTGAGAGAGATTGGAAGAAGATTAAGTTTTAAGGCTCATCCCCATTAATTTGTCTACAGATATACAAAAGGCATTAGGAATAGTTAAATTTCTCTTACTAGACAACCTCATAATTCTGACTCAGTTTGCCCAAGAAAAATCCAGAAGCTTGAACAACTATCTTTTTCCAAAGTTCACAACAGGATTCACACTTTAAAATCCTTCACTTCAAAAACTGCAGCAATACTTCAGTGAAGCCTCCAAAGCTGCATCTTAATTAATTTACTCAGAAGTGGAATAAGAACCCTAAGAGAAAAAATATACTTTTTTTAAAATAAAAAGATGTATAACTATTTTTTTTTAAATAAAACAGGCTATTTTTATTGTTTACATATATGTTCACTAATGCCTTCAGGATATCTATTGCTTTTAAGTAATGAATTACTATTACTTTGATAGCCCCTCTGGATCTCAGTCAGGATGCTATCATGCTAGGCATTATACAAATAAAATGACAGCCCATGTCCTAGAGAGGTTACAATCTAGAATTTAGACAATATGCAACAGGTGGATAAGCCATAAAGCAATCTGAAGAGAAGCAAGGGAGGGAAGGAGCAGGACAAGGTTACAAGTGATAGCTGTATTAATAATATAAACTGGTAGACAGAGAATTGTACGCAGCAGGTGGTCACTGGCCCTAACCAACACTAGGTTATAGTGATTTGTAGGTCACCATGGCAAAGATTAGGTTACATTACAAGGAAGGGTTTAACATAAAATGATGGCTTTGCAAATTTTGAGGAAAGAATGAATTAAAACAAAGTAGTAAATTATTTGGATTGAAAAACCGGTTTGAACACAGCTATAGTCAGCTGTGAGTCAGAGAAATTACCATCAGTTCCTGAAGTGTAAAGTTATCAATAATGTCACCAATTCAAACAGCAGCATTAGCTTGCACATAGAAAAGAAACAACAAATATAGCTATTAATACCCTGAATTTCTTACTAAAACAGATATTCTCCTAAAATAAATATTTTGTTCGTGTATATTTTAATTTTCTACATCACAACTAATATTTTTCTTTCTAATTTTCTTTATAGAACTATAGCCCAAAGATCTGTTGCTCAACAGCCACATACAAACTAATACCTCAAGTAACTTAGATTTTCTTTATTTCAACAAAAGGAGATGCAAAAGATAAAGTTAGCTTAAATGTTTGAGTAGTTTAAAAAGACCAGATTTTTATATATTACATGAAGTAACAAAGAATGAAACATCTTTGTTTCTTTATTAAATAAAAATTACAAAAATAGCACATGAAGATTGCAGAAGAAGCAGTAGAATCCATCCATCCATTAGTTCCTTAAAACTCTAATAAAAGTGGATAATAAAGAATTTCTCAAAAGAGCAGCTCAGATTTTTAAAATCAAATGAACTAAGAACAAATACTTTTGAAAGACTTTTTAACATGCTCATTTCTAAAGGTCCAATATTTTAAAATCCCAGTTTCCTCAAACTATCATTTTATTTTCATAATTAAGCTTATGTTAGGCAGGAATCTCAAGGCGGGAAAAAGATTTGTTTACATCACACATATCAATATATTACTCACAAACATTTAATAATATTTTAACTTACTGGATCATCTTTGACCTTCTTAATGTTAGTTATTAGACTACAGAGGCATATCTGCACTATAGTTAACAATGCAGGAAATGAATCTATGCCTTATCATTTAAAGCTAAGAAAGCAGATTACCTTCAAAACACTAAAACAGCTTTACCCAACACCTAATTTAGCAAAAGCAACAGACTCCACAGATATATTCATCACTAAGATAATTAACATTGATACAAGTTGTGTATCCAGAGGCAAAGGCAACTAAGTAAATGGAATTTTAAGAAAAATAAAATAAATTAACTGCTCTACTATAGAACCCCACAGTAAATAAGATCATTGCAATTAGATATATTTTACGTCTGAGGTTTTTTTAAACAAATTCATTCAAACAGTATTGTAGTGTGAGTAGTAATGAATTAATGCAATTAAAATAAAAAAGTCCACTCAATCTTCTAAATTCTTAGTGGGCTTTTAACTCCTATTTTAGGGAAATTTCACGCGTGTGTTTTAGTTTCCATTGGGTTCTAATTAAACTGTAATCCCTGCTGAACACTGCACTAAGACAAATGCCTATGCTACACATCCCCAAACTAAAAACAAAAACCCATAATGGTGTAAATTCATTACTTCATTGTAGAAGCACCAAACAAAAGGAATTTATACACAACCTATTAAAGTCTTTAAAAAAATTCAAAGGAACAATGTTATTTATAAAGACACTGAACTCTATGATAATTTGATATAGGCAGAATACTGCTAGAAAACAGCTTGATTTGTCAGTTATAAATTATAATCAAGCTCCTGAGATCCCTCCCCAAAAACTGTCTGCCACAGTTACACAGAATTACTTATTTTTACTCCATAGTCAAACAGCCTTTAGTGAAGGAAAACTGCATTGTAAACTACTGATTAAAAATCTTACTCAAAACTTGCTAATAGATTCTTTCACACTAAAAGCATTTACTTTTACCAGATTAGGCCAACAGACAATTCAGTCGAACAAGTTCCAGTTACAAAGCAACTTCTAAACTACAAAAATTACTTCCAGCAGAGTTCTTTGAGAGAAAATTACTTGTACAATCAAGGAGACAATGATGTGACGCTATTTTGAGACAGTGCTGATAAATATTCCCAGACTTCCCTTAGCCAACACATTTTTTCAAAAGTGTTTTTAAAAAAGTTATACTATAGCTAATTACATACAGGTAGCAGCTTCTTCTCTGGATGAGCTCTTTCCATATTGATGTGCAGAAGCAGTAAAGGTCTTAGTGCAAGAAACAGTAATGTAACAAGTCTCTTGAGGTATGGAAGACTGTGCACATGACTTAGAACACTGGGCTTTCCACAGATGTACTCCAGTAAATTGTTCCCTGTCCTACAGCCAATTGCTATCTTGCAAGACTACTTAACCTCCCAAGCCAGTAACTATAACTATCACAGGATCACAGAATAGCAGAATTGGTGAACATAGCATGCCTTCAATTCCAACAGGCAGAATACCAAAAAAGGAATTGAAACTATGCAATTTGAGACTTAACGTTTTCTGCAAAAGCAGCTGCTAAAAACAGCTCTCAAACTACAAGGTTATTATTTTTGCTCAAATACAAAGCTTCATTAACACTATAAAGTGAAAGCTGAGAAACTCAAAAAAAAAAAAAAAAAAATCAAACATCTGCCAAGTGTGTTTATTCTCCTATTATAGACCTTTTTAATGCATTCTGAAGATAGTTCCTTCCTTCACCACCACAACCTCCTTCTCCATATACACACACTTCAGAAATCAAACATTTCCATTAGGGAACATAAACCAAAGTATTTCTAAAATAATTATCTGTATATTTTGTTCTTTAGAGGGAGTGGATTTAGAAGTAATTGAGCTTGCATAGCTGGGATAAAAAAGTACTTCCTTAGCAGTAACTAATTTGGTTTTGTTTATAGGCTATAATTTAATAGCCAGACAAAACCTTAAGCAACACAATTATTTAAAACTATAAATAATTAATTCATATTAATGAAACAAAAATATTAAGTTTTTTCTTAGATTCCCCTGCTCAACTTAATTATATATTATAATTATTATAATCGACCACAAGTTCCACGATTCACCACCCACTCATTAGTAACTAGGCCTATGACTTGGCCATTGAGGGACTGGAAATCATGATTTTTTTAAAAGTCTGTTAAATCTTGGAAGCAGCCATAAAAACACACTTTGGGAGTCAGCCTCATCTTCCCTTCAGGTGAAGAAGGTGGTGGGAGGGATAAAATCAAGTACCTTCTTCTGGATGAACTTTTCCTGGAGCAGCTTCATTCAAAGTGCCATTTCTGGGCATGGGAAACTAGCCCTGATGCCAGGGAAGGATATGATGCAGACTGGGATAACCAGTAGTGGCAGTTACAGAGGCCACTTTCCCAGAGATCTTGCACAGCACTCACCCTGGAGCTGCAGCAGCAGAACACCAATATAAGAGTTCTCTTCAGCATAAAGAAACATGGGCCACTGCCATCTGGAAGCTTACCAACTGCTACAGGTCAATAACTAACCAGTTTGGATTTTAGTAAATCAAACGTGGGGGCTATTAGCACTACAGATTCCCTGGTATGCCCCAGGTCATAAACCCTCATAATGGACAAAACATTACTGATAGGGGTAAATTCAACAGACAGGGCTATTTCTGGTTCTCCAAGGTCTGGATAATTACCATGTAATGTTCACCAATATTTGTGTGGGATAGTCTGGAAAGATTCACTATTCTAGGATCTCTATTTTCTACACTAAAAAGGGGAACTTTTTCTCCCAGGACTACTATGGACATCAATGGTGCTGTGATTCACTCTGTCATTCTGGGAGTGCCATTTTACCCTCAGCTGCCTTGATTTATGAAGCTCTTTAGTGGACCCTTGAAGAGGAGAAAGGAGCTGTTCAATTGTATCCCAAATAGCTGCAGAATGACATTGGAATACTTAACCAGAAAGCTAAAAATGGAGGCACAGATGCCTGATGTGGAAGCTGCTGGGTAATATCTGCCTTATGTAACAATTGATCACTGTATTTTGTGCATCCGCAAAAATCAAGGGAGAGAGCCTCACTAATGGAGAAAAAGAAGTATAAACTGTTTCATAGTTATAAACTGCCAGAGAAGCAGATTTCATAAACTGCAGCAAATCAAAGCCACATTCAGGGGTGGCTTGTGATCCCAATTTGATGCTGCAAACTAAATTTGAAATGAAATTGTGTGTGCGCGTTGTGTAAGGATTTCATTAAATGAAGTTTTATTATACTTTTCTATGCTTTATGCAACAATTTATTTAAGAACTGTTGGGGAATTTTAGGGGGAGCCCTTCTGGCCAAGAGGGCCTGAGC
>ML685787.1:21021267-21045520 GCA_007922175.1 Pelusios castaneus
GGGTTCATATACAAGCAAGACAGACTCCATCTTAAATTTCCCTCTCAGAACACATTTCATTATGATTCTCAAACATATAATTTTCTGGAAGTATATTGCATCTTTGTCAATACAACCATTAGTGATGATAAAATAGTGCAAATAAAAAATGTTATTGAACATAAACCTCAACAAAAGACAGTGCAACCTTCAGAGGTCATAACAGTGTACACTTGTTTATCCTGTTCGGGTCACAAATATGGGTAGATGTGGAGTTCCTTACTGTTGTTCTTTCCCCATGCACAGAAGGATTAAGGCATCACTTTTAGTTACAGGTGTGTAAGTGAACTCCTAGTACCCACCATTCTCATTAGTCCATTACTCTCTTGTGTTATGGAGTGGAGGCAAGTGACCATAGCTAGAGTCTGGGGAAAATGTAGTGCTGCTCTCATTATGCATTGTTTTCCATCAACTGCAAGATATGGCTGGGCGAGGATGCTGGGAGGGAACATTACATCAAAGTTTTCTCCAGCATTACTATCTACTTTAGCATCTACACCTGCAGACATTTTTGCATGCTCCTATCATTCTCCATGCTCCCCTGTCAATTCTGTGTCTCCACACTCTCTGCATAAAGAAACTTTCCTCTACTCTTCTGTCCTTTCTCCCTTTGTGGATGCAGATCCTTGTAATTCACCCAGAGATTTGCCGGGTGTTCAGGGGTTAACTCCCCCTTCTGTGGGGAACCATAGCATACAAGTGCAGGAGCTATGGTTGATGACAAACTGAACAAGTAGTTCTTGTACTAATCCTAATCTGCAAAGAAAACAACAACAGAAATCATTCCTTTTTCCTCTGTTTTGGAATACCATTCCTGATTGTCCAGGCCTCAAAATGGTGACATTTTCTACCATACCTCCCCTTTGCATAGAATGCTTTTTTCAAAAATGGGCTGGAGGCTGGACCCTTGTACCAATCCTGGGGAGTACTGGGGTTGGTAATTGCATACACATCACCACAGGCTGTTCTTACTTTGGAGGAGGGTCACTGAATGTCTGAATGGTTCAAAAGGGAATAAGCTGCATATCTTGCCGGTTTGCCATGTTATTTACCAAAATGGTCCTCCCAGAGCTGCTGCAGCAATGGATGGGCAATGTTACATATACAGGTTTCAGAGAAGTAGCCACAGTGCTTTTTTTCTGCCGGAACGCACCGGAACGGCGTTCCGGCACCTTTTTTTCCCCGCCGGTGCTCCCTCCCAGCTGTGCAGGCTGGGCCGGGCTGGGGAGATTTAAATCTCCCGCCCTGAGCATGCGCAGTTACAGCGTGCTCAGGGCGGGAGCGGACTGGCCGGCAAGCAGCTCTGCCGGCTGTCTCTGTGGTTCCCAGCCTCCGGCCAGGTAAGGGGGCTGGAGGGAGGCCTGGAGAGGGGTGGGGGGACAAGGAGACGGGCCGGGTTAGAGGGGTGGGGACAAGGAGGGACCCCCGCGCAGGCCGGCAGCCCCCACCGCCCCCTGCAAACCCCCGGGGTTGCTTTCTTTCTCTTCCTCTTCCTTTCCTTTTTTTCCCCTCTTCTTTGTCTTCCCCTTCCTTGCTTTCCTTTTCTTCTTTCTTCCTTTCCTTTTTTTCTTTTTCTCTTCTTTGTCTTCCTTCCTTCCTGCTCTTTCTGTCTTTGCTTCCTTCCTTTCTTTCTTTTTTTGTCTCCTCCTTCCTTCTCTTTTTTCTCTCTCCCTTCTTCTTTTTTAAAACTTTTTAAAAATTAATTTTAAATAAAAACCTTTCTTAAAATTAGATTTCAATTCCAAATTCATTCCAATTAAATTAATTAAACACAATTAATTAATTAATTCTATTTACAGTCACTTTATATTCAATTAATGCCTATAATTTCTGTCTTGTGAGTTTTCCCCAAAAATTTATTCTGAAAAAGTTTTTCACACGGCTTGAAAATTTTGCACACAAGCCACCAAACCTAGAGGGAACATTGGCTACTAGTTGCGTACACAACAGCAGGCCAGCAGGCTAACATCGGTCAGTCCCACACTCTGGGCCTGGCCGGAGCCCACAGCACCAACAAAAAGTGTGTGGATGCATTACTGCCTGCCACCCAGTACCCAGAAACACAAGCCAGCAGCAGACGTGATAGCTACGCATTCACGTTTTTTTCTAATTATAATACGGCCCCCCAACAGTCTGAGGGACCATGAACTGGCCCCCTATTTAAAAAGTGTGAGGACCCCTGCTGTAAGACCTCACAGGTTGTCTTTCAGTATATTAGCGGCCTGCATAGTTAATAAAACTTAACAGTTTTTACCTTGTATTTTTATTTCTTTGATATATTCAAAAATTTACTGTTTACTGCACTATTTTCAGTGTTATTTCTTTATGACACGACGGACATCAATAGGAGTTCCGGTACCTTTTTTTTTTAGAAAAAAAGCACTGAGTAGCCATGTTAGTCTATTTCAGCAAAACAAACACAAAAAGTCACATGAGAAATAAACTTGTTAAACTTTAAAAGTAGCACAGGAGTCCTTGTTTGTATTACATATACAAGAAGCCCCAAGGAAGCTGCATTGCCTTGAAGTGTTCATGCCAAAACAGAGTACTATCTTTGTCTTAAATTTTCTTTTATAACAACTGCATATCACCATGAAGTGAACTGCAAAAGAGACTTTTGCAGTAATTGTTCTGAATCCCAGGAGTTAACAATGCTGGCAGTCTGATTTAAAACAGGAACAGGTGCTTTACAATATATGCATTTTGAAATGTCACTCTTAGGGAAATATTCCATCAAATGCTATGGTTGCTAAATTGTTCAGAGTTGAGCAATGCCCTGAGCCAAGGCCTGCCCAACCATATAGGTGAACTAGGCAGTTGCCTACGGTGCCAGGCTTTATAAGGGGTGCCAAATTAGATGGAAGTGAATTTTTTTTCACTATTTAAAAGCTATATTAATAATATTATCTCTTATAAATGAAAGTATCATATTCTGATTGGGGCACAAAAGTGATAGTTCTCCTAGGGTGCCAAAAACCCTTGAGCTGGCCCTGCCCTGAGCCAAGTACTTTTTATATTATTTTTTCCTCTTTCTGTGTCTGCCATTTAAATCAACTTCCCAATAATACAATGCGATTTATTTTTAACCCCTGCAAGCCCCAGTTTAAGCAGGGATAGGGTTCTGAGGTGTGGACAGCAACTAACCAAAAAGGAAGAGAGTTCGGGTGGGGGTTGCCATTTAGGTTGATGGCTTGGGGGATTTATCAGAGAAAAACATTAAATAGAGCTTAAATTCTACAGTCTGAATGCCACTGCAGAATGGGGGAAATAAAAATCAAAATACACTTGTAAAGGCTCCTAGTTCAAATCTGCTCAAGATGGCAGCCAGTTTAGGGTACCCAGAACAAAAAGCTGTTCAAAACCTCTACACAGTAATGAGGCAGCAGATAATTCTTACTAGAAAGATTCATTCTCCAATACAGTCATGCTGGGTGTTAGCGTGGGTTTCAAGTGCCATCTCCAACACTGAGTATATCTCAGGATCTTGCGTGGGAAAAGAGATCCTGATTTCTGGTAAAATCTCTTCCTCATTGGAGTTGAGGTCAGTGTCAGGTTCAACATTCTCCTGGATGCCCTCAGTATTATCCATAAAATACTGCGGTGCCATGGTGGCCTCCCTGGCAAAACGTCCTTGCATATTTCACTGAGCCTTTACGTCTCATAGCTCTGCTTTTGGCAGAGAAGTAAAGTAAGTATGTTCTACAATTCTCATTCTAGTTATGCCAAATCATTGTAATGCATTAAAAGTGAATCTAAAATCAACATGCCATCGTTAGCCAACACCACTCAGCAGATCTAGAAATTCTCTATTACTATACCGACAGAGATGCTCAAATAGTCGCCATTAGAAGAAGCCTACCTTTCATCAACCAATAGTACCCTGGTTTCTTATATATCAGATAAAAACATTTAATAGCGTTTAAGTTCTACAGTGGGTATGCTTGAAAAGGCTCCTGAAATATAGACCCTTTTGTTTCCACATCAACCTAATGCTCTTTCTCTCTAGCAGCTTGAGGAGAGAAGGTGCTTTCACTCTTCTGCTGTCCACCAGAACTCAGAAGCTGCTATAAGGCAACAGTAAATGTCTCCTTTTCTACTACTCCCTCAGTTTCTTTCATTTGTGTGTTATGAGTGTTCTGCCTGCTGCCCTGCTTGAGCAAAGTGTACACACCTAATGCTCATGACATTCTGAGGCAGTAGCAAATTTACAGGGTTTGGAATACTGACAAACTGACCAATTTTAAATTTCACTCAACTGCTACTTGGCAAAAAGATTTGAATAGCATTAATACTGGAGTCATATTCCCAAAACTGTACATAGACAAAACCCCATCTAATTGTGTTCAGAAGGTAATCTTCAGAATAACATCTGGGGTTTGTTTTTTTTTTGGTTTGTTTGTTTTTAAGTGAAAGCTTGAATTTGCAGAAATTGATGAACTTGGCTCCTGCACACTGATTAAGTGGCCCCATCCAGAAATGGATTTCTCAAGACTTATGGAATACTATAAATTTGTAGTTTAAAAGGAAATACAAAGGCATCTTTATGTAAAATGTTAGTAATTAAAACAGATATAAGTATTTAAAATGTGGGACTTCCAAGTTTATGGAAGATAAATGGCACAAAATAAATCTCTCGCACACTACATACCCAACACCGATATGGATGAATGAAACGGGATTCTCTCAATCACAAAGGAACAGGAGTGTTAATTAAATCCTTACCAGGACTTGAACTGGAAGAATATTTGGTAATATCACATGTGGTAACTGCACCTGTATTTCTCCCTCTGTGATCCCGCAAAGGCACCCATTTAAAGGTCTCCAGCTCCCAGCAGCCACTCCTTCTGGGCACAGATCAGCCTCTCGCTTCCTTCAGAACAACATTTTGAGGAGCATAACTCCTTGCCTTACACTGTGATATCCCCAGCAAGCCAGTCTATCTAAAAGGCCTTCACCCAACCTTTGATTCTACTTTGAGGGCTACAATAACTTATATCCAGTAGTCGAATTCCAAAGAGGTAGCCATATTAGTCTATTGTAGAAAAACAACAGAGTCCTGTGGCTCTTTTAAAGACTAACAGATTTATTTATCTCATGAGCTTTCGTGGGAGAAAATCCCACTTTGTCAGACGCTTTGTCTTCAAAGCGTCTGACGAAGTGGGGTTTTCTCCCACGAAAGCTCATGCAATAAATAAATCTGTTAGTCTTTAAAAGTGCCACAGGACTCTGTTGTATCCAGTAGTACAAGTTACCACACACCTGCTAGGTAAGCATATTTATTCTTAAAGTGACAGCATTACAGAGAAAGCATATAAAATAATTAAAAAGAACCTACACGCATGCTGAATAGCTTACCAGTGGTCACCCCAAACTCAAACATAGGGCTCTGGTAGGTATCAGTCCTTCATAACCCACAGCTGGGGTAGGTCTGAGTGATTTGGGGGCCCTGCCCAAAAGTCAAAGATGGGGCCCCCCCACCCTGCCCCATACCCAAGATCACCTATGCATGTGGGTTACAAGTTGATATCAGTCTTTAGATCAAGAACCAGTTCAAAAGCCCCATGTCACTTTAAGCTCAGGCTCCTTTCATTTTCTATTGGTTTCAAAAGATTCCTGTTTGAATCAGAATATGAAAATCTTCTCAGAAGATAACTCTCTGGAGATGTTATAACCTGGTGATTTACCTTAATCATCTCCTACTATGTTCACTTTCTGGAGGTGATAAGTAACCCTCCCACAGTAAAGTACAGTCTCTAGTCCACATACCTATTCATACACGTAATCCCAAAGGTGTTGCAGCAAATTGCCTTGTGTGTCATAGGAATACAGAATATCGGCACCTCTTTTAGAGTACTATATTGTTCTCTAAAAGAATCATTAGCTGCAATGGTTTCTGAGATACACTGTTCGTATTTTTTGCAGTTAACTGATACAATATCTACCTGAATTTGCAGAGAGCTGAATTAATAGCCATGGGAGCTTCCCTATCAATCCCAGGTGTTACTAGTGCTAACATTTGAAATATTTTACCGCTCACCACATGTAAAGGATTATGAAGTTCTGCACAATCTACTATGACCCACAACTCATTCTGGCACCACTTATAGCAGCTGGGCTTGAGAAATGCCATTTATTTTCCCCCTGAATCAAGTGGCCAAGCCCAAGAAACCTAGCAGATGCCTGTGGGACATGCAAACCACACCAATGGGACCCAAACCAAAGCAGCTCAAAAAGGCAGTTCACAAAAGTGAAGCCAAAGTCAAGGAGCCCATATATTTAGATTTCACTGAGCAGGAGTTAAAACATGGATGACCATGTTCTAAACATCTGCACAACCTACTATAAGGAGTCTTGCAAAGACACAACTTGTTAAAGTACCATTACTTTTTCATCCAGTTCAACTCAATTCCTACTATAGTACCTTTATTATTGAAGGTTTGATTTGCAAGCCAGAAGAAAACAAAATACACCGACTTGACATTTTGGGCTGAGCTTGCACAACTGGCAATAAGAAAGATCTTTTTACTTACAAAATGAGCAAATTTTATATAAAACTTACTGAGAAACTGAACGTTGTCATTTCATGCATGGCCATATCTGAAAGTTTATTGAAAATACAAATTTACTCTATAACCAATGACAAGCATTCTGAATGTAGTTTCTCTGTCTGCAATTAGTAATGAAGCACTAATCATTTTTTAATATTAGTCAGGGACCCAAGACAGATGCCTTTTGGACTTTTTTTTTAAAAAAAAATAGTCTCAGTGGTTTCAAGCAAAATCTCCATATTGGTTTTGACTAAGGAGATGAGGCTCTTCTAGGTGGTATGTTTTGTTTGGTTTTGGTCAAACCTTGCTTCCATAGAAAGGTATCTAGAAAAAACAAATCACAAAAAAATAATTCAAGTATAGATGATTGGCAATAAAGCCATCTGATAAGCACTCTCATGGCTCTTCTCTGAACCCCCTCTAATTCATCAACAGCCTTTTTAATTTGTGAGCATCAGAACTGGACAAAATATTCCAGCAGCAGTCACCCCACTGCCAGCTACAGAGCTAAAATATCCTCTCTACTTCTACATGAGATCTCCCTGTTTATGCATCACATCAGCTCTTTTGGCCACAGCATCACACTAGAGCCCTGCACGGATACAAATATGTGGATCTGCATCTGTCAGAAATGGTCCGCGGATATCCGTGCTGTATCTGCGGATCTGGATATAAAGCAGGTATCTGCAGATATCTGTGTATTCGCAGGGCTCTAGCCCTGCACAGATAAAAATATGTGGATCTGTATCTGATCTGCATCTGCAAGAAATGGTCTGCGGATATCCGCATTATATCCGCAGATGCGGATATCTGTGGATTTGCAGGGCTCTACATCACACTGGGAACTCATGTTCAGCTGATTATCCACAGTGACCCTCAAATCTTTCTCAGAGTTGCTGCTGCCCAGAATAGAATCCCTCGTCCTGGAAGCATAGCCTACATTTTTTTGTTTTTAGATGTATACATTTGCATTTAGACCTATTAAATTAAGCAAATTTGCCTTTGCTCCAGCGTACCAAGAGATCCATTAGTGACCTGTCCTCTTCGCTATTTCCCACTCCCCCAATCTTTGTAACATCAACATAAATCTCTGTTGATTTTGTGTTTTCTTCCAGATCATCGACCAAAATGTTGAATAGCACAGAGCCAAGAACAAATCCCTTCAACCCACCAGTAAGCCAGTTTTCAATCCACACATTTTAATGAATATGCATCCTGTTCATTGTTCTAGTTTATTAATCATAAGGCAGATGGTACAATTTACTAAGGGTTGTGGTAGATTATCCATCAATGTCAATTTTTAGATCACAGTTGTTATATCTTCTAAAAGACATGATCTAGGAATTATTTTGGAGAAACTCTATGCTCATGTTATACAGCAACTCAGACTAGATGATCACAATGATCCCTTCCGTCAACCCTCCCAGAGAGAATGGAGGGAAGTGAAGCTTGAGGAACTAAAACTAAAAAGGTAGATGTACTGTCACTCAGACTCCAAATGTGCATGTCAGTTCCCAAGCAGAGAAGAAATATTGGGGGAAGAAAAGTTGGGGGGAATGGTAGATACTCTGGAGGGCAGGGACAGGATCCAGGGAGACTTGGACAAATTGGAACACTGGGCCGAAAGAAACCTCATGAGGTTCAACAAAGACAAGTGCAAAGTCCTGCACTTAGGACGGAAAAATCCCATGCACTGCTACAGGCTGGGGACTGATCGGCTAAGTAGCAGCGCTGTAGAAAAGGACCTGGGTGTTATGGTGGATGGGAAGATGAATATGAGCCAACAGTGTGCCCTTGTTGCCAAAAAGGCCAATGGCATATTAGGCTGCATCAGTAGGAGTATTGCCAGCAGATCGAGGGATGTGATAATTCCCCTCTATTCGACACTAGTCAGGCCGCACCTGGAATACTGTGTCCAGTTTTGGGCTCCCCACTACAGAAAGGATGTGGACATATTAGAAAGAGCCCAGCGGAGGGCAACAAAAATGATTAGGGGGCTGGGGCACATGACTTATGAGGAGAGACTGAAGGAACTAGGCTTATTTAGTCTACAGAAGAGAAGACTGAGGGGAGATTTGATAGCAACCTTCAACTACTTGAAGGGTTGCTCCAAAGAGGAGGGAGCTAGGCTGTTCTCGAGGGTAACAGAGGACAGAACAAGGAGCAATGGTTTCAAATTACAGCTGGGGAGGTCAAGGTTGGATATTAGGAAAAACTTTCTCACTAGGAGGGTGGCGAAGCATTGGAATGGGCTATCTAGAGAGGTGGTAGAATCTCCATCTTTGGAGATTTTTAAGGCTTGGTTAGACAAAACCCTGGCTGGGGTGATTTAGGGGGAGTGGTCCTGCTTTTTAGCAGGGGGTTGGACTAGATGACCGCGTGAGGTCCCTTCCAACCCTATGATTCTATATCCAGGGCTGGACAAAACTGCCTCCTAGCTAGGCGCCCAGCTTCAAAGTACGGCGTCTAGCTGGGATGCCCCTGCAAAACTACAACCGTCACTTTTGGCAGCAGCACAGGCCTCCCATCGTCAAAACCTCCTGAGCACCACTATATGTGTCAGTGGCGCTATTTTTAAGCACCAGCAGACGTTCCGCCACTGGAGTTCCATGGCAGAACTAGACACCATACTACTAACCATGGCAACCTGGTGCTGGGGTTTCTCGAGCCGTAGAGATGTCTGTCCAGTATCTATTTTAGATGTAACCAGATCTTATTGGAAAACCTTATCTTGAAAACAAAGTCACTTGTGGCAGGAAACTAAAAATGTACCTATTATTGTTACAACACCTAAACAAAACAAAGAAATAGATTACTTTGTTTTTTATTTTGTGTATTTTTAGTTTCCTCTATAAAGTCACTAAACTTTTCCCTCCCTAAATAGACCCTCATAAAACATGAAAACTTAAATTGTAAGAGTTGCAGCAATGTTAGTCTATGCCAGTGGTTTTCAAACATAGGGTCGGGACTCAGTACTGGGTTGCAGATCCTCAGGCACTGGGTCACAGCACCCCCTGCTGCTGCTGCCAAAAGACTGGAATACATTGCTCAAAGATATAATTTTGGGGTCACAGCTATAAATGAATTGTTTTCAACAGCATCCTGAGGAAAAAAGTTGGAAAACCACTGGTATATGCTGTTTAAAAGGCAATCAGAAACTTGCTTTTTAGATTAGATTAATTTTTTTTAAAATGATCATTTTTTTAAAAAACTGGGTGGGCAGTGCCTCAAACAAGCAATTTTGAATGACCTGGCTTCCATTGACAAGTCTGAGTGTACTGAGTTACATTCACAAAGGTATTTAGGCATTGCAAAATTGAGAACTGCAAAGCTTCGTCCCCTCAGTGACATGCTACCTAGTGAAATTCTCAACTCCAGTCGGTTACCCAGGCTCCCTCTGCCCTGTAGAGGGAAAGTTAGGTTCTAAAAAAGGGATCTTCAGACAAACAAGCTGAGCAGGGAGCCATCTATGGTAACCAAGAGTGGAATCCAGAGAAAAGGAAGGGGGCTTAAGGCCCACATCCTTTAAAACAGGGGTTTCAAACATGTGGCCCACAGGCCAGATATGGCTCATAAACCTATTCTATATGGCCTGTGACTGTGTTCTGTGAGACCACGCCCTCTTTCTCTCTCCCAGAGAGCGAGCGAGCGGTCTTGCAGCATCATGGAGTACAGTTTCACACACCCAGTGCTCTGCAATTCCACTAGTGTCAGGTCTTAAAACACTGCAGAGCTCTGGGTATGCAAGATTGTGCTCCATGATACTGTAAAACCACCCTCTCTCTCTGCTAGGGAGAAAGCATGGTATCATGGAGCGCAATCTCACATACACAGCACTCAACGTCATGAGAACGTAGGCCCTAGAATTTTGATTTACAGTATGTACTGCCCACTTGAAGTACATTTAAGTCAAATCTGACCCACCATAACAAATACATTTGACACCCCTGCCTTAAAAAGTACTTAGGTGCCTAATTCCCATTAAACTTGGCCTTAGGTATCTAATTCCAGGAGAGAGTTCATGTCTGAGAATCCCAAATGCAAATAAGCACCCCTCTCTCACCTGCAGTCAGGAACCTAAGCCAAGTCAGATGTTTCTTGCAAGAAAAATGTACACCACCTCTAAATCAGTGTTCCCTCTAAGCTGCGCAGGCGCGCGGCCGCACAGCGGCCGCCGCACCCCCCCGCAGCAGTGAGGGACCCCCGCACAGCCCGGCAGCCCCCGCTGCTCCCTCCGACCCCCGGGGACACGCGGACACTCCGACACCCGGCCTGCGCCCGGCCTCTGGGCTGGCCCTCCCCACCCCCAGGGTGGGACAGGCAGGCTCAGGCTCGGGTCTGGAGCGCGGGCCTCCCTGCCTGCCCCACGCGGCCGGGGCAGCGGGGTGGCTGGGGCAGCGGCGGGCTCCCACCCGCCGACCGCCTCCTTCCCGGGGCCGGGGCCGGGCTAATCCACGGCCCCGGCCTCCCACCACGGGGCCGGGATCAGCCTCCAGGGCTGGGGTCTGCTCCCCCCCATCCCCACCGGCGGCTTCCCAGGGCCGCGGTAGGGTCCTCCCCCGCCAGCGGCCTTGGCTTGCTTTCTCTCTCTTTTCCTTATTTGTCTTCCTTTTTCTTTCCTTTTTTTCCTCTCTCTTCCTTCTTTTTTCTTTCTTTCCTCTTCCTTCCTCCTTCTTTCTCTTCCTGTTTCCTCTTCTTTCCTTCTTTCTCTTTCTTTGCTTCCTTCCTTTCTCTTCCTTTTTTCTTTCTTTCTTTCCTTCTTTCTCTTTCTTTGCTTCCTTCCTTTCTGCTTCCTTTTCTTCTTTTTCTTCCTTCTTTCCTTCTTTCTCTCCCTTCTTTTTTCTTTCTCCCTTTTTCTTTCCTTCTTTCTCTCCTTTGCTTTCCTTTTTCTTTCCTTCTTTCTCTTCTTTGCCTTCCTTCTTTTTTCTTTCTTCCTCTTTCTCTTCCTTTCTCTTTTTTCCTTCTTTGTCTTCCTTTTTCTTTCCTTTTTTCTTTCCTTCCTCTTCCTTCTTTCCTCTTCTTTCCTTCTCTTTCTTTTTATCTTCCTTCCTTTTTCTCTCTCTTCCTTTCTTCTCTCTTTTTCCTCTCTTCCTTCCTTCCTCCCTTTTTTTCCTTCCTTTTTTAAAAAAACTTTTAAAAAATTAATTTTAAATAAAAACCTTTCTAAAAATTAAATTTCAATTCAAAATTCATTCAAATTCAATTAAACACAATTAATTAATTCTATTTACAATTACTTTAACTTCAATTAATGCCTATAATTTCTGTCGTGTGAGTTTTCACAAAAATTTTATTAGAAAAAGTTTTGCACACGGCTTGAAAATTTTGCACACAAGCCGCCAAACCTTAGAAGGAACATTGCTCTAAATCCATTAAAGCCAACAGATTGGCAGTTAGCGCACTCATTTGATACGTGAGAAACCTGGGTTAAGTCCCTACTGCACATCAGGGAAAGTCAGGCCCTACTACCAAGACAGAGCAGGGTAGTAATGCCTAAGTTTGAGAATCCCACTGGGGCTTTGGCTCAAGTGAAGCCTTCAAGCAACCCATTATCTGTGGGGTGGCATCAGGACTTCATACAGTGGGAACCTTAAGCACCTCTGAAGATTTAGGTGCCTACAGGATTAGGCAGCAGCTGAACAATGGTTTTAAGTACAATACTAGTGCCTAAATATTGACCTCAGGCAATTAAATATATAAACTTAAGAGCTCTGACAGCTTGTTACAGTTGTTCACTTTCAGTGCACTTCTAGAAGACAATGTTTCAACACTAATGGCAGATCTGGCTGTATACTAAGTGAAGCAGCACCTGAAACAATTCTTTATGCAGCAAAATCCTCAGGTCATTCCAAAACAGGCTAGATATACTCTAGAAAAGTTAGTTCCACCAACCACAGTATCAAGGCACCTGTAAGCAAAGTCTGACAGACAATAACTCATCTTTGCCAGTATTCCTATAAACCACAAACACCACTTCAAAATGTGCAGTCCTCAGTTCTGCTGTCAGATCTTCTCAATCATCTTAAACCCCCCAATCATGCCCTCCAATATGTAGGACTAAGCATGTGGTAAAGTAAAACAGCTAACACATTTACAGACTTTCCAAGCATCACAATGGTACCTTTCAGAGAGTAAAACTGAGACAAAGTCTCAAGTGCAGCTCTTTAACTGAAAGTTTTTAAATTGTAGTTCCTATTGTAGACAAATAGTCACTGTCTCCTCCACCAGTTCATCCTCCTGTCTTTAAGTGACAAAAGAAACTGCTATCAGTGAAGCACCACTAAAGTAGCAAGAGAGAAGCAACTGAAGTAACTAGATTAATAAAAATGGAAACACTAAGCTTTCCTTAGCATACAGTATCTGGAATTATATCAAAAACTTTATTTTTAAAGTGTAATATGGATGGCTACAACTTGCTCATCCAGGGAGTTAGCCTTCTGTAATTAAACTCAGGAAGATTTGACTTTTATTGGTAAATGCCAGTAAATGTTGATTTCACCATGCACACAAACAAACAATATTATTTCTACTGATAACTCAAATTTACAAATAGGCAAAGAAAAAAAAATGCTGCTTAAGAACTTAGAATTAAAGGACATTTGCTTTTATATTTTGACATATAATAATGGCAATTTATATTTTAACTAATATGAAGCCTTAGCTTTTTTAATCTCAATGCCTATTGTCACTAAATAATTGCCTGATCCCCCCCATAGTTTCCCACTAGATTTTTTTTAGTTTTTAAACAAGTAGTTACAAATCATCAATATTGTCTACCAAAATAATAAAATTTAAAAAAAATCAAATTCTGCCTAGCCTATCTGTAACCATACACAAATAATATACAGCAATTCTATTAAAGCATATAAACCTGAAATATTGTTGCTATATTCATGAGTCTTCCAGGTGGGAGTGAAGGAGTATCCATCAGAAGAATCGAGCTTTCTAAAACAGCAGAGCAGGTGGTGAGGCCATGGCTTAGTAGACTCTCTGCTCTTCCAAGCAAGAGCTTTTCTTGAATCTTCAATTTTGTCGTCATCAGCCAACCCAAAATGTCAAAATACTAATGATTATTCTAGTTAAACGCCTGTACGGTTCATGGACTTGAATTAATTCACTGTCCTTTACCAGAATAATAGGAAGCATAAAAACCCAGTATTTGGTGATAGCAGAAATGGGAGAGAGAAAGCAGAATTCTTCACACCATGACAAAAAGGTTAAGGAAGACAGCCACCCTTCACAAGACCCAGAAAATCTGCAGTGTAAAATATATCTATTAACATCTTATTAAAAACAAGAGGTTTTTTTTTTCCTCCAAAGTACACAGAAGGGCACACTACTGGAGTATTTTAATTAAGAGGCACACAGGACAAGCGGGTTGAGTAATTAACACTCATTTAGACATACCACCTTCAAATCCAAAAAATAAATCTATATAATCTGACCAACACAGTTGTGACAAACTGAAGTGGAAAACAAGTTAAAGCCTACAATAAAACTGTTTGTATTCACAAGAGCACACTGTTTACTTAACAGAAAAAAATATGCATTCAACAATTGGGGGTGGAGAGGGAATTACACAATACTTAGAACATCTTAGTATACAATACAGCCAACACATCCTTTAAGCTATTAATCTGGGGAAGAATCAATTCAGAATGCTTTACTGTACAACAAAGTTTAACATTTTGAGACCAGCATTCAGTCCAACCAGTTACATTTAAATTACTTAAAAAATTAAGGTTGTGATGGTCATAAGAGTTTCACTTTTTTTCTGGATTTGCAAAAATAGAAAAGTGGGCCAAGAACCACCACCACTGCAAAATCTGTTCAATAAACAAAAACCATGTTAACAAAAGAGAATGAGAACAATCCCACCTTTAATATAGCTGGAATAAAATACAGTTTATGACAAATTGCTATAATTAGAATCTTTAAAAAGAAAAATGAAGTTATTCATGTCTTCATATAGAAAAGGTGCTGTATCATAATACCAGACTTTTCTAGCTATTTGGGACAGCAGGCTTATATGTTATGTCTTACTCAGAGCCTACTAAGCCCCTGTGGCTAAAAGCTCTGGAAGAATTAAGTGGCATTAAAAAACAAAGATTTAGATTTAGAAAGATGCCATAACTACTCATACCCGGCAAGCGGTTTTATAAAAGTGGAGGGAGAACTCAAAATATGTTGGTAGTTTCCTGAAAACTCCCTTCTGGAACCAAACTTTAAATATCTTATTTATTTTAAAGTGGATAACAGATAATATGTCATGTCATAGCTGATCTTGAATTAGAGATGTGAAATCCTTCCAGAAACTTAAGCCTTCACTAATATAAGTTTCTTTGAGATATGTTGCTCATGTCCATTCCATTCCATATGTGTGCGTGCCCACATGCCGAGTTGCCAGAATCTTTTTTCCTAAGCAGTATCTGAGGGGCCAGCTCTGGAACCCTGCATTCACGCCACAGTATGAGGCACTGTGCCTACTGGCATCCCTGAGCTGCACTGGCTCATGCGGCCCATGCCCTGAATCTATTAGACTGCCCTGTTCCCACCCCCAACACCATCCTTCTCCCAGGCTGGGCCAGCAGCAGCCATTCTGCCCCCAACAGGGGGGCAGTGCAGGCTGGCCACTTCAGGAACTGCCCCATCCTCAGCAGGGGGGAGGGGGGAGCGCGTTGTAGAGCAGTGTAGGGCTAGTGCTTGGGGGCCAGCCAGTTTTATAGGGCACTTCAGCAGGTGGCAGCACACAGGCCCGCAGGGGTGGGATACTCCAATCTGCTGCACAGCTAGAGAACCAATTCCATTTAGCTAAGTAAGATATTCTGGTAGAGAGTTTCCTACTGCCCATAAGAACCTGCTGGAGCTGAGAGAAGTACACCCGCTGGTATACATTTTAGCCACTTAGCCTCTACACCATCAGGTGAAGGAATGACAAATCCAGGTGTAGGAGTTAACCACTGTTCTGTGACAACAGATCCAGTCAATGGGGCAGATCCAGCAAGGAGACAGTCCAAAGTTCCAGGAACATGCTGAACCACTGTTATCTCGGCCAAGTGGGAACTATTCAAATCACATCCTGTCTCGTCCCTCTTGAGCTTCAGCAGGACTCTGTGGATGTGTATATGACTGACCCTATCCATGAGAGAAAGAAAGCATCGGGAAGAGCAACTTCTTCAGTCCTGTGAAGTGAGCAGAACAGGTTGCATTTCTTGTTCTGCCTCGAAGCAAGAGGTCCACTTGGGGAGTTCCCCACTTCTGAAAGATCATATTGGCCCCCTGAGGATGGAGCAACCACTCGTGGCAAGGTAGAAGGATCTACTGAGCTGATCCGCCTTGATATTTCTGGCCCCAGTAGGCGTAATGTCATCCATGATGTGGAAGCTGTTCTGGATGGTGAGGTTCCACAGAAGCATAGCCTCCTGACAAATGTTTGATGAATATGCCCCTCCAGACTTATTGATAGAGAACATTACAGTGGTACTGTCTAGTAGGACCTGAACCACTCACCCTTCCATGTAAGGTAAGAGAGGAATACTTGGTAGGCTAGGCACACCGCCTTGAGCTCTCTGACATCTGTATGGAAATGGCAGTTTGTTGGGGACCATGTCCGCTGCATGCTGACGTTGCTGTTGATTTAAGACCGCATCCAAAGTCCAAAGGATTGAACACCAGGGTAACCAAGGGGGTGAGGCTTTCAAAGGGCATGCCCTCCATCACTGATTAAGGGTTGGCACTATCAAGTGTGAAATGTAAAAATTTGAAATTGCTAGAGATTAACAGAATACTTGTGATAGCAAGAGCAATATAGGTTCCATCAACCATCACAGGCAGAAAGGAACAAGGGAACAAGGAAGGGGTACAAGGTCACCAGTGTCTCATATACCACAGCATGAGCATGGGGTTCCAGAAGGTGCTAAAGCAGGCCCTATAGATACTGCTAAGGGAAACAAATTCCAGTGACCACTCACATGGGCACATATATACAAAGAATGGAACTGACAAACAATCACTTGAAAAACTGCTGCTGGCCAGCTACCCCAGGGAGCCCGAGGATGTCCTATGGACCCAGGTACACCTCTAGAGAATAGGAAGTAGTTCAGGAGCAGCAAGCTCCAGTCAGGCTGTAATGATGTCAGAGACTCCACTATTAGGGCCCTGGGCCCTGATGCAGATAATTTGGATGGGCCAACATCCCATTACCCCCTGCCGGTCCCTAACTGCTTTAGTGCTCAGCCCTATACCTTAGGCTATTCACTACGGTTTGCTCTGCCCCTGCCTAAGGAACCAGACCTATAGACTATTTGCTAACTTGCCCTGCCCGAGAGCCATGGATAATAGACTGCATAGTTGCTCTGCCCTGCTTGAGGACCAGGGCTCCCCTAACCTGCCTATTGGCTAACTCCCCCATCAACAGACTGCGAGACAATGAGGCGGCCTGGCCTTCGTCTGACCCAGAGGGGCACAAGTAACCAGCACCCCACTGCAACCACCCCTCACCTAATGTTAAATACCCCCTGCTAAGTCAACTGACACATGAACTCCATGCTCATGCTTATTAATATAGGTGTCAAATACAATGAAAAAGAAAATACCAAGAAAGTATATAGAAAATATATCATGCCAACAGACTAGAAGAATGAAATTATACATTGATACAAAATACAACACAAATACAATTACTGAGTCATGAACTTTCCTGAACTAAATAAGCCTGGAGCTAGAGATGGAAAAGTAATATATAGAGCCCTACGTGGACAAAATTTGTATCTGCAGCCAGTCTGTGATCCACAAACATGGTCTATGCATATGAAGTAAATATATGCAGATTTTCTGGGCTCTGGATATAAAATTTCAGTATGCATCTATCTGTGATCCTCAAACACGGTCCACGGATATGAAGCAAATATCCACAAATTTGCAGAGCTCTAGCAATATAGAAAATATTGACAACATATTTTCCTGGAATTTTGGAAAGTTACAGAAATGGAAAAATATGAAAATAGAGTAAGTGAACTGTGGAATGGAGGCTAATATTCCAGAGTAACCCTCTAGAAAAAGATTCTACATTATCTCAAAACAGAAACCTTTGCACATTTTCTTGCAATTTTATTTGTACATCACACAGCAATAGAAATTAGAAAGGGTCACAACATTCAGAAGTCAAATGTTTATAGATCGACAAAAAAAGGAAGGGGGCAGAGGGCTAAAATGTTACGTCCTCTGCTAGTAGATACAATAGTATAAAAGAGTCCATTCATTACAACATTACTGACCACCACCTTAATTCATATACAGAGAAGAATGACAATCTTTATAAAAACATAAAGATCACAAACAGTTAATGCCCAATCCTGTAATAATCCTTGAAGTCTCATTGGCTTCAGTGGGTGCTTTACCTAAATAAAGACTGCAGAATCAGGTGCTTTGGTATTTAGATTAAAAAGACTTAACTGCTCAGTGACAGATATTTGCAAGATTAATGTAGCCGTGCTGGTCCCAGGATATGACACACACCAAGCAGGTGAGGTTCTCCCTCTTACTGAGGGAAGTGCTAGATTTTGTGCTTCACATAGCTCTTCTTCAAGTATGGGGAATGTAATCCATGTATCCATACCTGACGCTCTTCCTTTCCACCAACAGAAATAGGTGCAATTTTTAAAAAAAAATTCTCTCACCTACCTTGTCTAAGTGATAATAGGCATGCTTATATATTTCACCTGTAAGGAGTTATAACTGGACAACTCACTGCCCCTCAGCTATTCGTTCCCCTTTTGTAAATGAAAACTAGCCTTCATTGCCCAATTTCATGCTCTTGTGGTCTGCTACAGCAGTCTACCAGGTGGCATTTAAATAGAGCATTAGTATACAGTAAAAGTGTAAAGGGACCACATCCAGTGACTCAATTTAACTGCACAATATTCTGGCAGTGTTTCTTTTCATCTAGTCTCAAAACAACTTTGACGTAAACCATTTCCTCCCTTTAATAAGGCTTCAGTCAAACTCCTTGCTTCTAATGAATTTGTTATATAATCAGCTGATGAAGCTAACAAAACAGCTTTCCTTTCTTTATGAAGAATGTCATAATCAACTGCACTGAACACGGACAGTAACTTTGGTTTTTTACAAAAGTTTTGCTACTTTTCATTATGATAATTCTCCAGTCTTCCCTGTTTCTTCTGGCTCAAATTGCTGCTTTCAAAGGCCACCACAAGACAAGCCTTTGTTAATATTTTTGTGACTGTATTGATGGAAATGGTTCAACTTCAATTTATTCCAGAACATGCTGATGAAACATTTTAAAGCTGCCAAAGTAAATCACATATCTCATCCTCCCCCATGGTTTCACATTACATATAAGAACAAATGTCTAAATTTCAAAAATGGAATTTTGGATTACGTATGATTTTTTTATAAATATGAAATAAATTGCCATGGTCAGGAATTAAGTAGTTTGAAGGGAATATGCAGAGGACACAAAACACTCCAAGAAAAAGCTTTTCTCCAAGAAAAGCTTTCTTCTTTGAAGTTCATGAGTTTAAAAGGAAGATACTTTCCTCAGTAAGAGGAATTGGATGGATCAGGGACTGCTGGATAAGAAATCTTTCACTCCACAGCACCATTTCAAATCTGGTTTCGATTAATAATGACCAAGAACCTTTACTATCAAAGCTGTCTGGTGGCCTGTGGTGGTCATAGTCTAATTCCTAAAGAGAAGCACCACCATTTATACTCATCAGTAAGAGAAGATCATGTTTATACTGTTGAAAAGGACTCTGGCATTCCAAGTTGTAAATCAACACCTTCCATGATTACTGTAAATGGTGTACAGCTGACATATGATAGGCCTACTATGCATACGCTGTGTGTATCAGGATTCTTGGAGAAAGATGAATATAAATGAAAGGTATAGGAAAACTTTTACAAATCAAAAATTACAACCACAGGCTAAGGAATCCTATCAGGCTAAGGAATCATCCATTCACTTACCGGGCTAACTAAAATAATTAAAATTTTTAAACAAGATATTTTAGTTATTCAAAACAAAAATATCTATGTATTTGTTTTGACACATGAGCACTGGTTTTGTTTTAAAGATCTAAATGTTCTAACCACGGTTTTAGTAAAACTTGATATTTGTCCTTTGGCCAAAATCAGGCATGTGATATCAGTCTTTTAATAGATATAGCAATAAGAAGTTCAAAGTGTAACTACGCAAGTGTTACAATTTCTCAGTTGAAGTGGAACCTTATATCTAACTAAGAGATAATAACAAATCTTCAAATTAAATAATTTCTAACAATGTTTTAGAGTTATTTGTATTTTACCAGGGTGACAGAAAAGGCATTACTACCAAAATGGCAGAGGCCCGCTTGTTCAAAGCACTAAATAAATTATAAATGTGTACCTGCTGCTAACCAGGGGCACTCATGTTATAACTGTTTGTTGTTTGTAATGTGGATGAGCCAAAAAAATTACAGAATTATTTTTAATTATCAGTATAAACAAACATTATAACCATGCAAGTTAGTATTAGTACAATCTGGCCATGAATTCGCATCCCTCTTTTCCCCCCCTAACATATCACTTTTTATCTTCAGCGGACTTTATAAACATTAATTAGGCTTGTAAGAATTAATTTTTCTATAATTTTGAGAGATATCAACACTTATTTGTAGCTATTTAAAATTTTCACAGTTGTGGAAAATCAGGGTGGTCAGAATTACACAGATTGTGAGACTCAAAAAGTTAATTTTATAACCACTAATTGTTATCATATGTCAAAATATACAAAGTAAATATCATTTAATCCAACTAATAAGCATTTTCCTTATTTGACTATTTGTAAATTTTGATAATTAATGAAAATATTTTAATCAGTTTGTGCGTATACAGTGATATCAACACTACCAACCTTTATAAATAAAAAGGTAATTCTTCCATGGCTAACATGTATTAGGATTAGTTTCATATACAACAGGTACATTATTCCCATTATGCTGATGAGAAAAAGACAGAAAAGTTGTGACTTGTCCCTGGCATGGCGGGGGACGGGGGCGAAAACCAAGCCAAGTCAGGATTTCAAGGCTTGTAAAACAGCTGTCAGAGCTATAGTTTTATATCCTCTCTCCAGTGTCCTGAGCACAGGAGTCAAAGCCAAGAACCCTCAAATTCTAGTTTTCACTCTGACACTGACTTCCGCTGTAGCCTTGAGCACATCATAGCTTCTCATTCCTCATCTGTAAAATAGGATTAAAAAAATGAATTTATATATTCTTTCTTAAAAAAGCATCTTACCTGAAAATCATAAGCAACAAACACCTGCAGCTAGTCAGCTTTGTCCTCATCCAGCAGTTACTAGAAGAAGACAAACATGAGCCATAATTTATGACTCCAGACTACCCTTCAGGCACTCTTCTCTTATGCAAGTGATACCTTACAACACTTGAAATTTGTTTGAATCTGTAAATGGATCCAATGCTTTATAGTGTCAGCCATTTGTTTCCAACTATATTTAATTCTGTCAAACAATTAAGAAATGTTCAATGAACAGCTGCAAGCAGCTTTAAATGCTCTTGCCAAGACACACTGAACCAGCGGTTCTCAATCACTGTCACCACACAGCAGTAAGTTTGTCGCCAAGTGCTGGGCAGGTGGGGGGCTGGATTCACCCTGACGGGGGTGGGTTGGTGTGTTCTGCAGGGTCACACACACTGCGCACACGTCACAACCCGCAAAAGGTTCAGAACCACTGCACTAAACCAATAGGATGAATACGTGTTAGTTTTTGGGATAGGAGGGGAAGAGAGGATAGCAGAGCATTTCAGTACATCACAATGAAAACTGTTCAGGTAGCATAGTGTGAAAACACTCAAGCCTAGACAATCTGCTTCAAAGTAAAGGATACATGAATTTCTAAGAGGCATATTAATAAAATATTTATTAAGGCTAGTAACAGAATAATAAAGAAATAGGTTAGCAAAGGAAAACACTGCAATAGCTAAACTTCAAATCTGACAGATAATCGTACTCATTTGATGTTGCATGACATGAAAAAGGAGTACTTTATAAACTACAGCTTTAAAAAAAGTTATTGGCCTTTGCAGGCCACATATCATGACACTCCTATGCAGTAGAAAAAGTGGCTTCTAGGCACTAAGTCATAGCTTTCAAATGGACAGTTTGGATCTCCCTCCATACACCACTTGCCAGAACCAGGAAGATCTTTGCACCACCAATGGGTATCAGATGCATCCAAAGTTGCCTGTAGGTAAGTTCTAGCTACCAGCTGCCCTTTGAACATTATTGATTTTAATTTTTTCCTGTATTCATAAGGTAACTTTTCAAAAACTGTGACAGTTTGTCTTGATGCAGAGAATCATATTTTGCAGAAGCACCTGATAACTGGTAGTGTGCACTCACAGTAGCAGGGAAGCAGATTTTTCTGCTGAACAGATTCAGTCTCTTGAACTTTTCTCAGTGTTGTTTTGGGGGCCTTGATGCTTTTCTGAATAGCTGCTATGACATGTGAGATTAGTACCAGATACAAATAAGAGTACTCAAAGTCCTTGGGAGGATCTTGATTCAGTCTGCCCTCTTGAAAATATCAGTTATTGATGCTGGAATCTGCCACAAGTCCTTTGCAAGCTCTCTTGTACTATGTCCTATGGGATGTTAAGGGTCTCGGATATGCCTTTCAATAGGTATTGGAATGCCTAAAGCTACCTGTTCCACAAGATGTAGAAGAGCTGATTGTCTCATTAGGAAAGGTTGTTTAAAATGTTCCTCACCCTCTTTTTCTTAAGTGTTTAACCTTAGAAGGAGGGCAGAGATGTTGGCTTGAGGGCATAAAACTATATACCCCTGGGGACTCTTGACTGATCACTAGTCCAGCATCCATATGGTTAACACAGAAGATATTACCAGACAGACTGTTCCCTGCAAGACTCTTACCTTCCTCTGCTCAAAAAGCAGGCTCTGGAGGTCTTCTTGACTCCCAATATGGTTCCCACGGATGGGAAGTGGGACGAGCAGCAGAAGAGTCTCCCCCAGGAAAACAACAAAAAAAGAATATACCCCTCCGATAGCAAAGCTACCTTTTCTTTAAGGTTACTTTGAACAGTACCTGCCCCTCTTCCACATGGGAATGGAAAGAAACTGTACCAATGTCTCCACTGCTGTATACAGTATTATGATTTTGTGACCAGAAGCCTCATTAGCACTGCTATCATTTTATGGGTCAGCAAGGGGACTCCAGTATCCGGGCCACAGACAGGTCACTTGGTGCCAAAAGTGACAGTACATGGTACTGGCTACATCATCAATGGGTACAGCAAGTGCTAAAGTCTGCACCAAAGAAGAGGCAGTTAGACTGTAACCAGTACCTCCAGCATTTTTCCCCACAGCTGGTATCAAGGAGAGAAGGAACTCATTTAGGCCATTGACTTTTCTTTGGGTGTGGAGCTTAAGTCAAGTCTTACATATCAACTCTTATATCTCAGTTCCCAGAGAACGAGACCTAAACCTAGTATGTATATGAAGAAATTGAAACAACAATTACAGTCAAGCAATGGGCCCTGGATCTTAGGATAGAAAGAGGTCACTGGAGCACTAGCTGAAGGGAGGAGGACTGAGCCTTAGCTCCACTTACATTCTGTATCCGAAAGAACTCACGGAATGCTCCAGGTTAAACTATTTTATGTGGGCATCCCTAGCCTTCAAAGCCTGTTTGCTACATATACTGCTCTATTTCCAAAGGGCGGGGATAAGCCTTAACCCCCATTTAATTTTTTTAAAAGGTACTTTGAATGCCCATGTTTGGGTAGCATAGCAGTATCACACAGGAGATATCTCAACCCCTGAAATTTAATTTCCACTAGAAAAGCTTGGGTTCTGCCCTGAGATATGGGGTGTCTGGGCCTACTAACTATGAAAAAAATTAGTAAAATGCTCTCTTATAACACCAAATGGCAACCTAAAAATTAACTAGTCACTAACATTAAATGCATCATTATACAGAAGCAGGCAGACATATCAAAGGTTCTGTCTCACTGCTACCAGATGGTAAGACAAAATTGAGGCATGATTGGAATTACTGTGCCCTTTATGCTCTCCTAGGCCAGTGGTCGGCAAACCGCGGCTCGCGAGCCACAAGCGGCTCTTTAGCCCCTTGAATTTGGCTCTTCCAGGCTGGGGAGATTCAAATCTCCCGCCCTGAGCATGCTCAGACAGAGCATGCTCAGGGTGGGAGCGGCCTGGCCGAGAAGCGGCTCTGCCGGCCGTCCCTACAGCTGCGAGCCTCTGGCCAGGTAAGGGGGCTGGGAGGGGGCTGGAGGGAGGCCTGGAGAGGGGTGGGGGGCAGTGTTCCCTCTAAGCTGCGCGGCCGCGCGGCAGTGAGGGACCCCCGCGCAGCCCGGCAACCCCCGCCGCTCCCTCCAACACCCGGGGCCGCGGCACACCCGCCCTGCGCCCTGCCTCTGGGCTGGCCTTCCCCGCCCCCAGGGTGGGACAGGCAGGCTCAGGAACGCGGGCCTGTCTGCCTGCCCCACACAGCCGGGGCAGCGGGGTGGCTGCGGCAGCGGCGGGATCCCAGGCGCTCACCCCCCGACCGCCTCCTTCCCGGGGCTGGGGCCGGGCTGATCCACGGCCCCGGCCTCCCAGCACGG
>ML685787.1:21045620-21099441 GCA_007922175.1 Pelusios castaneus
CCCCGCCGGCGGCCTTGCCTTGTTTTCTTTCCCTTATTTGTCTGTCTCTCTCCCTCTCCCCCTCTCTGCCTGCCTGCCTGCCCTTTCTCTTCTCTTCTCTGCCTCTTCCCTGCCTTTTTTTTTTTTTTTTTCTTTTTCTCTTCGTCTTTTACACAAATACGGGAAACGTTGTGGAGTGAAAGAAGATGTAGTGTCGAGAATTGAGAAAGGTATGTTGAGATGGTTAGGAATACCCTTATTAAGTTAATAACAATGTACCTTCCTATATATTTTAAGTTTAAAAAATTTGGCTCTCAAAAGAAATTTCAATCGCTGTTTTGTTGATATTTGGCTCAGTTGACTAATAAGTTTGCTCACCACTGTCCTAGGCCATCTAGAGCGCAGGCACAGCCTCAATGGACACAAGAATCAGATTTCATGTGCATAGGGGCATCAAAAGGAGAATCCATGTAAACAATCACCCAAATGCATTAGCATTTCCAATTGTGTTACATACCTGGAAATCAAGTTAAAATACAAACACATTCCAGACAAGCCCTCCAACTGTTTTGCAGGAACTACTATACTATAAAGTCAGATTGTAAAAATGGAAGACCTGGAAAAAGTGCTTTAACCCAACCATTCCAAGTTATTACTGCATAACAGCTGAGACGATTAGAGACTGGTGTAATTCAGTACATGACCAGCAGTTCTGAAGCAACCACTATTGGCTTGACTACACTCCAGCTCAGGCAGATGTGCACACATTACCTATGATCAAGTTAACAAGCTCAAAATGGCACAGTGTAGACAGTGGCACAGGGCCCATCTCAGACTAGCCACCCATTTACAATCTTGTCTCAGATCCTAAGCACGTACACAGCCAGCTAGGCTGAATGAGCCACCACAGCTACACTCCTGGTTTTTGGCATGCTAACTCATATACACAAGCTGGAAATTACACCTACAGTTGCAGAGCAGACATATCCACTGTGGACTGGAATTTTAAATCAATGTGAAGCTGGCTTTGAATTCAAACAAACACCATAACTTTCTAAAAAAAGTACAGAACAACTTGACTTAAGTCCAGTCTAACCTTTCTTTCTAATGACCTTGTTTTTGTGATTTCATGTCAATTCTTTAACAGTACTGTAATCTTTTGTCTTCATTTTCTGTTTTTTAGTTTTCTGGTTTTAAAGAGCACATGTTTTACACACACACACACACACACACACACACACACACAGTTCTGCTATAAGCAACCTCCTGAAAGAAGACTGCCGTTCAAAGGAAGGAAATACAGAAGGAGAAAACAACATCCTGAAAGAAAATTTTGCAAGCTAACACATTAGACACTATTAGGCTCCAAATATAGCAGAATTCAGCCATCTTAATGGAAAACTGTTGCTCAAGCGCATAATATGGAAAAGGTGGGGAGGTGAGAAGGGGAGTGCCTGTATACTTAGGAAATTAAAGTTCGGAGTACCCTTGTTAAAAGTGATTGCAGTTCTAGACAGAATCCCAAGTTACTCTACTAATTAAAAGTAGTAGCAGCGTGTTTGAATGCTAACATTTATTTCTATAACATACACCAGGAGGTGCTAATAATATGGAAGCTCTTTTAGTCAAATTTGTTAGGCACAATTTTCCCACTGTAGAACGCTACATATATCTTCACTGCTATACAGTTTATAGGACACGTCATATTCTCCTTACCTATAGAAGAGACCAAATAGTGATAGAACACGTCCCTGAAGGAAAAAACAGTGATTGAACTAAAAGGAAAACTTTTTTTCAAAATCCTTTATACAAGTACACTGACAAAAATCTACCAAAATTGGCTCCATCTAGTGCAGGGGTCTGCAACCCAAAAGATAAGAAGAACCATTTTTGAAAATTCCTTTAATAACGAAGTGTTTTGAGAGCCACAATGGGTGTAGCCTCATGGTGGGAGGTGCAGGGAGGTGAGCCAGGATTTCTGCTGCAGGGTCCCCTTATGCGGGGGGGGGGAGCCTGGAACTTGGCATGGGCTGCCCGTGGGGTCCCTGGTGGCTGGGGGAAGCCCAGAGCCAGGCATGGGCCTCCTGCAGGGTACCCCGGTGGTTGGGGGAGCCCAGAGCCGCAAGGGGGCAGCCAAAGAGCCGCATGTGGCTCCAGAGCCACAGGTTGCAGACCCCTGATCTAGTGCATAAGCTACATGATTGCATATTTACACAATAATTTGAGATGTGATAAAAAGACTATAAAAAATTCCATAATTACTGACTTTTTAAATCTGAGTATTTACTCAGCTGTTCATAATGCTTCTATTTACACTCTCAAGTAAATGTGAGGTATGTTGTTATAATATTTTGGAAAAGTTGTTGCACTTGCATTGAAAATACATTTTTAAAACTTCAGCAGTAATAATGCTAGAACTATAATGACAGCACACAAGGACAATATGAAATGTAACAACTTATCTGCTGCTTTAATGCTACAGAAGCACTCAGCAATTAAATGACGAAAAACAAATCAGAAGTGCCAAGAAAGGTACTTTATATTCTTAAATACCATCTTGAAACATGGCAAAGTAGTGAATGGCATAGAGAGCAAAGTAATCTCAGGTGTAGAGAATATCCCTCAAAATTAGAATTAAAGTGCAATTAAATATCTTCCATAGATTAACAGATTATTCCATCCCAGAAGCTGAGTCCTGACCTACACCTAAAGCTTAGGTTGACCTAGCTACATCATTCAGGGCTGTGAAAAAATTTCACACCCTGAACCACAAAGTCAACCTAACTCTTACTGTGGACTCTGCTAGGTCAATGGAATAATCCTCCCTTTGACTTAGTTTACCTCCCAAGGGGATGAATTTACTACAACTTGGGGAAAAACCCAAACACTTGCTCTATCAAGTGTCTAGCTGCAGCACTGCAGCTCTGCCACAGTAGAGCACATCCACACTGCAAGTGCTAAGAATCTGACAATTTTTGCAAGCACTGAATTCAGTCTTAGTCTGTAGGTAGAGACATCCCAGATTCTTCCAAATTAGGCAGAAGTAATATGCAGAGGTAGTTTAAAAAGCACCACAGTAATAAAGTAACTCTTTCTCTAGGAATAGTTACTTATTATGAACAAAGGATAGCCTCTCTTTTTGATCTAAATCCCCGGATGGAAAGTAACTCAAAGCAAGGGTGGGTCGGAACATTGTTTTAGTAACCGAGTTTCCAAACTGCCAAACAAGGAGTCCTGTGGCACTTTTTCCTTCCATTCTGTAAGCTCCCCATCTTCTGAGCATCTGATGAAGTGGGATTTTCTCCCACAAAAGCTCGTGCAATAAATAAAATTGTTAGTCTTTAAAAGTGCCACTAGACTGTTTTGCTGAACGAGACAAACACGGCTACCTTTTGGAACTAAGTTACTAAAAAGGTCCTATGCACTCCAAAACTACAAGTTAAGTGCCAATTACGCAATTTATATATTCACCCTACTGAGCCATGTGGCTCAGCAAATTTCCAAGTTTGCAGTGCTTATATAAACCAATAGATTAGTTATTACTTCCTATGCATCTGTCTCTTTTAAACAATCGAGCTCATACTGATATCTCAAAACATTAGCTTGAGTCCTAGCTTATTTTTGAAGAGGCAGATAAAGAATTATTTCCACACTTGTTTAATTATACAACAGGATATTCATGTGTTGCTAGTGAATTTTTGAAAAAAGGTATTAAAACATACTCCAGAAAACACTAAAAAAGTAATACATCTAGGCTGCATTATTTTGTATAGCAACTCAGCTGTCTGTTAGTGTTATTGTAAAATACTCTTAAGTTGAAACCAAGATAGAACTTGGTAACAATTAAATGGCAAAAAAAAAAACTTAGTTAACATAGCATTGAGCCTGCCAGCCAGGGTTGACAGATTCATGCTAGATGAACTCAAACTAGCACACTAACAATAGTTTTGTGGACATTGCGGCTCTGGTGGAGAGTTGGGCTAGCCACCTGAGCTCAAGTCCAGAAGTTTAGGTGGCCTTAAGCCTGCGTGGCTAGCACAAATCTCCTCCAGAGAAGCAGTGTCCACACTGCTATTTTTAGATTGTTAGCTCAAGCCCCCCTACCATGAATCTGTCTGCCTAGGCTGGGAGATTCACTCCGAGCTGCAGTGTAGACTTCCTGATTGACTTGATGGGTAACAGCTTGTTTTAAACAAGCCCTATGCATTACTCTCATTTAGAGAAAAAAATAAACTATATGTTTTAGAACTAACCAGTGAAAATCATCAAGTAATATTCCAAGACAATGTAGTTATTCCATGAGATAATTTAGGACAAATTTCTACAGAAGTATAAGTAAAAACTACAGAAAATCGAGTCCAAAAGAGATCAAAGCATCCTTACTCTGCCATAAAGTAGAAAAGTCAAGCACAACGTATTACTGAAGGGCTCGTCAGGGAGAATTTGAAGGTACTGACATGTTTTTCGAAGAGGTAGCATGGTGTGGTTTTTGATCCAGAGGCCTCTCATTCGAGTTGCTATTACCACAACCCAATTTAAACCAAAGATAAAAAGGAGTAAAAAACAAGCATTTTCCTAGCATTTCATAGAAGTGTTAGTTGTCTAGTATAGAGGACACTGCTTTGAGTGATGGACAAGTTCCAAAGAGGTAGGTGTGTTAGTCTAGGTCAGCAACAGAAACAAGGAGTGCCACAGGACTCCTTCTTTGCTTTGAGTGAGACTCTGATACCAGGTTTGTTGGAAAATACGATAGTATATAATCAGCAGTTTTGGATCCGCCACTGTAATGCTGTTCTTTGATACTGTATTTCTCCACTGACTGCATTAGTATTCCTATACCTAAATATATATAGGAAATATGCAAAAACAAAACAAACTATAGAACAGATTTAGAATTGCTATTTGGAGATTTTAACCAATAAAACACAGATTAAGCACCTCAATACAAAAAAACCCAGAAATTGGTATTTTTCCAAACACTGGAAATGGTTACTTGTATCTAAAGGGTTGTCTACACGGACCAGTAACGTGCACTACAAGGATTTCATTTCTATAGTACACTAACAGGTTGCTCATGAATTGGTCTGTGCAGACCCTACTGGTGCACACCAAAGTTTCCTACTGTCATTAATGTAGTGCTGTTTGAAAAAGTACTGTGCTAAAGTGCACTAAGGCAGTGGTTCTCAAAAGTACGGGGCACATACTTTATGCAGTATACTTCATCAAGGGTCATGGAGTAACATTCAGAGGAGCACAGAGTGGGGCCAGAGCCAGCCCCTATGGGGAGCTGGGAGAGAGAGCCATGCTTTCAGGTCTGCCCCTTCCCCACTCCCTGCTCTAGTCCCACCCTGACTGCCCTGATTCCCTCTTTGCCCCCAGACCAACTCCACCTCTCACCCTAGCTACTCCCACATCCCACCTCTGCTTCCAGCTCCACTTCAGCCAAAGCTCCACTGCTTAGGAAGCCTTGGCTGTGCAGTAATAGTGGGGAGTGCGGGCAGATTCCATTACAGGTAAAAGGGGGCATGACTAGAAAAGTTTGAGCACCAATGCACTAGTGAACATAAAGATTACTTATGACAGTATATGGTATCTAACTAGTATTGGATAACATACATTGCCCATTACAGTATATACAAAAGAGAAGGCCTCCAAAACCCCTGATTTGACACCTGCATAGAACTCAAATTGCCAAAAATGAAACTAATTGACTCAAAAAAGGAAGAATCAAATTATTTTAAAGGTAATGTTTCAGTAAGGCAGGGCTCAACAAAATTGCTGCCCAGCTTCAAACTAAGGTGCCTAGCTGGGATGCCTCCCATGGGTGAAAAACCACCATCATCACTTCCAGCAGCAGCGCACAACCCCCTGCCAACAAAATGCTGCCGAATCCCCTTAGTTAGTGCCACTGCCTGCCTTGGTCTTCAAAAATCTGGAGTCATTCTAGCAACAGGATCCAACACAGGAAAGTGAAAGGGACTCACACCACAAGTCATGTCACCTCCAAAGCTATTGTTAAGAGTAGCAACCAACCTGCACCCACTACAGAAGACCTTCAGAGACATGCTCCAATAAAATCAGGTGAGGCAAGCAAATTGACCAGTAAATCCTCAAATTCTCTCTCTCTTACTCTGTTCCCCCAACAAGAACACTTTCAAGACCCCAGCATCTTCACAGCAGGACATAGGAGGGGAACATAATCAGCAAAAACAAAAATAAATTCAAGAGCTCTTACAGGGAGGGGAAGATGGAACAAAAGCTATTGACTCTACTCCCATTACATTCTTACACTTAAAAGACCAGAGTTGTTAGAACACAAAAGAGCACCCTCTAACTAATGCAGAAGACATTCAAACTCAAGTAGTCCAGAAAATTAAGCCACACTGCTCAGTCCTAGCAAATATGATTAAGACAACTCCTAAATAGATGCAAGCAACATTAAGGAGAATGTTACCAAGTTCACCTTCCCCAAAATTTGACATAAGCATCAAGGCACACAAGACTCTTGTAAAGACCCCAGAAAGCTGATGGCTGCCTGGCCATGGGTCAGAGCAGTCAGCCCCTGATGAAAACATATAAATCATTTTTAAATCATTTGACAGCCCGAGTTTGTTTAAATCAACATCCTCCACATGCTCTTCTCCCATCCTGCCCTGGGTGTCTGGAATTCTTTCTTCACCCTGTCTCACATAAGAAACAAAAAACACCTTACTCAGAAATCCTCAAAAGTCTTTTACTAGCAAACTCTGTGCCCAGGGAGCCCTGTCTTTCTGCTTTTCTCTAGGTCAGGTTCACAAGTCACACTCATGCTTTTCTATCTCCAGTAATATCCCACTGCATTTGCAACATACAAAGCTTCTCAAATTTAATCCACATGCTAACTTTTGCCACATCAGCACTTGTACTATAGACACACCTGAAGAAAAAGGTGTGTTCTTAACTCCTGTTAACTAACGTGTAGTGACTAACGAAGTAAATGCCTACTGAAAGCAAACCAGTTTGTAGTTTTAATCTTAACCTCATTACTAGTCTTAAAACTACAAAATGCCTTGCCTTCAGTAGCATTTACCTCATGTTAATCACTACGTGTTAGCTAACAGGAGTTAAGAATCTTTTTTCCTTAATTGAAGACAAGGCCATTGAAAAAGTAATGCACATTTCTTTCTGCTGAACTCTTATGGGGAGATATAATACCAATTTCTTAAATCAAAGCTGACCTGCAACACAGCTGACAGGAAGAGAATACTATATTCATAGGCCTGTGAACCATAACAAGTTATTGATGCTGTTGTAGTAACATGAGAAATACTGTAGATAAGTGTATGGATGACAAGTTAGCACTTCATTGATTCCAGTTTTTATACATGACTAAAGTTACTTCTTAACAGAGTAAGTGAACCTGAGTATAGTCTTGTGTAAAACAAATTAAGATGGCCAAGGTGTTTTTTGGTTACCAGAACATTACATAGGTTGGAAACCACACACACATTCCTCCTCTTTCAATACTAAGAATATAATGCCATGGGACACCTTCTTGGAAAAGGCATTAAAAGAGAAGATCAGAATAAGGACAAAGAGGCTTCTTAATAAAACCCTGACTCTGCATCATCTAAAAAGGAGGGAGGGGGGAAAGAGAGGGGAAATTGCAACTATGGAGCCACATGTATTTTTCAGCAGCACAGGAAGTAACGGAACACACGCCTGCCTTACTTCATCACCAAGCCTGAAAGAAAATGAACGGAATCAATATAGTTTTATTTCCCCTGCCTATTCCCGCACAGATGAGATAGGCTTCCCTGGGAATGACGCCCACCACCTGAGCCGGGCGCGAGGCTCTGAGACTCGAGGACCAGAGGAAGCACAAACCAATCTTCAGTGACGTGTGTGTGCGCGTCTCTCCCCGCGGGACTCTCCCCCCTCCATGGTCCCACCCGGGGGGCGGGGCACAGAGCCTGCTGCCTGCTCCTCGCCCTCTCTCAGACGGGGCCTGAAAAGCGGGCACTACAAAGACGAGGCTAGAACAAAGAAACCAGCTGCTCGCCCCGCTCCAGCACGGCCCCCCGGTCCCACACCGCCGCTGCCTACACACAAGCCTGCGGGATGCAGCGCGCGGAGGGAGCCACGTTCGGCGCAGGGCTGCAGGGGGGGGGCTGCCAGCCCAGCGAGCCCCCCGCGCGCGCACACGTCAGGTGCGCCAGTAACGGACACGGTGCCGCCGCGCGGCGCGAGGCCAGGAGGGCGCCCAGCCTTGGGGCCACCTGCGCGCGAGCGCCCGGCCGCTAACGGCCGGAGGAGGAACCGTTGCCGGCGCCTCAGACACTCGGGGACCCGGCGGCGCCGCTTCCGTGTTCCTGCCCCCGCGGGTGGGGAGAGGGGGGCGCACATCCTCCTCCCCGGCCGGCAGCCGGTGACAAAGGGCCGGGCCCTCGCTCACGCCCCGGCCGGCTGCTCGGCTCGCACAAAGCCGGCAAGGGCTCAAGCGGTCCCGGCGCCCGCTCCCTCGGCCCCCGCCTGGCGGCACGTTACCGTGGTGAGTAGCGGTCTCATCTGCTCGCCCGCCCGCTCGTCCTCCATGGTGGCGCCCGCCCGCGGACGGAGAGGAGCGCGAGGAAGGGGATCGCCGCTGGCTGGGAGCGGGGCGAAGCGAAGAAGGCGCCGGTGCCGAGCTCAGGACGATGAAGCTACATGAACTCTCCGGCGCCGGCCTCTCTTGCTCGCTCCCTGCTTCCCTCACCACTACCCCCGCCCCACCGAGAAGAGCCCCGCCCCTCCACCTGATTGGCAGCGTCTGCAGCCAATCGTAGCGAGAGGGCTGCTCCGCCCCTCTCCCCCCCAAAGCAACAGGAGGAGTGTTGCGAGGCTGCAGGGGGCGCTGCTGAGGAGAAAGACGCTCATGGGGCACCAGCGGGGACCTACTTCTAGGGCGAGACCTCAGCTCCACTGGTGAAAACCAATTCATCTCAGAGACCCAGCTGCCTGAGGTTACAGAAGGAGGCGAATCAGTTTGCACTGAAAAGCATTTCATGTTTCTTGCCCATTTGCCCCCCATTGTGAGTCTGTGTCATCATGCTTGGCATCAATCGCCTTTTGGGGCCGTGGCAATCCGACAAGGTTGCAGAGGAGACCTGTGTTGGGAGCCGTGCTGAGCATAAGCAGACTAAGCAATTACTTAGGGCTGATCAGCTCCCTGACCCATTTACTTTTCTGGTATGTGCTGGGGGGGAGGGGCAAAAAATTCCTGCATAAGGCCCCCCACCCCCACTGGGCTAGCAACACCTCTGCACATATTGGCTGGAAGGGTATATGCAACAGGGAGTTGGAAAGGTAAGCACATTTGAGAGCATCAAGATGGATGGAGCCATTACATGATGCTGGAGCATTAAATTTCTTCAAGACAATGAGGGCCATCAGCAACTGCATGGCAGAACTGTGCAAGCTACATTTTCTGTTTGTGTGTAGCTTGGAGACCTGGTATGGACATTATCGGCTATGTGGTAACCCCACCCTACAGAAAGTAATTTGGATAGACCTGTCCCTTAGGTATTAATCCAGGATGGATGTGGTGTTGTAAAGTAATAGCAAGGTATGTCAATGAAAGATTGTTGTACCCATGTCAAAACAACCTTTTGAGCAAATGGAAAGGGCACAATAATTGTACTTAGATTGTCAAAACAAGTTTGCAAGGAAAAAAAGTAATAATGAGATTTAAACAATTTATTTTAAAAAACAAAAGCAAATTTTTGTCATGCAAAAGGTTTGACACAAATTGTTACTATTTTGAGACAAAAATAAATTTTACTCATACAAATGGTTTGCTTGATGCAAATAATTAATAAGGCTTATTACTTAAAGAATGTTGGCCTTGTGTTTTGCATTGATAAATCCACAGATTATTCACTGAGACAAAAGTTTTAAATAAATTATTCATTCTAATAGAAATCAGATATACTATTGCCTCATGCTAGCAAAACCCTAATAGCCATTGGACTCTCTCAACAATGGGAAATATGACAGTGAACATGTGTTTATAGCCTTTTTCAATACATTTGTGATATTCTACATGTCTAAATCTGAATCATCTATACTCTCAGACTGATCTGGATTTACATGGGCAACTTTACAAGGATTATAAGCATCTTCACCACCAGTACACAAGCAAACCTGTGTGCATGCCCTGCTGTCTTGAACAACTGCAGTTAAACTCACACTTGCCTTTTTAAACTCACATGTAATATAAACTCAGGAGTGCTTCAGGGGCAAGTGCCTGTCTCATTAGTGTTGGGGAAATGTGTCCATCCTTGTCATGATGCCAGCCATTCCCAATTTGGAAAAGATGTCTAGCTAAGCCTCCATGGCATGGTTCCAGATAAGGGTCTGGTAATTTGTGCACTATAGACAAGCAACAAAGTACAAAACAATATAGATGCAATCTTGCTCTGGTCATTGTCAATTAATTAGCATTTAAATGGCTATGTGACATTACATGACCATCAGGACATCAAAATCATCATCACCCATGAAAACAGGGAGCATCCATGTGGTTTGGTCATCAGCTCATGAGATGTAAAATGACACTGATCCTCCAATTAAAACAATACAGAAGTTATCAATCTTCAGTATCTGACCTCAGTGTGCATGCATTGAAATCTGAGTTCTCATGTGCAAGCCTTGTTTAAAAACCTGATGAAATTCTTGACATGGCTTCATCAACTGGACAAAATAAACACTGACTCTGCCTGATCATCTATTTTCTTCTGATGAGCTGAAGACTGTGCATGGCCCACAATCTAATGGTGCCACTGCTATCTGGAATGTGCATAAGTCACTGTCACTGAGATTGGAAAAATTCTGAAAAGATGGGCTAGACACTTTAATGAGGACACTTTAATGAACTGCCCATCAGCATCTGATGATCCTGAACAACTTCCAATTCAAGACCAACTCTCAATGTTGCCAAACATATTGGAAGTATGGAAAACTGTTGAGCAAATAGCAAACCAGCAGGTCTATGTGGTATTCCTGCAGAGATCTTCAAATGTGGGGGCCATGATCATGAAGCTCACTGGCCTCTACATCAGGTTTTGGGAGCAGGAGGAACTTAAAGATGCCAACATTATTCACCTTTAGATTCAGAAAGGCAATCACACCTCTAGTAATAACCATTATAGCATCCTTGTTCTTTGCCACAGCAGGAAAGATACTTGCCTGAGTCATGCTAAACTGGCTAACCAATCAACTTGCAGGTACTGCCTGAAATCCATTGTGGCTTCTGTCCTAGGAATGATACTTCAAACATGATCTTTACACTATAGCAAATTCAGGAGAAATGTAAACAAAATCAAAGCCTGGGCATAGTTTTTGTCAATCTTACTAAGGTCTTTGGCTCTGTAAACTGAAATGACCTCTGGACAGCCCTCCACAAGTTCAGTTGCCCCAAAAAGTTTATAAACATTATTAAATCTTTTCATGCAGGAATGCAGGTTCATATCCTGCATTTTTAGCTTCCTTTGTTGTAATCAATGAAGTAAAACACCACCATGTTCTTGCTACAAAATTACTGAGCATCCTGTTTGCAGATCAAAAAAGGAGTCCTGTGGCATTTTTAAAGACCAACAAATTTATTTATTACATAAGCTTTCATGGGCACAATCCCACTTCTTCAGATGTTTGCAGACTCTGCAATTCTGCAGAGACTTGCATACTACCGAATGTGGAATTTATATTCAGTACCATGTGCATGGAAGTCTTGCCTTTGCATCACCTTAATGTGAAGACAAAAGTTATGAAGACTGTTATTTGCAAATTCTCGTTCAGTGATGATTGTGCTTTATTGCACTTTTTTAACCCATAACCTCAGAGACATTAAATTGCTCTATGACTATTTCACACATGCAGCAAAACATTTTAGCTTAACAATCAACCTAAAGAAAACAGAAGTAATGGCCCAACTTTGACTGGAAAGTACTGCAACTTCTCTAGTTGTGTCCATAAATGGGGTACCACTCAGGGTCACACAAATTTTGTACCTAGGCTGTGTCATGTCACAACACTATGAAGCACTTTGGTGCGGCCAGCAATGTCTTTGGAAAACTTGATTGTTTGTGTCTTGAACAAACAGGGGTCTTACTGCAAACAAAAACTGATATTTACAGCATTGTCATCACCATACCCCTCTATGGCTATAACACATGAACTACTTATTGACACCACATAAAATGATTGGACCTATTCCACTTATGACCTCTATGGTGGATATTGGGAATTAAATGGCAAGATTTGGCTCCAAAAACCAACATCCTTGAGCTCTACAACATCACATTGGGCATTGAAACTTCTATAGTGAAAGCACAGCTGAAATGGCACAGTCATGTGGTCCATCTGTCTTGACAGCAGAATACCAAAGGTTGTTTTTTATGGAAAATTGCAGACTGGAATCCATTTTAGGAGACAAAACCCCCCCCCCCCCCCCACCACCACCACCACTACATTACAAAGAAATTTTCAATGCCAACTTCTAATCTTGACCTCAATACCTGGGAGCTCTTAGCCCAGGATGCAATCCAATGGCAGCAGCTCTGCCACCCCAGACTGAAATATTTTGAGAGCTTTGAGATTCCTGCAGTCAAGGTGAGATGTGTGAGGCATAAAGCCAAAAGCAGCATTCATTCATCTACAATTGTGTTCACCGGAGCTACTTACCGTTGGGTCTGCAGGTCCAAATTGGTCATTGATCTCCTCTCAGGACTCTCAATATGTGATTGTAACTCATCCATTGAACTCAGCTGGAGATTTCATCATCATCATGCTGCAGAAGACACTCATATGTTGTAAAGACAGCCTCGTTCCAGGTCTTTTTGCAATAGAAAAGCTTATATCATACACCATTTATAGCCACTGAGTTGGGTCAGAGACAAGGGTTATCAGAAGTTCTACTGATTTCCACTTCACTCGTGATCTATTCACCAGAGTGCTAAAATTAACAAGGTTTTTAAATTTGTGATGTTCTTCCTGACAAACTTCCATGACTTTAGTTTGCCAGTCCTTGCCAGACTATTGGTTAAATCACACTCAATCAGTATCTGTACTGCTGACAACATTCTTCCTAGCTGCTGGCCATATTCAGAGGCTATGGTGTGGGTTGATATGAACCTGGCTTTATTTTTCATTCAGTATAAAACCAAAGCTCTAGAATTGTTACCAACTTGTGAATAAAACATACACAGAGAACTGCAACGTTAGTGTCTACAAACCACACCCCCACATGATATTCTTGTGAAGTATGTGCAACATGAATTACAAACCATGCATCTGCTTCATGTGATGATAATGTATCTTCTTGGTCTATAACGCCACCTGAAATGACCATGCAAGCAATGAGGCTTTCCATCAATCCACCTGCAATACCCATCTGAGCCTAGTAAAGTTGCTCCGATAGCACACCGTAATTCTGATAAAAAATTACCAGATGTGTTTTTTCTTGGAATTTCCAATGAACTTACTCTACTGCATTGGGATGGGTGTTTTAGGACAATGGATTTTGATTTCATTGCTTTGTGAGGATTGCCTTTGTGCACACTCAAAAACTTTAATTAAATCTTTGACATCATATTGGTCAAAGACCATATCTATTCTTTTGCCACTCTCATAATTCTGTAGAGGTTGGCATACTATTCTGAAGCCCATTTCGGCAAGTTCTGAAAATCTGGTTGCACCTTTTTGCCTGACTATTTATTTAAAAGCCATGCCATCCACTGTCCAACATGAGTCATGTTGGATTCTGGCAGTAAATACATTGACTCTATTTCTTTTTCTAGTTTAGGCAATCGTTGACTCTTCATAGTTTTATTCAGAGGACCATCTGTAACTTAAGACTATTCCAATGCCAGAGGCTCCCTAATATCTGGTAGAGAGTTTCAGCTGGCCTGACCAGTTCAATGTATCCCAGTTCATTAATCTCATAAATGATATGTGAGGTGTCATGTAAGGTATCATAGGAAAACTAAGAAAACAATGATCATTTATATATATATATATATATATATATATATATATATATATATATATATGGTAAACACCCAAGAGGCCTTACAAATGTGAAGAAATTGTGGAACTAAAATGTGTTTACCAGACAAGTCTGGGAAGAGGATAAATGGGTTTTTCCTGGACAAACAATAAGTTGATTCCTACAGCCAGGTGTCATCAGAGACAGTTCACAATCATCTATGAAGTGGCCAATAATTTGCATCAGAGGTCAGAGAAAGAAATCAGTTTGCTTTATAAGCACCAGCAAAGAAGAATCAGCATGGAACTTCCTTCATCTCCATGCTCACTGTCTCCTTCCTCATAGTTTGAATGAATTTTATTTTGGGAGGGGCAACCTTCAGAAGAATCCATTTCAAAGCTTCACTGGACCATAAGAGGGCAAAAAAAGGGGGGAGGGAAGTTATCTTTTCATTTAAAAGACAAGGAAACCAAAGCATTTTGTCTTTGGGAATCATTCCTAACCAGAGGAGGGTCCAGCCATTGTGCTGGAAGAAGTGTGAGATAAGGATCTTACCTACACAATAACTTGTTAAAGTCATAGGATTAGAAAGCATGTCACTCTTATTTCTTTGTATCCATTTCAATCTTTATACCTGACACGATCTCATGTAAAACCTATATTTTTAGTTAAATAAACTTTTAATCTAAATCTATTCATTGCTGTGTTTGAAGTAAAATAAAGGCTAACTCCAATTAAAAAGATAAGCTGTGCATTCTGTCTCTCCAGAGGAGAAAGCAAAACTTTGTATTCCTCTGATTGGTCCATGAGAGAACTAGGCAGTGCAGAGCACTCTGTTTTGGGAAAACTAAGGACTATGGAGTGTTGTGGTCATCTTGAAAGCTGTAACCAAAGCTGTTGGAAACTGGGAAGTGCCTGTATTGCTGCAGGAGGCAAACTTCTGGTGGCAAAATACTAGATCATTGTTGCACAGCACACAGACACAGAATGCATGCTTGTTGCTGATTGTTAGCATCCCAGGCAAGATGGGATGCATCTGAAGCACTCAGGGGGGTAACAGGGCAAGTGATGATAATGCCTCACTGGTCTGGATTGAACCCTACAACATGTATCAATAGAATGTGCTACAGAATATAGAACTATGGAAAACTCAGGTGTGAAAACTTCCTTCAGATCAATCTCTTGTTTGTGCAGCTACTACAAGACAGCTAAACAATGTCCTGTCTGCATTGATAGTCACTATCTTATCAGTACTAACTTTTAATTTGATCATTTTGCTTAGAGTTGCAAATGTCATGATGTTGAAGCTCTACAGTCGTTCAATGAATCCAGTGGCATTTGAATTTAATCCATCTTCAACAAACTGTTTCATTGTTTTGTTTCGGGTTTCATTCTCAGTAACAAGGTTGGTGGTAAACTGTACGGGTGCAACAATACCAGTTGTTACCCAAATCAGTGATCAAATCAAATGGGTTTGTCATGGAGTCAGTGATGATGTTAACAACCTTATTTAAATTTCCTTCATCATATTACATATGATGTGGTGAAGCCCCCTTCTGTTTTCCTTCTGAAACATCTGAGTCTACCACATAACACATTACCTTCATGAAAGTTGTGATACCTGACCACTCATAAGCAGTGATGAACCATCTAGTCAAGGCTCCTGGGTTCAAAGTGAAACCCAGTATACTCCTTTTTCCTTTACTATCACAATGTACTGTTTGTTCAAGAGCCATAGCTGTCCAGACTTTGCTGAATTTATTTCTGGATCAATGCACAGCATGATTTCCTTACACCAACTGCTCATGAAGTACAGGGCCAAAATATAGCAGAAGCTTCATATCACTGATGTACAGAGATGCATGACAGGCATAGTTGGCGTAGTCAAAGACAAAAAATAGTGATAGCATCTCCGCAACTGTCACAAGATGAAGGTTCCAGATGCTTTTATGTTCTGCTGTAATTAAACACATTAAGATGTTTACTGTTTTAATGTAATCATCCTGGAATAGAAAGGTTTGGGATAGGGCTGTTCCAAAATTGTGGAATCTGTGCAATACCTCATGTACGCTCTTGAGGGATTCTACGCTGGGAAAGTGTTGCTGTTAGACTTGTTGCATCATTGTTTAATACTGCATTTGGACATTCTTGGAGCTTGCTTTGGTGAGGTCTACATCACAGTCAATCTTATTGTCTTGTAGAAATTTACAAAATGCCTGCCACTGCAACCTGGACAGAGATTGCATTATAAGCTTGTGGACCCATAGTTCTATGACTTGCCTTTAAGTAGATTGCTTGCAGTGTTACTACCATGCAACTGCAATTCTATGAAGATGTCTTCCAGACCACTTTTTTCATGCTTCTTTCCAGAAATGCTTGTTCTGTATTGAAACCACCTATTCTCAGGACTGTTTTGTGAAATTTATCTGGGCATCTCCACTGAATCTCTTTCACTCTACAATAGACAGCCTCATCAAATGTCAAGATGCTGTAATTTGGTCATTGACATCTTGCGGACATTCTTCATTACAGTGAAATATATACTTCATTCAGTAGGTGATGCTTACAACCTGGGACAGTACCAATAAATGTTACTGTAGGTATGGTAGATGATATCACATTAAAAACTGTCCCTGCTGATACTTGCTGAGCATTCACTTTTTCAAACTCAACCTCAAGTACTTGAGCATGTGACATGTGAGGTTAAGATGCTTGATTGGGCAGCATCTTAAAATTATCCACTTCAGATCAATGTTGATGACTTGTTGGCGAGCCTCAATATCAGCATACCAGATAAAAGCTATTAAAATATTTTCATTAGTATAGTATTCATCTTATAAAATTATGTCTAACTAAAATGATAATATGTTTGGTCTGTTTTATAGCTGTAAAACATGATGTTGAAATAAGCTTATTTTTTAAGAAATTACATTGTGTAAACAGATCATAAATTACACATATAGACAAAACAACAAGCAGAGAACATATTGAAAGTGAATTTGCCATAATGAAATAAATATAGAATGAAATCAATCTAATTATACACATGTTAAATGAAAGGTGTTTGACTTTCTCAAGAAATTTGTGATGGTAATTCAATATGATTTTAAAAGCATCCATAATTCTCAAATTTACCACTGCATAATACTCCCCCCCCCCCCAAATTACTCTTGAGAATTAATTCCTTCCTTCATTTAAATGTCGAACTTTTTCTGTGGGGTTGCTACAAATTTCAGACTTAGGTTGGGTTTTCCATTCAGGCATCCAGACTATTATCTATTTTCACAGAAAGGATTCGAGTGCTCCCTAGCCTTGTGATCCAAAATCTATGGGATGTGTGTGTACTTTACTTCCTTCAAGTCTTTAAAATTTCCTTCAAATATGGTCCCTCTCACACCCAAGAGTTCCTTTGACAAGGGGGCTAAAAAGGTCAAGGAATGAATGTGACATAAGTGAACATTCATACCAGCATGTATTAAAGTACTGAAAGGAAATTATTTTAGATGAGCTAGTAGTTCTATTAATTAGTAAGGTTGCTTGACCCTCTCCATTATAAATGGTTTTCAGTAGCTTATCATTTTTCCAAACAATTTGAGCTGAAATTTTCTGTCAGGTATCTGCTTCAAGCTTTTTTTTTTTTTTTTAATTTCTGCCAAAATCATTCTGCCATTTCTGAGAAATACCTTGTTTTTGACCATGTTAAAAAATTCTGACAACCTTTTGCTTGAACAGCTCTAATGCTTCTACTGCCTGGAGAAGAAATTTGAAATTCAACAAGGGGGTGACATTTGTGTCAAGAATATGCCTTTTGCCAGCTCTAATAAAATTTGGCCCAATTTGATCAATTTATAAGCATTTGAAAAGTTGAGGTTTGCACGTGATCAGTAGAGATTTCTTTCTAACTGCAACAGTACTTTAATCTAAACTGTAATTTCTTTATTCTCCACTTGCTGTCTGGAATACCTAAAGTAAAACAGCTAAGCTCCTGTCCACCAAAGCATTTAAACCCAGGCTTAATTTAACTTAATTTAACTTAACATGGGCTTAAGTGCGTTAGTGGATCAGGGTCTCAATTTAGCACCATTGACCCCAACACACCACTAAAGTGACCCTGAAGTTTCACCTTCATGTTGCTGAGTCCTTTACTCTTACCCCACCCACCTGACACTCTGTGCTCCCTGTTGATGATATAGATTTGTCACCTATTTAATATCTTAACCACACACTTCCAGCCCCTTTCACCTTCAGATCTCTGCATTTAAGTCATTAACTCTCTAGAGAACAGCTCTATCATAATTTTCTGGGCAAACAATTTAACCCCTTTGTTCCTCAATATCATCATCTGTGAAATAGAAATAGTAAAGCTTAGTTCTGTTTGTAAAGTGTTTACAGATCCACAAAGTGGAAAGGTACAGAATCTGAAAGGAATTGTGCAAGTTGGGACGCCAATCCCTTCCAGTAAGGCTGTTTTGGCAGATCTTATTCTTCCCACACAATCTCCTTCTCCTACCACAGGGAGTAAGATCACACCCTGTTGCTGTAAAGCCAGCCTCTAAATGTCTTTGGTCACTCTCTGGGCTCCTAGCCAAACTCTCAATTAAGTATGGGTCAGTTAACTAAATATATATATAAAAATGCCTTCAGAGTTAGTATTTCCAGGGTGAGTTAACATCTCAAGGTTTCCAGCAAACAATTAGAATTCATAACTCTGTACCAGTCATCATAATCTTATTTGCATTAATATAACCTGAGTTGTTCAGTATTGATGTAAGTGCTTGAGATATTTCCACGAATTTCACATCGGATGAATAACTCCTTCAAACACAATGCATAATTAATAGTTTAATTATTTTTCCTCAGCATGTTACATACTCAGTAAAAATAAGTAAAATATAATAAAAAGTAGCCATTGTATTTGTGCAACCACCATGTTTCCAAATTAAGTATCTTTTTAAAAAATAATAAAGGCACCACTTTGCAGTAGGTACTAAGACCCACATTTTCAATATACTACATGGGAGCTTTGGCCATTAAAGTCAATGCATGGCTAAAAACCCCATGCTTCATTTAAAAAATCTTAAGTTTGGGAAATTTCAGTCTGGAAAGTGTGTGTGTAGGGCAGAAAATCTGTATTAAAAATATCATAATTAAATTCTTTAACCATGCAAGATTTAAATTGACCATTAATCCTAAATTATTACTTGATGATGGTTTAAAATATATAGTTTTTCTTATGTTTTACAAAGTCCATTATACATTGCATTTTTTTTTTTGAGGAACAAATTGTATACAAGTATTCTGTGTTCAAAAGCATTAGGAAATTTTTACTTCTAAAGGGAAATTCAGAAAATAGAGTGTAAAGAGAACTGGCAAATGTATTAGTAAACCAGGAAGTCGACTCCTTACCTCGAGGCCAGTTCATAGGGAACTGATTTGAATGTGGTTTCTTGATGAGCACAGAATGAATAATTAAAAACTTGTCTGCAAATAAAGGACATAACTGATACCCACGGGGTTACATGCACCATCATGCTCTGCTTTATCTGATATTTTGGGGGAGCATGTTGGCTAGCATCTTACCTTCCTCCCATATCTCCCTCGGAAATACCTGCTGCATGTGCTGCTCTCACAGTACCTGAGGTTTTGTTAAGACATCTTATTGTAGCATCTGCGTGTCATGTACATCCACTTCTATAGTAACCGCTGCAAAAAATGTAGTCCCACCAAACTGTCATTCTCAGTCCTACTCACACAAAAGCAGATTATTCTCTCAGTATAAACACATCACACACACTCTAGTAAGGAAAACAAGACCCTGAAAGAAGTAACATTCAGACTCAATTCCTTCACCCACATCAAAGTACATACATTGAAGGAGAGACATTAATCAGCTTAATCCTTGTTCAATACTGAGAGCTTACTGTGGCATCCTTTGCTGGTAATGAAATCCCCAAGGACAATGGGAACTATGTGGCTGTATTTGGTGGGAAGCAAGCTATGGAAATGATGTGCAGATGGACTATATACCCCCTGCACTCTACAGAACGTAACTCCATGTTTTCTCTCTGCAAGAGGCATTTTGGGGCACTGGCCAGTGAATTGCACCACTCTACAGATCATGAAGCTTAATCCTCAATTTAACACACAGAGGCACTGCTTCTAGTATGCCTAATGGGGAGGAGACTAAGGCCATGGAGTCCCAGTGCTTCTTTATAGGCTTTGGAGTCCTGATGTAATCTTACTGGCTGTGGTTGCTCTAGTTACTTCGTTCATTCCCCATTATGCCACTGGCATTTAGGGCGGCAACAAAGCTCCTCCCCTTCTGTCTGTTTCTGGCAGTGGTTAAAGTATAATTTGACGGGCCCCGGAACCCTCCTAATCTCCAGGCCCCCTTCCCATATTGTCTGGGCCCCCCTTCATGCATGTGTGGGCCCCAGCCCAGGTAGGCATTTGCAACCACTTCTCAGAACCACATTCATCGGTTATTGCTCCATAAAAATATTTATAATTTTATATGGCATTTATGTCTATAGCAATTATTGTCACAAACTAGCAAACACTGCATCACACAAGAAGTATTGTGATTAACAATGGTGGGGCGTAGAACCTGCCAATAGCCAGAGCAGGGTGGAACATGCGTTCCGCCGGATTTTTCTATTTTTAGGGGCCCTGGAACTCTGGCCCCTCGAATTTGTGGGCCCCGGAACTGCATTCCGGTACATTCCCCCTTACTTTAACCCCTGGTTTTTGGGAAATCTTTCAATGGTTCCCCAGCTGTCCCCCAGGTTTTTCAGCTCAGCTTCCACAGCTTTTTGCCATGTTCTTTCTGAGCAGCCTTGTTTTTACTTTCCTTCAGGTGTCCATCTTATATTGCTGTTCTGGTGATGGGATCAACTTCCATCCAAAACACATGGCCCATCCATTTCCAGTGCCTTCTGGTAATGATGGTCCTCATATCTTCTTGGACATATGGTATGACTAAATCTTGATTTGTGATTATTCTGGGCCAAAAAATACAGGGGATTTTTCTGAGGCAGGTTGTATGAAATGAAGACAGCTTGAACATGTCATACTTTGCCATATACTAACATTCTGCACTATAAAAGCAGTGTAGAAAGTATACAACTCTTGATAAATCTTAAGTTTAGTTTTGATGTTATATCTTGATGGTTTCAAGACTATATTTAAGCTCCTGAAAGTGTTCCTATCTTTATTGATTTTGTTCTGAATGTCCTGAGTTGTTCCCCCATCCAGGCTGATGGTACTATCCAAGTATGTGACCATTTCTACATTAGTGAGAACATAACCCTCTATCTGTACTAGTGATGGTGAGGTAATATTAAAAATTATGATATTGATCCTATTGTGATTGATTTTCTATCCAATTTGCTGCTTGAATATGTTGAGGCAGGTTGTTTTCTTTTATATATGGGGATGGGCATATGATAAGATAGAAGGATCATCTGCGAAGCCTAAGACTTCAAGGGATGAGAAGGGTGTCCATCTAATACCTCCTGGCATGTCTTCTATTGTACTCTGCATTACCCAATGGCAATGTGTAAAAGGATTGCAGATATAATACATTCCTGCCATACTCCTGTTTTAATTTAAAAATGAGCTCACTATGACCAACATTACATGTAAAGTTGGAATAGAGGCTTTTAATAACGTTAATTATACGAAGTGTGATTCCATAAGACCACAGAATATGCCATAGGCTGATCCTGTGAATACTGTCAAAAGCTTTCTCAAAATCTATGACATTTATGTAAAGTTATCATTGTCATTCTAAGCATTGTTTTATTATACTCTGTAGTATACTCTGTGTATCCACGCCCTTTCAAAAAATCAGCTTGGTCTTTTCTGAGAACGCTATCAACTGTCTCAGATATATGCTAGACTATGATGTTATACAAAACCTTACATGACACAGACAGAAGTTTAATATCACACCAGTTATTACTATCATTGGCTATGTCTACACCTGTAATTTTAAATCGACTTAGCATGTCCCCACTCAAAATTTAAGTCAACTTAGAGGGGACCCTACCAAATCGTCCTAGAGAGTCCACACTGGAAGCCTAGGTCGACTTGTAGGGGCTAGGTGGATCTTGGACAGGTCCATGGTGGCAGGGGGGGCACCCCTTGCCAAGTGCAAGGGGGCTCAGCCTTTGCCCCATTGTACCTGGGTACAATGGGGGCTGAGCCTGACAGGGACCCTGGCAGGACATAGGGGCAGGGTGGGCAGGGCTCTGTCCTGCCCTGTGGGGGGGGCACACCAGGCTGTGGCTGTGCCAGCCACCCTGGCAGGGAGGGCAGTGGGGAAGCCCTAAAGCCCCCTAAGTTGACTTAGGGCTACTCCACGTCCACACTGGCTAAGTCGACTTTCTAAAGTCAATTTAGCTAGCAAAGTCGACTTAAAATGAGGTCTAATAAAGTCGACTTAAATTTTCCTTAAGTCAACTTAAGCAGCTGCTTACGTCAACTTAAGGAAATGCCAGTGTGGACGCAGAGTAAATTAAGTCAATTTAAGCAAGCTTAAGTCAACTTAATTTGTAAATGTAGACGCACCCATTGAGAGCTCCTTTCTTTGGAATCTTCATTATAATCCCATTGGTCCACTCATCTGATACATTTTCCTTTTCCCAAACTGATATAAATAGAGGGAACAGGATAGATGCTGCTAACTGAGAATTAACCTTGAACAATTCTGCATTCAACAGGAGCTTTCCCATTTTTTTTAAAGATTTGATGACTTGAATGATTTTTTTCTTTTATTGAGGTATCTGTGGTGATAAGAATATCTTCTTTTGCCTCCCAAATATTTGCTTCTTCTTTAGATGGTTCCCTGTTCAGCAATTCTTTGAAATGCTCTATTGAACACATTTCTTGTTCTTTTTCTGTTACCAATCAGTGACCTTGTTTGTCTTTGAGTGAGTTTGTTGGTATCTGCCATTTACCACTAATAAACTGCGTCATTTTGTAGACAGTTCCTTGTTCACCACAGACAACTGCATCCTCTGCTTCTATTGCCAGATTATCAATACACTGTCCTTTATCTGTTCTCACAAGGCGTTTAACCTCCTGATGTTCCTTACAATACTACTTGTTGTATTTGTCTTTTAGCTTCTGAGACTTTGTGTCTAAAACTTTCTTCGTGGCTAGTCTGATTTCTATGGCTTTCCATGTCCTGGGTGTAATCCACTCCTGTATTTTCTTCTGCCCGTAGCCAAAACAGGCTTCACTACTCTCTTTACAAATTGTTACTTTGTCCCACTTCTTGTTGATCTCTGGTACTCCCCCTTAAAGGGGCTTTCTCCATTGTAAAGGGAGCTCTAACAGAAAGTAATACAACCTCAGGCTGTAATAACTTTCTAAAATAAACTTTACAGGGTTGATCTATCACCACCTGGCATTGCCCCATCCACCTACAACAGGACCACCCACTTTCCACTTCTATTCGAACAACCATCCTCCATTGTGTCTGGAGAAACAGATGAGCAATTCTAGGTGCTTGTCTACCCTTGAAACTCTACAGTGGTACAGATGCAGTGTTCAGGTGTAGACATTCCCTATGCTGGTGGGAAGGGTTCTTCCATCTATGAAGATAATCCACCTCCCTGAGGGACAGTAGATATATTAACAGAAGGTCAACAGAAGAGTTCATCCATCAACTTAGCACTGTCTACATGGGGACCTAGGTCAGCTTAACTACATAGCTCAGGAATATGGATTTTTTCACCCTTGAGCAATACAGTTAAGTCAACCTAGTTTTCTAGCATAGACCAGGTCTAACTTAATTTAGTGACCAAACTAGTCTCTGAGCAGCCCCAGACTGCTGGGGCTGTAAAAATAGCCTAGTCACCCTTGCCACTACTCCTGAGCTGCACTACATACTCAGTTCAGAACTAGGATCTAATTTCCTTTTATGATCACTGAGTACCATAAAGTATATTAGTGCATTAACAGAAATCATATCAATTCCACTTTGTGTATCTCAGAGCCAGTAAGAAAAATAAGTAGCTTTTGATAGTCCTTCATTAGTAGTGACGATATACCTTAAATATTGCCAATAACCATCTGCCTACCATATCCTACAGGTGACTATGTACCCAAGTTATTACTTTATAAAAGTGGCATTTATGAAAGTCCATAGGCCATCAGAGCTGATAAACAAATGTTCTCATTAATTACTGTCAGCTTCCATGATAGCCAGAGGTATTATTTTCAGAGCTGCATAAAATTATCCTAGTGAATTAAGATATGTACCTATGTGAATGCTCTCACTTCTTATTATATAGCTACCCCACATTCTCATAAGCATGCCATAAGAATAGGTATCCAAGAATGAATGCAAGTCGCAGTGAACATGCAGATGCCTCTGGGTGGATCAGCAGCAGCAGAATCAAATCTTGGATCTCTGGATTTTAATGCATAAACCTTTACTGCCTGAGCTAAAATCTCTCTCTCTCTCAGCCATGGCTGTAGCACGCTCATCAATCTCTAGTTGGTCTAGCCACTACTGAAGGGGGAGAGAGTGCCACACCACGTAGACATACCTTGCAAATAAATTCACAGTTTTATCCAATCGGTGATGAAATTGTACACCAATACACACCTAAAAGAGAGGAACAAACTTTTGTTCATTAAAAAGTGAGTTTGAATATTATAAAGGAGAGTTAATTTTTAGTCTTTGCCTTAGGAACAAAATGGAGCCTGTCCAGGATGTAAATGTGCCTAGAGATAAGACGAAAAACAATTTCATGGATTTGCATTAAATACCAAAGAGAGGACCAGCAGGAAGGTCAACTGAGAAAATACATGATTGACAAGAAAACATGGGTGTGAAGATGGCTTATTTAAAAGTCATGGATATCTATCCCAAGTTTTGTCATATAATTGAGAAGACAGCACCTCTAATGAGCTGCCCATATTCCCTGCAGGATATCATGCTAGGAATTACTGACGTGATCACCTTGTCACAAGGGGATTGTTGTTGTCAAAATCCCTCATGTGAGTAACTTCTAGAGAGTTCAAGACTTCCATTTGAGACCTGTAATTAGCAGAGTAAATATCATAAAATAATATAAGTAAAATGATAAGCTGACATTTGAAAGGGAGAAAGGACTGTTGTTGAATCAGCTTAATGTCTGAAGTGTTATTTTGGTTCAACATTTGAATCTTTCTAAACATGTTGAATGAAAACCTAAGCAAATGAAGTATTAAGTAGATGAAGCTGAAGTATTAATATGAGTATGTCTCCTACTTACTCACTGTGTGGTCTCTATTATAAAGAAGCAAAAATAGGGAACAGACCAATTTTATTTTCCCTGTTTGGGTTATCATTAACATGTGCATTGGTAATAGACTTTTCTTAGTACTCTGTTCTTATGATTTTCTATTAACTTGAGCACTAACAATAATGATCAGTGTCCAAAATAAATGAAAAACAAGACAATAAAAAGAAAAATTTTATTAACATGTTTCTTCTGAAAAGTCGGGAGGTCTCCCAAATATCAAGGGAACCAGACCCAGTTAAGAAACACTTCCCCAGACATTATCAAAATGTGCACTTGCATGTGTCCTTATATTAGTTAGGATACAACCACCTATACTTCTTAATTCCAGTGGTGAAACTCTAGCTTCCAGCCATTCACATATAGAACTAATCCTACCTATTTAGGAATTGTGATGGACAAGGGGGAGGGGGAAACAGCCAGAAATGGAAATGGCTAGCTAACAACAGGAAAGGGCAGGTACAGTATGCTCTCTTTACCTGGTTTCCTAAGCTACCTGTGTTCCTTGTTCATGGGAGTTATAGGGTCAGATGTCAGTCTGCTTTACAAGTGATGGATCCATGCCATCATAGTGAAAATTAAAACTATTGTCTACACTTTGTGTCGTTGATAAGTCTTTTTTTTTTAATATTTAAGAATAAGTTGCTAAACTGTAATCAAATGCAATTAAGAATTTTCTGTCAACAATTTGTGCATGCGTGGTATTGCTTCTGTAGTACAAGAATCTAGCATGGAGTCAGATTACATCCCAACAGTCAACTTTTCCTTTGTGACTGCAGAACCAAACAAGTTGTTTGTGAGAGTTTTGAGGGGATATAAATAGCTGTGTCCATGACAGATATCTGAGCACCACCACATGCACTGCTCTTCAGCTATGGAGAAGTTATCTTTAAGAGTTTAAAATTTGATTTATAAACTATAGCTTAAACAAACAGATTTTATTACAAACAGTTTACCCATGAAATGACAGTAAGGAATTAAAATACCAACAAAATTGCATAAAAAATTAGATGTCATACTACCACTTGTTTAATGAAGTATTTAAGTGCTACAATCAGAACAAATGGATCTTATTTTGAAAGATAGGACAACTTCTTAGTTATGTAGTACAAGCTCAGTAATTTTTGTATGATTTCTTTAATGGTTGTTCAAGCTTGGTTACACAGGATATTTACACGCTTGAAGTCTATTTCAAAATTTAACCACAAAAACGGTCACGCCACAAATAAGCCGCTTTGATTTACATAAGAACAGCCATACTGGATCAGATCAATGGTCCATCTAGGCCAGTATTCTGTCTTCTGACAGTGACCATTGCCAGATGTTTCAGAAGGAATGGACAGACAAGATAATTATCAAGTGATCCATCCCATTGACCCTTCCCAGCCTTTGGCAAACAGCAATCCCTGCCTATCCTGTCTAATAGCCATTGATGGATCTATCCTCCATGAATTTATCTAGTTCTTTTTTTAATTCTGTCATAGTCTTGGTCTTCACAACATCCACTGGCAAGGAGCTCCACAGGTTGGCTGTGCGTTGTATGAAGAAATACTTTTTTGTTCATTTTAAATCCACTGCCTATTAATTTCATTTGGTGACCTCTAGTTTTTGTTTTATGAGATGGAATAAATAACAATTCCATATTTACTTTCTCTATACCAGTCATGATTTTATAGATCTCTATCATATCCTCCCTTAGTCATCTCTTTTACAAGCTGAAAAGTCCTAGACTTATTAATCTCTCCTCATATGGAAGATTTTACATACCTCTAATCATTTTAATTGCCCCTTTCTCTATGTTTTCCAATTCCAATATATCCTTTTTAAGATAAGGCAACCAGCTCTACATGCAGTATTTAAGATGTGGGCATACATGGATTTATAAAGAGAAAATACGATATTTACTGTCTTATTATCTATCTCTTTCCTAATGATTGCCAACATTCTGTTAGTTTTTTTGACTGCCATTGCATATTGAATGAATGTTTTCAGAGTACAATCCACAATGACTTCAAGATCTCTTTCTTGAGTGGTAACAGCTAATTTAGAGCCCATCTTTTTATATGTATAGTTGGGATTACATTTTCTAATGTGTTTTACTTTGCATTTTTTTACATTGAATTTCGTGTTCATTTTGTTGCCCAGTCATCCAGTGTTATGAGACCTCTTTGTAACTCTTCACAGTCTGCTTTGGACTTAACTATCTTGAATAGTTTTGTCTCATTTGCAAATTTGCCACCTCACTGTTTAACCCTTTTTCCAGATCATTTATTAATATGTTGAACAGTACTAGTCCCAATACAGATCCCTGGGGGACATCATTTTCCTCTTTCTTTCTAAAACTGACCATTTATTCCTATCCTTTGTTTCCTATCTTTTAACCAGTTAAGAGAAGACCCTCTTATCCCCCATGACAGCTTACTTAGATTTTCAGAGAGCCTTTGATGAGGTCCCTCATCAAAGGCTCTTAAGCAAAGTACACTGTGTTCTCCAGATCACATGCTTTGACTCTCTCAAAGACTACTAGTAGATTGGTAAGGGATGATTTTCCTTTATAAAAACCATGTTGATTCTTCCCAACAAACCATATTCATCTATGTGTCTGATAATTCTGTTCTTATTATAGTTTCAGCCAACTTGCTTAGTGCTGAAGTTAGGCTTACTGTCCTTTAATTGCCAGCCACGATCACCTCTAGAGCCTATTTTAAAAATTGGTGTCACATTAGCTATCCTCCAGTCATCTGGTACAGAAGCTGATTTAAATGATAGGTTACATACTACAGTTAATAGTTCTATATTTTCACATTTGAGCTCCTTTAGAACTTTTGGGTGGCTACCATCTGGTCCTAGTGACTTATTACTGTTTAATTTATCAATTTTATCCAAACCCTCCTTCAATGATCTCTCAATCTGGGACAAGTTCCTCAGCTTTATCTCCTAAAAAGAATGGCTCAGGTTTGGGACTCTCCCTCACAACCTCAGCCAAGAAGACCAATGTAAAGAATGAGCTTTCGTGGGAGAAAATCCCACTTTGTCAGATGCTTGGTAACAGAGAACTTACAGAATGGGAGGAAAATAAATGCAGGGAAGTATAAATCATAGAATAAAGTCAGACTGTTACAGCAAATCAAAGCAGTTGTTTAGATTCATATGTTCTCCACTCTTTGAATCTAAACGACTGCTTTGCTTACACTTCCCTGCATTTATTATCCTCCAATTCTGTAAATTCTCCATCTTCAAGCATCTGACGAAGTGTGATTTTTCTCCCACAAAAGCTCATGCGATAAATACATTTGTTAGTCTTTAAAAGTACTACAAGACTCCTTATTTATTTTGCTGAACTAGATTGACACGGTTACCCCTTTGGAACTTGTCATGAAAGTTTGTTCATTAAAGATTACCACAAATCATTTCTAGTCATGTTCATGCAGGCAATTCCAGAATATTTCATCTGTTATATTGATGCAGTAATTCACCCAGAGTTTATTCAATGAAATTCATTTATTAGAAAGGCACTTTATAAAATATTTTAGGATCTGATTACCATTACTGAGTATGCTCCACACAATACATTCATGTAAAGCCCAATATCCTGGTGAGTTTCCTTCTATTATTGAACTTAACACAGGAGCCATAGAAAAAGGTAGCAAGAAGAAAAGAAATAAGTGAGGTGGAAATGAGAGAGGGAGCAAAAGGGGTAGGATTCAGGAGAATAGATCAGTCAGAAAACAGGTGTACAGCATACATCATTTTCAAACTTGGGTACCTAAAGTTACACACCTAAATCCATAACTAGATACCTATTTCAATGACCTAACTTTCAAATGTGCTGAATAGGAGCTGTGGATACTCAGCACCTCTGAAAGTCAGACTGTTTACTTAGTGCCTAAATAGAAGTTTAAGAGCCTATTTTTAGGTACCAGTGTTAGAAAAAAAAATATGGCCAATGGACATAAACTTTAAAATTAACATGTTTATTTTATTCATTCATTACTCAGCCGTAGAAGTCTTGCTTGGTTAGATGAGTACTTACATGAGTATTCCCACCGACTTCCAAATGAGAGAGGAGTCTATTATTGGGTCCTCAGGGTTTGAATAAACTTTGTATGATGTATGTTTGATGTGTCTAGTTTGGGTTGACTTTTTGGAACTCCTGTAAGAATAAAACATAAAAGTAAAGTTGTAAAACTGACATTATCTTCTTTTAAAGATTTTAGGGTTTCAACAACTCTTAAAACACTTTAAAGCATCTCTGAAGGAAAAGTCACCGTGTTCAAGATCAGCATAAGTTCTTGTGCTTCTGAGGTAACAGATATGTACTATGGGAAGACCACAACATTCATTAGTTAGGGTTTTTTTCAAACATTCTAGGGTGATTTTCAAGAAATGGCATTCTTAGATTTCCCAGTGATCTCGAATGAATATTTAAGCTTATAATCATGCACCTACTCAGTAAATAATTTCCTTTATTTAATAGTTGTAATTATCTTGCAACCTACGTATTCTCTTTTCTGAATTTGCAAAGGAACTTAAACATTGACTGTTTTGATTCATATTCATAGGCAGAAAGGACCATCTAGTCTGACTTGCTGTATATCACAGGCCTTAAATTTCATCAACTTTCCTCTTTGTGGAGTTCTTTGTTCCTTGTTTTGGCTTCTCTCATATATTATTTCCCAGTTCTGGCACTAATACATACTCGAAGTTAAATATCCAAGATCTTACAGAGTAAAATATTTTGGCCTAAATATGTTAAGGGGCAAAAGGATGAAGGAGGCCTATCCTCTTCCCTTGCACCTTTCCTCCAGACTAAACACAACCTCTGAGCATAAGGCTTCTGCAGTCTGGATTTTCAGCTGGTGTAAATCAGCATATCTCCTTTGACTTTAATAGAGCTACACCAATTTATACCAACTGGTGGTCTGCACATGTCTAGTGCAGCAGCACTTGATTAGCCAGAGTATGTGGGGAGTTAAAGGAAGCACAATGGGTGCATCTACACTTGTAAATTAAGTCGACTTAAACTTGCTTAAATCGACTTAATTTACTCTGCGTCTACACTACACCTTCCTTAAGTCGACTTAAGCAAGCTGCTTAAGTCGACTTAAGGAAAATAAAGTCGACTTAATGAAAATTAAATCGACTTTATTAAACCTACTTTTAATTCGACTTTAGGCTTAAGTCAACTTTTTCAAGTCGACTTAAGCCAGTGTAGAACTGGAGTAGCCCTAAGTCAACTTAAAGTCAACTTAGGGCTCTCCAGGACTCCACCACTGCCCTCTGTGTCGGGGGGGGGGGCACAGGGAGAGCCTGGCATGCCCCCCAAAGGACAGGGCAGAGCCCTGCCCACCCTGCCTCTATGCCCTGCCAGGGTCCCTGTCCCCCTTTGCCCCATTGTACCCAGGTACAATGGGGCAAAGGCTGAGCCCCCTGGCACTGGGCAAGGGATGCCCCCCTGCCACCATGGACCTGCCTAAGGTCCCCCTAGCTCCTAGAAGTCGACCTAGGCGTCCAGTGTGGACTCTCTAGGTCAACTTTGTAAGTTCCCCCCTAAGTCGACTTTAAATTTAAGTGTAGACATGCTAAGTCGACTTAGTTAAGTCGACTTAGCTAAAGTCGATTTAAATTAACAAGTGTAGACATAGCCAGTGACTATAGGTCAACCACTGTTGTGGTCCAGCTCTTCACTGCTGACAACGGTTGTTTACATCTACAGTCTGAACCTAATCTTCTGAATCTGTTCAGAAAGTAATTGCATAAATTTATTCAGTTTAAATTTAAGAGAACCTTCCAATTAAACCATGTTAAGCACCTGATGACTGTTGTTATTTTGGCAAATAGATTGTAGCAACAGTCCCTCACCATATCTTGATGTCCATATTCTCTCCTTCTCTGCACTGAAACATTTCTCACATTTTTATTTGTATTAATTTGAAAAATTAAAACAAAAATACATAGACAATACTTCTGTACCTGGCAGGAGTGTTGTGGTTAATGGATGAGATTTTCAGAAGCACTGAGCACTGACCCAACTCTGTTCCCATTGAAATCAGTGGTAGAACTCCTATTGATTTCATTGGAAGTGAAGTTACGCCAATACTCTCCATTTTTGAAAACCACTGATATAGCAACAGAGAGCACTAGCATTGTGAAACAAGGAACAGCCCATGACAAAACAAATATTGCTGTAGATTTGTTTAAAGAAAAAATTCTACAATAATGAAAGAACTAGCCATTACTATTCTATACTAGTTGTTCCAGAAGCCCCTCTCTACCATAGTTCCATCTAAGACAAAAAATAAATAAAAATCTTCATTTGTTACTAAAATCAGCTCTGCACAGAGTCTCTCAATCCTTTAATACATTATACAGTTTTCTTTTTTTTAAATCTTATAAATTAGGTTATATAGAAACTTGTTAAAATTTATACTACCACTCTAAGCTCTGCATGAACTTTAAACTTCATAAGACTTAATCCAGAACAAAAGACAGATGATTCTAAGTAGAAATAACACTTAAAGCTTCAGCTTCATAATTTGCTAAGAAACTTAGATAAAAATAAAGCTTAAAGATTAACTTTACTGTTTAGCTGTAGAAAGCCTAGTTTGCTATGGATTAGATCTTAGAAAAGTTCGGTGAAGAATTCTAGCACTAACATGGTTCTGAGGTTTTTTTTATTTCTTCCAAAACTAGAATGCTTAGCTTTTAGGTGTAAATCCCAATCAGCCACTTCCCAATTTTTAGATGCAGAGGTGCTCAAATGAAGTAGAAATTGAGTGATTTCATTGCAGAAGATGGAATCAGACAATATCTCCGAGGCGCTCATGCAGGATGGGGATGGTGACGTGGAAAATGATAAACCCATCAGTCATTGTCTCCCACAGAGTGAGTTTAAAAGGAGCCTTGGTAGTTACAAAAGTCTCCGGCCTGCAGCAGTAGCAACAGCTCTGGAGCATCACTACTCCATGCTCTGAGAAAAAGGATTCCTTCCCCCAGGGAAGTCACTACACCTCAGAGCATAATTCACATACTTGGACTTTGCGCTTAGGTGAGGAGTTGGTCCCTAGTGCTTTTATTTTTTGAGAATTTGATCTTTTCCTTAAAAGTTATTATTGGTGATTTTTGTATTGCCATCTCAAAATGGGTAGGTAGGCCAGTGGCAAGTTGTCATCTGCTTGATTACTGAAGTGCTGATGATGGCTATGAATTGTGCTCACCAGCAGACTTTGTTGAAACTTCTTAGCTGAACTCTTCATGATTTGCCTTTTTGACGGCCACAGCTCCAATTCACTAAACAAGGAAGACCTTGGAGGAAGTTAAAAACTGGGTGAAAACCTGACCCCATTGAAGTTGAGGAAAATTTGGTTCTTGAATTCAGTGACCAGGCTTTCATCATCTAAACCTATCACATGATCTCTGGGCCTCACCTGCATGAATTCTCTGTAACATCAAGTCTTCAAAGCAAGATTTGAGGATTTCAATTATCAGCCAAGGTTACAACCTACTGCCAGAGTGTATGCAGGAGATTCTGTGGCCTGTGATATGCAGGAGACTAGATGGATCACAATGGTCCTTTCTGGCCTTAAAGTCTATAAGTCTGTAAGGAGGGTACCATTCAGGTTCCAACACTGGGAAGCATCTCACCCCTCTGAATGCTTCATTTTTATCTGCATTTTCTATTCATTTGTACATGTCTAGCTCAATGGGGCCCTGACCTGGTTGAAGCCTCTAGGTCAGTGTTTCCCAACCAGTGTGCCAGGGCACACAGGTGTGCTGTCAGGCCTGAGCAGGTGTGCCACAGAATTTTTTGAAAACTACTCAAAGTGTTCTGGATTGGCTCACTGGCTCATGAATATTCAAGAGTTCATTTGGAAACTATATGGTGGTGTGCCTCAAAATAATTAAAGGTATCAAGGTGTGCCATGACAGAGAAAGGTTGGGAACCACTGCTCTAGGTGTTACCACAATATAAATGATAAATAAATAATTAAAATGATATGATAAAGTGTACTGTACAAGAAATGTGTGAACTGCACTAGCTGAAATGGCTGCTCAGGTTCAGCTGGCTTTTGTAATATGATTCTACAACATGACAGCAACATGGTTTTGGTCCTAATCCCTCCATGTCACTACATCAGATTCTGTTTTGACACATGCTGGGTAATATCATCATTGCCTCCATTGGGAGTTACCAGTTTACACCAGCTGAGGAGCCAGCCTCTAGTAATGTGCATCCCATTTTTTTTACAACGTATATGCACATATATTAATAAATCCAAATTCAACTGACTACAATTAGCTACAACTAAAAGAACCAAAAAGAACAAAGTATAGGGAAACCTCTTCCATAAAGGGAACAGAGCCTATTCTAACCATGCTCCCTAAGTCTCAACCACACAGCACTGCTTCAATTTTATCTAGAGTATGTTTCAACAAACTTTTTCCCACCCTGGCACCAATATCAACCAGGCATTGAAAAAGCAAATGCTGCACTTCCCAACTTCGTTGAAAGAGTGCTACATGTCATCTGCATATTGATAGCATCACAGCCAAAACTGCCTCCATCTCCTCCCCAGTAGCTTCACAGACAGTTTGAAAAGGATAGATGACAAACTAGATCCTCACAGAACTGCACAAGAGAGCTCTCAAGATTCAAAAGAGATAATATAGCACTAACCTCTGAGATCTTGCCAAGTAACAGGGTGGAAGCACCCATACGCAGTCCTGTCCATCCCCATCAGGGTGCTTAGTCACGTGGACAAACTTTATGGTTAGTGGTATTCAAGGCTGCCAACAAATCTAAGATAGACAGACAGACAGACACAATAACATAAGCAGTTGATCTTTTCCACTGCTTTGAGGATTAGCAAAGCTACTGTAGCCCCTCACTTTGGTTCTCCTATCAGAGTTCGATTTGCATTTCTTGTTTAATTATGCTTCGTATTGGTCCAAAGTCCATGTCAGTTGGTTTAATGCTGACAGCATACACCTGTGAGACACAAACCACTGTTGGTAGATTCAATCCAAGATTCCCGTTGCTCTGCAAAAGGTATTATTTGTGAAACACAATAGATACTTTGTTTGTTTGTTCCTACCCATGAAAGTATCTAGAAATGATTTCTGTAAGAAGACAATCAAGTTGGATGATTTCCTAACTTAATCACTGTATAACTAGAATCCTATCCCATGATTAAGTGCTAGTATTATTAGTATCTGTATAGAATGTGATTTTATATACCACCATTACTCTTAAGGTACCCCAATACACTTTAAAAATTAAACACTTTACAGACTGCTAGTGCAAGCAAAGTAGAAGATTTATGTACTCCGCAATCACATTGCAAACATTTAGATACACATTAGAAACATTTTGTTGCATGAGATAGAAAAAATATTGTCCATGAATCCATGATTACAACCTCTTTTCTAAAAGTGTATTTGGCAATGCTGTATTTACCTAAGAAACAGATGGCTGAACGCCCATGGCAAGAGTAAATGAGGAGCAAAATCTAGTCACAATAACCAGTGGGAAGCAACACACAGAATATTTTCCATAAAAGTATTTCTGTATACATTTTTATTTGGTTGAGTTGCGTACTCAGTTATTGCCTGAGGATAGTGCCATGATTAAAAGCATTATGTCCAGCTCTAGAAACAGTGGGTCCGATGCTCTTGCATGTACTTGAAATGTTGTCTGCTTGCCAAATCTGGCACGAGTACCCTACAGGGATAGGAATGGGCAAGTTTTTACTTTCTGCCTTTAAATGGAGAAAGCCAAAGGTAACATTTTTGGTCTTGGGCCAGGAAAAGTGAATAGGTAAGTCTTTCAGTGGCTTGGCTTCTTTAACTTAGATATAGGCAACAATCAGAGATAACATGAGGGGCTCTTACATTAATATTTCTTATCTTAAGATTATTAAATAGGATAGAAGGATCCTAAATAGATATTAACTAGAGAAGAAATATTAGTTAAGAGTAGAATTGCAAAAGTGTCAAAGTGCTTCAGGAGCATAAGTCCCACTGAATTTCAATGGGATGGTTCTTTTGAAAATGTAATCACACTCACACTCACACTCACACTCACACTCACACTCACACTCACACTCACACTCACACTCACACTCACACTCACACTCACACTCACACTCACACTCACACTCACACTCACACTCACACTCACACTCACACTCACACTCACACTCACACTCTGTGGCAAGGCACGTTCTCCATCTGACTGGACTGGGCACTTCTCTCTCTTGTGGTGGCAGACCTTGAGGTAAATCAGCCTCACTTTGGACAGCATGTTCATGGTAGGCTTCAGGACATGCCTAAGGAACGCTCCCCCACCAAACAAAATGAAAACAAATATACAAACAGAAAAACAAAGAGGGATACGTGAGGGTGGGGGAGGAGGGAATTGGTGTTATCCTGTTGCTGGCCCCAGCATATCAGTCCTGCTCCTAAACAGATACTCAGTTTTATTTGTTTCCCCTGTGGAGAGGAAATCAGTCTCCTGCCTGGGGGAACCCAATCTCCCTGCAGCCACAGCCGTGCCACAGCTTGGCTCTCTCCCCTGTCCCGCAACCCCACTCTCTCTCACTAGGGGAGAGGGGTTTAAAAACGGTCTCAGACCACCCTTAATTGGACTCAGGTGTCCCTAATTACTAAAGAACTGGCAGACATGGAGGGCAGGGTGGCTGAGCAGCTGTGAAGATGGACTGTTCTGTGCCTTTCCCTGTGACGAAGGTGCTGGTGCTTAACTAGCTGGTCCTTGCCATATTCCAGCACTAGTTCAATACTCTGAGCCCAGCCCCCAGTTTCCTGGCCCATCTCCAGAAGTTAACTAAATCATTTCATGCATTAATTTACCACCCTAACAAACATTGCAAAACTACCATACCTTCATCATGTCACGTATTATCATGTCACAACAGAAAATGAGCAGATCTAAGACATACAGGTGTTACTCAGTTTCCACCCAGCAGAGAATTTCTGCTGTAAGCCAGTTATCAGACACCAAGGTCAAACTTTTCAAGAGTCCTTAAATAATTTAGGACCCTATGTCCCATTTTGAAAAACACCTAGGTCTCCTGGGCTCAGATCCTCAAAAGTATTTAAGCATCTAATTCCTGTTAGTTAGGCACCTAATTACCATTGAAGATCTGGCCTTGAGATCCTAAGATCCACTGAAAGTCAAGTGATTTAGAAACTTTAAAAAAGTATATCCCTACTGAATAACATTCTGACTGGAACCCTGTTATAGGAACTGGGTTATTCACTGCGCCCTCTCTAAGATCCCTCTCCTACATTTACTGCAGCCACAATACTGAATGAATTGTATTTCCTGTTTAGATGTTTCCTGGGCTGTAATTCAGACAGATTAATTCCCCTACTCTGACTTCTGCTGGAGTAAAGCAGGATATAGGACGGGGCTGTTAGTGGCATAAAGTCCATTGTGGGAAGCTGTGGACAGTGTAGGTAAAGAAACCAGCATAGGTCTATCTGGTCTAATTGCTTAGTTTGAACTAACCGGCCCATTGAACTCAATGCAATTCGCTAATTTGAACTAAGCAAGTGCTATGAATGGCACTTGCTTAGTTCGAACTAATTTTCGCTAGTTCGAATTAAGTTAATTCAAACTAACTAAAATTTTAGTTCGAATTAGTTAGTTCGAATTAACTAATTCGAACTAACTTTAGTAAGTGTAGACATAGCCATAGGTGTTTCTTTGTGAGTTTCCTAGCAGATGATGATGTGTAGACTGAATGGTAAAGCCTCCTGCTCATGGAACCCCAAGTGTGCAATGCTTGTTCAAGTGGTCTTCTATGGTGTCAAAATTGGAAAGATGAGACAACATTGGCTCCCTTCTCCTCACTATATTTTGCACCATTTTAGTAGTTTAGAGCAGTAAGAGAGCTTGTTGCTTCTCATTATTGTTATTCTAATTATTGTTGGTTAAGACTTTTAGGGTGTGTCCATATTGCAATTAAAAAAACCACAGTTGGTCAATGCCAGCTGACTCAGGCTCACAGGGGTTGGGCTAAGGGCTTGTTTAATTGCAGTGTAGATGTTTGAGTTAGGGCTGGAGCCTGCATTTTAGGAACCTGTGGGGTAGGAGGGTCTTGTAGCCCAAGCGCTAACATTTACTGTATATTGCAACTAACCCGCCCCATGAGCCCGAGCCTGGAAAGCCTGAGTCACCTGACATGGAATAGCTGGAGGTGTCTAATTGCAATGTAGATATACCCTTAGGCTACATCTACACTACACACCACTGACAGCGGCATATAGTGTACATGTAGCTACAGGTTGCAGTGAAATGCAAATTTCATCTATATCATAGTATGTTGGAACATGTGTCAGTGAAAGACTCTGGCAGCAAGAAAAGGCTTCAGGAGCCCTCCACTCCTAGAGCCTTTCTCTGTAAGGAGGAAAAGCTTTGTCAAGGGGAAGGCAGAACCCTTCCCCATTACCAGAGTCTTTCCTGCAGGGCACTATGCAGATAAAAATAGCAGCGGAAAAGGAGCTGCATGGCTTGGGCAAGTAGAGAGACATGTAGAATATGTACTTGTGTACACACCCACAGTCTTCAGGTGTGTCTTCACTGTACTTGCCTGAGCCATGCCTCACTGGCTATGCTGATGGGGGTAATATATATATAAAAAGAAGTGTGCAGTCATACCTTTAAATATCTGAGCATTGGTTGCAGCAAATTTAAAAGGTTCATATAACAACTACTCAAATATTCTGCACCACTAGAGATTAAAATCTAAGTATTCCACTGGCCTATCCTAAATATTCTCTTAAACCTTGGCTAGCTCTTATGATCTAGGAAGTTCTTCACTAGAAAACCAATTAGCAGCCAGATATCTTTCAGCTGCTGCAGATTTAAACTTAAAGCCTTCCATTCTTTTTTTGAGAGCCTGAGAACAATTAGTGACCTCTCTGATTAATCCAATATACTGAGCATACTGTAGGTAATCAACACAGAGAATCTCTCTCAGTGAGGTGAGTGACACTAGTTTAAGAATATAATTTAGTCTGATCATTCTTAGCACCAATGTATAATAGTATCTACCCTTTATAAAATTATTAATGCTGAGAAAACTCTCTTTTTAACTCTAACTTTCATTTTCTATAATATTTTCTCTTACTGGGAAACCTTTTGTGTATAGGTTACAGTTACATTTTGCCTTTGTCCCTGAAAAATAGTAAACTCCGTGCCTATTTCCCTACACCTGCCACCTTAAACTGTTTTATAAAAAAAAATTAGCAAACACCTCAGACAGCTGAAACACGGACCAGAAACAGCAATATATTGTTCATCTTAAAAACTACATATGTAAAAGTACCTTGAGTTTACTCATTAACCCAGGTTCTCAAAAGACAAAACCACATTGCATGTTTCATACAATTCCACACACCTGGCATTATTTCCTGTGCAAGAGAGACTCTGTACTGGAACAGGAAGAGTTTATATCTCTGGGCACTGCTCACTGGAACTGGGGTGCACTGTCAAATCAGTGTGTGCAGAATCTTGCACAATACTGGCATGCACTTGAATTTTAATCCGATGCTATTAATCCCTCATTTACAGGAGCATTAAAATATCGTTACAAATTTAACACAAATCCAAAATGATATTCATGCAGGAAAAATGTTAAAGAATCTAGACTTTAGGGAATGATTTTCAGAATTGTACACATTCATTCATATGTCAAGGGACTGGCTGTCATTCTGTTTGTGTCTTCTCAGCAGTGCAATGTAGGCAAAAACCCAGTTTTTCCAGCTGATTGGGGATTCCCTAGAGATAGTTGGACAGAGCACAGCTGTATTTCATCTATCTTTGACTATTGAAATAACCCTATAAGGCTGTGGCTTGCTAGGGACACTTTAGAACAGCCCTATTATTGCTCTATAAATTATGTTAGGGACCAAATCAGTCCCTGGTCAGCCTGAGGGTAGAACACTCTTTGCCTCACTCAGTGCATAGTTTGCACCTGGATTGGGTGCTGGCACCTCTAGACTTGGTGTGTCCAAGTCCCAACACCTCTGGGTTTGCCACATCAGTTATGAAAGTAAAAAAAAAAAAAATTGTTTGAGCCCCAGCATCTAATTGATTGAGCCCCAGTACCATTTTCATTCCAAATTAAACACTAGCCTCACCTCTGCCAACTCTAAACTGAGGACTGCCCGGCCAGATTTGACAATTGGGCCTGTATTTAAAGCAAATATGGTCACTGAGTATATAAATAACCAGGGTCTTTTTTGCCCAGTTATTGCAATTGTGAGCTAAAGTACTCTGAGATGAAAAAAAGCTATGTAAGTGCAAAGCATTCTTATTATTAATAAAACACTAGTCATGATCTACTCCCAGGGCAACTCCACTGACTTGGGTGGCATCATCTCTGTAATTCAAAGTTGAATTTAGCTCACTGTAGACAGAACCTATTGAAAAGGATGTTCTTGTTAGCAACCCAACTTTTCCCACAGTGTGACCTTATTCAAAATCGTTACTGGGCCAGCTAAATTAATAAAGACAGGAAACAACTCCCACTCAGAAGTATATAAAGTTCTTTTTCTTTTCACAAACATCCTGTCATTATTTCCTGAATTCTTCCAGTATCTTTTTTATGAGTGTTTTGATTAGATAACTTAACAAGCTCATCCTACACATATACAAAAAGTACTGATAAATCATTGATCTAACTAATGTGAAAAGCTACCTTCATACCAGAAAAGGGGGGAAAAAAGGAGAAAATCACTTCAGCTATTAATTACTCAGCATCAGTCACCTCCGATTTTGCAACAATAAAAAGGTGTGTCTATCTTCCAAAGCACACAGCAAATTACTCAGTACCTGTAACATACAAAGACATGCAATGTAACAGTATTAAATTTCTCAATGGCCTTTAGCAACGGCCAGTACAGTGCAACATACAAAGGCAGTAAATATTAGAGGAAATCAGAATAAATTATGGTACTGGCTATACAAAGCAACCTGGCAGCAAAGAAAGGGAACCCCCTCCCCCCACACACACACACATATAAAGCTTTTTGTCTAAAGACAAGAGAATCAATTTCATTGTCTCCATTAATAAGCTCATGCACTGTAATTAAATGCTAAAAAGTTAGTCCTGTAAATAATCCAAGGTTTATAATCAAGACTCTAGTTTGTTGAAACCAGCATATTTATTCTGAATATATTTGGGTTATAGGGTAATAGCTTTCCAAGTTGTCTGTGATCATTCTTTCTGAAGAGAATAAGTTCAAAGCTGAATTCATTCTTGTCAGTAGATTAGATATAAGCCTCTTAATTAATCTGCAGCTGTATCTCTTTACTAAGGTAATGAACAATAAGAGAAAAAGACAAGATCTTACCTGAAAATAATTTTACTTCATGTAACATTATATTGGGCAAAGAGATAATCTGGATAAATAAGGCTTCATCCTGCTAAACTGGTTAAACGCATAAAAATAAATGATCCTGAAAACTGAAAGCCTGATCCTTCATTTTCATTTCCACTTACTTGAGAAAGGGCTATTTGTAATGAAGCAGAATTTGTAGGTCTGAACTGCAGATTTCTTAATTACGTCTTCCTGCTCTGGACAGAAGAAATATGTGGTAAGAATAATTCCATGCCTAATTGTATTTTCATTTATATAGCACTCTTTCTATCAGCCCTTCCCTCTTCCTCTATTCTCGGCCACCTTGTGTAACACCACTGTCCTCTCAGGCTATGTCTAAACTGAGAAAACAGGTCATGTTCATCAAATGGGCTAGCTAACATTTTAACTAACACCATTTTATCATTAGTGTAGCCATGGCTTCATTACTCAACAAACACGTTAACTGGTTATGATCGATCACTGGCTCTTACCTAGAATATACATGACCCATGTTCTCACTTAAGATATGTCCCCAGTTTCTCAGGCCTTTAACAGGGGCATCATTTTGACACAAGTTTCTCTAGGAAACGTCACATCAGGTCATATCCAAAGCTTGTCACTGGTGATTGTTTGGTTTTTTGTTTGCTTGTTTTTCTCATACAACCTCTCTCCAGAAACTATCTTCTTCCTGTGTGCAGATGGCCAAAATTCTCATCATATCAATCATGGAAAGCGCCTTCTCTTTTTTGGCCTTCAGGCCTTCAGTTTCATTCAGAACTCTGCTGGCCAAATTATCTTCCGAGCTAGTCACTTTGTTCATGATAACCCCATAACTGAGTTCTTTCAATGGTTTCCCCAACCTTACACATTACATAGTATCTTCATTTTTTCTTGTCCTTATTTCTAAGGCCCTTCACAATTTTTCTGTGCTCTGTCCTTTAGATCCTCTAATTTCTCATGTTTTGATTGCAGCATTTCTTTGCCAACATTGTAAGGGTTTACTGCATGTTAGGTCACTTTGTTAATGAGCACTTCTGGGCTTTCTTCTATATGATCGCTTATGCATAGCACGAACTCCACCATCTTATCCTTCTTCAGATCCTGCCTTAAGACTCACTTTTGCTGGGCAGCCAACAGAACACTGCCAACAGATTGCCAACAGATAAACAAATGATACAACTCATTGACCTTAAGACCAGAAGGGGCCATTGTGATCATCTAGTCTTACTGTCTGCGCATTGCCAGCCACAGAACCTCACCCACCCACTCCTGTAACAGACCCATAACCTCTGGCTCAGTTACGGAAGTCCTCAAACCATGATTAAAAGCTTCAGCTTACAGACAAGCCATCATTTACACTAGTTTAAATCTGCAAGTGACCTAGGCTGCAGAGAAAGGTGAAAAGCCCCCAGGGTCTCTGCCAATCTGACCCAGTGGAATATTTCTTCCCAACCTCCAGTATGGTGCTCACTTAGACCTTGAGCATGTGGACAAGACCCAGCAGCCAGACATCATGGGAAGAATTCTATGTAGTTTACTCAGCCCTCCCCATCTAGTGTCCCATCAACAGCCACTGGAGATACTTGCTGCTAGCAGATGCAGGTGGGCTACATGTCATTGTAGGCAATCTCACCATATCATCTCCTCCATAGATTTATCAAGCTCAGTCTTGAAGCCAGTTAGGGTTTTTTTGTTTTGGTTTGTTTTGGTTTTTTGGGGTGGGTTGGGTTGTTTGTATGTTTGTTTTTTAATGTCCCTATTTCTTCCCTCAAAAGTCTGTTTCAGCTACATTATGCTCCTATTAATCTTACCTCTTCCTCCCCAAATCTCACATATTTGTCTCAGCCATCAGATGTACCCTGTCATTAAGCTAGATTGTAAATTCTTTAGGGACAGGGACTGTCTTCTTAATCTCATGTTTGTACATCACCTAATATGACAGGGCCCCAATCCCTGATTGGGGGGGATCTATAAGTGCTACTGTCTTACAAATTAATAACAGTACTGTAGTAACAATAGCATAAGCATAGACAAATCAAAGGACATGGTTATTCAGGATTAAAATGTGCTGAATACTTTTGATCATTATGTATAGGAACTAGATTTCATGTGTTTTTTGATTTGCATTCATCTTTTTAAGAAAAGAAAAGAAAATGTGATTTGATGCAGCACCAGACAAATATCAGTGCTCAGAAGTGTTAGAGTCATACAAATATCAAAGTCCAAAACAGGAAATGGAGCAAAGCACATCGAGAATAGATTTATTCCACACAAAAATGTTGTGGGGTTAAGGGACAGAATTCTCAGCCCCAGACCCAGATCAAGGGGCTATAGAGGTTGAAGCCCTGGACTCTGGCCTAAAGGGGGGCCCCAGGTTCCAGTTCCTAAGACCCCTGCATGATCCAGGTGGTCCCTGTCACCCTGTCAGTCCCCCCAGCACCAGCTGGGGCAGTGGGAGGGAACCTGAAGCCAGAGGTCAGGCTCTGCAGCCCTCCCACCCTGCCCCAGGCTGGCTGGCCAGCCAGCCCACCCCTGGGGATGGGGTGGGCCATCACGTTTGCTTTGCTCTGGGGGCAGGCCCAGCTGGTACACGGTACAGCATCTGGCACAGCGTTCCAAGTCTTGTGGCCCTGGAGGGCCACACCAGAAGTCGCACCCACACCAGCTGGCCCTGTGCCTCAGGGGTGGGGGCAGACCAGCCAGAGTGGCACCAGGTTAAGAGTACCACGGAGAATGGTTTCCAGCCCCAGGGCCCTTCAGTACCAGCCCACCTGCAGGCAACCATGGTGCGGGGGCTGGGGCCCCACCCCCACAGTGGTGAATGAGGGCTGCCCACAGTGATGGACAGCCCCAGGCCCTGAGGCCACTTAATCTGGCCCTGCTCAGTCCTAAATGGCATAGCAGCCTGGCTGCAGCCACTCATTCTGCAAACACTTCTGCATATGCTTAACTTTTTACCATGAGTAATCTCATTGATTTCATTGAGATTATTTACAGTGGTCAAATTAAGCATGCACATTCGTGTTTGCAGGGCTAGGCCTAATACAGGACACAGGCTGAAGTAAAGGATGTAGCAGATGTTCTCCCATTTAAAGAAGGTTTTGGTTCAATAGATCTGTGAATGACATGTGCTCAGTGCTTTGCATAGTGATAGTTAAGTGATAGTCAGCATGGATTTGTCAAGAACAAATCATGTCAAACCAACCTGATAGCTTTCTATGATGGGGTAACAACCCTTACAAATAGAGGGGAAGCAGTAGATGTGGTTTATCTAGACCTTAGTAAGGCTATTGATATGGTCTCACATCACCTTCTCATTAACAAAGTAGGGAAGTACAACCTGGATGGAGCTGCTATAAGACGGGTGCAAAACTGATTAGATAACTGAACCCAGAGTGTAGTTATAGACTCATAGACTTTAAGGTCAGAAGTGACCAGTACGATCATCTTGTCTGACCTCCTGCAATGGTTATCAATGGTTCACAGTCATGCTGGAAGGGCATAATGAGCGGGGTACCACAGAGATTGGTTCTGGGTCCTTTTCTGTTCAATATTTTCATCAATGATTTAGATAATGGCATAGAGAACACACTTATAAAGTTTGCGGATGATACCAAGCTGGGAGGGGTTGCAAGTGCTTTGGAGGATAGGATCATAATTCAAAAGGATTTGGACAAACTGGTGAAATGGTCTGAGGTAAATAGAATGAAATTCAATAAAGACAAGTGCGAAGTACTCCACTTAGGAAAGAACAATCCATTGCACACATACAAAATGGGCAATGACTGCCTAGGAAGGAGTACAGTGGAAAGGGATCTGGGTGTCATAGTGGACCACAAGCTAAATACAAGTCAACAGTGTAACGCTGTTGCAAAAAAGCAAACACCATTCTGGGATGTATCAACAGGAATATTGTAAGAAAGACATGACATGTAATTCTTCTGCTCTACCCCACCTGATTAGGCCTCAACTGGAGTATTGTGTCCAGTTCTGGGCATTTCAAGAAAGATGTGAACAAACGGGAGAAAGTCCAGGGAAGAGCAACAAGAATGATTAAAGATCTGGAATACTTGACTTATGAGGAAAGCTTGAAAGAGCTGGGTTTGTTTCATCTGGAAAAGTGGAGACTGAGAGGGGACATAACAGAACTCAAGAACCTAAAAGGCTGTCACGAAAAGGAGGGAGAAAAATTGTTCTCCTTAACTGCTGATGATAGAACAAGAAGCAACGGGCTTAAATTACAGCAAGGGAGGTTTAGGTTGGACATTTGGGAAAAATTCCTAACTGTCAGGGTGATTAACCACTGGAATAAGTTGCCTATGCAGGTTGTGCAATCTCCATCATTACAAGTTTTTAAGAGCAGGTTTGACAAGCACCTGTTGGGGATGGTTTAAGACGGTAGTTGGTCCTGACATGAGTGCAGGGGACTGGACTCGATGACCTCTCATGGCCCCTTCCAGTTTCTATGATTCTATAGACTCTTCCACTCTTCGGCACCCACTGTAGAAATTTCCATAGCACAGGTGGGGAAGAGTTCCACTGTGTCAGAGCCTCTGTTGCTGCTGTGCCACAGCCCTTCTGCAGCCAACACACAGCTTTTAAACTGCTTTAAAGTCTTCCTTGGGTATGTGTCGCACCCCTGGGTTTGGTGTTCCAAATAAATCTACTGCCTTTTGGAAATTGTTTGCTTAGTTCAAAGATACTAAATATTATGCTGTGTTTTCATGGACTATGAAACATACACACTGAGACTGAAATCACATAGGTTTTAACTGACTGTCCTAACCCTTACAATACTAGTATTTTCCAGGCCTCCAGCCAAATGAATCTATAGGTCTGTAACCTCCCAAAGGACTAAGCTTTGAATTGCGGGGCTCCTCCCATTCACATGCTTTTTGTCATAACTGATCAAGATCAGCTGCTGGTTTTCTTCATTTTTAATCACATGAAGTGACTCATCAAATTCTGTAGATGACTGAACCATTTATTCAAAACACAGATTTCCTACTGGACATTCAGAATAAATGTGCAAGTTCTACTCTTTAACTGCTGGACCTGAAGTAGGATGATTAATTGGCTAAAGCACAGGACTGGTAATTAGAAGCCTTGGATTCTATTATTGTATCTGTTGCAAATACGCTGCGTGACCTTGAGCAATTCACCTGGCCTAAATTTTCAGTAGTGACTGTGACAGGTGCTGGGGCTACCTTGAGTTGTGAGCCACTATGCTACCCCTCTCAGCCTCACAAATGGTATCTTTGCTGCAGCTAAACTGTGACAACTCTCTGACACACCAGCTCACCAGCAAACTCCTCAGGGCTCTCCCAGCCCCAACCTTGCCTAGCAGGGAACCATCAGTGAACTCTAGGCCCGGAGTTCCAAAGAGCTGTCTGTCTGAAAGGCACAACTCCATCACTGTATATTCACAATAGTTATCAAGTTTCCTGCTCCTTTCAAGAGACAAGCTCCAAAGGGGTAGCCATCTTAGTCTAGGTCAGCAAAACAAACAAGGAGTCCTGTGGCACTTTTAAAGACTGATAAATAAATTGGTTACATAAATAAATTGGTTAGTCTTTAAAAGTGCCACAGGACTCCTTGTTTGTGTTTCAAGAGACAGAAGCAGTAGCTTGTTGCCGTGACCAGAGTTAACAATCACTGCAATTCAATCAAACCACTGGGTTGGTTTGGGTAAAAAGTTCACTGAATCAGAAAGAGAGAGGTTCTAAATGAGTTTATCAATAAGGGATAAGGATGGAAAGGGTTACAAAAGCCAGACTATGCTTTCTGATAGCTAAGGCCCAACATAACAAGCTACAGTGTTTGTTCCAAGTAGTTTCCTCTCCAATCTTTCTTTTTCAGTAACGACTGACTAGCTCTTAGTCAGGATCCCCATATAGTCCAAGGTGTTGGTTTTCTTTGTCTCCTCAGGTGACGGATAAGTTAAGAAGATCTCTGCCCTCTTTGTAGTTCAATAAATCTTTGAAAAGTAACCTCAAAGTATCACTGACCCTGCTTCAAGCAGCAGGACGACTGCTTTGGGGGTGCAGTTGTAACCCATAGGCCTAAAACAGGATCTCTCTTTAAGAGACCTATTTAGGATGGGTTACTGTTGCTGGGCAGATTAGCTGCCCACAACCAGAAACTTCTGGAAACAGGAAGTGGTAGCACTTTGAGCATGCTCCACAGGGTTTCCTGGTGGTGCGGGCAGACCACATGAGAGCAGCAGATTGCGCAGACAGAAGGCAGGAGCTGCAGTGAGAAGAACTCATGTGCTCAGTGTTCATGAGAGAAGCTGAGCCAGGAGCGAACAGCAAGATGTTTTCTCTCTCCAACGATGTCTTCTGCAGCAGAGTTTGTGCACATGCATATGGAACTGAGTGCTGGTTAACCAGTGAGCTGACTGGATGGTGCTGATTCCAGAGGAGAAAGAAAAGCCTGCATGGAATTCTACTGAAGATTCCTGCAACAAAAGAAGAAAAGGATAGCTACTTCTTGCCACTCAAGCCTTTGAACTTGAACAAAGACTGTAGTGAGAGCTGGGTGAACTCCACTTTGATTTCAGGACTCTTGGGGATCTTTCTCACAGTGTTTTTGTGGGGACTGTTCTGTTTAACTTTATTTTGTTTTCTTAGGATAAGATTTATTTAGTTAACAGTTAATAAAGTTCATTGTTATGTTTGTTCTTATTAGTATTTTAATGTGAGATGGTAACTCTGAGCATTCTTTGCTGTGAGTCCCATACAGACTGGATCCCGGGTCTCCAGGTGCTTCTCCATAGGGATTGGGGGTTGATTTCTGTACGACACTGGAGAAGGGCAATTAAATTAATTTTAGCCCACCCGAAGGTTACACAGTCTCCATCTCCGGGTGAGATCGATCACTTCCTCTCCCCCAACCCTTGTGTGTGCGCCTGATTACTATGTTTGCCTGGCATGCAAATATGCTTTACTTTCTCTTTCGTCATGCCTTGCTTAGTTTACATGGGACACACAGTCAAGCAGGAGGAACTGCATTCCTTTAACTGAACAAAAAACTTTAATCAAGTCCCCCAGACATATCTGGACTTTGAACACATTTTAGTCATTATTCTAACACATCTGCATAATTCTTTGTGGGTTGACCATACATATGTCACACAGAATATTAGTGATTTGTTAGTTTTCCAGTGACAGATTACATCACACCTTTTAAATTCAGATTATACAAATAGTGAGTTGGGGAATACTGAGCTGGCCAGGCCAGCTGAAACTTGAGTTGCCAGTTTTGGCTTGATGTATTCCTGGAGGTTTCAACACCTAACAATCTTTAATTAAAGATTATTCTTTAATTCCTGGAGACTACAGAACAATCCTGGAGGATTGGCAACCCTCACTGTAACTCACTACTAAATACCAGAAAGCACTTTGCCTTCTGACATGAGGATGCTCTTAGAATCACAGGCTATGTCTACACTTGAACAAATAAGTCGACTTAGCATGTCTACAGTATAAAATTAAGTCGACTTCAAGGGAGCCTTGCCAAATTGACTTAGAGCATCCACACTAGACACCTAAATTGACTTCTAGGGGCTAGGTGGACCTGGGACTGGTCCATGGTGGGAGGGGGGGGCCGCCCTTCCAAAGTGCCAGGGGGGTCAGCATTTCCCCATGGTACCAGGGTACAATGGGGGCTGAGCAGGAGAAGGACAGGGGCAGGGCATAGGAGTGGGGTGGGCAGAGCTGTATCCTGCCCTGTGGGTGGGCATGCCAGGCTCTGGCTGTCCCAGACACCCTGGCAGAGAGGTCAGTGGGGGAGCCCTGGGGCCCTTTAAGTCGACTTAAAGTTGATTTAGGGCTAATCTGCATCCACACTGGCTAAGTCGACTTAATAAAGTCGACTTAGTCAGTAAAATCGACTTTAAACCAGGTTTTAAAAAGTCGACTTTAAATTTCCTTAAGTCAACTTAAGCAAAAGCTTAAGTCGATTTAAGGAATTTGTAGTGTAGACGCAGATTAAATTAAATTGATTTAAGCAGGCTTAAATCGACTTCATTTGTAAGTGTAGACACACCAGTGACTCATGATTATGCGTGCCTAATTTACAGCACCCTAAAAAGCTAATTTTCAAAAACTTTTTAAATTGAATCTCTCAAGGAGCACTGGGGCACCCAACATGTCAGGCACTCAGAATCACAAGTGACATTCAAGAACATAGACCTCAGCTACCATATCTGACAACCTGTGATAACGATAAATATTGCATAAATTACACCTGTATAATTAAAGTAGTACAATGTTGTGTTTAGATTAGACAAAGCTATTTTTGTTACTGCAGAGTATCTTATTGGTTGGTATGATTTTTCTTTTTTTCTGCCCTCTCCTCTCTAAGGAACTTCAAAGGGATAATCAAAGGACCAGTGCTTGTAAAGGCTTTTCTACACAAAGTTAAACTGGGTTAGCTAAATTGGTTCTAAAACTGGGTGAAGACCAACCCTGTCAATCTGTAAGCAATCACAGTTATGAGGATAGACTCTTTGTGCTGACAGACATGTACATAATGTACCAGCTCAGTGCATTGTTAGGTAAGATTACACTGTCATATGATACATTTCATTTCAGAACAGAGAACTTATTTCAGCCATCAGGACTTCAAGCTATTTGCTGGGTAGGAGCTTTGCAGAAAAAAGAAACTGGAAAGTCTGTTTACATTAATTATCATTGAATAATTCTGAGGTGCGACACATACCAATAAAAGCCTGGCGTGCTGTGTAAAAGAAAGGCACAAGGGCCCTTTTTTAAGGCCTTGTCTTCACTGAACAGCTCATTGAGTGACCAGTGCTCAAGTGTGACCCCTTGAGTTGGTCTGGCCTGCCTAAGTCACTCTCCAAAGCCATACTTTACTTACAACACTGACAGTAGAGCTGCACTCAGTAGTGTGAGGTGATGGGACACCTGGGGGCACATCCCATGATTCCTAGCACTGCTCTAAGCTGAGCTGCTCTAGGAATTCTTTCCCAGGATATTATCAGGAAAAATCTGTCTTTTTTTTTTTTCTGGGTACATGTGCCAAAGTGACCTTTGAACATCACTTCTTTAAGTAACTGTTTCTGGCTTTGCAGATTCTAGATATCTGTCCATGGCCTTTGTTTCACTGGGTGGGCAATGCAGAAATCAACCTCAGACCTGCTCCAGCAATTTTTGTTTCAAGAAAGAGGAAGCAGAGGACATTTTGGCAGCGACTTGTTGCCCTGAGAAGGTGACAAGTGCAACTTGGTGATTATTGCAGAAATCAGCTGATGCAGGTTGCCAGAGTTGTTGATTCCCCTTATACCAACCAGTGGCTCTGGAGCAGGACCACAAGCATGTATTGTTGGGACTACATTGTCACGGAGAGTTGGGCTGACCACTAGTGGACCCAGAACGTTTGCATGAGGAAAGCCAAATTCCTGGAACCATAGGAGGAGCTTGTGATGAGAGGTGCCATACTCAAGCAGGAACCCGAGTTAACTTTGTAGTGAAGAAAACTGCAAGATGATGAATCAGCATTAATATGAATTTCCAGGCATTTGTTTTTTCCACACTGAATGTGGCAACAGTGCTAACTTGTCTTAGTGTTTAAACATTGTGGCTAAGGCAGCTGTAAGCTCTATTAGCCACAAAAGATTTCTTTATCCATATGGCAATGTTTACTTTCAACTGTCTGCCTTATATTGGTAGCATTTCCCTTCAGAGTCTGGCTCAAAGGGACAGAGAAAGAAAGGAAACTAAGAAGTAGGAACTGGAAAATAAAAAGAAAGAAAAGTGAGCTAGCTTCAGTGACACAAACAGAATAGCCTCGTCTGTAGTAATGGGAAAATATAGCAGGTGATCATTCTTCACTTTTATATAATGAATAAAAAGAAGAGAACTTATTATTGCTAATTTGTGATCTTTGCTAATTTGTGATCTTTGACATGACCGTAAATTAGCAAAACCAGCAATGGGGCATTTTAATTCCTCTCAGCCTGATTCTCCAGTGCCCTGCACCTTATCTGGTCATTTACATCTGTGTAGAGCTGATCTAGAGTTTTTCCTCAGAATGATTTTCTGACCAAAAATTATGCTTTTAACAAAGTTATGGAGAAACTTGATTTTTGCTGAAAAAAAAATATATTATTTTATAGTATTTTGTATTTTTTATTTATGATTACTTTTTTTCAAAAATGCAATATTATACATAGGAAGAGATTTCCATTTTTTCAGCCAACTTTGCATCTATGCAAACTGAGCACAAAAGGGAATAACATACTAGCAGATAAGAATGGTAGCTTTTCATATGCACTTTGCATATGCGGGAATGACTATACAAGCTGCAAGACAGGAGACAATCTGGTCCACTGTGTTCAAATTAAAACAAATACTGGGAAATATAAATATAAATTTGGTATATTAAAGAAGAGATAATTAGCTGTCATACACCAAGATCTATTTATACAGGAAAGAGGGTTTAAATTACATTGTAAACCAGAAATACAGATTAACCAGGAAGTCTGTTGTCCTGCCTAAAATATAGGAATAGCAGTCAGAGGATACGAGTTCTATTTTTGCTTCTGACTTGACTTGCACTGTGGCTTTAAACATGCCTCAATATCTCTGTGCCTCAATTTTCACACCAGTAAACATGGTTGGGAGCAGCCTCACAAAGATGTTGCTCACGAAATTGCCAGCCCTTTAGCGAGGATTTTTAATGAATCTGTAAACTCAGGGGTTGTACCGTATGACTGGAGAATCGCTAATATAGTTCCTATTTTCAAGAAAGGGAACAAAAATGATCTGGTAACTACAGGCCTGTTAGTTTGACCTCGGTAGTATGCAAGGTGTTGGAAAAATTTTGAAGGAGAAAGTACTTAAAGCTATAGAGGATAATGGTAACTGTGATAAAATACAACATGGCGTTACAAAAGGGAGATTGTACCAGACCAACTTGATCTCCTTTTTTGAAAGGAGAACAGATTTTTTAAATAAAGGGAATGCGGTGGACCTAATTTACTTAGATTTCTGCACGGCATTTGATACAGTTCCACATAGGGTGCGTCTACACTTGTAAATTAAGTCAATTTAAGCTTGCTTAAGTCGAACTAATTTACTCTGCGTCTACACTACACTTTCCTTAAGTCGACTTAAGCAAGCTGCTTAAGTCAACTTAAGGAAAATTAAGTCGACTTTGTTAAACCTAGTTTAAAGTCGACTTTAGGCTTGAGTCGACTTTAGAAAGTCGACTTAAGCCAGTGTAGATGTGGAGTAGCCCTAAGTCGACTCTAAGTCAACTTAGGGCTCTCCAGGACTCCCCCACTGCCCTCCCTGCCAGGGGGGTGGCACAGGGAGAGCCTGGCATGCCCCCCCAAACCCACCCTGCCCAGGTCCCTGTTCCCCTTTGCCCCATTGTACCCAGGCACTTGGCAAGGGGTGCCCCCACTGTCACCGTGGACCTGTCCAAGGTCCCCTTAGCCCCTACAAGTCAACCTAGGTGTCCAGTGTGGACGCTCTAGGTCGACTTTGTAGGGGCCCCCCTAAGTCGACTTAAAATTTAGGTGTGGACATGCTAAGTTGACTTAAAGTCGAGTTAAAGTCAACTTTGTTAAGTCGACTTAGCTAAAGTCGACCTAAATTTACAAGTGTAGACATAGCCACAGGGAGTTATTAGTTAAGTTACAGAAGATGGGGATAAATATGAATATAGTAAGGTGGATAAGGAACTGATGAAAAGGGAGACTACAGCAGGTCATATTGAAGGGTGAACTGTCAAGCTGGGGGAAGGTTACCAGTGGAGTCCCTCAGGGATCTGTTTTGGGACCGATCTTGTTCAACCTTTTTGTTACTGACCTTGGCACAAAAAGCAGGAATGTGCTAATAAAGTTTGTGGATGACATCAAGTTGGGAAGTATTGCCAATACAGAGAGGGATAGGGATACAATACAGAAAGATCTGGATGACCTTGTAAACTGGAGTATCAGGAATAGGATGAAATTTAATAATGGGAAGTGCAAGGTCATGCATTTAGGGACAAATAACAAGCATTTTTCCTGTATGTTGGGGACGCAAGAGTTGGAACAGACTGAGGAGGAGAAGGATCTGGGAGCACTGGTTGATCATAGGATGACCATGACCATGGCCAATGTGATGTGGCCATGAAGAAAGCTAATGCGGTTCTAGGATGTATCAGGAAGGGTATTTCAAGTAGAGACAGGGAGGTGTTAGTGCCACTGTACATGGCACTGGTGAGACCCCATCTGGAATATTGCATGCAGTTCTGGTCCCCCATGTTTAAAAAAGGATGAATCAAATTGGAACAGGTGCAGAGAAGGGCTACAAGGATGGTCTGTGGAGTGGAAAACCTGCCCTATGAGTGGAGACTCAAGAAGCTTGGTTTGTTTAGCCTAACCAAAAGAAGGTTGAGGGGGGATATGATTTCTCTATAAATACATCAGAGGGATTAACATCAGGGAGGGAGAGGAATTATTTGAGTACAGCACCAATGTGGACACCAGAACAAATGGTTATAAACTGTCCATCAAGAAATTTAGGCTTGAAATTAGATGCAAGTTTCTAACCATTAGAGGAGTAAAGTTCTGGAATAGCCTTCTAAGGGGAGTTGTGGGGGCAAAACCCATAACTGCTTTCAAAACTGAGCTTGATAAATTTATGGAGGGGATGGTAGGATTACCCTATTTTGGAAATTGACTGATATTTGGCTACGTGTGATGGATATAAAAGTGGCCTAAGAGGGGAGAGTACATGAGGTGGGTTCTGAGTAATTACAGAGAATTGTTTCTTGGGTAACTGGCTGTTGAGACTTGCCCATGTGCTCAGGGTTTAACTGATCGCCATATTTGGGGTCAGGAAGGAATTTTCCCCGAGGGCTGATTGGCCTGGGCTCTGGGGGTTTTTTGCCTTCCTCTGTAGCACAGGGCATGGCTCACCTCCCGGTGAATTCTCTGTATCTTAAAGTCCTTAAATCATGATTTAAGGAGGTAAATAACTTAGTCATAGGTTGGTGGCCTATTGCTGGAGCGGGTGGGTGAGGTCTTGAGGCCTGCATTTTGCAGGAGGTCAGACTAGATGATCATACTGGTCCCTTCTGACCTTAAAGTCTATGGCTATGTCTACACTTGCTAAAATTAGTTTGAATTAGTTAG
>ML685787.1:21104441-21120143 GCA_007922175.1 Pelusios castaneus
TAAATAAATCTGTTAGTCTTTAAAAGTGCCACAGGACTCTGTTGTCTGACATAGCTATTGTCACTCATGGGGGCTGGAGTAGGTAAGCCAACAGACGAGCTCTTGCCCGTTGACTTAGAGCAGTTACACAAAGAACTTATGGTGGCACAGCTGCATTGGTGCTGTTGTGACCTCTCTAACATAGCTGTGCCCTTTCTAAGGATTCCTGAATGAAGTGTGTTTTAAGGAGAAATTTGAAGGGAGACAGAGATGTCACTTGGACATGAGAACTCAGGCAGTTCCAGATAGAGATAAGACATAAAAAGACAACATGAAAGAGTGAGGAGAGAAGGGGACTGAACCAGCTCCCATAAAGGTCAATGGGAGCTGGATCAAGCCCAAAAGGAGCAGTTAAGAGGAGGACATTGATCCGTTACGCTGGCTACTGGTTGCTGCTCTTCCCCAAATACAAGTAAACATTATTTCCCCTATAGGAAGGAGAACAGCCTTCCAACTAGGAGAAGCCTTTTCTCTCCCTATCCTCTCGTTTTTCATCCCTCCTTCATCTCCCTCACCAGAAGAAGGCTTTTTAAAGGTCATCAGCAGTCCTTAATTTGACTCAGGTTTTGTCTAGATAGTGAACCTGAGGTAAACTGTTTTCAGTTCACAGGCAAAAAGTCCATCATCAGGACTGATATACCTACCTTCTACCACTCTCTTACAACTGTAAGGTCTCACTGTTGTAGTAGGAAGCAAAGTGGAGGGTGATGGACATAAACGAAAATGTGAGCACTGTGCAGGCAGGGATGGATTTGAACAAGGCCTTGAAATAACACAAAACTGGACGAGAAGCTTGAACTTCATGCAGAAAAAGAAAGAGCAAGTGAATGGATTTCAAGAGAAGGGTAAGATAATAATTTGTCATAGCAAAATGAGAAGATGGTTCTTTTTACTTATTCTTCAATCCTTGCATGGACTAGTGCTCAAACAAATGGATAACAAATTGAAGCTTCAAAGAGAAACTGCAGAATTGGAATTCATATGCAAATTTGACTCCATGAACTCAGGGCTGAATAGGGACTATGGGTTCTTTTCCCATTACAACAGGTAATTTTGCTTTCCTTGTCCCCTACCCACCTGCTAATTGCTGTACTCTACTGTTTGAATCCTAAAAACTGCTTTGATTTGCTGTTTACAGTCTGCCCCGATCCTATGACTTATACCTCTTTGCACTTATTTTGCTCCCATTCTGTAAGTTCCCCATCTTCAAGCGTCTGACGAAGTGGGATTTTCTCCCACAAAAGCTCATGCGATAAATGAATTTGCTAGTCTTTAAAAGTGCCATCAGACTCCTTGTTTGTTTTGCAATATAGTAGAGTTTTGCACACTCAAAGGTCTTGATTTTCAGAAGTGCCAATGACCTGTAGTTCCTCTTGGCTCCAAATGAACTTTGAAAATCAGGCCCCGGGGCCTCATGTTGAAACTTTGTTTAAATTGAGCTTGACCATGTCCTTTAGCAAGGGTAAGAGGCCCATATAAAAGGAGACATGTCAGTCAACATTGCGGTAGCCAGATTCAATCATTTTCATAAGAAACAAAAACAAACAGAAGTTTTAAATCCTACCTCATAATAGAAAAAAAACAAGTAAGTTCTTTTGCCAACATAAAGACAAAATATACATAGTCACTAGACAGGATTGAGAGTCAGTGTAGAAATTGTTGAAATCTAATTGCCAGACTTCTATATACAGACATTTCCCACTATGAGAATTTTACTGCACTAAGTTAGCATACAACAATCTAAAAGACAAAGGAAAAAAAATTTAAGACATCCAAAGGCAAACCTTTTAATGTAATCAACACAGAAGCAGGGAAGTTTAGTGCCAAACGTAATGATGAGTTGCTATTCTTTACAGTCTTTACGCCGGCAGAGTTCTCAAACTCTCATCAAGATCAGTGGGGGTTTTGCTTAAGGCAGACAGTACCTGACCATTTTCCATTTATTTCCTTTGGGAAAGCTAGCCATAAACCATCACTAAAGAAAACAACTATAACACTCCAAATTTAGAACAAACACTTGAGAATGATGCAGAAATTAAGGGTTGTATTTTCAAATATGAATGCAATGGGTACAGTTCCAGTCCATAAAAACCATTGATTACAACACAGCGTGAGTGGCATGGTGTACATCTACACAGGGATAAAAGCCCTATGGAACTACCCTTACCCCATACCCATAGATACGGTTAATTTGAATTGGGTCTAAAGTCTGCTTTATATGTGGCTAGATTAGATCCATTATTATTAACAAAGTGATTCTGGTTAATTAACCTTTGCATCAGCTATGTTTAGAGTGACCCCCACATATGGCTAGATTCTCCAGTCCACCAAGGTCATGTTGAGTGAACCAAAAGTGGTTGGAGATTTTAGTGAAGTATCTCCTGGTGTCAGGAAACTCTGCAGGCACAATGCTGGCCAACGTGGCTTTGCCTCTTCCTGTACCAGCTCTACTACCCACTTCCACTGCCTGGAGCTGGGCCACCTTGCATAAGAACAGGCTGCAGAAGGGTATGGCACAGAAGTGTCATGGTGGTGGGTGACTCTACCCTGCCAGAGTAGCCTTTGATTCCTTTCACCAGCACCACAAGTCAAAGTCGTCCCTCAATAGCTTTATGTCATGCCAGGACCAGGTGGCTGAGAATCAAGGAGCTGTGATCCCAGCACAGCAGCATTTGATCACTGTCCTCTCATTGGCCCTCTTTTCTTTGTTTCGCATTACTGCCATTCATTTTAGGTGTGAGAATTTATGAAAGTGTTTGACAAAAGGCAATAAAAACAATTTTATTTTGTTCAGCACCCCAAGCACCTTGACCAAGGAATAGATGGGGAGAGGGTTTTTTAATGTAGTTATAATGCTATTATAGTACACTAATATTTTAAGGATACCTCTTTTCTCAGAAAATTAATTATAGGCATGTTTTGAAATTAATGGTATTAGCATTATTATTTATTAATGCTTTTACCACTAAGTAGTAAGGGTTATGTCAGTATTCTTAAAACCCCCTTTTAAAAAAAAAAAAAAAAAAAAAAAAAAAAAAAAAAGGACCATGTAATTTGCACCTACAAAATATTCTCTTGCAATACAATGGGTACCCAACCCTTCATTCTGCAGGTGGAAATGCATTTTTGCTCCTCTGAGTATATAGTTGAAACACCTTCAACTTTAAAAAAAAAAAAAAATTCTTCAGTCAGTTTTCGGCTTTTTCCATTAACGTATTTTCCATAATTCCTCATATTTTCTCTTTATGGCAGTCAATAATTTAGTGGATGGGAGAGAAAAAGATCTCCAACCCTAAAGCTGTGGATTTAGGCATGCTGTGATTTAATAGTCTCTGAGTGCACTTAAAAAGAAAATTAATCACTAAATTACTGGCTTGTATGTACATGACAGTTCCCTCTAGTGGCTGAGTTAATGGAATTGCTTTTTTAGGTCACAAGTTAGAGACTTCGTGTTTATGAAAAAAAGAATCGTAAATTAAAATTGCACCCTTCCCTCCTGAAGAGAGAGAACATATTTATAAGCATAAATTATTCCAAACCAAAACCACATCTTCTGTGGTTGGTGGGGCACTCCACTCCACCTGTGAACTCTTATCTCGTAAGTCTCTGATCCCGCTAGAAGATTTGCATGCACACACTTAAAGAAAACCACTAAAGTCAGGGAGAACTCTGTGGGATGTAATGGGGGGATGTTCAGGAATCCAGGATTAGGACTAAATCAGGAAATACTTTGCTGAATTTTTATGACCATGGAGTAATATTGGGTCATTGCATTTTTAGCAATGCTATCTATTGTCTGAAACCAGGGATCCAATGGACAATCTGTTTTAGTACGTCCAGGTAGGAGTCTAAAATATCTTCTAGACTGGCCAAAGTCTAAAAGAGACATATGGCACTTTTTCAAACTGTTATGCTTACCTCCTTCCAAACACCTCCCCCCCCAAAAAAAAACAAAAAAAAACCCCAACACCACCACATTACCCCACTACCACCACCAATCAGTTCTGAAGACTCTGGCTATGTGTATGATTTTTGAAATGCATAATAGCAGCCACAAAGTGTCTGCATTATCAGTGTCTGTAAAAAATAGTTTTAATGTACTTTGGGACTGAAAACTGCTAGAACTAGATCCATCTCCTGCCTGCAACCTAGCTCATGCCTACGCCCTGCAAGATTCTCAAACTACCTTGCCTGTAGGGCCTGATCTGTCAGGCATGCTCTAAGCATGCTTAACTTGCACTACAGATAGCCATGAGTGGCCATTCCCTGGGATATGGGGACCCAACTTCAAGTCCCTGCTCCAAACCAAGCAGAGCAGGAGTTTGAAAAGAGGTCACCTGTATCCATGTGAGTGCCCCAGCCACTGGGCTATTGGCCATAGATGTAGTTTGACTTCAGTATTTGGGAGGGCCAGGGCCTGGCCGGGCTTGAGCCAGCTCTGCATGGTGGAGCCCAGGAAGGGAATGTGTGTCACCTCCACCCCTGACTCACCTCAGCAGGTCACACAGCCTGTCTGACTTGCGATGGCTGTTGGGGGCACAACTAAAAACTGTAGCTCAAAAGGGGGGCTGCAGCTCAAAAAGTTTGAGAACTGCACAGGCAGGGAGGTAGCAAGAGGCTGCGTGCAGGCAAGAGGTGAGGCGGTCAGGGTATAGGCGGGAGGACACAGTTCAGGGTGCAGGCAGGGGATGGCGGTCGCCAGAGGCTGTGTGTCAGGTGAGGTATTGCTCATTGTAGGCAGAGGCTGTGCCTGAGGAAGGGGTGCTGCTGCCGCAGGACCCAGCCGTATACTCAGTCCCTAGTTGGTAGAGTGGGGGCAGCTCTGCTCCTTACAGCTGTGCTCACACCAGCCTGGACAGGGTCACCTTGGCCACCAGGACTCAGGCTCAGGCAGATGTAGTCTTTGGTGCCAGCAAACCATTGGGTGCTGTGAGGTGGCGTGGTGGGTTTTTTGTGAGTTAGGGCAGACCTGACTCAGGTGCCAGGAAAGGGTTCACCTCTGTGAATCCTCAGCACCGTTAGGTGCTACCTGGCTTTAAGGGGTGAGGCTTAGGCTCCATTCCTCAGCATTTCCTACTGGTAAGTTTCGGTAGCTAGCCAGACAGTTTGCTGACTTCTCAAGATCTCTTTCTTAGGCTCCTAGCTCTCCCCATGCATTGTACAGGGAGTGTAAGTACCTACTCAGGGTGGAGGATGTCACTGGCTAGCAGGGTGCATTACCCGTAAGGCACTAAGTCCCTTTACTGACCTTGCCCCCATCTGTAAATGTTTCCGATGCCAGGACAAACCTGGAATACACTCTTAGGAAAGTGTCACAAAATACACCATCAACATCTGGCCTCAGTCTTCAGAAAGTTTTCAAGGAGAGCTTAGACAAACACCCATCAGGAGTGGACTACCGCAAGATATTACATAACCCTGCCTTGAATACAGGGGACTGGACTAAATGACCTCTCAAGGTCCCTTCCACTCCTACACATCTATTATTCTATGATCATCACATGATGTCTAACCTCTCTCAAAATTCACTACAACTGTGGTTCTCAGAGTGTGGCAGCCTGCAGAGATGGTGGGTCACATGCTGCATGATCTCCTTCTTGCCAGTTGCTAACTGGCATGAAAAAGAAAGAAAAAGAAAAATATATTACTTACCCCTGTAAGCAGTTGCCATAGCCAACTATAAGGATGTTCTTGTTCCGTGATCATGAAAAGGAGGAGAGGTGGGGCTGTGCTGCTGTAAATGGAAGAGAGGGGAAAATGTGAGACAGCCTCTCTAGTGAGGTTTGGTCCAGGCTATAAGAAAGGTCAAGAACCCCCTGAACTACAGCATAGATATGTTCAAACTTTCCCTGCTATACAGTTAGGGGCAATGGAATTCAGCACATAATAATGATAAATGTTTGCTGCTATAAACTCCCCATGCTAGTAAATAACTACAGACAAATGATGTAACAAAAGAAAACAAGGATGTTAATGGCATTTAGATAATCATGGAAATGCATCCCCTTCCTTTCTTTTGCTCCCTTTCCTACCTCCCACCTCCTTTGGCTTTTTTAAATTTCCCCTTCTATTCCTTTCACAGCACTTTCCTTCTCTTTGTATTTCTCTTTTGTTTGTGAGGTGTTTTTATTTCTTTTCCCCAGGTCTTCTGTGCAAAGGAAAACAAGCAGTAATGCAGAATTCAGCACAGGAAAACAAACATACCCCACCTCTATATCCTTAGGAAAAGATTAATTGAAATTACCAGTCCTCTGGAAACTGGCATAGAGAAAGCAAGAGAAATTACAACAGTCAAGTTGTCAAGGGAACTGTTGGCACTCTGACAGTTTAGGAAAACGGCTACTGGAAGATCACTTGCCCGGGCATACCATAAGCCCAATTGTGGCAGGGTGGGTAGCACAGAGGTGAAGTGTCTGAAAGTATTATTGCCTTTGAAAGAAATAACATCTCGCAGATGCAGCAGAAAAGCACAGGGCAGAGTGGATCTTCCTCCACCTTCAGCACAAACCTGTGGTGCACAGAGAAGCAGGTCTTTACCTCACTTTTGGAGAAAAGTCTGATAGAAATGACTAGAGAATGAAAACCTGATTTAAAAATTCTATAATAAGATTTTTCATTCTCTGGTCATTTCTGTAGGTTTTTCAATCCTATTAAATTCTATAGATACTCAGGGGATGGACAGTGGCATGCTGGGAGGCAGATTAAGTTTAGTGCATGCATGAGTACACTGGGGGTCAGGGTTTCTTGTAGCCTCTCTGGGGAAGCTATAAGAATAATTTAGCTCTGTGTTTGATTCCAAGCGCATCTGATTACTGTAACTATAATTACTAGCACTTACATAGCACTTTTCATCTTCAAGCAAAGCTGGCAATCCCTGGTCTTGCAAAGCCATACAGATGGACCATGGGACTGCAGTGCCACAACCGCAGTGTGTATCCTCCTCTATTTCTGCTATCTGAACAGTAGTCATGAAACTAACAGAAATATCGGTTTCAGTCAGCAGCTAGGGGGACTTTCCGCTTTCCCTCATGTCCAATGCCCAAGGACTAGGAACCCAAGGGCTTCCAGACTCCCTGGCCAGTTTCCCAAGCCTGCCAGATCAGCAGTCTCAGAGCCAGCTGGCCTGGGAGTCTGGAAGCACTGGCATGATAGGATTACCCCATAGCTACAGACCCTGCAAGTTCTGGGATCTCCCAGGCAATCTTCTCAGCAGGCAGAGCAACAGCAGAACCTTGTCTGAAAAGCAACAAAAGATCACTGAACATCAACCATTTGCACAGAATATTTTGAGTTCAGCATATCAGCATTTTCCAACAAAACAGACCTTTTCCCAATCAGCTCTGTTCAAAATAGTACAAATAGTTATTTGTGACTAAAACAGGCTGCAGTGCAGGGACACAGAAACCTTCTCCTTTGAGTAAACCAGGAGCCAACATCTTTTCTGCCGCTCTGCCCTCTGACTGAGCCCTTTTATAGAAATCACTTGACCTCTTCCCAGCTGAGTCTGATAATCAACTGGATGGGTTGACCCCAGGCCACCCCTGGCACTTAACAGACCACCCTGTTACAAGTAGCAAAAGCACATTTTTCCCCAGCCTAACTGTGTCTACACTAGGGATTTTGCCAACACAGCTAAGTAGTTTTTAAAACAAAACAAAACAGTACCCTCCTAATCAACATACCTATGCTGGAAAAACTGAGGGGTAGACTTGTCCCAGAATTAATAATAGTTGGTGTTTGTGGCATAGTGAATGAAGGTTTCTTGTGACACAGGAGAAAACCTTGATATACACACCCCAGATCACAATAAGAGAGAGAAGGTGAGCTACTACAGAACTGGGAGAAATTATCACTACAGAGCTCTTAGCCAACAAGAAGGTCCTCCTACATCACCCTCCATGACAGTAGAGCGTGAGCAGCAAACTCATACAAGCACTACAGACTATTGCAGTGGGGTTCCAAGTCAGCCATGCCTGACTGAAGCAGGGTAGGCAATACTGCCTACATTGGCTCTTATTCTCAGAACACCCTGTGAGGCAGGTAAATATGTCAGGCATAGTAGTGTTTACTTGGCCTTGTCTCAACACAGCAGGCTGGACTAGATGACCCTCTGATGTCCCTTAGAGCCCTACATTTCTATGATTCCTGTCTCAGTTTTGTGGATGGGGAAACTAAAAGAAAGAAAATTAAGAGACTTGCCAAAGTGCATAGTAAGAATCAACATCAAAGCCAAGTTAAAAAGAGTTCCTGGACTGTCGGTCCTCTGTTCTGGCTACTCATCCAGAGTAATGTAATTGTTTACATTAATAGGTTCTCAGCCTGGCAGGGGAAGAAAGGCCAAGGCACTGTACAAGCCAGAATTGGCAGGGATTTATTCCTCCAGATGTCTGAACAGTGTTTGGCCTCTCCAGACTTCCAGCAAAAATTTCAAGACTTGAAGTCATGTTAATGGTTAAACTATCTGCATTAAGCACCCTGGCACACACAGCTGGTACAGATGCTGTCTCCCCGACTCTTAGAAGTCAAATGCATTTAACCACCTGTATTCTTCCATTCTATGTGGCTTCTCCTATATTACCTCACTCTCCTCACAAGGGGCAACCATTAGAACTGGCTCCTTCGTTACACCATCCTGAGCCTTCCAACACAGCAGCAGAGGCTGGCTGTTTGCATTCTTTGCCATGAGATGAGCGCCTGGTGACGCTGCAAGGGTCCAAACACATACTGGATGGTAAATAAGGAGAGGGGAGAAGGAAAACTAACTTGCAGCCCTAAAGGAGAGAGATCCTGTGAATCTGTCTGCCCTGCCTACAAATGCTAACTCTGCTGTGCTGTATCCTCCACAGGTTCCAGCTTCTCTTCCGCTAAAGAAATAGAGCTTGTGTGCATTAGTGTCAGCTGCTAGGATTTGGATGAACAGGTTGACAGGAGGTGCAGCTCAGCTCCATATCAAATATGGCATAAATATTCTCATTATCAACAATGATGGAAAGGAAGTATGATCTCGTGCATAAGCCACAGGACTGGGACTCGGGAGATTTGGGTTCAGTTTACAGCTTGGTCATCCAATTTCCAAAGTCACTTAGTCTCTCTGGCTATGTCTACACTTGTAATTTTAAGTCGACTTTAGCTAAGTCAACTTAAAGTCGACTTAGCATGTCCACACTTAAATTTAAAGTCAACTTAGGGGGGAACTTACAAAGTCGACCTAGAGCATCCACACTGAATGCCTAGGTCGACTTCTAGGGGCTAGGGGGACCATGGGCAGGTCCACGGTGCCGGCGGGGCACCCCTTGCCCAGTGCCAGGGGGCTCAGCCTTTGCCCCGTTGTACCAGGGTACAAAGGGACAAAGGGGGACAGGGACCCTGGCAGGGCATAGGGGCAGGAGCCCTGCCCTTTGGGGGGCATTCCAGGCTTTCCCTGTGGTCCCCCCCCCCCGGCAGGGAGGGCAGTGAGGGAGTCCTGGAGTAGCCTTAAGTCAATTTAGGGCTACTTCAGGTCTACACTGCCTTAAGTCAACTTTAAAAAGTCACTTAAGCCTAAAGTCGAACTAAAAGTAGGTTTAATAAAGTCAACTTAATTTTCATTAAGTCGACTTTATTTTCCTTAAGTCGACTTAAGCATCCTGCTTAAGTTGACTTAAGGAAACTGTAGTGTAGACGCAGAGCAAATTAAGTCGACTTAAGCAAGCTTAAGTCGACTTAATTTACAAGTGTAGACGCAGCCACTGTGCTTTAGTTCCCCACCTGTAAAACAGGGTTAGTGATATTTCCTGGCTCAGGACTCCACCCCTGGCCTGTGCTATATATTTAGATTAGAAGCTCTTTGGGGTAGAGACATGTCTCTTGCTACACCATTGTGTAGTGTCCAGCACAATGGGGCTTTGCTTTAGACTGGGGCCTGCAGGCACTACTGTAAACAGTAGTGATTAATATCTATTCGTTTATGGTGCTGTAGGTCTGCAGGGTGCCTTGTCTCTCTTCTGCCCGCCCAGTGGCTAGCAGAGGATGTCAGATACAGAGGGAAATACACCTCAGAGCTCTGAGAGACACGGAACCTCTTTCTGGCAGATCATCTTCTGGAGTTGCAAATTCCTGTGCTTGCCCATGCCTCAGTGATGCAATGGAGTTCCAAACATGTTTTCTTTCCTCTGTAGGTCCATTTTTGGATAGATAGCTGGTATCAAGCATCATCCTACTCACTCCAAATTGTTTTTTGCTAGAAATGGGTATGATTTTGTCATATTACAAGGGCACTAAAATCAACCCAGTAGGAGCTAAACGTTGATGTTAAGCAGATAATAGGCATTACTCTCTAATAAATCCATTAGTCAGCTGCAAAGCATTCAAGGTTGTTTGTGTCCCCAGATGATAAATGAAGCCAGGATGAGACATTAACCTTATCTGACTCTATTTAGAAACAGTTACTTCAATGGGATCAAAAGTTTAACCTTCATGGTTTCCTGTTTTACTTTTGCTAATTACTTTGATACTGCAACTGAAAGAACATTTTTATGGCCCAATAAAAAAAGGTAGTGGTTAATCTGACCACCATAGGCATATTTACTTTTACAAAAATTGTAATGTACATAGAGATTCAGGGCAGCCTGTCGCCATATGTAAATACCACATGGACAAGCAAACCCTAAAAACTATTTTTAAAGCTCTATACTACAGACACTGCTGGCATAGCTATGTGGGTCAGGGCTAGGAAGAGATGTAATCCCTGACGTACACAGTGTACCAATAGAAGTGCAGGTATATTGGCATAGGACGGGGAGTTTTCTACACCAGTAAAAAGCATAGTTCTGTCAGCATAACTGACCATACTAGATGTGTTCTCCCGCTATAGTATAGTAATATAGCTATACCAGCAACGCCCAGCTAGTGTAGGGGTGGCCTAAGAATTGTGGTGAACATTAGAGAAATCTCAAATGCTGCTGCCTCAGGTAAAAAGCTTAAAGTGGATAGCTCTGACTTCATGTCTAGTCAAGATATTTGCCCTTGGTTCACATTATCAGTGGATAGCTGTGTGAGCTCATTGTTGTTTAACATTTCACAATAAATAAAAAGGGGATTAGACAGCAGATCAGTACCTGGACACAATTCCTTCCACATCTAAATCACCATTTCCAACTCTCTCTAAGTAAGTAATTGTGCTGTAGTCTACCTGGGAATGTGTTTATAACTCGTTTTAAAAACGCACTGTTAAGGTCTAAGTGCATGGGCAGAAACCAAACACCCCAAATACAAACCCCTCTCAAATAATCTGCTTGGCAAAAGCCTAAATGCTGAACAGATTGGTTGGGGGAGGGGGGAACTATAGACCCAAAAGGGTTGGGGGTGGGGGAGCAATGGACAATATTTTTGAAAATTGGGGGGTAGGGGGTTAACACAAAATGGAATTTTTAAAAAATGAGTGAAGCTTTCTTGGGGGGGGGGGGTTAAAAAAAGGCCAACTTTGGTGAAAAAATATTGTTCAGAAAGTCTCAGTTCACTCAACTTAATATTAGAAGGAAAAGGAGCAAGGAATTCTGAGGATTCCAGGTATTTGTTGGTCCCCATCCAGAGTTAGTAGCCCTGGTCTAGTTTTGCATTATCCCAGTATCAAAAAGAGTCCGCTTTAACAAATTCCAAAGAGGTAGCTGTGTTAATTAGGGTAGCTATGTTCACCAAAACAAACAAGGAGTCTTGGGGCACTTCAAGTGTCTGATGAAGTTGGATTTCACCCACAAGAGCTCATGTGATAAATAAATTTGTTAGTCTTTAAAAGTACCATAAGACTCCTTGTTTGTTTCATTTTAACAAAGTCAGTATTAAAAATTTATGAGCTGGTAGCAGCCATCTTAATTAGATAGCTCTATAGAAAGAGGAGTATTTGTTACTGACCTGCATCTGCCTCATTCTTATTTAAGTGTAAATCTGTTTAAGATCCAAACTTTACAGTTACTGCTCCTGATAGTCTGAGATTAAAACACCACAGGAGCATCTCACCATTCCTGCAGCAGCCACCACCAAATTGTTCATTCTAATAATCCCTTCCCCCCAAAAAAACCTAATGATTACTGCCAAGAAGGTTTAAAAAGCTAGCTCTGAAGAATGTGAAATGTGCAAAATTGCTTGACATAGAAAGGTTAGAGACATTAGTAAACTCAAGAGCATACTACTAATGGAAAAAACTGATTCCGCTAAATCTTCCCAGCTTCCAGACATTAATCCAAAATTAGAGTATCCGAATTGGAAATGAGCCTTTTTTGAAGTACAAACATATTTTCTTAATTATATTTCCCCCAAGTTCTGCAGAAGCACTTCTGGACTTTTGAGTTCCTGCTTGAGCTGAAAGTGAAAGTGCCAGAGTATGTCATAGTGGAAGATGCTAGTGGTTTGACCATAGCATATCACTGATGTATGAGTATGTGGGATGAGACTTTGTACAGAAAGATTCAGAGGGGTAGCTGTGTTAGTCTAGTTCCGCAAAACTAACAAGGAGTCGTGTCACACTTTTAAAGACTAACAAAAGTATTTATTGCATGAACTTTTGTGGGTGAAATTCCACTTTGTCAGATGCTTGAAAATGGAAAACTTACAGTATGGGAGGGAAAAATAATTGCAATGACGTGTAAGTCTGATTTGATCTTGTGACTTCGCTGCATTTATTTTCCCCTCCTATACTGTAAGTTTTCCATTTTCAAGCATCTGACAAAGTGGAATTTCACCCACTAAAGTTCATGCAATAAATACATTTGTTAGTCTTTAATTCTTTCTATACAAACAAGGAGTCCTGTGGCACTTTTAAAGATGCCAAATGCAATGAACACCCTCAAAGTATTAATAAAAAGTAGATGTGAAGAACAAGGTGAATGAGGTAATATCTTTTATTGAACCAACTTGAGTTGGTGGGAGAGACAAGCTTCTTCATTTACACAGAGCTCTTCTTCTGTTACTGAGACGTGTCATTCATAAATGGGAGGTATCCACTTACCGATGTACACATCTCCTTGGAGTCTTCCATTGCTTTCAGTGATGGGCAGCTCAAAGGTTGAACTATTTCTTCTCCAGTGGAGATCCCTTAACCTGAAAAGGGAAGCAAGGGCGAGTTAATTGATTCTTTCCACTCACAGTAGAGACAGACTGCAGAAGCTAATGCTGTTGCCAGCTGACAGCTTGGCTATTTATCTCTTCAGTGCACCCAACTCACAGGATGCCATAGAGCAGTGGTTTCAGTACTGGGTTGCAGACCCTCAGGTACTGGGTCGCAGCGCCCCCTGATGCCACAATGGAAAGAGTGGAATGCATTGCTCAAAGATGTACTTATTGGGTCTCAAAATAAATGATTTTCTCAACTGGATCCTGAGGAAAAAAGTTAGAAAATCACTGCCATAGAGGATGTTGCAGTGACCAAACCATGCCACTGGTGATATTTCAACTGAAACATAGTAGACTTGATTCTCCTCACACCAGTTTTCATACAGGCCAAACTCCACTGGTTTACATCAAACTGATTTACACAGGGAATGTACAGAGACGTGAATTAAAGCCTTGGACTACATTTTAAAGAAGGTTAACAGGATTTTGGTTGTGCTCCTCTCAATAAAAGCAAGTGTTTTGAACACTTTCGAATTATGTTCCTTAAAATGAAGTACATAAGCCAGCACAAATGAGAGCCTATAGTTACAAATGGATCTCCATCGAGGCTAGGCAGCTACAAAATTTTTACAGTAGCCCACTGCATCTGAAAACCTAGATTTAAATGTGATTTCAAAGCAAAAATAAAATTGATTTAATGACCTTAGTTGAGATGCTGGTAAATATTGATCCACATTTAAAAAATCATTACTGAGCAAAGTTCGACTGTAGTCTGATGTGGTCATCACATGAAACTCCTCTGATATAAGCTACAATTATATATATTAATTGTGTCTGACAGAGAAATTCTCTGCCTACGCTAATCACTTCATACCTTGGACCATGTAATTTTTCTGGAATAATGAAGTATTTACAGTAGGTCAAATTAGTAATAGTGTTCTGGTCAGGCTTGAATCTTATTGGCTCAGAGGCGCTGAGTCAACATTTTCCGCTAAGAGGCCCTCAGGTTAAATTCCTAAATCCTTATGTAGGTGCCTAAATAAAAGTAGGATGATTTGCAGAGACACTGAGCACCCACAGATCACACTGGCTTTCGTATCTCACTCTTGTCAAACCTATATTAGCTCTTTGTGTCATAGAAGACCTAAATTGTGTCTCAGAGACTGATTCCTGCCTTCTTCCCAAGACCTCTCACTCTCATTTCCTTACCCTCAGCCCAACACAAACAAGTGTACCCTTTATTTCTATTTTACATTCTGTTTATTTTACCTGGAAATGGTGGCATCACAGATTTTTGCATTGGCAGACGGCAACACGTAATAGCACTGTATTGGGAAAAAGCTTGAAGCTTTTACAGCTGGATAAGGAGTTGGGGCTTTTGGCACCCAGGAAGGAATCAGTTTTGGGGGAGGGGATTGGAAAAGGCAGTTGAGGCTTTGGGGAGTGGGGAAAGGACACATCTCTTCTTCACTACCAATTTTGGAGCAGGAGTGGAACTTACTCTCTTTGGAGTGGAGCACTGAATTTCTCATTTCCCACCCCAGTAGAGCTTCGGCAGCAACCACCCTCCCTGCCACTACGGTGAGGGAGAAATATAAGGCCAACTCTGTAGATCACTGGTCACACTGAGCTGACCCTAATGACGCCAGGGCTTTTTCCGCATGTATCATTAGAGTTAGAGTTACTTTAAAACTCAGTAAATGAAACCTGCATGAGTAGTTCTAATTGTTCCTGCCATAATTCATTCCCTTGTATTTGGGAACATGATTTCATCTGTCATGGTGAGGCCCATTTACCTTGATTTGTTATATTCGTCCTCAGCCTAAATGATTGTTTTCTACTCTTTCTGCTAATGAACATACATACATATACATATATAATAAAAACCATGACCTGTTCTGGTACAGATCCTAGGCACTCCTCTATGAACTTTTAGCCATTTGAAAAGTCAGCTCATTTCTACACTTGGGTTTCTGTTTCTTAGCCAGTTTGTACTCCATGACAGCACTTAATCTCTGACTACAAAGAACCTCTTTAAGGGATATCGTCAAAGGTTTTGAAACATAAACCGTACGTAAAAGCTGCTGCAAGGAAATAAACGATACCAAAATTAAACAGAGCAGAGGTCAGGGGACCAGCTTCCTGCATGGCTCATTTTCTGCTGTGTGTAAGGCATACCCTGAGAAAAAGACACAAAAATACAGTTCGAGAAATCTCTGATGAATTAATGCACTCTTTTAACAGCCTCTGTTGCTTGGTTTTTCCAAAGCAATCTGATTTGACTAAATTGCAAGTTCATGTGAATGAGATGCTGGGTCTGAGCAGACCCTCCTTTGTCTAATTATATATTTAGGGCTCTCTTCTGCCACTATTCCTCAATAACAGTAATAGTCAATATTATTCACACTTTACCCTGTGAGTAGTCCCATTAATTTCAATGTGACTACTCAATGTAAGCTAGTACCATATGGAATGGTGGCAAAATCTGGTCCTTAATAATTAAAGGCATAAAATCAAACCAAAAGACTGATTGGTCTTGCTGTTGAAGTGGATCCCTACACCTCTGTGCTGAGATTA
>ML685787.1:21120153-21153952 GCA_007922175.1 Pelusios castaneus
TTGGTCTTGCTGTTGAAGTGGATCCCTACACCTCTGTGCTGAGATTATTAGTGAGCACTGTTATAGGCATAGTGGATACAATTTTCAAAGGCACCTAAATCATTTGGCTCAGGATTGATTTGCAAGTTTTTGAAAATGGCACTTGCTTCTAAGAGATTTACATGTCTTTGAAAGTGTTGCCCACTGCACCTATCACTCATTTGAGCAACTCCTGTGATTGCTTTCCACAAGAATGTATCCACAAGACAGCCACTCTCCAAACACTGTGGGATATGAAATCTTTTATAGGCTGGAAAATGACAGCAAATCAGAAAGGCATTCAGAGAGTCTTGACTGAGGTCTGTCCCACAGATAGTTTGATAAATTCCTTCAGATATTTAAAGGAATTCCTACTGCTACTCCCTTCGCTAACACTCAGTCTGCCATTGAAGTGACTCAGCAGATTTGAAGAAAAATAATTAGTGACAAGCTGTAATGGATTTAGCTTCTGTGGCTCCTGATATACATACAAATCTAAACTACTTTGTGACGTTGCATGACTAAACTTGTGTTAGAGTATGGTATTTAAGTAAAACCTAATTTTTAATTTAAAAAACAAAATGAGGATGAAATCCAAGGCCCATTGAAGTCACTGACAAGACTCCCATTGACTTGTCTTGTAACAGTGATTCATTTAAAGCTCCTAATGATGACATACTGTACCTCTCTATAGCTATGAGATGCACAGAGTTAACATAGATGACAACTATGTATGTTTTTAACCACTAGCAAATTTGTGATGCCCTTTCCAAATCAGTCCATTTCTGTGGTCAAAATGCCTCATCTTTAATGAGGAGCCCACAAGCTAAACATGCTGAATGAAGTGTGGGTGCAAAGTTATGGGCACAATTCATTCCAGGTCCAAAACTGTCCACAGAAAATGAAAACACTATTTTGGGGCCAGGGGAAAGAGGGAAATCACATTTGACATTTTTTGTCTGCTATAAAATGCCAAAATAAACAAAGGGCCAGATTGCCATTTAGCCCAAATTGGGGGCATTGTGAACGCTGCACCCCTCAGAAGAAAATCCTTTGACTGTGAAGATCAAAGACTATGTCTCAGAAGCCGCAGTCTCTCTCCCAGCCCCCCAAAGCACAGAATAACATGGCCCTGTACTATCATCCTCTCAGATGGTAGAACTAGATTCTTTCCCCTCCTCATGAGGTTAGCTAGTGCCTCAGATCAACATGGACAACTAGCGTCCACCTCTGGGGGTGCTTGTAGGGAGGAACCCTTGTGCTTCCTGAAGTGCGAGGATTGTCATTGTACCCGACCATTTTTTTTGCTCCTGAACAAGAGAAGAGGGAACAGCTCATGACATCTCCGCCATGCACCCACGCTAGAGACTGGCGCACTGGGGCCGAAAGCAAAGAGTAATCACGTACTATCATCATTAGTCATGCATGTCAACTTTCATATAATTCACTGCATTGAGATAGGTTTGTCCTGAACACAGGAAGAGGCGTGGTGTTCTTTTCAGATTTGTATATCTTATCGTAAGCGCAACAAAACATTTTGATTGCTAAGGTGTGTTTCTAGACAGGGGCCAACATGTATTGTAATTGCAGACAGAATTTCCCTCACCCTGAGGGCTCCGTTATAATCCCAGATAGATCGGGGAAGACTGTCATATACTGTAGGTTTAAAAATTCTGCTGCTGAACATGTGTATACTAGTAGCACAGGGCCAGAGTCTGAAAGAGTCAGGAATTCCTGCAACTCAGGGTGGGGTGGGGTGGGGAGCAGAAACTCCCAAAACAGTCCACTTTTAGGAACCTGTATATCTATGGATTTAGGAGCTTTCCACTTGCCACCCAAGTCAGAAAACATTGGCTTAAACCTCCCTATTTCTCTGTAAAATGGGGAAATAATTCTTTACTTACCTCATGGGAGTGTGGTGAAGGTAAATCAGCCAATGTTTGTGCAGTGAAGATGTAAAGCGTTGCCTAAGTGCTAACCTTGATTACAATCCAAAAGCCTTTCAAGAAGGCCAGTGATAAAATCCATCTTCCTAATACTACACGTGTTGGATTTTGATCCTTTACCGTACATATGGTGAGCAAAAGTTTCTATTTCTTCTTTAAGAAATAATTTTTCAACCACATTGTCATCTCACTTTTCCATGAATTATCATCCTGCTCCCATTAAACAGCAACGCTCCCATTGATTTCAGTGGGAGAATGATAGCCCCGTGTCCCCAGGCAGCATGTTTTAAGTTACTGATATTCACAGGAACCTCCTCAAGGAACATAAATGTCACTCAGCCAGGCAACAATAAACATTTCTATTACTGCTGAATAATGGTTTCTAACCTTTGCACTGTGCCCTATAGTGCAAATATCACTATAGTTGTCAGGGTATTTATTTTTCACTTTGTTTAAGGGGATAGATCACAGTGGGATTTTTTTTTTTAAACTCTTACAGTGACCTTTACAAAGCATGAACTGCAAAAGTATGTCCTAGTAATGAGACAATCCAAAGGTCATGAAACATTATTCCGCCCTAGTAACTATCATAAATGTGACAGTAATTAGAAAAAGTATTTTTCTTTGAGGTAGGTTTTCTAGAGGATCCATGCACTAGTCCAGGGCTTAAATTCAGCCAGAGCTGTCTGGAACAGAGCTCTGGTAAATATTTTAGCCCAATGGGGCTGAGGCCCCATGCCCTAGCAGCATACCCCACAGAGAATGGAGATGAGAGCATGATGGGCTTTGGGAAATATCCTATGAGAATTTAAGCCCTGCAGTAGTCCTTCACCTCTGAAGACCAGGTTTGATATTGGTTAACCCAATAATGTGTCAGAGCAGGACCACATCTAGGGGCCGGCAAGCAGCAGTGGACCCCTGCCTTCAGGAGGCACTAGACTACTGTACCACTCAGCTTCTCCCCCACCCCTCTTCAGCTGTTTGGAGAGGGGGAATGGACACTGCAAATATTTTCTCCCCACGCTGTCAAACTGGCTAGGGACACTTCCGTTACAAAGGCATGCAGAGGTTCTTCTTAAAATTTGGCTAGCAAACTGAAAGGCCACTTCAGGCAAGCTCCCTGATTTTGATGAAGTTCAGGCTTTCTGCACATTACTGTATCATCCTGGACAGTGATTACCTACAAACTCTTATTATTTAGGGTCAGTGAGTGCCAAAAATGTGCTAGTTGCTTTCTAAATACAGAGGAGCAAGACCAACCCTGCTCTAAAGAGTGCACAAATGAGGAGGAGGGAAGAGGTCAAAGATTGGCCCTATTAAGGGTGAGGGAGAGCCACATTTGTGCCATAATTAATTAGTGGCTTCCCAGCCCGAGCAGCAAGACTAAGGAGAGTGAGGTGACAGATCAAGGGACACCTGGATCTTACAAAGGACAGAGTGAAATCAGTGGTGGGGGGGGGGGAAACCACAAGACGTAGCAGGGTGTCACCTCTGGAAGGTCCTGCGCTTGGGTGTGCAAGGAAAAGGGTACTCCACGGAAGCCTGGGTTCTACACTGAAGCTGGGAAGGACATGAGGCACAAAGCTCAGAAACAAGCTGGGAATAGAGTCCAGAAGTGGGGTGGAAGAGAAGCCCTGACAGGCAGGAGAACCATTTAGTTTGTTTGGAACTTTTTTGTTTGGACTTTGGCATCCTGAGAAAAGGTTGTGTTTGTTGTGACTTGGCTGGAGGATTAAGCGACAGCTCTAGCAAAGACCAATCTCTGGGAAGCCATAGAGACGAGCCTTGAGAAGGGAAACTGAGGCAAGGAGTACCAGCTGCACCACACTTGGCCAAAAATGGATGTAAAGTGGCATCCATCCCCCATGACAGGTGACATACAATATACTCATCCATGAAAACTGTTCCTCAAAGCACTGGAAAAATTTGTCAGCTCTGCACAATACTCAGTGTATGTCTCAATAATTATTAAAACACTAGACTATTCTGCAGCTGTTAGAGTACAGTAATACTATACTTGTATTGTCTGCAATGCCATATAATATTTTATAAAACATTTATGCTTTTGACTGCTCAAAGTCAGGGTGTAAAAGGGAATAGGGAGAAAAGCCAAGCAGTACTAGAAAAGAAAGAATGTGTTGGGCATAGAGAGCATAAAGCAAACACCAGCTGCTAACGTGAGTGTATATGCCTATATAACAAGCTTTCCTATTAATAATCTCACAGGATGGGCTGCAACAATGGAGAAGTGAGACTCAAAGCACAAAGGAGTTGAAGGAAGCTGTGATGAAACACCGAGCAGTAAGTATATGCAGAAACTTGATGCCTGTTGGTTCCCACACCACTACTACTATAGGAAATAGCCGTAAGGGGGAAAAAAAAAAAGAGGATTCTGGGCAATGATATGCAAATTAGCAAAGCATGTATCTTTGCTTCAAAACTCCCCCAGCCAGCACTGCCACAACACGTTGTTTGGAACTAGGGGAGTACTGAAGCACTTAGCTGACTTATACAAACACAGGCATGTGGCTCATCGTGTTGGGGCTTGTCACCATGACACAAACAGCCGGTGCTTTTCTTTTGAGTATTTTGCATGACAGACCCATAGCAGGCGTTCCCCTATTTTTAGCCTTGAGGCCTTAATTATGTTTGGATTTCACTAGTATAACTTTTTTGAATGCTACCTATTTTCTTTCTCTGCAACAAGAGCAATGTCATTTGATTATCATCAGCTGACATGAGTGTGGAAAATATTTTGGATATTGCAGCCTGACACATGGGAGTAAATAAGCAAACAAACCATCACCAGGAGAAACAATTCAATGGAGATTTTAAGAATCATATGAAAGTATTTACATTTCCTCTGAGCACAGCAGGCTAACCAATCATTTAGCAAGATGAGAAGTTGCTACTGGGATTTTGTTTGTTAGTTTTACTGTTAGGGTATGATCTTAGGTCTAATGTATTTTGTAAGGAAATTACCAAAGGAAGAAATTGATTTTCTGATGATGCTTGAACTTGTACTTTAGAATTCAATTCTGAACAAATGGAAGGTTCATGACACAAATCTGCCCTCTGCTGGAAAGAAAAGGGAATGTTAAATAGGCAAGGGATTCTGAATATCAGCTAAAACTTTCCTAAGAGGATTTTAAACTTGTTGTTTTTGTCATTAACTTATATAAACAGAACATTTAATTGTTTAAATTAGAGACGCTTATCCTTCCTAACATTAAATTCACATTTCCACATAATAAATCTAATCCATAACTACAAACAATTAACATATCTCACCTACCAAAATCATTTCATTCACATTTCAGATGAGTAGCCTTGTTAGTCTGTGTACAGCAAAAATAGAGAGCTCTGTGGCACCTTAGAGACTAACAGATTTCTTTGGGCGTAAGCTTTTGTGGGCTTCAACCCACTTTGTCAGATGCACCTGATGAAGGGTCTTGAAGCCCATGAAAGCTTAGGCCCAAAGAAATGTTAGTCTCTAAGGTGCCACAGCGCTCTTTTTTTCCCTTTAAATCAAAGAATAAAGAGGACCTCAGATTTCTAGACAGCAGTCTCTCAAATACCAGTTTAGAAGGTCTTTCTAAGCTAGTATTTGTGGACTAGATTGTTCGGTCAGTAGGTAGAGCCCTGCGTGGATACAAATAGGTGGATCCACATCCGATCTGCATCTGCAAGAAATGGTCCGCAGATATCTGTGTTGTATCTGTAGATGCGGATATCTGCGGATATCCACATATTTGCAGGGCTCTAGCCCTGCACAGATAAAAAAAAATGTGGATCTGATCTGTATTTGCAAGAAATGGTCTGCAGTTATCCGCAGGTGCGGATATCCAAGGATCTGCAGGGCTCTAGCCCTGCACAGATAAAGATATGTGGATCTGTATCCGATCTACATCTGCAAGAAATGGTCTGCAGATATCTGCATTGTATCCGCGTGCGGATATCTGTAGATTTGCAGGGCTCTACCAATACGCTGAAGTATTCATTGTCAAAACATAAATGCTGCTCCAACCAGTTCCTCCTCAAGGTATTATACCCATGCAACAGACCTTCCAGAAGTGTTCCTCTTCCTCTATTGTCTCCCCCTTTCCCTCCCTCTACTCATCCAATCATGTAGGTAATCAGCTGCTCTACAGCTCCCTTCTTATGGAAATCATCACCCAATTTCACTTCTGCTTTTTCTCCTGAATTTTTAAGAAACACTTTTGTATTTGCTCAGCCTCATAGCATTATTGGTATATTTATTTTGGCCATAGCCCAGCACTATCAAATTTGCTTGATTCCGGTACAAGACTATCATTGTTTCCCTCTCAGTTGTCTAAAACAAGATTTGGCCAGAAAAAGTCCACTCTCCAACTTAACATTCGTTTATGGCCCATTCTTAAATCAGATCCTCATTTGTTACCATCGAAGTCGTGCCAAGCAAATCTGCTATCACTGATATTTTATTAGCACACAATACTAGTCTCTCATTTAGTGGTAGGGACAGGGAGAGTGGGGGAAATGCTGGGCAAAGAGAGGAGCTCAGCCAGGCTCATCTGCACGATGGGCCTGAGTCCTGCAAGTGACTCCACACAGACCCCTGTGAGAAACCCACTGCAGGCAGAGGGCTCTGCACAGAGGCAAGGATCTGCCTGCACAGAAGCAGTTGCAGGATCTTAGATTATAACTGTAACTGAGTCATTGAGCACAGTTCTGCATGGGTCAATCCCAGGCACTATAAGACAACTAATAACTGTGCCGAGAAACGACTATGCTTTAACCTCGTGTCTTGTAACTGAAAGCCTCCTCTTGAACATGCCGTGGTAGGTAGCTCCTCACCTGTTTCTCTCTTGGATACCCAGGAAATTCACAGACACTTGTCCTCTAGCCCATCAACAGTTTATGGACAAGCATAGTGCCAGAAGTCCATAACAAAACAAAACAAAAAAGTCTAACATGGTCCATATCACCCCAGTGCACATAGTACTTAAAAATCACATATCCTCTGGGGCATCAACATAACACATACCTCATTCTGAATTCTTCTGCCACGCCTCCCGTGTCTTTCTGCCACCCCAGCCTTTCCGTCTGGGGTGCAACCACACTCTTCCCAGCAGGCATTCCCACAGCTGGGAGCATCCTCGTGAACAGTGCATTCCTCGCTCCCTCTTCGCACCGCCCTTTCATGGATCTTCTGGAGCCCAGTTCTCCAGCAAGGAGATGTCAGTGGGTAAGCCCCCTTCCTACTCCTTCTTTCTTCAGTCCTTTCTGGCCCTTAGCTCTTGGTCTCTGGCTTAGAGCCAGCAAGTAACTCTCTCTCTGGCTTGGGGACACCAGCCGAGCAAGCACTACTTGCTACCCCCCACCCTTCAGCCCTCTTCTAGGAATCACCTTCTCTCTGGCAGCTCTCTTCTCCTGTCCTTCTCCCTGGCTCTGCTCTCAGACTGGATTCCACCAAGTGTCATCTCGCTGCGCTAGATTGGACCAGGAGAACTGAGCCCAGTTTGGATAGGCCAGCAACCCTGTTATATTCCCAATGTGATAGTTTTGCTGTATAACTAAGACGTTAAACATCGGTGGATGTAGGAGTTGGAAAATAATGGTGGCCTCTATTTATCCTCACTCTTGCACAACACACACCATTCAGATTTTCCAGTTATCGTCTCCATAAATTAGCAATCTGAGAACGTCATACATGCAAAAAGCCATTTGCTAAACAAGACACTTCTGGAATAATTAGCACTATGAGAAATCTTAATTTACAAGGGGATCAGTGTCTACTTGATTCAGAACATTCTGAAATTGGAAACCCTTCCACCTATTTCATTTCTTTGAAGAAGAAAATACAGTTTTTTTGGAGACAAGACTCCAGCACCTTAAACAGTCCTTCAGAAAGTATATCAAATCAAACCAGGTTTCATTGTTTTAGTACTGCATTTGAAGTTGAAATAAGGACAGTTACTGTGCTTGTTTTAAAAAAGCTGCATCCTGTATATTCTTGGATCATGCATGGGGTGCAGCATTCACTTTTACCAGCATGTCCTCCTGACCCCTTCTTAACTTCCTCTCTCTTTCAGCATAAATTCAGTCTCCCCATCCTCATTTGCAAGGCCCTACATAAATCCTGCTGCCACCTCAGCTCACTTTCCTAACAATTTATGTTCCAGTCACATCTCTCTCTTCAGGCTCCTCCTACTCTTCATTTCATTCCTATTTTCATGTTGCCTCCTACATTTGGAACAGCCTCTTTTCTTCTGTTTCTTACGCTCTTCCACAGCTGATCTGCTAACCAGGACCGTCTACTCCCATCTGACCTTCAGACTGTGTCTACATTGCAATAAAACATTCATGACTGGGCCACTGAGCCTGGCAGGACCCCAGCCTGAAGGCCTCTGAAATTGCAGTGTAGACATTAGGAATGGAGATGACTGAGGTCCAGGCTCTGAAACCATCCACTCAGTCCCAGAAATCAGGCTTCAGCCTGAGCACAAACATCTACATTGCAATTTTATAATACCCTGAACCCAAGTTGGAGGACATGGGCCAGCCAGAGGTGTTTTATTGAACTATAGACATAGACTCTAATCTGAACCAGCAAACAAGTCAGTGGGACTACTTATGTACTCAAAGTTAACCACATGTTTTCATTTGGGGAAATCAGGGCCTTGTCCTGTACCTATCATGACAGTTTTAAAGGGATTGCCCATTTGAAAAGTGACTTTGTGGAAACAGTACTGAAGGGTTTCATATTTGTTCTGCCATGATTCCATACAATGATTTTTTGTTTGTCCCACCCCAAGCCACAATGGCCAGCTTTTGACAGAATAGGAGCTGCACAGAGGAAGCAGAGGCCATAGTTTTGCCTGCAGAATTTTTAATACTGATGATGATGCAGAAGGAGGAAAAAAAGCAGCTTGAATCTCCCCTTCTAGGCAGTGTTCGCAGCTACAGGAGAAAATACCTTTATGGCTTAAGTCTTGCAATCAGATCCCTGCACCTGTAAGGAATCCCACTGACTTGAATGAAGGCCTGTAGATGTAAACCAGACACATCTGATAAAGAATTAGAAGAGACACATTAAGCATGGAATGCCATCATGTCATTTTTACACATTATCTTTTTAAGTAATATTTGTAAAGCACTGCAAGATCCACAGATAGAAGATGCAAGAGAAGGGCAAGTTAATGTAGTTTAAACAAAAGTAACTACTTATGCATCTGTCATGGGGTCGATACCCACCTCTTACAAGCATCTCCTGCTGGAGAAGTGCATGGGTCTGCGGTGTCTTTATTCCGGATAGGTAAGAAGCTGTGGTCGTACAACCCCATGTCAGGCTGGGAGCAGGTATCAGCCCTGACATGAGCCACAGCTTCCTTCTTGCAGACACTGCCTTCCTGCAGTTCTTCCTGGGCTCAGGCCTTGCTCAATCTTAGCAGCCAGCCAGCAATTCCTTTTTACCTGCCAGATCTCCGCACACACTGAGCTAGCCATAGTCCTTCCTTCTACTCTTTCAGCCCACTAGAAACCCAATTCCCCCATTTCCAGCTCTAGGCAGCAACTGACTGACTCTTTCTGCTTCTTCTTTTTATATGGCCCTCCTGAGCCCGGATTGGCCACTCCAGAAGCTCCTTTAACTGGTTCCTTTCCCTGCAGCCATTCTAGCCCACTTGGAGGACTTCTCCTCTGCTCTTCTCTGGGTTGGGGAATGATAGGACTGGAAGCCTCTAGGCCTAGTCCACCAAGTTACAATGTCTAAACTATTTCACATTATTTTCCCTGATTAGTGTGGCAGGGCACCTTCTTCACTTCATCAGGCACAGCGGTTCCCACTCTGATGGTGGGAGTCTATCAGTCCCACTCTGGAAAATTATTATTCCTCACTTGGGTTTTTTATTGCTCCTTATTTACAAGCTGGGCCTCAGGGATATGCCTCAGCCAAAAAAACCCAAGAAACAAGTTTATAGCACAAAAGGGGGAATACCTGTCTCCACTCCATCTCTGGGGCATTGCCACCTTATGCTAGCCTGTAGGTGCCAGTCCTTCCCCAAATAGTGTCTTAGTGTGGTTGCTTTCCCTATTGGAAGAAAAGCAGCCTTTCACTCAGGAAAAGCCTGTTTTCCTGCAGCCATTAGCTCATCTACGGTTCATCTCCCTACACCCCTCTCTCACCAGAAGAGGGCTTTTTAAAAGTCATTGGCAGCCTTTAAATGGCTTTAACAAGGTGTCAGGTGTCTCTAGTTAACCCGAGGTAAAACTTTTTGAGCTTATAGGGAACAAGGCCTTCACCCTTCTAGGGCTGATATATCTCCCTTCCATCACTGTTTTATATCTGTCAGAACTAACTTTGTCACGGGGGGTATTATATCTTTCCTTATTAAGGCATAGTCAATGAATGGGCTAGTTTTATGACACACCCTTCAATTCAGACAAAGGGTCCTATTCTATTTGAATTCTTTGTCTCAATAAGTGAGAGGATACAGTGAGTATTCTGACAAATCCATTTCAGTCTCTTATTGCCCTAGCTTTAGGACTCAAGGTGGTATTTACAGGTACAATAAGTGTGTCCAGATAACCTGTGCCTGCTTCATGTGGTGCAATGCCCCCCTCTAGTGGCAGCAAGCCCAGATAGAGAATGAGTAGTCTGCTACAGTCTTGACTTAGGACTTGTACACACTGCAAAGTTATCAATCAAAGCGTCCACACACAAAGCTTCTTGTTGCGTGGCAACAGCCCTCTTGCCGCGCAACAGGTAAACCACCCCAAACGAGGGTGGTAAGGCTTACCACGGAACAGTTGTTCCATGGTACAGCCTGTGTGGACACTTCTTCCGCAGTTGACAGCCTCCGGAAATGTCCCAGAGTGCCAAACCAGGGGCTGAGCTAGGGAGGTGGCCCGAACTGGCGAGGGCAGCCGGTCCGGGCCACCCCCTAACTCAGCCCCTGGGCTTCGGGTAGCGGTGGGAGCTGCTCCCGTCGCCACTGGAAGCCCTGCAGCTGGACGAGGGGGCTGGCTGTGGGCAGTGCATGGTGGGACAGGTGCCCACCATGCACTGCTCTTGTATCGCAAAGGAGCGTTCACACGGTGAACGCTCCTTTGCGATATAACCAGCAGGTGTGTACACACCAAAGTGCTAAATTTATAGCGCTTTCCTTGTCCCACAATAGCTTTTATTGCAGGACAAGTTTGTAGTGTGTACATAGCCTTAGAAGCATTTGGCTTTTAGCTCATGCAGTAGCAGCTCATCCACTAAGGTTCAGCAGTCCCAAATTCAATCTCACCCACTGACAACCAGGGTCTGTAAGTGATCTAGTAAGGTCCAATTGCAGGACAAGCAAGAGAAACTGAAAATGGGATCAGTTGGGCACCTATATAGTGGCCAAATAGTGCTTCCAGTTACATCCAGGCAGTCCTTTTGTATATGCTAGTTGCAATTCTCTTTTTCTTCCATCCCTGCCTCAGTCTCTCCCTGCATTTGTATTCCACTCTGCCAGCTCTTGTGTTGTACTTAGAAAGAAAAGACTAGTAGGATTTTATTCAGGAGGACAAAGCAATATGCCACATTTATTGTGAGGAAAACACAATTATGTTAATAGCTAATATCTAGTACCTGCAACCTACATACACACATGTACACACTCCAAATGTTCTGCTGTTGATTATGTATAGGTACCAGTCCTGCTTGTTGCTTGTGATCGTAGCTTGAGTTCGTGGCTGGTGTTCACAGCTCATGGCAGCTACCTGGCCAGGGAAGCTGGGCATGAGGAAGAGCGGGGTCTCTGTTGGGCACGTAACTGTGCACCAACACTCTTGGATGCTGTGCAGAACATTTCCCAAAGCTAGGCAGTCTCACCCATCTTTTAGTCCATGGATCTTGCTGTGATCACACTGCCTCAGCATTCTGTATGACATTGAGTCATCAGTTAATGGCAGATGTGACTTTCATCTTGTTCTTGATGGGGCTTTCTGTCCTTTTCTTTTTAGGGTGGATTCTTCTTGCTTTTGCAGGGTTTGTCTGCATTGTTCTTCAGCCATTTAGGTGGTGCCGGCAGTTTGTCATCAGGACAGGCTGAAGTTGGAGACTGAGCCCATCACACACACACACCCGTCATTCACACATCTAAATGAAGTTTCAGCAAAACTTAGGCTGAGCAATACAAATGAAGTAAACAATTCAAAATGGAGTTTTAGTTACAGTATCAAGTTACATGTGAATGAATGAGCATGGCATTTTTATCAATGAATATTCCATATAGAAATTTCTGTTTGAAGCAATTTTATAGTATAAATTTATCTTCAGTGCTACACTTGCCTCCCATTTTCACTTGATTCTTTTCTCCCTGCCCTCACTTTGTACCTTCCAGTCTCTCCTGCATGGAATGCAAAGCAAATCACATTAGAAATAAACTTTCAATAATTATATTAGAGGTTACAAATTAGGCAAAATGACACTTTTACTCTAGCTCAGTGGTTCTTAACCTGTGGCCCAGAAGCCAAAAGTGGCCCGTGGGATTTTTCCGCTGCTCCCCTCCTGCTGACTGAAGAAGGGAGTTACTGCCTAAGGACCCAGCTGCAGCACATTGCCATGGTGCTACAAGATCAGTGCAGGCTCCTTGCTGCAGCCAGGGGACAGGAGATCAGTGCTCTCTTCCCCCTGGCTGTACCAGGGAGCATGACAAAACACTCCACCTGGGTCCTTAGGCACTGGGGTCCCTGCTTGTGCCAGAGGGAGGGGTGCATTGATCTCCCATCCCCCTGGCTGCAGAAGGGCGCCACTGCCTAGGAATCCATGAGATGCGCACGGTGCTAAAGAATGTATGCCGTTTCCGTGCTGCAACCAGGGAACAGGAACGGGAGATCAGCTGGGAGGCAGCCTCCTCACTGAACTCCTGCCCTCTGGCTGCAAGGGGTGGGCAGCAGGGGAGCAGCTAGGACTCACCAGATTTGAGGAGGAGCAGGAGTCTAAAAATTAGTGCCTTCTGCTTTGTCACCCACTATGACTTAGCTGCCAGGCCAGGTGCTTCAGTGTGTAGTGACAGTCATTCATCTACAGTAGTGCTTTGCCTGTGAATGTGTGACATACTGTGAATCATTTGTAGGTGGGAAATAGTGGCTATGTCTACACTTGCACTTTTAAGTCGACTTAGTGTGTCTACACTTAAAATTAAAGTCAACTTAAAGGGGAACTTACAAAGTCGACCTAGAGCGTCCACACTGGATGCTCTAGGTCGACTTTGTGGGCCTAGGGAGACCTTGGGCAGGTCCACGGTGGCAGGCCGGGCACCCCCTGTGTACAATGGGGCAAAGGGGGACAGGGACCCTGGCAGGGCAGAGCCCTGTGTGTGATGCTGTCAGGATTTAGGGAAGCATTTATGATATTATTTTCTATGGATATCTCATAAATGCTATAATCCATAGGAACTATGTCATGTTTGGTATCAATAGAAAGGTAGTAATTTGCTGGGAATGTTTATATAGTTTATGTCTAGGAATTCTATTTCGAGTAGAAGTTAAGAATTTGATGTTATATCCACACTTTAACTTGTGTCATTCTGGACAAATGCCTTAGACGGGAGGGTGTGAACAACCACTGTTTCCTTAATGTTTAGGAATCTGCCAGGTGATATGGTCCCAGGGAGTAAACTGATTAGCCATTAAGGATACAATGGTTGTATTCTTTATGTCCTTAATGGCTCATCAGGATACTCCCTGGGACTCCCTCCCTCCTCTGTTGGGATTCTCCCTCGTGGATTCCTGTGCTGTTTTCAGCAGGTCCTGAAACATATCCTCCCTGTTTCTTCGAGCACGCCGCCGAATGTTTCTCATGCGGTCAGCTGGGGTAGACACCGGCCTTGTGAAGGTCGAATCTAAAAAAAAAATAATAATAATAATAATAAAGCTGTTGTTAACGCATAGCCTAGATAACCAATGTAACCTTCCAGTAGCACATTCCACTGGAAGGTGCAGGGCAGTCAACATCCTATGCTTCGCTGAAGCGGACAAGGTACATCCTAATAGAAAGCTTACTGGGGGGTAACATTCTGCACAGGGCACACAGTTGGAACCCGATATCTCTCTCCTCAGAGTGCCCCTGCCAGCTAGAATACATATCCTACATGCCACCGGTTGCAAGCCAGGACCGTATGCTGCTGCACTGTGTGCTGCCATGGTTCCCAGGGCTGTGCTTTGCAGCTGGCAAGGCAGAATATCCATCTTTGGGAGCGTAGACACAAACGCTCTCCCATCTAACCTGAGTATTAGGCTCTGGAGGTACATCGAGGAAACCTTTACTGACCTAAATACAGATGATTTTTTGACAATCACTGCTTGTGTTGATGCACTTCTAATGAATGCAGAGTAAAGAGCATGCACAGCAGGGACTGAGACAGCAAGCACCCCCACCCCGGACAATGATATTTTAGCAGGAGCCATAGCTGCACGAAAGAGAAACTTACAGGAACCCCCCTCTGCCACCTCAGAGAACACGCTGCAATTCATGTCTTCGATGGACATCTCAGCGGGGGTGCAGAAGAGCTCCTGGCTACACGCTGTTGCGCTTTCCTCCAGGTCATCCTCCCTCTCCTCCTCCTCATCGATCACGTCCTCATCCTGCTCGGGTCTGGCATTCACTGGATGAGGGGGGGCCGATGTGTCCACGGGACTCTTGGCAGTGGTTGTGGGGTCCCCACTGAGGATGGCTTCTATCTCCTTATAGTACCTGCATGTAGCAGGCGCTGATCCCGAACGGCAGTTTGCCTCCTTCGCTTGGTGATAGGTTATTCTTAGCTCCTTCACCTTTGATCTGCACTGCACAGTGTCTCTATCATAACCTCTCTCTGACATGGCCCGAGAAATTATGCCAAATGTATCATAATTTCGCCTGCTGCCGCGTAGCTGCACCTGCACAGCGGACTCTCCCCAGATGCTGATCAGGTCCAGTACCTCTGCCATGCTCCAAAGGGGTGCACGTCTTCCACGATGGGCCGCCATTGCTACTGATGATCGGAGCTGCACTCCACACCACGAGGAAGAGAACAGGAAGTGAAACAGACGAGAAATTCAAAAATCCCGGGAATCTGATCAGGGCGGGGACTGTTTCGTCACGGCCACAGAGCGGGTGGGGGGAAGACCAGAGAGGACGACTTTGGAATGTTGGGACACTTCCGGAGGCCAATCATTGCGCGGTAAGCGTACACACGAATGGAAAGGTGCAACAGCTGTTCCATGTTAACTGCTACCACCCTCGTCGAGGTGGTTTTTGTATTGCGCTACAACAAGGCAGTTAATGCGCAACAGCCCTATTGCACGTGTGTACGCTGTTGTTGGTATCGCGCGGTAATGATTGTTAATGCGCGATAAAGTGATCGTGTGTACAAGGCCTCATAAATGCTTCCCTAAATCCAGACAGTATCACACTGTGCCCACATGCCCTGCCCTTTGGGGGGCATTCCAGGCTCCCTCTGTGCCCCCCCCATGGCAGGAGGGCATTGGTGTAGTCCTGGGGTAGCCCTAAGTCGACTCAGGGCTACCCCAGGGCTACACTGGCTTAATTCGATTTTAAAAAGTCAAATTAAGCCTTAGGTCGAGTAGAAAGGTGGTTTAAGAAAGTCGACTTAATTTTCATTAAGTCGAATATATTTTCCTTAAGTCAACTTAAGCAAAGTGTAGTGTAGACGCAGGGCACATTAAGTCGACTTAAGCCAAGCTTAAGTCGGCTTAATTTACCAGTGTAGATGCAGCCAGTGAGTGTAAGAATGAGCACAGTAGCATCAAAATGTTTAATTATGTTTGATTTGTAGTCCTTAATGGTGTATACATAAATACATTTTTATGAGTTGATAAAGGCGTGGCCATTCAGGGCTGTAAAAATGATGTTTGTGGTCCTTGAGCCAAAAAGGTTGGGAACAACTGCTCTAGATATGAATGAGAGATGGAGATTCTAGGCGGGGAAAAAAAATCAAGCGAACTAAATTGCATCGCTGTCCCAAGAGACAGTTCCTCATTTTGTCCAGTAATGGGTCTGATTTTGCAGACATCTCTCTTATTGGTTGTATTGGGAATGCATCTCTGAAAATCAGGCCTTACCTGCTTCTAACACAGTGTGTCTTATTCTTCTCTTGATCTCCTGTTAAGAGTTCACTGTACAATTACCTGTTGATTTTATTTTTGATGTTTTAAAGTTCCTGATCCAGAAGTTTTGCATACTTTGAGACTATATGTTCTACTCATATAATGTTCATCTTCCTCATCTTTTACAACCACTCAGCAATTTAACTGACAATTTATATTCTCTGAAAGATGGCTATAATTTCTGAAGTGGGATGAAAAGTCCATTACAAACTAGGAAAATATTCCCTCTGATTTTTAACAACAAACAAACAGAGTCCTGTGGCACTTTTAAAGACTAACAGATTTATTTATTGCATGAGCTTTCATGGGAGAAAGCCCATTTCATCAGATGCTTTGAAGGTGGGAAACTTGCAGAATGGGAGGAAATTAAATGCAGGGGAGTGTATGACATAGGATCAGGCCAGGCTGTAACAGCAAAGAAAAATAGATGTTAGGATTCAAACACTGGGGAACAACATATAGAGGAAGGTAAGGTCAAATCACTGGTTGTAATTAGAAAAAAAAAAAAAAAACAACCTGTATTCCCTGTTTAACCCCAAGGCAACTGAGTCAAATTTGCATATAAATTTGAGTTCTGCAGTTTTTCTTTGAAGCTGTCTGACGAAGTGGGATTTTCTCCCACGAAAGCTCATGCAATAAATAAATCTGTTAGTCTTTAAAAGTGCCACAGGACGCTGTTCGTTTCTCTGCAATAGACTAACACATCTACTCCTTTGAATTTTGACCTCTGGTTTTTGTTTGTCACCATTAAACATGTTGCTCAAGCATGGTATTTTTCTTCCAACAGAATGATCAAAGCAGCTTTACTCACTTTGCCAATTTAAAAAGTTATATCAAACCTTCCTGGATCTGTCCTGCTCACTTTTAGTTATTAGTACACTCCCTCTCTCATCTTTGGAATTTTCTTCTCTCTTTCATGAAGATGTATTCACTCAGGTTCTGTAGTTTGAGGTGTATGAAGTGTAACTGATGAGATTCTTAGCACAAAACCATTTTCTTAGCCCTGCCCAGAGATGACTGATTTTGGTACTCTCCTCTCCTTCCATTTGCCTTAAGACATAAGGTCCTCAGTACAGCTGGAGCAAGGTACAGGGGTTTGTACAGCACCTAGTACCACAGGGCCCTAGTCTATATTAGGGCTGCTGGGCAGTATCTCTATCAATGGTAATACAAAGTATGGCTCTCCAAGTTAATACCAGGATGATTGGCGGGATATTGAACACCACATTGGTTTTAGACTGTAAAGGCCCCAAAGCAAAAAACTATCTTTATATTTGCATCCTGCAGAGAACCAGGCACAGCAGCATTGCCACTCTGACATCACAGTGGAGACGCTTCCAATAGGGATGGAAGGGATTTTTCCACTCATAGTTAAATCCACCCCCCACAAAAGGCAATAGCTAGGGTCAGCAGAAGAATTCCATTGGTGGGTTAAACTGACCTAACTACATCACAACGTGAAATTTTTCACAGCCCTCAGCAACATAGCTTAAACTAGAATTTTTAAGTTTTGACTAGGCCTCAATACCCTTTCTGACACATCTGAGTCAGCCATCTTTATTCAGCTCTTTTACACAAGGGGGCAGTACAGCAACATACATCACCAGCTGTATTAGAGCCCAGCAAGCTGCTCACTTCAGAAAGTAACTCTGGAAAACAAATTCCTTTTAGTACACAGCCTTGCCCATACAGGCAGACTAGTAGCTGTCTAGAGAGTAGCCAGGATGATTGAGCTACATGGATACCCCAAGTGCAGATGTGCTGCCCTGCTGTAAAGTGACCAGCCCAGTTTACCCAGTTCCAAGCTGCACAGGTACAAATCACAGTCTCCAGTGGGCTTACACTAGTGGGGCAGCTACAGTGATAAAACTGCACAAATAGCACCCCATCATTTTCACAGGAGCTAATGCTAAAGAAAAGAAAACTGTACTAGAAAACAAAAGTCTCAACAATTCACAGGGCAACTGGAAAGGAGTTGATTTGAGAGCCAGGGTATAAAATATATCAAGTCTACCTTCCTGTTCAACTACACACATACATTTTCAGGGTCCTAAGGAAGTGACCTGATTTACAAAGGGACAGAACATTCATGCCTCTCCCTGATTTCTGTAAGAGTTGGGGGTGCCCTCCACCACCGAAAAAAAAATCAGGCTTTTTTTAGGAGGCTTTCTGTGCCTAACTGTGGGCACTTACAGTAAAAAAATAAAAAAAAAATAAAAAAAAAAATAAAAAAAAATTAGCTTCAGATGAAATAAAAAATACTTAACTAGCCATCTAATTGCTCTGTATCAGTTAATTTTTCATGTTGCTGCATAGGTCAGAATCTGTTTTGTTACTCTGGATTTACACTACCATGACTGAGTTCTAAATCTGTCTCAGTGCCTTTATATTTTCTAGGATTTGCTCTCTCTCCTTCCCTAGTGACCTGCTGTAAAAGGTTGCAGCCACCCTTTGTGGCTAGGTCTGGGAATGAGCTGTCTCCCTACATGACACCCCTTTGTCTTCAGTTGTTGTCACCATCACCCTCTCTTTCTGGCTTGAAATTCTCCCTCTTCATGACTCAGCCCTCTGAACAGATCACTATACAATCAAGCTTTCTAGGACAAAACCCCACCAGACAAGCTGTCTTCAGATCACCTCCTGCTCCACCTCTAGATTCTGTGCCACTTCCCTGTGGCTAGTAGAGGAACCCAGGCCTGCCTGTAACTCTGGGTTCCAGGCTACAGACCATCAATCCAAGTCTCTTCAGTCTCAGTCCCTGTTGCTGTTTCCTTGTGCTCTATCCTACCTTCTCTGTACTATCACCAAAGCATGCGACTGCTTCACCCCCTCAGCCTCTTATCTGACTCCCTAATGCAAGGCAACACACCAGATCTTACTCTCCCCCTATATCTCTTTATCCCTAAACAAATCCCTTTCCCTCAATAGAGCAGCTACACATCCCTTCCCTAAAGCCACCTCCTACTCTCACTTTCTGTCTTTATAATGTTAGTACAGCTCCCAGGCCAGCTGGGCCTTGTCTGCAATTAGGCTTTATCAATCCCTCCAGGTGCAACATAAGGTTAATTGGCTTCCTCTAGCCTACATTAACTGGTTCAGAGCTCGTGGCAGAGGGAGGAAAAGGAAGGGTAACCACTCACACCACCAGCTAGCATAGCAAGCTTACTCCAAAAAAGATAAACAAAAACCTGGGTTTTTATTAATATAAAGCTGCACTGTTGAAGGTACTGCTAGTATTAAATTAAAATTAAAAAAAAGATTCCCTGCTCTGACCTGTAGTGAATAAAGCATGTAGGTCTGGCAGTACTATATTGTATATAGTCAGTTCTACTATTTTGTCATCTGCAGAGGTAAAACAACTATGGTAAATTAATCTTACCAAGTCATTTTTTCATTAACCTCAGGAGCATTACAGGTGTATTTGTAAAGCCCCAGGGCATAGCACCAAAATGGAGTAATCCCTTGTGACATACAAAAGCAGTGTCTGATTTGCTTCTATCATCCAAAGACACTTGCTTGTAGCCACGCACTACCTAAATCTAAGGTGTTAATGTACTAGCTTGACTTCAGAAATCTCAGGAGTTGTTAACCCCAGGCAACAAAAATGTATCGTTTGGGGGCTGCTATGTAATATAACATACAAAAGCTCTAGCTGTTAGAGGAATTGGGCAGGACCTCAGACTACATCCAAGGGAGCAAATTCTCATTTTATCCACCTTTCAAGTTATTATATTCACATTAGTACTGTAAGACAACTGGGCAAAAATACCGTCAGTGCCGATGTGGTATTGGCTTGAATCTCTCATTTCACGTCCCTTTTAAAAGGCTTGATTTTTAGGTCACTAACCCATGGTCAACATCTTCTGCTCATAGTGACTTCAATAAGATGCATGAATTAGTACTATTCAGTAAAACCACTCGCATGTGTAAGTGCTACACAGTGTGAGGACTGCAACATCTGGCCCTTGATAGAGGTCACTCATATTTTGTCAACATGCACTCTAGTTTTCATAGATTTGTAACGCCCCTTTCATTTTTTTCTTTGACAGCACTAGTTCTTGAGCCCATGACCATAAAACACCCCAATTTTTCTTCCATGTTATGCTAACCCAAACGCCTTTAATCCCCTAGACCAGGTTTTATATACAACATACACTGTAAGCCATTTCATACTTCAGTTCCTTTAATTTTGTGTAATTAGTAATGTGTGAGATAGTCCATAAAATCTGTTACTTCAACCATTTACATTCCAAGTATTACATTTACAACCAGAACTGCTAGAGAAAATGTTACAAGTCTGCTTTCTGGGGCTGCAAACCACAATACGTTGCAATGGGGCAGAGTTCACAATGCTGCATTGTGTGGGCCTCATGATGCCATCTCTCCCCTTCCCTTCTCCCATACCTCCACTTGCTAATTAACAAGTGGAACTGGAGTGCTGGGGCTCGGCTCCACTTGTTACCTAGTCACATGACCAGAAGCTGCCCATGGCTGGGCCCACCCTGCAGATTCAAGGTTCTGGCCGGAAACCGAGGGCTAGCTACATCCCTCTGTTACAACACTGAAGCTGAGAACTGATGCGCCCTGGGATTTGTAGGTTTATAGAACTCCAGCATAGTATCTAAAGACTAGATTGTGGAATGTTTGCTTGCAGTGGGGAGAACTACACATAGGACTACCCATGTGAATAAGTGCTCAACAGCATGAGCATGGACTTCACAGCCTGGCCCTAAATGTGCAGCAAGGAACTGTTAACTCTAAGAGTATTCCTAAGAATTCATTCAGTATATAAAATGTGTCCCTTTTGAGAAAAGCATAAAAGGGCTTTAAAGTGTAGCTGCAAAATAATTTCATTTGAAATTGAGGAGAGCAGAGGACTTTAGGAATGGTGCTAGCCTTAAACAGGACAGAATTTCCCTTCCAAAGGGCTGTTGTACTGAGCAAAGAGAACATAACAACACATTTTCTTCTCTGCATAAAAATAGAACTACCAGGCCAGTGCCTGCTCGCACTCAAATCATTGGGAGCTTTGGCATTCATTGTAGCATTGCTGTTAATGCTGTGCTGTCAGTGAGAACAGGATTGAGCCCATAAGGAACACTGCTTGTTTGCACAGCACAGCCATGAGAAACAAGGTAAATCTGCTCTTAAATGGAGCATGCAGGAAGGTACACATTTAGAAGGCTGAACATTTTGCAATGAAACTACACATGGTTCAAAATTCTTCCATTTGAAATGTTTCCTAGAGAAGTCTGAATAATTTACTAGAGAATGAAAACATTTCCACAGATTTTTAATCCAATTTATAAAATTCTGGAAGCAGGGCTATTCTGCTCTATATAATTAATTCTATAGAAAGGATACCATTTCCTATTAATTAAATTATATAGCATTTTAGATCAAGTGCCATAGAATTCTGTTAAATTTCTATAGAAACCTACTAAACTTAATAGGATTTTTAAATAGGGGAAATAAAATATAACAAGAAGTTTATTTCCTAAACATAATGGCCCTTTTTTTGCTGTGTGTTTAAATATTATTGCCCCAAAACCATTCATTTCCCAATATTACTGCACGTCGTTTTGCCTTCAGAATTATGTGTGCTTGTTAACCTTTAATTTTCAAACAGCAGATCAGACAGTGGCTTATAACAAACAACCTCCAGAGTGCCCTGTGGTGATTCACATCACACAGACTCTGCACATTATAGCTGAAAAATAACAAATGACTCGTGCACATTAGTGATTATTACAAATGATCATGGCTTTCTGATGCACAGTAAATAAACTTGCTGATTGTGAACTTGATACGTAAGTGACTGAGGATTATGAAAGATTCTGTATAAATTAACCCCATTTTTGCCTAAAACTGAAAATCAGACATCTAAGGCTCCATTGCACTGTTCCCTGGCTATGCAATTGAGGAGAAATATGGTGATCAAGGAGACCAGCCCTTCCTCCATCCAGCCACTAGGGGCTACAAGCTGCTGAGCACTCCACATCTGATTCAGCAAAGCTCTTAAACTCTACTTAATTATAAACACAAGAGTAGCCGCATTGCCTTCTCCGGAACTATCCATGTTCTTCAAGTGAGGCACATGCTTAAATGTTTTATTGGATTGGGTTCACAGCGCTCACTGTCTTGCGGGATAGAGACCTAACAGAGCTGTATAATAGGGACCATTGGCTACACTTTCCCAAAAACAGAACAAGAACCATTTCCCACTCCGCCACCCACAAGGCCTTTGGAAACTTTATGCCTTTCAAAGATCGTTACTTCCAAGCACTGTCACTCAAGCATTGCACCTTCTCCCTCTCTCCCAACCCACCGCTGCCTAGTGGAAGGCAGAATTTTGCCTCTCACTGGCATAACCCTGATAGTGATTGATTTGCTCCTTGTCTGAAACGTCTCAATGTATAGGCCACAGTTCAGTATGCAGCTGTGAATCCGTTTTCCTTGCTCCCATCATGATCCCAATGTCAAGTTACCCATAATGGTCAAAATCGTGTCTCCCCATCTCGGAAAGAACCAATTTCTTGTTGCGTGTCAGAAACAGAGATGCAGGATGGTATGAGTGAAACTATACCAATTGATAGGAGCTAGAAATGGCTGTGGATACTGCAGGTTTCAGACCTCCTATTGCAAAGACTGTTCAGTAGCTTCAGGGTTTTTGCCACATGTACTTGTCTTGTCTCCTCCCCACTCAAGAAAGTGCACAAGCCAGCAAGAACGAAGAAATGATGCTACTTTTTAAAATTAGTGAGGGCAACATCCTCACCCCATGACTGCACTGATCATCTCTTCTATGCAGCAAGAAAAATAATGTTACATTTACAAACAAGTTATTTCTACGGGCTACACAATTACCGCATTTTTTTCTCTGAAACCAGTTCTCTCATTTCATCTAAGTACTTTTCCTAGCACTGTATTGCAGCAGTGATGACTTTGTCTTCTTCAAACAGCAGGGATTCATACTTTGATCTGATTTCCACCCATATTTGCTGGCAGCATTTGTGTTCATTTGATTTTTGCCTTCTTTGCACCAGCAACACCTTGACACCTGAAGGCTAATTTCTGGAATGGCATGTTTGTATGTCTATCTCATCTTTATTGATGCTGATTTAGGATTTATATTCTTCCATCAGACATCAAATATCCATGCTACTGCTCAAGCTGTGCATCCATCAGTTTTAAAAGGGTGGGGAGAGTTAGGAGGGTTTATTTTTTTAAAATAACATATTGCTTGAATGACATGCTATGATCTCAATCTCTCACCAGCTTACCTTAACTGCTGTGAAATCTGAAAATCCTAATGCACGTAACATATGTTTAGCTTTCTCTATAAATAGAGGTCCCATGACAGGCAAGACAGATTTCACAGATCTGTAGTATATGCATTTTTGTCTATATTATAGACCTTGGACCCTATAAAGGACAATGGAAAGACGGTTGGAAGGGGAAACATTAAAAAGATCAGCCTATAATCTTTAAAATAACCATTTTAGGAACACTTCTTTGCCACTTGCAGTGTACAGTTCAGTAAAATCCAAAATAATACCACCTAACTCTTATACAGCATTGTTCATCTTTAGGTCTGAAAGCACTTTACAAAGCAGTTCAATTTAAAGGCTTATTTTTTTTAAAACTTGTAATGCCATAGTCAGTGATCTTTACTTAAGCAAAACTCGCACTAAAATTAATGGAAGTTTTACTCAGCTCAGTTCACAGTATTTGCCTCATGATTTAGTACCTTTTAAATAAACAGGTGCAACCATGTCAGTTAGCCAGGGAGTGTATTTCATGGTGTAGATTGACCCAATTTTGTTTGATTTTTTGGGTGAGGGGGTTATGTTCCTTCACTACAGCCACCTTATTTGTTTAGGGTTTAGCTGACTGCTTCAACGCATAGTGTATCCCACAGGGAGATCTATACATAACACATATTTTTAGTACCTTAGAACATGCCTCTCCCCTCATGTGGAAACATGCAATTTGAGATCAGCCAGTCTCCCCCACCCCCAGGTAGGTCTTCATTAAAGAATTAAATCAAGTGATTGGTCAACAGGAGGGCCTGGTCTACACTACAGTTTTATCCATCACAGTCAGCTTTTTGCACCAAAATAGTAGTGGTGTTCACACTACACTACAATCCCTCCCTCCCCCGCCAACCCAACTCCCCTGATTTTGTGGCAAAATCATCTCGACAAGAGGAATAGAGGTTTTTGCGCCAAACTTTTAACAACAAAGCATCAGTGCTTTGCTTATGTCATAGTAAATGACCTCCTGGAAGCATTCCACAATGCCTATCCTGACCACTCTGGCCATCAGTTTGAACTCCGCTGCCCTGCAACATCGGCTCCTACACCTTTGAAGTCCAGGAATTTTTGAAATTCCACTTTCTGCTTGGTGGGCATGGAGAGTTCACATCACATCTTCCCAGCTGACCACGCATGAAACACTGTCCATCTTGGAGCACACTGGAACTTCTGGATCTGATCAGAATTTGGAGAGAAGGCTTTGCTCCAGCTGAAGGAACTTTGATATGTTCAGTTAAAATTCTCATTTAATGGCAAAAAAGGACTATGAATGGAATATGCTGCACTGCCTGCAAAGATCAAGATGCTGCAGAAGGGGTACCAAAAGGGCAAGGAGTCAAAGCATCGCTCTGATGCAGAGCCAAAGACCTTTTGCTTCTATAAGGAGCTGGAAGCTATGCTCTGAGGTGATCCCACCTCCACCAAGACTTGCACTGATACCTCAGCAGGTTTGGAGCCAGCAGGCACCAGACTCAACTCTGATGAACAAGTCATGGACAAGGAGGTCGAGTTGGAGGATGATGCAAGCAGGGGATTGGGTTGTTTGCTGACATGGGAAGCTAAGATCTATCCTTGACCTAGGAGGATTCAAGCCCTCTAGCTCTGGTGTACAGGATGTAAGAGAGGGAAGCTTGGCTAAGTGATTTTTTTTTTGAGCTGATGCTGCTTCGTTACATGAGGTACAATTGTTCTTTGCTTTGTTGTATTATACAGCTGGTTGGAGGGAAGGGATAGAAATGCATAAGAGTAACTCTGGCTGGATGTGTTTCCCATCTCCCTGTTCAGCTAGGCAGTGCAGCAGGAAAGTGTGTTAATGAACACCAAGATTCACGGGACTCCTCCAGATAGATCTCTAGGGGTGCGTCTACACTGGCAAGTTAGGTCAACTTAAGGAGGCTTAAATCAACCTAAACAAAGTCATGTTCACACTGGGCTTTTATTAAGTTGAATTAGGCACTTCCTTAAGTCGACTTAAAGAAAGCTTAAGTCGACTTAATAACACCTAGTTTTAGGTCAACTTAAGCCTTAAGTCAACTCCTTAAGTTGATTTAAAGTCCAGTGTAGATGAGGTTTAGCACCTCAGTAGACCTTATTAAATTGACTTAAAGCATTAAGTCGACTTAATAAGGTCGACTTAGGCTATGTCTATACTAGAAAAGTTAAGTAGACTTTGTTAAGTCGACTGAGTAAGTCGACTTAACTTTTCTAGTGTAGACATAGCCAAAGAAACTTTCCTGGAGGTACTCGCCAATACTCTGCTGGAGATTCCTCAATGCTTTGTTTCTATCCCCATTGTAGGAAACCTTCCTGTGCCAATCAGCAATCACTTGTACAGGGACCAAAACACACACAGGCGAGTAGCATAGGAACCCAGCTTGAAGCTGCTCATGTGGAGGAGATGCACCCTACCATCCCTGTTCACTCTCAGGATTAAGATATCGGCTTCTATGGCCCTCATCTATGGAAGATGGTGGCGCAGTTTGAAACATTGTCCCTAAATACTTACATCAAAATCTCAAACAACCACTCAGAACCTTTTCCCCAGCTAATGTGCCCCCTTCCCTGGGCACACCTCACGATCTCCTGGTTGATTGTTGAGCTGTGTGCTTGCGGGGGACAGTGAGAAAGAGATGTACTTTACAATAATTAATAAATGTGACACTGACAATCATGCTTCTGTTCATTGTTTATTGTGCCTCTGCAGATATGCCTTTGAAGGGAAACCCAGCCACACCTGCCAGGCACCTGCAGTTGATAAGAAAACAACCACAGAGAAGCACAGAGGAGATGTTCCAAGAACTCCTCCAGTTCTCTGAGGTGCAAAAAGAAAAAGGTCATGGAGACACACTGTGTCCAAAAATGAGAAAATCGATAGGCAGGAGAGGAGGGATAACCAGCAGTGAGCGACGGCAGGTCATAAGCACATGATAAAGGCCATTGAGGAGCAAATAGAGCAGATAAAGTCACTAATAACACCGAAGACTAAATTCATGCATGCTCGTCCCCCTTTGTAGCCAACACAGAACTGCTTTCTATGCTCTCTCCAACACCAGCCACATATTCCTACCCAACTCCTGGCCTGTCTCGGTTCTTTCATCCATTCAGACAGCTTCAAGAACGATAGCTGAACTTATACCCAGCTGTCATAGCTCACACTGCCCCTCACTGCTTTCTCCTCTCCAGCCCAGCTTTTGGTGTGTGTTGTGAATAACTGTCAATAAAGACATAATAAAGACATACTCTGTGAAGAATAAGCAATCTTTATTTGCCTCTTGCACATGGTGGTTGCAGCTCACTTTGATACACAGCGCAAGCTGGATAACAGACATATCCTGGCACAGTGCTCTTTACAAAAACACCTTATTGTTGCTTGTTGTCAAAATGGCTCCGCAAGGCCTCCCTTTTCAGATGCCCCCCATTGTACCCCTCTAATAGCCCTGACAGCTGGTTGTTCATAGTCAGCCACAAGGTGATCCACCTCTGTGCTCCACCCAGGAGGAATCTTTTCACCCTTAGCTTCATAAATATTATGGATCACACAATAGGCAGCTATAACCATGGCAATGTTTTCCTCACTATAGGCATTTCAACATCCTCCAGTGGAATCATTTATTAGTCTAGAAAGAAAGTCTCTGCTTGCAGTTTTCTGTACAGGCCAGTGTTCCTGAAGATGCGTGAGTCATGCACCCTCCCTGACCCACCCGCGTTGATGTTAGTGAAACGCCTACAGTGATCCACAAGCACCTACAGAAACTTTCCATTGATGTACTCCATCACAAGAAGGCCAAAATCAGGATCTGTGTGGCATCTATCTCCCCACCACAATTAGGGAATCCCATTGCTGTGAAGTCATCCACTATTTCCAAGACTCACAGTCCTTCGGAGAAGAATGCAATAAACGGCCTGCAAACTTGTGATAACACAGTGCCAACAATGGACTTCCCGACTCCAAACTGATTAGCAACTGACTGGTAGCAATCTGGAGTTGCCAGCTTCCGCATGGAGATCACCACGTACTTCTCCACCAAGACGGCAGAGCTCATTGTGGTGCACGTGTGATGCAGAGCAGGGGCAAGCTCTGCAAAGACTTCCATGAAGGTGGCTCTGCACATTTGGAAGGTCTGCAGCCACTGCTCATCATCCCAGACCTGCATAACAATACAATCCCACCACTCAGTGCTCATTTCACATGCCCAAGAGTCGCAGTGTGCCCTGTGCAGATGCTCCGTGAATGCAAACAGTAATCGAGCATTGTTTGTTCCCTGGCACACAGCAGGTCAGATGCCTGTGTGATTCCTGTTCTGACTGGAAGCTCATGATATATTGTATGAGCAGCTGTGATGTGTTCAGAACTCTGACAACAACAGTGTAGAGCAGCACAGGATCCATTCTTTCAAATAAAGATAGTGGGTGCTCAGGAAACTGGGGCAATTGAAAAATGGTGCAAAATGCAATTGAAAACCGATGGAATGATGGGATGGAAATCACCACATCATGGAAGGCTGAGGCCTCACCCGTGAAGCACTGCGATCCTCTCTACCTTCTCACAATTCCCACAAGGTGGCGAATTGCACAGTTGGATCGCTGCCCAAGTAAACAGCTCTCACTGTTGATACTAGAGCACCAAAGGTGGATGCACTTCAGAGACACAAGGGTTATGTCTACACTTGCTAAAATTAGTTTGAATTAGTTAGTTTGAATTAGCTTAATTCGAACTAGAGAAAGTTAGTTCCAACTAAGCAAATGCCATTCATGGCACTTGCTTAGTTCGAATTAGCAATCCCCATTCATTTCAATGGCCGGTTAGTTTGAACTAAGAAATTAGTTCAAATTAACATGGCCTCATTGGCTAATTCGAACTAGTTAGTTCGAATTAAAGTCTTACTTCTGAAGCCCTATGCAAACTTATTAGTTCGAATTAAGGAAGCCCTTAATTTGAACTAACTAAAGCCTAGTGTAGCCATGGCTTTAGTTAGTTCGAATTAAGCCTCCTTAATTTGAACTAACTTGCCAGTGTAGACATAGCCAATGAGTGCTGTCTGGACAGGTGTAAGCATTGTAATTATAGCACATTTGGATCCTTCCTGTAACTTGCCTCGACAACATATTCTCATATATACATGGCATGAGGCTAAACTAACATGAGTGTGAGCAGCCAGTCTGCAAAGCCATCCCTGAGTTATCACATCTTCACCAGTGCTGTGTTCCCCATTTGTGGGGCTAGGACTTCTGGGGGCATATCCACGGTTTTTTGCACTGCAGTAACATGAGCCACTCTATCATTCTTTCCCAGCTGGATATGTGGAAGGGAATTGTGGGTTAGCAATGCCATTGGAGGGCTATCAGCTCTCAAGTGATTTAGTCTCTGCCCTCATCACTGCAAAGGGGCAGATTAGCAGCTGGCATAAAAGTGGCACCCAGTGGTACTGTGCCAGCTACCCTGGGTTGAAAGCACCACCACACTTGGGTGAGAGGGTTTTGTGGATGGTTAGGAGACAGGTGAGGGCAGAGGTAATGTGAATAAGAGCCCATGTCTGCAGTGAGGTCATACTGTAACTGCGCATGCTCAAGGAGACTGCCTTCCCTGGCCATTTCCCCCCCTTTGGAAAAGCTAAGGAAGCCTGAAAGCTTTAAAAGGTTAGACAAAAGAAAGGGAATTAGTCCATGCGTTCTGCTCACCCCCCTTGGCTCTTACACTAAGGAGAGTGAGGTAACCCACTCAGCCTCCTTAACGGTCTCTGGGTGCGGTCGTAACATACCATCTTTAACTGTTCCTGTACATCAATGACCCCTAATGACCAGCCATTAGCAGCATTCAGCATAACAATATTAATGCCTCACTGAGGAGCTGGAGAGGAATGCAGTTCAAAGCTCATTGAAGTGAGTAGGGCCAGGGAAGGGCATGTGCCCATCTCGGCCTCTGCTATTGGCCCAGCTGGTTCCCCCTGAGATTCAGGCATGCAGGGGACCCACAACAGCAGCAGTACCATTGATGCAGCATCTAGAAAGCTGCAGGTGCAATTGTGAGCAACTGACAACTTTCTGTTGGGGGATTTTGAGCATCTGGGTGGCACTGATAACCACTGGAATAATAACATAATTGGGAAAACGTAGGAGCAGGAAGTAAGGGAAAGCTCGGAAGGTGAGCTGTGGTGAAGAAGGAGGCTCAGGCTGGGTGGAAAACAGCTGCTCCAAGATGCCTGGGTATTGGTATGTCCGTAAAAGTGCAGACAAATAAAAGATAAGTATGGTGGAAGAAGGACAGCCTGAAACATGCTACACAGTGCAATCCACTGGGATAGAGATGGAGGTACCCTGGGCCACCCACCTTGTCCCTGAATCCTCATGGAGGATAAGCTGGGGACTTAGGGACCATGCATGCTGTCCCACTTCTGGGCCTATGTGGGTTAAGAAAGAACATAAGAACAGCCATAATAGACCAGATCAACAGTCTATCTAGCCCAGTCTCCTATCTCTCGACAGTGGCCAGTGCCAGGTGTTTAAGAGGGAATGAATGGAATTGGCATCATCAACTGATCCATCCCCTTCTGGCAGTCAGAGGCTAGGGACACTCAAAGCATGGGATTGTATACTCGATCCTCTTTGCTAACAACCACTGATGTCAAATTCCAAAGGGGTAGCCGTGTTAGTCTATTGTAGAAAGACAACAGAGTCTTGTGGCACTTTTAAAGACTAACAGATTTATTAATCGCATGAGCTTTCGTGGGAGAAAATCCCACTTCTCTGTGAACCTGTCTAATTCTTTTTTAAATCCTGTTATGGTGTTGGCCTTCACAACATCCCCTAACAACAAATTCTGCAGATTGACTGGGCATTGTGTGAAGAAGTACTCCCTCTCCCTTGTTTTAAATTTGAAGCTAGTTATGTTCAGGTGACCCCTGGTACTTGTGAAGGAGTAAATAAATAGAAAAGCTGTATTCTCAGCCATCTTCTTCCCTCCCCACACTCACTTCCAAGCATCTGCTGCAGTCCCATGCAGGAGTCATCTCCCATTCTGTAAGTTCCCCATCTTCAAAGCGTCTAACGAAGTGGGATTATCTCCCATGAAAGTTCATGCGATAAATAAATCTGTTAGTTTTTAAAAGTGCCACAGGACTCTGTTGTTGTATCTCTGGTAGTGTAACTCCATTGGTAACTGAAAAATTAAAATTTCAGAAACCTTTTCTAGCCACTGTCATCCCCCAGTTCAATAAACTACCATAGAATGATTTTTAAAAACTGCTCCAGGGAAATACCCAAGAGTAATCTTTTTCTGAGTGGACTGCTCTGCAGGAAAGCTAGAGAGGCCCCTATAAAACTCCAGTGTTTCTAACACTAAGTGGGACACCCATCATTGATAGGAATCTCACTCTGACTGTAGGGTGGGGGACAGTCTGTTGCGGAATACCCATGATAGTCTCGGGGATCACAGACCCTGCTCATTGGAGTTTGAATGTTAAATCCAGTTTTGCGGAATCATAATTCCCTATGGATTGTTACAATCATCTGCTCAAAGGGAATGTCAAAAATAGCATCTGAACACCATGCTGGAACCACATGGGTTTTGAGCTACCATCATATCCAAGCTATTGCACAAACTCTTAAAAAACCCTTCTGATTAATTTGTTGCAACAGAATAGAAACAGAGGGCAATCCATAAACAGGCATTTTCTAAGAAAAATGTCTAAGAAAAAAGTGCACTTTCTCCTTATGTGTAGCATCCAAAGAGAGATCAGCCGAACACTTGAACTAACAGGCTCTTGAAGTAAAGAGGAAGGGGTTGCCATATCTTTTGAAGATACCTGCACTACTCCATTGTATGAATGCATCTTACTCTGTAATTCGTTAATCATCACAACACTTCTGGGAGGTAGGGAAGCAATATTCTCCTATTATACAGCTAGGGAACTGAAGCAGAGAGAGACTCAGCTATGTCTCTACTACCTCCTAAGTCAGCAAAACTTAGGTGTGAATGTTCCACGTCCTGAGTGACATAAATTATATTGCCATTCACACTAGTGTACACAGCCCTATGTTGGCCCACATACATAGCTTATGCTGCACAGGGGTGGTTTCTGCAGACTGCTGGGCAAGTTCTCTCCTGTCAGCACATAGCCTGTCTTCATTTGATGCGCTGCAGCAGCAGAACTGTACTGGTCCAGCTGTGCCTCTGTATGCATCGCTATGGACTAACGCCCAGATCCACAAAGGTATTTAGGCTCCTTCCATTAATTTAAATGAACATGAGGAGCCTAAATACCTTCGTGGATCTGGGCCTAGGTGACTTGTCCAAGGGCATACAGGAAGTTGATAGAAAAAAGACTTACACCAAGTGCCAAACCTGAATACTTGAATTAGACCAAGTGCTCCAGCTACTGGACCACTCTGCCACGTGCGAATTCTCAGTGGTGCACTAGAAATACATAGTAGTGTTAAGTAAAAGAGATTAATAGAAAAATTTAGATTTGGCTCAGAGCTTCATGGGTTGGATCTACTTGTTGAATTCAAGAGGAAAGGGGGGAAATTGTAAAATAGTTCCTGCTGTCCTTGAAAATAGATCCTTTCAACTGTCATTGATTTCCCATGGCTTTCCTAACCTGTTTTGTTTTGTATCAATGACATTCTATTTAAACAGGAATTTTGCTCTATCTTTTCTCTCATTTGATCCTGTCATGAAGTCAAAATGCTAGCTATGCAGTGGCACCAGAGCAGAATTCAGATTCACTGCAGGATGAAGCAGCAGGAGAGTCAAGTTAAGAGCAAAAAATCTCTTGTTGAACAATAATCTTCAAGGCATAAAAGAGAAAAGTAAAAGTAAGCTGCTTTGTGTATAAATGTTTCACCAGAGGCTCCTTAGGTTATGGAAGAAGAAGCTTTGGCTTCTATGTTTACAGTCAGATAAAGCATAAAATATTCCGGCAAGGAGGTTTTGAACATGCCTAAGAGTCAATATGACCTATCCGCTTTCAGAAGTCAGTAACCTCTGTTGCATAGCTCTTCGGCTACGTTGCGGAATAGCCTTTTTTGCTATTTAACTCCTTACTGAAGGTAGGAGCAGAGAGGTTTGTAATAAAAATAAATTATTGCCAATGAACAGTGCTTTTTTTTGTTTAAAAAAAAAAGGGTGCTGGTACTCGGCCAGGGACCAGGGGGCGACAGCGGAGGAGGCAAGAGCTAGGGCCGCATCGCTGTGAAAGAAAGGTGCCAGTACTCAGTATCATCTCAAAAAAGCCCTGCCAATCAGAATATGTATTTAGGTTAGTTAACCTAGATATGCTAGGTAGCGTGGAAAAAGAGATGTACATGTCCTTGACTAGATCTGGCCCTGAGACTGTTTTGCCCAGCAATGTAAGCAGACTTAGTAATTGGCTATGTAAAGACGTAGATCCGCGTAACCTTGCAAAACCAGCAGCAGCAGAAAGTCCTGAAACCGGGCAGAACCGGCAAAAAAAGCCACCCAAAAGTAGAAACAGAACTAAGAAATGATTTTGCAAGCATAGAGATATGCCTATAAAAGCAGCGCCCCGAGAACAGCAGGGGCGGAGTAGCACCCTGACAAGCCATTGGACTGATCACCTGGAGGCAGCTCCCCGGTCCTAGAATCTTTGGACCGAAAGAAGGCCACCCTAAAATCATTTGGGTTGATAACCGTGCACAAAAACTGGAACCAGTCTGCACTGCTGACTGATGATAACCCACGGATGAAGTATCAAAACGAATAAGAAACCTGTAACCAGAATGCTATTGCAGCTGTTTCTGCTTGTGGTTGGGTAAATATGTCTGCAAATGATACTAATTGTAGCCAAGAGTTACTAACGGGGCTATTTGTGGGAATAGGAGGAGGAATAGTTATAACCTTGCTTTAGCTTGTAGGATTTGGTATGCTGTTTGTATGTCTGCTGTGTTGTGTTAGGCGATTAAAAGACAGTGATTTGTTTTAAAGTATTTAGTCAATAAAAGTTACATAAACAGTGTACACCAAAATCAGTGGTCTCAGGCGTTCTCCTTGAGTCCCCGCACACCACTCTTGCATCACAAAAGAACAGCAGGTAGGTGCTTATGCATTTATCTCCCAAGGAGCATAACTGATAGTTCGGAGCAGTGCTGCCTGATTGAACAGACCCGCCCTCATTTTTATGATCCCTTTAGTTTCTCATAGTTTCCAGGTTGATCAAATTATAAACCGGGGTGTTGAATATGCCTGGAAACTCAAATAAATAAATCTGTGTTAAATAAAAGGGGGATCATTTCCCCCTTCAGTGAGTAATCAAGCTTTACTTCCTTTCTACCCTATTAAAAACCCACAATGTTGAGTGTTCCAGGAAATATACATCCCCACCACCAACCAACACACACACACACACACACACACACACACACACACACACACACACA
>ML685787.1:21153962-21207948 GCA_007922175.1 Pelusios castaneus
ACACACACACACACACACACACACACACACACACACACACACACACAGTTAAAGCACAACTTCATCATTTAGCATGGATTCAAATCGTGTTTGAATGATGCTGTGAGGCAACTTCACTTTACACACACCTTTATGCACAACCTAGTTAATTTTAGTAGTGTGAATGAGACATGAAGAAGGACTAAGGCCCAGATCTTCCATCATTTGGATGCTATGAACGCAACTACATTTTAGGATTGTGGCCTGCAATTGCAAGCCTAGCAGTGGATCTGATAACTTCCTAAATGCTGCAGTAAAATATCTCTTTTATGGACTTTAACCACTGAAGTCCTGTCTACATTGCAAAATCAGACCATGCTGTAAGCAGATCAGGAAATACACAGGTTGTAAGTGTATCCCCCTGACATAGTGACATGTTAATAATTATAGCATACCCGAGCCTTAGGTGTAGTTCTATTCTGGAAATTGGCCCCTTCTTCCACAATCAGTCTGTTCTGAAGATCTGCCAACATTAGCGATAAAAATTAAATTTTTCACTTCTTTTCAAAAGGTAGCCCTGCTGGGCCCATACCTGTTTGGCAGGCACATTGCTTTCCCACTGGTTTTGATGCAGACTCAACAGATTTATAAACGGATTTCCAATTGCAGGGACACACGTTTTCCTCATTTGCATGTGTGCATCCTCACTGAAAATGTAAAGAGGTACAATGAGGGCAGAATTTAGCCTTTAGGATCTTTATTACACACTAGCTGGAACGAACCCAGTGTGGTCTGGTTTGGCAGTTAGAAAGAGTGACCAACCCTGTATTTTCAAGATTGACACGCTTTGGGGTTTTTGGGTGCCCAGCCTGAGACACCATAAAGAGAGCTGGTTGTCAGAGGCTGGATATGCAGCATTTTCTACAATTAGGCCATCACCAGATGTCCCAAGTCAGTCATCCAAAACGCAGGCACCTGGAAGCAAGTTACGTCTGAAAATATAGGCCAGTCTTGTAAACTGAGCAAATGGCATGCTGTCACTGAGACCCCCGCTGGAATATGCATGGCGTCATTTGAAGCAAGATCACTTTTTATAGAGGAACTATACTGTAAGTCTTTGCCATTTTAGGTCTAACACTAATATTCTGTACCTATTTTGTGGCATAAGTCTCTATTTGTACTAGGAAAAGGCCTCTGCTTACAGTGATCAAAATGGGTCCCACCTGCCCTCCTCCAATGGTGATGACAACGAGCTAGTGGCTATAGGTCAGAACTGTTCTCAGCACCATTAGCAAAAGCAAAACCAAGGTCATGTCTTAACACACATAGATCACACTTCCTGTAACTAGGTTGAAAATGGGTTGCCCCATCCACATTAGTAGCTAACCCATTTGAACACCATTTGAAATGGGCTGGGAAAAGACAGAGGGGACCTACAAGATACTATGAATAGAGCAAAGGCATTGCTGATCATTGTTACAAACAACAAATTATTCTTTTGTTGCACAGAACCTAAAGGGCACTTAATATTAACACTGGTTCACATGGTTAGGGTTACACTGACTGTCAGTTCAGGGTCAGAAAGTAATTTTCCTTGCCATCCAATAGGCCCCAATCCTGTGAACACTTATACACATACTTTTGCTGATATGAGTCCTATTTAGGACAGTAGGATTATTTGCATGAGTGTAAGTAGTTTGCAGGGTGATGATAATTTTGCCCCCTTCCTCCACAGTGGAATCATCCATTAGTTTCAGACAGGCAAACCACTCAGCCTCAATTTCCTTTGATGAGAGTGAGGCAAACACTGTTCCTTATAGGTTTGTTTTCTTTTTTGGGGGTGGAGGGGGAACCAGGTGGTATCTTTACAGGCTTTTCCCTCCCCAGATTAGGATTTAATTGTATTCCTGGTGAGTCTCTTCTGATTGCACTTGGTCTTTCAGATGACTGTTTCATCAATATGATTAGGATCATATCCCTCAGTCTAGTCTATTTACACAATCTGTTGTGACAGCTCAGAGTCGGGAACTCCCTAAAGGAAATATTAGATACCACCCTATCACTTTATTCAAATCATATTTTGCACACCACACTTTCACTCTAATGTCATTCTCCTCTGGATTATATTTTTGAGATCTCCACCACGCACTAAAACTCCTTCCAAGACAGATGAGATTAATTTTTATATTAGCCATCAAGTGCTGGGGTTAGGAGGGAGTGGGGGAGGTTGTACACAGAAATAAAAAATCTTGGTTTTGAAAAACACTGGGGTTCAAAGGGGAAGGGGGGAATATGAGGGGAAGAAAACACATCAAAACGCTCCAAAGTCTGGCAAATCTTATAGGGCCACTCTGGGGCATTCACCCAAAACAGAAAAGCTCTGTGGAAGCTCACAACTTGGGCCAAGAAGAACTCTCACCTCACCCTCTGCCTCCCCCCAGAAGACTAGCCAGGCTGCTCGGCGGGCAAGGATGAATTGCCAGGTAGTCTTTAAAAGTGCCACTAGACTCGTCTGTTTTGCCGAGCTAGACTAACACGGCTACCCCGCTGGTTCCTCAGTCAGTAGCCGAGTACCACTCTAGCGCCGGGCCTGCAGGGCTAGGCGGGAGAGAGAGAGAGAGAGAGAGAGCGCCTATGAACTGTTACAGGCCTGGGGGCTAATGGGGAACGTCCGCTGGCTTCCGATGCCAGCCAGAGCGCTGCGGCTCAGCGCCCTTCTCCCTCCCGCACGGCTCGGGCCGGCCAGCTCCCGCAGCAGTACTCGAGCGTTCGCTCAGCCCAGCTCGCGGGCCAGGCAGCGGGAGGGTGGGTCCCGTGGCCGTGGCTAGAGGCCGAGCTCAGGTCAGGTTCACAGCGGGCAGACTGAAGCCAGCGGCCCGCCGCTAGGTGGGGCAGGTTCTCAGCGCGGTCCCGAGAGGAGTGGCGGGTGCCAGCCCCCGGCACCTCCCTGCTTGGGGCAGGGCCGGCCCCCGGAGCTGCTCGGGGGTGGAAGATCTGGAGTTAGTTTTGCCGTCTAGGTGTCTCTGCTTGGGAAGGGAGCAGCTCGGCTTTCAAACTGGATTTCAGCCCGGATAGGACTAGCAGGAGTCGCCCTCCAGGACAAGCCGCCCTGCAGGCCCCGGGGGCAGATCGCCCTGCCTAGTCCCCGCCTCCCAAAGAGCCGATCGCTGCCCAGCTGAGCTGTTCTTTGGACGGGAGGGGGAAGTTCAGACGGGACGCTGGTGCCTGGCAGGGGAGAGAGGCTTCACACACACCAGCAGGGCCGCGGTAGAAGCCGCCCAAGAAGTGTTGGCGGGTCACACACGGCTCCTTGTCAAGGAAATGGAAAGCGAGCGAGAGGGGCGTGGGTCAGTTCTGAGCAGGACAGAAAATGGGGCACTCCTGGGGCCGCTTCTCTAAGGGTAGAAAATGGGTCAAGCGGCAAAAGGGTGGGGAAAAAAAATCCTAATGCAGTGCAGCCGACGCTTGATTATTATTGAAACAGCTCCATAACAAGCAGAAGAGCTGCTTCATTCTGTCACTTGCCTTGCCTGGCTTTGTTCCATTTTTAAGGAGCTGCGGGGGCCCAGTGCCGCCTTTAATTACTCCCGTGTGGCATCGAGATAAGCAGGGAGGGATGCCTGCCCCGATGCACCAAAGTGACATTTGTACAGGAAGTTCATTAAATCAGGAGCAAGGCTTGCTTGACACATGTGCGCTCCCCTTAGGGGGCAAAACAAAAAAAAAAATCGCAACACAATTGAGTGATAAAAACAAAACAGTTTGGCATAATTCGAATTCGCTTCGCTTGAGGGACAGAAGCAGCGGAGGTATTAAGAGGGAGAGAGAAAGCTTTCGATATACCTGAAGAGTAAAAGAAACCTCTCGCCCTCCGTGTTTGAAAATCTCCCACTCAGTATTTAAAACTTGCCAGCCTGTGTCATGAAGGGGGGCTTTGTTCACCGCGCTTTAAAATCCAGCTGTTCGAGCGTGGAGCGCGGCTTGTGCTTCCTATGCAAAGAAAATCCAGGCAGGAGACTGTCCCTGAGACGGGCTGCTTTGAATCTGCACAGAATAGCGCCGGCTTTAGCTCTGGCCGGCTCGGCTTGCGGAGGAGGAGAGGTGGCAGGCCGAGGGAGGCTCTCCAGTCTTCACAGCCTGATCGCGAAGACTAGCGACCCGCGCCTACAAAGCAGTCGTCCCGTTTTGTTGCAAACAGCTAAACTGCCATCGCAAACCCTGCAGGCTGCCCGCAGAAAAGGGCGGGCGGGCTTTTAGGACGTTTGGGCAGCAAAGAAATATTGGCGCCTTCCGCCGGGCGTCTCCAGGCTGTATGGCTCGAGCCCCCCACCCCGCCGGCCTGTCGCCCAGCCGGCTCCCTGCTTTCCCCGTCCCCTTCCCGCCGAGCGCTGTCATGCCAAAGCGATCCCGCCAGGGCCACCCTCCCTGCCCATCACAGGTGGCGGGAGAGGAGGGGGAACGGAGCTCAATCTCGGTGTGGCCGGAAAGCGGGATTAGGCTACACCAACGTTTTAGTCGGGGAGGGGAATGTTCCGAGAATCGGATCGGCTATTTCCCAGCAAGGCCGCCTGAGGAAGGGAACGGAAATACCAGCAAACGAATTCAAACCCTGAGGCACTAAAGTCTGTTCCACCGCAACCTGGAATCGGCGACCTCGGTACGGCCGACCCGCTCATCAATTCTTTACTCCCCCCCGAAGGGGTTTTAATCCCCCCCAATACACCAATCCTTTCAAATCTCGCCGATTGCCTGCAGTGCAAAAGGGGGGCAAAATGTGCCGTGGCTTTCCAACCTCCCACCCCACACAGAACGAGGGAGGGGAAGAACTGCACCAGTGTAAATCAAACCTTGGACTCCGGATTCAGCAGATCTCGTTTGCTGTTTGGGACTGATTCGGCGTTGATCGCTGCACACCTCTCGGTCTATGCCATGGGCTCCCGGCAGCCGTTTTGATCATTATGTGAAAGGGAAAATAATCTTTACATTTTTTAAAAAAAAATAGGGAAGCCAAGTTAAATAATCTGGGAGAGAACTGTGAATTCTTTTACCCACTGACTGTGTTTGTCCATGTAAATCACATTACTTAGCAAACTGGGGGGGGGGGGGGGAGAAGAGAGGGTAGCTTTATCTCCTGCTACTATAAACAAATAAGCAGCATCGAGCCCCTTGATCTTTATTTAAATATAGACTTGTTTATCGGTGTCATCCGCTGCAGATTAATTAGATACATTTATTCACAATTTGGCGTCTGGCACCCCATTTTAGGAATGCCTTATAATCACAAGGTGTTAATTGGGGCCAGCCAGGCACTTATGTTTCTATTAAACAGCGTGAGGACTTTTCACAAGTTCTGTGCAGTGCAAAAATATACAGCTCGCAGACACGCCAGTCGACGTGGAGAAGGCAGGGCGGGAAGGGAGCTTGTTAAAATTCCATCACAGCACAAATCGGCATAGAATGGACTCAGCTACAGCCGTGTAAAAACCAGCTCGCTCCGGAGTGATCATGTCTTCCAGACCTGCCCTAGACCAAGGATTTACAGCCCCTCCGCCAGCGGCTCGCTCGTACTGGCTGAAGTTCAGTAAATAACCCCCTGAACTCGAGGCTGCCCAAGCAAGGGAGCTAGCTGCACTGGAAAGAGGGCGGGGAAAGCCGAGCGCTGCGGCCGAAGGGGAGCAATGAATTGTAACACCAGGACCCGCACCCCTTAACAAATCTTTCCCCTGCTGTTTGATCCCCCCTTCCAGGAACTCCAGCCTTGTTTGCTTACAGCTTTTCCCCAGTTCAGGCGACTCAAGAGAAGCCTACTAACCTCGCCTGCCCAAGACGTGATGCAAATGTGCCCTTGATTGCGTTAACTCAGCCGGCCAGGTTCCCTTCCCCCTGCTCTGTTTGCAGGGGGGTCTTGCTAATCCCATTAGCGCCTGCATTTCCTACGGACAGGGAGAGTCCCTGTGCAAAACGTGCTGCCTCGGGAGTGTGGACGCGCCGGCCCCCGCCCGAGTGCAGGAGGGAGATTTGCTAACCTCAGCCCCTGTCCACGGCTGATCCCTCAAAAGAAACAAAGGCAGCAGGTGAAGCGGCCTCTCGCTGAGCTGGAAATTTGGCAGCTCGCTGCTCGCCACCGCAAACGCAGCCTCCTACCCCGGGAGGATCTCCCCCTCGCGTTATCACTTCGGTTCTCAGGCGATCCGCGCCGGGGAACTCCTGCCTCATCTCTCGCGCCCCCTCCAGCGCCTCTTCGCGGAGCCGCTCACCGGAGGTGATAAGTGAAATTCACAAGTTTCCCCGCAGCCTCCCCGCCCCCGCCCGTGGTGGGGCTGGGACTGGCATTTTAGCCCGGCCGAGGACGCTGAAGGCACGTACCCCCGACTGCTGGCCCAGCCCCGGGAGCCCAGGCAGCCGTGCACCTGCAGTCTGCAACGGGGGAGACAGCGCAGCTCCCGCCCGCAGTCGCTCGCGCGGGTTTGCATTTCCTAACCGAGCGGGGGAAGGCAGAGCGTGCGCGGGTGGGGGAGGGAGACATACCCCAGCTCCTAGCTGCCCCTGCTCGTTTGAAAGGCGACAGCAGACGCCGGCCCTACCGGCGGACAGGTACCTTCATTCCCCTTAAGCTTCACCGAAGGGGAGCGAGGGGAGGGAAGAGAAAACTGGAGCGGCCAGGCCAGGGTTTTCGGAAAACGCTAAATCCTGCTTCAGTAGAACCCCCCCCCCCCCCCCTTAGTTTAACTCCCCCTTTCCTTCAGAAAGATCAGCCTGACCCTTCCTATCTCCATGAGCTGAAGGCTACAGCCAGTGATTTGTTCGAGTACTTCCAACCCTACTCAATGGCTCTGGAGAAGAGAGGCGTGCCTGGGCTTTTTTCCCCTTCTAGTTCTTCAGGGAGCAGCGGACAGGAACTTACATCTCCTACTTAAGACTGGTAGTGTGCCTAACTCACCCTCATTTTACCTTAGGAGACTAGGAATCCCCAAAGCAGCAGGAGGGGATGCCCCAGCTGCTAGGAAAAGCAATTTAACCCCGGTTCTCCCTCCCCCACGCGCGTCTATTCACCCTAGATTAGGGGAGGAGAGAAAAGAAAGACCCATTTTTGCCCCAGCACACACCACATTTATTAAAAATTACTACTATGTACATAGAAAAAAATCCAAGAGAAGTAAACCTTTTGAGAAGTTTGTGTGCAGGTGCTTTAGGGTTTGTATTATTTTCAAACATCTGAAACTTATTGCAAGAGGAGTGGATAAGTTACATCACTTTCAAGATAGTACAGGGCAGCTGAGAAAAATCACTTTACCTACAGGTCACTATTGATCCCTTTTGATAGACTTTCTGTGACAGACGTTAATGCTCTCATATTCTAAATTCACTGGAATAATCCACAATGCTTTTAAAACTCCAAAGGACCAACTTCATGTGATCCCAAGGGACTTATATGTAGACTATTTATACAATGTATTACACAGTACTCTAGAGTGTACCTAGACAAATACAGCTGTACACTTTTTGTAATGTTTTTCTTCTTTTGGCCACCTCTGTAAAGATTACCCTCCTAACCCGCCATTCAGAATTTTAAGTCATTTTATCCCACCCAAGACTAAGGGAAGCCAGATTTGGTCATCAAACCCAGGGCTTGGGTAGCAGAGTGTTCCCGTCAAGAACTTTCCCTTCATTAAAAGTTGGTTTAAAAAAATTCCCTCCCTTCTTATCTTCTATCCAAACAGTCCTAACTGAACACAATTAGACACTTCTGACTGGGCAGCTGATAGCATTGATGAGGCCTACTTTACCTGACACACAGTGTAGCATTTCCAGCCACTTCTGTCTCAGAGACCTAGACAAAAAAGAAGAGCTTAGGATACAAACCCACATCTCCTGATCGGTAGTGCAGAGGACTTACCTCTAGGCCACTGAGCCAGCCCAACTGTACAATTTAGTGTCTCCAATAAATAAGCCATGGTGTAAAAGACAGGATCTCACTTACAACCCCCTCATGGTTCCTTCTGAAGTTAAGACCAAATTATACTACAGTTCCCTCCCCACCCAGTTACTTGCAGCAGTCAAAAAGCTTTGGCACCTTCTATAGAAGAATTGCACAGAACAATTCAAGGTGGAAGGCAAGAGTCTTTTTGGCAACTTTTATGCCAAGAACAGAACCAAAGAAAAAACTCAAGGCCACCCTGAAAATTTAGCTAATCAGGATGAAATAATGCTCTAAGAAGTAGTATAGAAAGCATAGTAGCCCATGCCTTTTGAAGTGTCTTTGCTATAGTCCTCGGCATTCATGTCCTCGCATTTCATTGTTGGAGAGTTTTCATTGCTGGAAGTGCTGGGAGACAGTCGTCTTCTCTTACAAGCACTAGTGTAGACACCAGAATCATTTGAATCTAGAGATTTTATGGAAGGTGGAGTCTCTATCCAGGATGAGCCAATTTCTTCTTTCACCTTCTCCTTGGGAAGCTGGTCTTCGGAGAAGCCTGGGGGGCTTGTTCGGGAGGTCCACGGTAACCCAGTTGCCATTTTTCTCTGGTAAGAACCCCTGCTTCCCCATCCTGCCATGGAAGTGAACGTTGGATCAGGATAATATCCCAAGGCGTGGGATGTCTGCAAGGGAAGGGATTTGATGCCATAGGGCAGCAAGGTGCTAGGAGAATATTCTGTTTCATAGGAGTTCATGTCCAGTTTGTTGGCACCAGGTTGCTGCACAGGAGTAACAAACCATCTCTGGGGAGGGTTGGCCGCTTCTTCATTCTGCTGAGGAGAGAGCAAGCCGTTTGTCTGAGGTACAGTTCTCTCACCATTGTAAAATCTGGCTGGTGGCAGGTTGTTGACAAATTGTTCCTGGAAGAATGGTTGCATGCTGTACCGGGCTCCTGGGACAATCTGGTGGGATCTAGGAGAATCCGTGGGAGATGGAGTTAATCTGTCATTTTCTGAAGCTGTGTACATGCTACAATATAAAAGAAAGACACTAAGTGTTGATCTTTACAGTTTCATGTACTATAAAAACCAGACAGGGACTGAACTGCGTGCCAGAGATAAAAATTCTGGGATTTAAGACACTTGATAGATTTTGCAAGATCAAAAAATTCAGGTTCACCTTGATCCTCAACTCAGGAGACACTTCCAAGACTACAGTTCTACACACAGCTCCTTTTAATGTAGCTATTCATACATATGCTTTGAGAAACTATCATCATACCAAAAACATGACCAGCTTCTTTTTCAGGGGCATCTTTTTTTTTTAATTATATATTTCTAGACTTAAAGTAAACTATGAAACTCTCTCTCGTGCCTAGCAACATAGTGTATAGTACTCATTCCACCTACCCAGCATCTTTTGGGTAAGATCTTAAAATTTAACCAAGAGATCCTATTTACTTGGTGTAGGGTTTTATCAGCTCTTTTAGATAAAATTTATGGAACTCCCTCAAGACAGACAACTACATAGTACACACACAAAAACATTTAAAAGCCTAAATTAGAGTTAGGAAAGCTGCATCATTTATTGATTCTGTGGATAATGCTGCTCTCTGAAATAACAGCAACGGCTCTACATTGTTTTCAGAAAGATTTCCTTTTTTTTTCCCCCAGAACTATATGCCTTTCAAATGGCCACACATTACACTGAGGTATGATTAAAATTATATACTTACGAATCATAGTTGTCCCTGAAGCCTTTTGCAAAAGGATTATGATCAATTTTAAGCTGGGTGATCTAGGGAAGGAAAAATGGAATTGAGTTACATTTCTAAATGGTGTCAAGCACCTTACACTGTAGATTTTCCCTCCCAAAGTTTAAATCCCCTGGTGACTTACATCGGTGTTTTGATATGCAGTAACTGCTATGAACTGGGTTTCTGGGAAAATAAATGTCTGAGTCTTTGAAGAGTCATTCAGATCTTCAACGCCATCTTCACTCACTTCCACAATATGAAGTCGAGGTTGGTACTTGTGTAGAGACTGGAGCACTATCATCTAGAAGAAACAGTTTACAAAGCAGGTCCATTATATCGGTCAGATAAAAAGCACGTAAAACTAAAGTGCTAGCTATAGGGTGGAAAAACGAAAGACATATTTGGAGACTGATCATTTAGCCATCAGACTAGACTCTCTCACATGGATTCTGAAAGATGAAATGGTCCGTTTAACCAGACTCTGGCTAAGAGTTTTGGAGTACAGTGATGTACAAAATTCACCTCCCTGAGAAAAGGAAAATAGAAACAACAGACCTCATATTGTGCAAGGACTAAACGGAAGGGAAAGCTTTTAACCTTTTATTGTCCCCTATCTGTTAAAGTTATAGTGGTTTTAAGGTTTTCTGAGATCTGGCAGGTAAGGAATGAAGCCCCCCAACCCAATTGTCGATTTCAAGGCACTACCAAGTATATTCCTTATTTACCTGTGTGTTGTTATTGTTAGCACCTTTATTATTTGTCAGTTTCAGTTTCCCAAAAGAGATCTCCTGCCTCATCCAGTGAGCCCCAGTGTTCGGGGACTCGGGGTGAACATATACCTTGTTGCCTAGAAAAGAGAGAGAGAGAAAGACTTGCACACACCGCTCAGACAAGGCAATACTGGAGGCACAGCCATGGGGCAAAGAGGCGAGGCAGATCACTTGAAACCAGTCCCTGTCTGATTGGGGCAGCTGCATTCCAGGAAGGACAAGCCTCTACCTTTGTCTGTTCTATTCAAGGAGTTTCATTTATAACGCCTAGCTCGGCTCGGCGACATCACAGTGCCCAGCCTGCGGACGGACCACCCCAGCGCCCTCTTCCAGCCAGGGCTTTCTACCCTGGAAAGGTGGGTTGAGCATCTGGCAAGTTGGCCCTAGGCTGCGGGCCGGCGGATGCCCCAAGCGCTGTGGGACAGAGAGGGGCAGCGGTTTGCAGGGCACTGAAGGAAGCTGGGGTCTCCAGAGCCCGCCGGGGGGGACGGGACCCGGCGCGGCCGCTACCCACCTTGCATGTTGTTGTCCGCTTTGCCGCAAGTCACCCACTTGCCACCCTGGAAGCGCCAGTGGTTGGGATCAGCCAGCACTACCTCCACGAACACGTTGTAATGGGCTGTGGGGTTGAGGCCGGTGATATTGAAACTCAGGAAGGGGAACATCCTCCTGAAGAGAAGCCGGAGAGCGAGGTTAGCCGGGAGCCCCGAGGAAAGGCTCCGAGCCGCCGGCTTTTCACCCTAAGTGACCCGAGCGCGCTGCAGCGCCGAGCACCGCGCGGGGAGCTGGGCTCCGGGATTCCCTCGCTCCCGAGGCAGAGGATGGCTTCCCAGAGCCTTGACTGGGTCCCGCTTTCGGAGCGGCCGAGCCTGGGCTGCAGGACCGCTTCCACTCGGGATCAGTCTGGATTCAGATTTCATCTTTCCGCTTCGGCTCCGCCGGGACCAGGTGATCTTATCACAGGACCCGGTCCTGAGAAAACCTCGCAGCATTCCCGGCTCCTTTTGCCCCAGCGACAGGGACTCGCCTCCGGAGCCGATGAGCAGTAAGGGAGCAGCGCCCGCCAGACCCGATTCTCCCCCTCGCCCGTGTGTTAGACATCGAAAGCGCCAAACCCGACCAGCTGGCCCGGGGACGGAGTTTTGCCGCCGGCCCCCTCCCGGTTTCCCCGCGATTTCGCCCCGCACTGCGCTCAGGGCGGGATCGGGCCCGGAGCACCTGGATGGCTCCGTTTAGCCGCGGATAACAGGGCTGCGCTCACTCCGCCCCCTTTCCTGGGCACCCCCGGGGCGCCGGAGGGTTCAATGGGGGGCGGAGGGAGCGGCTGCCCGCCCCGCGGCCCCGTTTACACGGCGATTCTTCGCCTTCCTAGGCAGGCCTGGAGTTTCGCTGCTAAGGGACGGGAGAGCTCGGGGCTGGGCTGGTTTCTAACGCGGCGACAGCTTGGGGGCGGTAGCCCTGTCCTGCAGAGCAACGAGGCAGGTCCCGCTCCCACAACGAGGGGGACGCGGAGCCCGAAGGGCCCCCAACTTACCTGCCCTGTTTGGTGATGATCATCTCGGTCTGGTGCCGGTGGAACTTGAGCCAGAGGGGTCGGTTGCAGAGGAAGACCTGAGCCCGCAGCCCGGCCCCCGAGCCGGGTACCGCCAAGGCGCCCAACCCGCCGCAGGAGCCCGCCGCCGGGTAGGGGCCGTAGAGGGAGCCCGCCGCCCCCTGGCCGTACTGATAGCCGCCGGCGGCCCCGAACTGCGCCCGGCCGCCGGGGGAGCAGACGGCGGCGGAGAAGCCGCCCGGGGACAGCACGGAGCCGTAGGGGTAGCGCGCCCCGCCGGGGGCCTGGTAGACTGGGCCGTGCTGCGCCGCCGGGTAGGGGAAGAGCGAGCAGGGTCCACCCAGCTCGGCGCCCTGCGGCCCGGGGGAGGGCAGGTAGTAGCGCTCGGGGCTCAGGCCGTCCAGGGGGTAGCGGGCGGCGGCGGTCGGGGGCAGCTCGGGCTCAGCCTTGCGGCTGTCCGCCTTGGAGAAGGGCTCGCCGGCCTCCGCCTCGCCCAGCATGGCCCCGCCGGCGGGGAACTTCTTGGGGCCCTTGTCGGCGTCCAAGCGCGGGGGCGATCCGGAGCCGCGCCGCCCGCTGCCCTCCAGCGGGTAGAAGGGGGGCCCGGCGCCACCCAAGAGCTGCTCCCCCAGCTGCATCCTCCGGCGCCGGCCCCCGCCAATAGCATCCACCGGCCCGCGCTGCTGCTGCGTCGCCGCCGCCTTCCCCCTCGCCTCTTTATAGGCGGGCCGGGCTCTCGGGCCGCCGGGGAGGGGCTTGCGGAGGGCGAGCGGGCGGCGGCCCCTGCATCCCGGCGGGCCCATTGGCTGATCGCCCTGACACTAATTTAATTAGACAGCTACTAATTGGGACAAGTCACCTGCGAGTGACTCCCCCTGTAAGCGGCTTCGGGGGGAGCCAAGGCGCACTGCGGCCGGGCCCGGCTGGGAAAAGGGGCTGAGGGCTTTGAAGGCTGCGGCAGGGCCCTGCCCCGGCGAGCCCCGAGTGGGAAGAAGGCAACTTTCCAAGAGGAAAGAGGGTTGGGGGAAAAAGCCCCACTGGGGTGGCTGAGATCTGAGGGGCGGGGCTCCCTCCGCGCTGGTGTCTGAGGAGGAACCAGCTCCGACCGGCGATCCACATTTCATTGAAATGGGACGGGAGAGATTAAAGGCTCCGGCGCAGCCTGGGCTGCAGCGAGTAGAAACCCCCCGTGAGGCGGAGATCAGAGCCGCATTGACACCGGGCTGACTCCGACTCTTGGCACCTTCGCGGGCGAATCTCCTTCCAGCAAGGGGGCTGGTTTGGCTATTTCCCCGCGAGCCCCCCAATCTATGTGCAAACTTTCATTTGCTTCAGTCGTGGGGGCCGCCCGGGCGAGTTATTGGAGGTCCAGCGGTCGGGCGGGGTGGGTTTTCCCGCAGACAGAGGCCAGCTCGGGAAGAGCTCACACGCCCTGATTGCTAAAGGTGAGAGGACAGATCAATCACTGATAGACCCTTGGCTCTCTCCTTCCACCTCCCTTTTTGCAAATCCCCCGCTCCCCCAGAAAGAACAGTCCTAGTCTGCTTTTCCAGGCGGGATAAAATCCAGCGCTGGTCGCCGAGCGGGAGAAGGAAACCCCTCGGTTGGGATTAGCAACCAACCCGGCCGAGATCCAGCCGCGCTTTGTCTGAGGCCGCTATCCGGGGCCGGGCTTGGCTGTGAATATCAGGCAAACCTTTGGGGCCAAGATGCAACCAGCGCAGCCGGGAAAAAGGAGCCCACGCCCGCAGCGCTCAGCCCCCCATTTCAACGGCAGCGCCACAAAACCTATCTTGGGGGCGATGTAAACCGGGAGCCGGAGGTGCCGAGCTGCTGCCAGCACAGCCTGCCGTTAACTGCTCTCTCATCCCCAGTCGCTCCTCGGGGAAGTTGCGCCCCACTTTGCTTAGATGTTGTTCAAACGAAAAAAGAAAAACTATTTGCAAAAGTCAGAGGCCCAGGCAGTCAGCAAAGATCTCTGATCGTGCTCTTCTCTCGGCAAGCCGCTGGGTTTAATGGAGCCGATACAGCCCATTCATCTGGGTCTTCCCTGGTAATGGACTGCGAAGCGGTTTGCAGAGCTCACCTCCTGAACCATTCAATCGCAAGGTGACCATTGCTCCTGAAAGGGGCCGTTAATGCCATCAAAATGCCGTCCACGTGTGAAACACTCAGCCACCAAAACGGATTTGTAGGAACAGCGAGCTGCTCTTAGCGCCTATGCGTCCTGTTTTCTGAGCGCTGCATGCGAATAGCGAATACAACAAATTATATTGAACCGTCTCTTAAACGGAGGTGAACTGGTTTAATTCTAACACATACTAACTGGCAGATCATTACAGGAATGTCAGTGTCCATAATAAGTACACACTGGCATCGGAATAGTTGCGGAACACTCCTTTAGCTAAGTACCACGACCTTAGACCAGAGGTTCTGTGTTTCTCTCCTACATGATCGGCTAACGTCGCAACAGAGACATTTAGCTCCCTATACTGCTTTAACAAACAAGGAGTCCTGTGGCACTTTTAAAGACTAACAAATGTAATTCTCGCATGAGCTTTCGTGGGAGAAAATCCCACTTCGTCAGACCCTAGAACAAAAGCTCATGCCATAAATAAATTGTTGGGCTTTAAAAGGGCCACATGACTCCTTGTGTGTTTTGCCGAACAAGGATACCCTTTTGGAACCTGTTCTTCAGCTCGCTCTGATTTCAATTGAAACCTCCGATTGATTTCAAGGGACTTGTCTACACAGGGAGTTGTTCCTGATTAATTGCATCTAGTTAACTTTCAAAAGAGAGTTAAACTGAAAACAAGAACAAGGCACTGTTATTCCGGAATAAGTGTCCACACCACACGTGGAGTGAATTAGGAGCAGCTAATTAGGAACAACTCCAGGAGAAGACAAATGCTTAGAGATTTTTCTGTGAGGAAGACAAAATCGGGATAAAGCTTTTCAGTTTATTTTCAAACATTTTTATATTAAAGATTAAAACCTAAAAATACTAGCAGAATCCATGTGTAATCAGAGTCTTCACATTTTCAGTATTTTAAAAGTTCAGGTCCCCTTAGAGAAACATTCTGTGTCAATCCATATAATGGAACCCCCACAGCAGTCCACGAAGACTGTATATACCCAAGGACAAAATCTGGCTTTTAGGGAAATAAGGAGGAACATATTGCAATCTATGTAATTTTGGACGGATGAAGAGCTGCAGGATTTGACTCTGTTTGCATAAAGGACACACTCACCTTTTATTTCCTTCTCCCCCTTGCCACAAAGATGTATTCCAACCATATGATTGTTTGAGCACCCAATTATATTACACTTTTCAGGGTGCTCTTTGCACTTGAAATCCATAGGTTGAAATCCTTATGGTTGAAATAATATTTTTTCCAACTCTTAATTTAGAGTTATCTATTCTGTAACTCTTTACTAAAACAAACAATTTGGGTCCCAATTTTCTAATCCATTTTACTGGGGGATCTAGTTCCAAGACAGTAATCCTGGGATATAGTGAAAGAAAATTCAGCCTTTTGCTGTGTAATGGAATGAGCTATGTTCTTGAGTGATGGATTTAGAACTGTAGCTGTTCAGTCCTAGTTACACAGCAGGGTTTTACACATGTACTGGAAAACATAGCACTGTAACTGACTAAGTGGGTTGCAGCCCATGAGAGCTTATGCCTGAAGAAATGTGTTAGTCTTTAAGGTGCTACAGGACTTTGGTTGTTTTAGCACTGTAACTGGATCCTGAACATTTCAGGTAAGATTATATTAAGAGCGGATTTAGCGGACACAAAAAGAAGAGTGTCAAATTAGTACAACTAATAATATATCAACCCCCACATCACAAAATAAATGTTGAGAGAGGAGAAAATGTCCCAGGTTTTGGAAGATTCAAATATCAGCATCACTGAATCAAATGGCAACTTTTATTCAAGGACATCCTCTTTAAGCATTTTGATTAACAGTAAGGTGTAATTAATGAAGATCAACTATACATTACATTTGTTGCTTTCTGGATAAGATTAAGTGTATTAGGGGCTCTGCCGTCTCCCTCCCCCCACCTCTCTACGTGAGAACATATCTCCCTATGGATTCTTTACCCGCCCTCCCTATTCACATTCCGGGATGAACCACCCTCAATATCATATGTGCTCCCCATATCGTCACACTCAGTATCCCTCCCATATTAAGCTGTTTATCCCGAATCTCTGACCTCTTGCTTCTCAACCCTGCAGTCCTTTGACTCCCCCCATCCTGAATACCGTAGCTCATGTATTGGTTGTACTCCCCATCCTTACCTTTACCTGTTACTTCCCAAATGATCTGTACTGTACCCTGGATGACCAATCGCTTCCTTTATCTAAAACCATGTCTGCTTGACCCTTTTTTGTAACATTCACTCCAATAAAGTATTTTAAAACTGTTATCTCTTTCATATGGGATCTGTCTATCAAAGTAGGGCTTCCAGTTCAGGAAAGCCCTTTAGCACATATTTAAGTGCTTTGCTAAACTAGGCCTCCAAGGAGAAAAGGCTTTATGATCAAGTAGGTCTTTTCAATTTCTAGCTTCCATGATTCTCTCTCATGCACACCCCAGTAGACCCAGATCAATATTCTAAGAACACTTTTACTTTCATCCCTAATGTTATCCATTCACCCTTTATGCTGATCAAACACTTTGTACATTTTCTGAAGCCCAGCCCAGGAGAAACATCTCAAGATTTACAGATCATCAGTTTCTCTTGGACTCTTTATAAATAAGAATAGTTTGTGTGTATGTGGCTGTTGCTTGGACTAAATTATCTTTGGACTTATTTTTGTTAAAATGTATTTCAGACTTTAGGCTTCTGTTGCTCAGATGCCATTTCAAAGGTGGGAAGCATTTTATGTTTACTATTCATTTCAAATGGGAAGTTGTAGGTACTCTATTCACCCAGCGTGTCCTTTTTACTAAATACAAATACAAATGACCTGGTCAAACAAAGGTGGCAGAGATAACTTTTGTGATTCATGCATTCAAGTCAGGAGTTCTAGGTCCTAATTTCTTCTACATTTCAACCTGCTATGTGACATTTTCCAAGTCTCTAAGCCCAAGATTTTCAATGCCTAAGTTTACATGTGCCCATCTTGAGCTAGCCTGAGTCTCATTTTCAAAATTAATGAGCACCTGCAGCTTGCCCTGAATCAAGGAAACTGTGGGCTAAACATCTATGAAAATCAGGCTCATGCTGTTTCAGGTTGGGCATTGAAATTCAGTGGCTATTTTAGAAGTTGGCTGTATACCTCTCTATACCTTCATTTTCTCCTCTGTCAAATGGGAATGAAAATATTTACTTACTACCTCTGAGTGTTGGTAAAGTGCTCTGAGATTCCCAGAGAGAAAGAAGTGCGAAGTGGTATTATATTGCAATAGTAATCAAGACTGTCAAGCTGTCAGATTAAACAATTATATTTTCAATGGGAATTTGAAGTGTACATTTTTTTATAATTGCCATATATCACAGTTTAAGGTCTGCATTTGTATAGGACTAAATGGTGAAGGTGTACTTCTTCAGAATTAGGGTACACTTATTTTTAAAGAGAATGAACCAATATGCCTAAAAAACCTGAATCCCTTTCTTTTTAATATTCACTAGGATATCCTTAGATTTACCTTTTTATAACAGTTACTGAAAGATAAAATTGGACTCAGAGCTATAGAAAACCTGAGCAGGATGCATGAGCCATTTAGTCCTTTAAATCAGAGGTTAGAACATGAACATTTTAAACAGCATCAACCAGCACATTAAACAAAAGCATACACCAAAAGAAAGACACTTACCTGAAAATTCAACAGTCGATGGGAAAAAGTCAGCCACCCACAGGAATGAAAAGAATAAGTTAGAAAACATTAATAAATTGAGAGTGAGAGGTGAAATATATTCTAGACTCAGTATCTGAAAATAAAGTAATCTTCTGAACAATTTAAAAATATTTGCAGCTGTTCACTCTTCCTTCTCCACCCACCTACAAGGTAACAGGGAAAACAGCAACTAAAAACTATGGATTTCTTTGATGATCTTTACTAATCACAGTTTGGTCTTCCATCCCATTCTGGGAAGCTCTAGGTGCAAGCATGGACAAGGCTAGCTGGAGAGAAAATTAGGCTCAGCTGCAGCTACTGCATTGTTAGCAATAGGTAATTTGGTTAATGCAGATAAAGTAGTAGTTTGGTTCCATCTCTATAGACAAGACCAAATTTCATTAGCACACCTTTTAGGCTGTAAAAACAGACAAGAAACATTGTAGCAATCTGGCAGAAAATGTAAGGTTTTATCAGTTGTATGTATACCCATACCCTTTCAACAGCATCTGGGGAAGTTGAAAGGGAAGGGGATAATTACAGAATGAAGTTGAATTAGCACATTCATATCTCTCTTTTCTCCAAAAGGAATTTTAACAGTTGAAAGGAAGAGAGTAGAAAGACTAGAGTAAGAACTGAATAATCACAGAACAGCTTGAAATACAAATAACTATAATGTGATATTTTGTATTATATACCTAGTGTGAGTCCCAAAATAGTAATTCAAGTATTTGCTTTTTACTTCCAATACCTTCAATTGCGGGGCTACATAACTTGGAGAACCTTTCTTAAGGCAAATTTACCTGCTATATATATTTTGCTACATTCTCACTATAAAATAAAATATTGTTCTACAAAATGATTGTGGATATCTAAAATAAATCCCTGTTGTGAATATGGTGCCTTTAGAAGGATAAATCAAATTGAGTCCTTCAAAACTTCAGTTTTGACTAGCTCACTGTAATATGCTTGATTTGTGATAATAAAAATAATTCAGCTGTTCTGTCTTTCTATCAGACTTTGGGCCATCTGCTCACTGCAGTTGTCAGTTTAAATTCTGTAAATGTTTTGTTTTTTCCCGTAGCACTTTAAAAAATAAACTTTCATCATGATGGCCCTGATAAAACCCATGCTGAGCTCCTTGCATAACAGGAGTTCATGTCAGGGCTATAAAATATTTCCTGCTGACAACATGTTAGTTGAGAAATATTATGTTTTTGATATTTTTGCTCCAGGTGGACTCAAGCTGAGGCTTACAGTGGGAACACAATTAACCCTGGTGGTTGAGAAAAATTAAGTAACAATGGGATTCTGTGATATCAGAAGTAGTAACTATTCACCTAGTACCACTTATGAGAGTGATCTGACAGCAAGCTTAGTGAGAACCCAGATATTAAGTAATTGCAGCAATAAAGAGTATGTCAGTGACAAAAATATGGAGCAATTAGAACCAAAATTAAGGTACATGCTACATGAGCACTCACAAATAATAGATGGGGTCAGCCTGCCTGCACCTTGGGCTTGTTCACACCAGCCCTTCCTTTTGCACTTCCTACTTACTGCCATCAGTGTTAGCAATAAACTACTGTCGACAAGGTGCCAGCATTCACCCTTTTTTGGTCTGCTTGGAGGAGGGCAGACCCTAAAAACCAGTGGCAGGTCTCAATTAGATGATAGTGTGGGTGGGCAGTCTGAAGGAAGAAAAAAAAATCTGGTGGAAAAGCCCCAGAAAACATTTAGGGTGAAATCCCAGCCTCATTAAAATCAGTGGGAGTTTACCATTGACATCAATGGAGTCAGGATTTCATCATTAATGGTTTGTTCTGGTTTATGCCTCTGCAGGCACCTTCCCCTCAGTATAGCTTCGGGGTTGGGGGGAGTAATCAAAATTGTGCTTACAGGTGTACGTGTGGCTCAGTTCTTTGATACCCACAAAGTACTTTATTAGCTGGAGATGCTGGTGGCTCTCTTGTGGTCTCCGTTGGCAACAACGAGTGTCCTGGGGAAGGCTGTGGCTGGAGGCGGGAACCTGGGGCAGGGCCATTGGAAAGGAGAGCCAAAACCAACTACCTATTGCCAAACAAGCTGATCATCCCTTCCGTCCAGCTGAGCTGAAGACAGTCAGCTAGGGGTGGGACTGGTGGGGAAAGAGCCCACCCAGCAGAGACACAGTGGCTCCAACAGGCTAGGAGCAGGGGAGGGTTTCCCATCTGCCCAAGGGCCCTTGTGCCTCCGGGCTGGATTGGTGCCTGAGCCATCAGCACGGCCTCTGGCGAGCAGCTCAGGAGCATGTTATTGCAGTGGCTTGCATCCCACGATGGCTGATGACCACCCTGCAGGAAACTGGAGCCCCCACTCTCACTGGCCAGGCCAGCAATGATGCAATAATGAGAACAGGAGCAGCCACTCAGCTCCATTCACTGGTGGGGCATCTGGAAATGCCCCTTGGGCTACCTCTTTTCAGTGCGGGCACAGCCTGAGAGGGTCTTTCCTTCTCATCTTCCTGAGCCAATACATTCAACTTTTCTGCTTTAACCCCCCTTGTCCTGCTGGAACTCTCAGTGGGTCTTGCTTTCCTCTGGGCCACGGCCCTGTCCCACCCATGGCCAAGGCATGTATTGGCATATGTGTCCACAGCTCTATTGTGTATAGTGTATGTGCTGCACCCCAGATATATTCTGGACAGCTTCATTACACACATTTATCTACAGAGCATCTCATTACAGCATGACTAGTGCACACGCATTTATATATATTTATATAATGGGCATATAGAATTTAGAGAGACCATTTATGTATTGTTCAGCATGTATTCAGACATACACTTCATCTCTCTGTGTATGTCTCATATTTTACATTAACTCTAGAAGGGTATGTAATATTCACCCTGGAAGACTGACAATCTATCTGCCGACACCAATTTTAACTCATGCAGGGACCCTCTTTAAAGCATCTTATTCTGAGGCACTATGTATCAGTGGAAAACAATATGCTTGTAAGGAAGGAGCTTTAAAACACTGAAAACCATTTAAATAGTTATATAGCAGAAGCTGGTTCATGATCTGAAAGATTTATATGCAGATGCATATTTATATCTCCGGGATGAGGCGCACTGGGGACAATCACTTTACTTCCGGCTACTGTATTGTGATCAGCATTAAGGAGAAGGTGGAGACTGTAGTGAGGCATTCATGTTGGCCTCAGGCAAGTGCACTTCTTGTAAATCATCTGATAATCTGGAGCGTTTTGCTAAACTTCAGAGATTTGAGTGGGTTTCAGATTGAAGAATGGAAATTTCTGATCTGAATGCACACTGGGGTAGCAGATGGTTCTTCTTATGAAGGTTTCCCTGTTGTTGAGACTCCAGTAGGTGCATACAGAATATTTCCAGTCTGCAGACTAAATGGACTAGACCAAGATCAGGAAAAAAACTGTAGTTCATAGATGATGAACAGCACCTTTTCTCTCTGTCATTTTAATGAGAAGATATAAACATAAATAAAAACACTTATTAGTTACTCAAAGAGTTCATGCAAAAGAAAATGGGAAATCCAAACAAATGAACCTTTAAAATCTATTGACAATGTTTATTAATACTAGTTAAAAGCATGAAACTATTACTGGAAAGACTGACCTGGTATGAAGTCAATGCTAGTGTGTTTAGGGAAGATTTCCATTGACTTCAGTGGACTTTGGATAAAGTCCTTGAAGACTACTCTCTATGAAAATTTGTACTGTGTTCAGCTGCTATACTACTTCAGGATTACATTAATTATTCTGTGTACTTCAGTACTGTTTTACACATTCCTGAATATTTCAGCTGTGTAAAAAAGTAAACCAATTCAACATTTTAACAAGATCACAAAGGAGACAGTTATACAAAAAGAAAAAGCATTTTGAAACAGTTATACAAACTGAAACAATTAGGATGATTAAAGATGAAACTTTGAAATTATTGTATTATATGTGATCATAATAGTGTGCTTACCTGTTGTGATTTGTTTGTTAATTCAAACAATGCATTTTTAAGTTCCCAACCCTTCAGACACACACAACAGTAATTTTATACACATGAATAGCTCCTTAATTACTCATGTGAGTATTTGCAAGACCAAGGCAGAAGGTGACAGAGTGGGGAAAAAAACCACAAGGAACAATTGATCTACACTTGGTTACATAAAGTTAAGCATCAAATTTCATATGTAGGTACCTAAGTATAAGGGATGCAGCACCTGCACCTCCCATTTACTTTACTGGCATTTGTGGGTACTCAGCACTTCTGGAAATCAAATGAACTCTATGTAAGTGCCCACATAAGAATTTAAGGCTATGTCTAAATTTGCAAGTTAGGTTGATTTAAGGAGGCTTAAGTCGACCTAACTTAGTCCCCGTCCACACCAGGCTTTCATTAAGTCGACTTAAGAAATTCCTTAAGTCGACTTAATAAGACCGGCCGGGTAGGTCGACTTAACCCTCCTTAGGTCGACCTAACCTTTCTTTAGGTCAACCTAAGCATAATGTAGACGCTTAAGTCCACTTAGTTAAGTCGACCTAAGGGCAGTTAGGTTGACTTACCAAAGTGGACTAAGTCCACGTCCATGGAAACCACTTTGTTAAGTCAACTTAATAATGTCGAATTTAAGTTGACTTAAAGTTGACCTTATTAAGCTGACTTAACAAAGTAAACCTAACTTTTTCTAGTGTAGACATAGCCTAAGAGTTCAACTTTAGACTCTCAAGTTAGAAAATATTTGTCAAGAGACTTGTCTACCCTATAGTTCTAACAAAGCTACCATAGGGATTGCATTAATAGATAATTATGCATCCTAAGTTTTCTAGTTTAGACAAGGATGTGTTTATGAAATCAGACATCATTCACCTAGAGGAAACTCTACTGCCCGTAGGGATCAAACAGCAAGCAACAGAGTAACATGTGAGCCGGTCAATACTAGAGTTTCTGTCACTGCGACCACCAATGAAGAACTACATCTCTGATTTCTGTCCATGGAGATTCAGCATAGATGGGACAATATTGTAGCACAGAGAAATGAGAAAAGTGGCAGCTTTAAATGAGACCTACAAAGAAACAATTATTGTATGGTGCCATTTTTTACTCCTTTATGATGTGGAAAGAATGTTTGAAAGGGTCTCTCTACTTCTATTTCCTATTCTAGTAAGTTTATTTCTGCTTGTTTTCTAACTTGGAAGTATTAAGTTTAATCTTCCTTGCCAGATTACTTTTAAGGTTTAGAGAACTGAAGTGGCAACTTTGCGAAAGCCGCCACAAAATGGTTGTAAAGAGTTTGATTAAATGTCCCTTCCCACCGTTCTTATTCAGGTTTCAGTCTCTTTTGATATTAGAATCTCACTAGTTTTCCAGGTGTCCATAGAGTCCTCCAGCAACAACAGAGTAGAAAAAGACTTGATATTTCTAATCTAATGTAAAAAACAAAGAGAGGAGGGGAAAAACAACAGCAACAACAAAACCTTTTAAGCCTTTGTTTTTTATTAAAAAGAAAGGGGAAAAGGGGACACAAACACAATGGCTATGTCTACACTTGAAATGCTAGGTCGACTTTATGAAGTTGAGTTAATAAGGTCGACTTTAAGTTGACTTAAAGTTGACCTTATTAAGTCGACTTAACAAAAGTCGACTTAACTTTTCAAGTGTAGATGTGGCCCCATTTAGATCTTATTAAGTCGACTTAGAAAGGTCCACCTAGGCACTACTTTGCGTCTCCACTGGCTTAATTCGACTTAATAAAGTCGACTTAAGCGTTAGTTTGAATTAAAATGAGATGTTATTAATTCAAACTAACTTTTCCTTAATTCGATTTAAGGAGCATCTTAAGTCGAATTAAGAAAAGTCCAGTGTAGACACCGAGTAAATTAAGTCGACAAAAGCCTCCTTAGGTCAACTTAATTTGTAAGTGTAGACGCACCCAATGTGTCTACATAACATATTCTTCTTTTGGGTGTTTAAAAGTACCTATCGTCTCCCTTTGTAAAATCTATCAAAAGCAGAACAAAAATCCAGAATATTTAATGAAATTCATATAATGGAGTTTTAATTGACTTCTTCCCTAAAGAAACATGGCCTTGAGGACTATGGAGCAGGTAAAGGGAATGGCCGCTCAAATATGAAGTCCAGACCATGTAAAGTAGAGGATAAAAGGGAAGGGAGAAAAGGAGCAGAACACAAATACTCCTCCAGCTGGGGCACAGGTCACACAGTGGAACAGTCATTCTGGGTATGTCTATGCTGCAGCTAGGAGTGGACAGACACATGCTAGCTCTGCTGGAGCTCGTGCACTAAATATAGGAGTGGAGCTGCGGGGAGCAAGGGTGGCGGCCAGGGTTAGCTACCTGAACACCAACCCTCCCTGACCTCTGGGTGTATATTTGGGAAGTTGATCTGAGCCACCACCCATGGGTGTATCTAAACTATGGACCAGCATAGCTACATCACTGTAGCTTTACTGTAGACCTGGCCTCAGGGAACGCAGAGGCCTCTCTGAAGTCACTCACATGTGCTTGGGGATTTAGAAGCTGCCAAGGAATGCATTTTACACATGCTGAATATTTTTGCATACTGAATAGCCCTGAGGGCTTTTTCATGAAGGTGGCTGTTGTACAATGTGCAGGTGCCCTAAGTAAAATAGCCCACTTGGTCTAAAAATACTTCTGTAAAGGAAATAGCAAAAGAATTCCGTTCAAAATATGTACAACCATCCTGAAAGAATGCAATTAAAGAAGATTGGGGGGCAGGAAGCATTGGCATTTCTGTTTAACAGCTCAGAGAGGGCTTTTCTTTTTCCTTTGAGGATTTGGCCCTTATATGTTAAACTTCAGGAACATTTATGCTAAACTTCATGGAAGTGCTCACAACTGAGCCACAAAGCCTGGAAAATGCTAATGGAAAGTTGAACCCTTCGGTCTGAGGACATGCTAGTGGGTGCCACTATAATAATTGTCCCAGATTTATACACACTGCACAATTCCCTATGGCTTTCTGTTTCTAATCTCAAAGAAATTGGCCAATTATTTTTCTGTCTGAAAGAATCTGTGATGTGGCAAAGAATGACAGCTGAGAGCGAAGAAACACCTCTTCATTAAATAACAGCTATTAAGCACACTGGATAGGCACAATTCAGCACCCAGTTGCACAAGAGTTAAGGGAAGAGCCAAGAAAAGTATGCATGTGTTCATAGACAAAAATATTCATTCACACATACAGTATCTCCTTCAGTACAATACAGGCTAAATCTTATAGCCTTTACTCAGGCAAAAATCCAAGACCAGACATTCCAAGGCCATTAAACTCAGTAGAATTTTACTATTGACTTCTAAGTTATTTGGATAAGGCCCTTAATAAGAACTGCTTGTTTTCATCCTTCAATCTATAGACAGACAACATAAAGAAAAAAAAATTATAAATAACATTTAGGGATTAAACTGAAAAGAGAAAGGGAATTTTTTTAATTAACTATGTATCCATAATTCACCTCTTTTTGAAAATCATACAGTGAAGGGAGATAGACAATTCTTTTTATTAGTTTAATTTGAGGTCATTGTGTTGCTAATTAACAATACAATTTCAAAGAAGTTACAAAATACACAGGACTCAAGTGAGAAAGCAGAGTGTCCCTTGACAGAAAACACAATCGTGCACTGAAGAGTTATTCTACAGCTGTTAGTCAACTGATGTCAAAGAACGCTTAAAAAAGAAGCTACGTTCCTTGGTGCGAGCTTTTAAAAATAACTTTATTTCCATTTTCCAGTGGCACCACTGAAAAGCTAGGAAAAGAGAAAAAGAAAAGGTTGGAGGAGGAAGGGAAGGAACTGGAAGAAAAGCGGTACAGACTAGGATTGCAGTGAGTTGGCATGGTCCAAATTGCTGTCCCTGTACTTCCTTAGTGGCCTCCTCAGTGTCTGAAAATAAGTGTTGTGGCTGTATCAACATTAGGCAATTCGGGTTAACTTTTCCCACTGCTGTTCTCAAGGGGTCAGATCTAGTGTAGAAGCAACAGTGAGAGGGCTGTTATAGGCAGTCTTCAGGAAGCCACCAGTGCTTTAAGCACAGTGCAGTCTAGCCCTGCTCAAAGTGGGTTTACCTAAAATGCAAGTACCAACCTGGGCCCTGTCTATACCAATGCTCCTATCATGGTAGCAATGGTTGGAACCATCGATTAAATGTCTTAATGGAGAGAAGGTCTCTGGTTGCAAATAGCACCTCAAGAACCAATGCAGTGCAATTAGGGCCTAATTCAAAGTCCATTACAATTACAGTGAGTCTCCAGGCTCTTCAGGGCATGTCTTCATTGCAGCTAGAAGCATGCCTCCCTGCCTGGGCGGTGAGACTCGCATTAGCTGAACTCAAGCGGATGCACTACAAGTAGCTGTGTGGTCATTGAAGTATGAGATGCAGCTTAGGTAGATGCCCCAAGGTGGACTCAGTGGGTGAGGTGGACTTGGACTTGGGCTGCTAGCCTGAGCCACTGCCCATGCTGCAGCATCCACACTGCTATTGTTAGAGCGCTAGCTCGAGTGAAGCTAATGAAAGTGTCTCTATGTGGGCTAGGAGACATGTTCCCAGCTGCAGGGTACACATAACCAGCTGTCTTCCCAAGTAATGGCACAGAGAGGTGAACTTCAGTGGTGAGTTCACTCTGAAGGATAAATCAGATGTCCATGTTGATAACTCTTTTCTTGTAGATCATTTTAGCAGAAATGAGTTTATCCCATGTGGCTGGATATAACAGAAGTTCTAGTTGTTAGTCCAACCCCAGCTAGCGCACAATTGGTCACTATAGAACAGTTCTTCACCTTTTCCAAGCACAGATTGTCCCTTCCGTCTAGCCAGAATTGAGCTCAGACCTACTTCTAATTTAGCAATATGGAAAGGACAAAGTGATTGCCACTTCTTGAAAATCTGTTTGTGACCCCCCCCCCCATCCCCAGTTTGAGAATGTGGCTATAGAATATATTCCCTAAAGTTTTGATCAGTCTATGAAAATGGCTCAGCTGTTAGGTTTTCCATCAGTTCCTTCTGGACAATACTCCAGCTGACTGGATGTCACCAGGATGACAACTTCCTGACCTTTCCTGCATTTGTATCTTGAATTCCTCCCCATCAAACCTAGTTTTATGTCTGGGCACCTCTCATCAGCCTAACCAAGTAATATGTCACAACATTTAAAATATATACAAGCTATAATCAATTAATATCAATAACATTTAGAAACCTTGCTGCCTCCCATTTTTGTTTTTTTATTGCTAAAATGTTATAAACTTATAATATTGTATTTGATTTAAAAAAACCACAACACACTGTAACATAACCCCAAATGATAAACCACTTTTTCCATTCTTAGCATATTCATCACACCGTCTCTTTCTGAGCCTCTGGATTTGCATGCAAGAGATCTGTGTGTGAGTTAATGCAATTTCTCACTGAAGCCAATAAAATCCTTTCCCACAGGAGAAAGGAATGAGAGATATTCAGCGATCCTTCCGTATATATTTTTAAAATGTGTAAGATGCTTGTACGCCCCAGCAATATGCATAGAAATAAATACCTATCTGGATTAGACAGAGAGGTTTGCCTTCGTGAAAATGACAGACAGGATCAGGTGTTTCTTTAGCACTGCCATGCTTGATAGGATACCTGTTTTCTTAGGGCTCGCTCCTTTGACTGAAATGATATATGCAGTTGTTTGCGTATCACCCTTGAGAATCCCATGATATTGCAAATGTATATGGTGCTGTCAATAAAAGCCAAAGAGGAACAAACTAAGTGATGGTAACGCATATAAATTCCATCCAGATTTCCAGGGTAGCTGGATATTTCTGCTCAAATGATCAGCAGTAATATAGTTAATAAAGTTTTCATACCAGTTGCCACCATTAGGTTTCTGAGTGAACATCGAAGGAAAGTGGGGCAGTTCATCTCTCTGAGCTTCTGGGTCTGATTCTCTACTGCTTTGCACTTTGCGCAGTCAGTCAGTGTCGCAAATCAAGCCTAATGCATGTCTGATTAATTAAAGGCTCATTCAGACAGCACAGTATCAGTTTTAAATTGTTCCATATACCAAAGCCTCTCTTTCAAATCTAAAAAAATCATTTTTAAAGAAGATTCTAATTGTACAGAAACGCTGTGGCCTCCGTAAAAGTGCCGATCAAGCATCCTGCTGCATGAGGTTCAGTTCTTCCTCAGATTGGAGCTAGTCTGTGTACTGAAGGCCTGAATTGGCCTGTCTTCATTAGGGAAAATCTGAATTGATGTAATTAATATAGACAGTCCCTCAAAAGTGCAAGTGCAAAATAGCACAGGGCAAGAGAGAACAGGGTTATGGCCACTGAAGTGTGAACTTTTCACAGAATACCTGTGTTTTTATAGTTGTCCTCTTTTGTAAAAGATGATTATATAGGTTGTGCAAATACACATAAGAAATGTAATGATAAGTGAAGGTTTATGACAACAAGATGGAGGAGTCCCTCTTTAATATAATATCATTTAAAAAAAATCAAGTTAGAGGAAGATTAAATATATATCCTAAATTATAAACAAAGTGTTACAGAGAATTAAGAGTAGGAAAGCATTTTTGTACAGAACACACACACAGAGGACATTTGAACTGTGACAACTGGAAAAAAAAATAGTTTCGCAATCACATCAGCTTTTGCAGGCTGAACTGTTACTATCATTCACAGGAAAATAAATCAATGGCTTTTTTCTGCATGGCTTTTATAACAAGTTTTTATAAATCCAGAAATACGGTCAATAACACTGGGCCAAACTCATCCCTGGTGTGACTCCAATGAAGTCAATGAACTGAAAAGAGAAAGGGTGCGTCTACACTTGTAAATTAAGTCAACTTAAGCCTGCTTAAGTCAACTTAATTTACTCTGCGTCTACACTACATTTTCCTTAAGTCAACTTACGCTGCTGCTTAAGTCAACTTAAGGAAATTTTAAGTCAACTTTATAAAATCTCGTTTAAAGTCGACTTTACTGGCTAAGTCGACTTTATTAAGTCAACTTAGCCAGTGTAGACGCGGATTAGCCCTAAGTCGACTTTAAGTCAACTTAAATGGCCCCCAGGGCTCCCCCACTGACCTCCCTGCCAGGGTGCCTGGCACAGCCACAGCCTGGCATGCCCACCCACAGGGCAGGACACAGCCCTGCCCACTCCACTCCTATACCCTGCCCCTGTCCCTGTCCTGCTCAGCCCCCATTGTACCCTGGTACAATGAGGCAAATGCTGAGCCCCCTGGCACTTTGAAAGGGGTACCCCCCTCCCACCATGTACCACTCCCAGGTCCACCTAGCCCCTAGAAATTGACTTAGGCATCCAGTGTGGACACTCTAAGTTGATTTGGCAAGGTCTACTTTAAGTCGACCTAATTTTATAGTATGGACATGCTAAGTCGACTTAACAAAGTCGATTTAAAGTTGACTTTGTTAAGTCGACTTAGCAAAGTCGACTTATTTGGCCAAGTGTAGACATAGCCAAAGGGAATTTGGCTCAAATATTTTGGAAATAGAAAGTCACACACCTTATTGCTTCTGTAGTCCAAGCATGTTGCCAACACCAGGGGTTCCTTACATCCTTCCACTCTGTCCAACCATCAAACCAGGGCGCTCTATTAATTGTTCCCTCCCTCCAATGTCAGACATTCTGTGCAATCCCCATTTTCCTTCCCCCCGTATGCCAAGGACTCTACCCCCACATTCCATCTGTCACATCTGCCAATAACTGGGTCCCCCCACATGTCCCCTTTCCCTCATACTATGGTCATCAGTCTATTCTATCCCAAAGGTAGAGACTCTGTTTCCTATCCATTCCTTCTGCCCCCATGTCAGGGGCTGTTTGCGGCCCCCTACTTCCCTTCTCTCTATAGCAGGGAGACCCATACTCTCACCATGTCAGGGTGTGATGCTTCTCAGGGACACCCAGAATTGTGTGTGCCTTCCTGCTTCTTGCCCTTAGCATGAGAAAGCCCTGTCTGTGTGTGCCTGGGGTCAGCTCCCCAACGCCATCAGTCATGGGCAGCACAAACACTCCTCTCTTGGCCTATACAGGCCCCGTTGTTACTCTGCAGGTTAGTGACTGGCACATTCCAACCCCTGAGTCTTTTGAGGACATGTCAGTCCCATGTCCACTACAGTGTTCACAGGTCCACTGTTTCCAAAGAAACAGTATAGCCAGCTTATCAGTTGCATCTCAGATCACCATACCACTTAACTCATAGCACTTGGCTATTTGTATAGAGAAATCAAGTATACATTTATTAACAAAAAAATAGAGATTCATGTACTAGGAAAGGAAGTCAAAGTATTGGCAACAAATAGTGACATATAAGATAAAATCAGCACACACATTCTAGAACCTAGACTTACTTATTTAGATACTTTACTGTCTTAAAGAACAGCGCTCACCCAAAATTATTTCATCATTTTACAGCCATGCTTGGCTGGGATCTTCTGTTCATGAGACATATCATGAAGTCAGCTTGTTTCCTTGCTAAAACGTATGCAGATTCCTAGTTATATGAGAACAATCCATCACCTGATGAGCCATTAAGGACACAATAGTTGTATTCCTTATGTCTTTAATGGCTCATCAGTTAACTCCCTGGGACCATTGTCCTGGCACATTCCTAAACATTAAGGACACAATGGTTTTAACATAAGTTAAAGTATGGATATAACACCAAATTTTAACTTCTAATCGCAATAGAATTCCTAGGCATAAACTATATAATCATTCCCAGCAAATTACTACCTTTCTATTGATACCAAACATGACATAGTTCCTATGGATTATAGAGCATTTATGAGATATCCATTGAAAATAATATCATAAATGCTTCCTAAATCCAGACAGCGTCACACCCTGCCCACATGCCCTGCCAGGGTCCCTGTCCCCCTTTGCCCTGTTGCACACAAGGGGTGCCCCCCCTGCCACTGTGGACCTACCCAAGGTCCCCCTAGCCCCACAAAGTCGACCTAGAGTGTGGGCGCTCTAGGTCGACTTTGTAAGTTTCCCTTTAAGTCGACTTTAATTTTAAGTGTAGACACACTAAGTCGACTTAGTTAAGTCGATTTAGTTAAAGTCGACTTAAAAGTGGAAGTGTAGACATAGCCAAGGTTCCTTTCATGTATTATGATCCGTACGTACAATTCACAATGATCATGATGACCAGGGGGCTACCGGTTCTCAGTAGAGACTCACATCTCTCTCTTTAATGAATTATTATGCATATATCCCTTTCAGGGGATTCCTGTAAAATCTTATGCATTCCCTGTGCCCTCTGCCAACTGATATCATGAAGTCCCTGGCTCTCACATGGTTTTGTGTGCCCCTGCCATTCCCCTTCCACCATATGCTAGGGCTTTCTGTGTCCCTCATTTCTGTTATGACAGCTCCTCATTTAGGCCAATACTTATACTAGAGACTAGGGCGGAATAGCTGCAGCATCAGAGCTAATCTCTCCATGTAACAGCCAACACTGAAGGAAGGAGCTTTTCTGTTGTAGGTGTGCCACCTCCCTGAATGACAGAAGCTTGGTCAATGGAAACATTCTTCTGTTGACCTACCTCTATCTAAACTAGGGGCTAAGTTAGCATAGCCATGTTGCTCAGGAGTATGGGTTTTTCCTACTCTTGAGTACTGTTGCTATGGCAACCTAAGGCTATGTCTTCTGGTGAAGACCCTAAGCCAACAGGGGACAGCAGTGCCACGTTACTCGCTGTATCCACACTGTGCTAAATCAGTATAATTTACACCACTCAGGTGTGGATTATTCACACACCTGAGCAATGCAAGTTATACCAAAGTAATTTGTAGTGTAAACGTAACTTAAGTGTAAAGCTGACCTTAGCTTACTCATTTTTCCAAGACTTTTCTTATTTCTCTTCTTTCCACCTGGGAGTTACGTCCTTCTGGGTGTCAACATTTTAAGCTCCACCCGGAGGATGGAAAGAACTGAGATGGGAGATATTATGCTGGAAGGTGTTAATGGCCAGGCTGCCATCCACTAATTCTTTGATTATAGCAAATTACCGAGCTGGTGAAGCTGATGGATCTGCTAGCAGCTAGAATATGTGATAAGTTCAGTGTGTCTGCCATTTCCCCCTTCTGTTTTTCCAGTTTTTCCCCAAATTAATAGGATTCTTCCCCTTGATGGCTAGAATATTTTCTGAAATTTTGGAATCAATCAGATGCGATGTTCAAAAGTTAGTCCATTACACCAGTCAGCCAGGCAACCAGAGAAATGCCATCAAAAGTTGAATCGAGGTGCGCACTATGCTCAGCCAAAAGAATGTCTTATCATTGTCAGTATGCACCAAACTTATTTATGAAAACTTTCCTCCCCAATCCCTATGTGCTGCAATATTGTATCTGTAAATTTAAATCAACCCTTTTCCCATTCACAGATTTCTGTATTTTGAAACTAGGGGTTTGAAATCATGTTGGTCCCATTGTCCTTCTATATAAAATGTGTTTTAGAAACTGTATTATTTGAATGGCAATGACTTGAGCTGCAGAACAGAGCAATGTCTTAATAGAGAAACAACGGGTATGTTTTTCACTTTAAAATTTTAATGCCATTTGTGACCAGTTCCTAACATTGAGGGTCCTAAATTTAATTCATGTCAGCCATGTTGTGTACTTGGTTGGTAAGTGTGGCAGCTAACTAGATGTCACCTTTATAGGCAAATCAGGGTTGGAAATAAATCTCTATCTGTAACCAGTTTGAAGTCCTATTTTTTGTACAGACATGACTCTAAGGTCTGTGTTATGGGGAAGTTCAGAAAAGATTATCAGAAGGGTCCCTTCTAGCTTTATGATCTATGAAACTATGGCCCTCTAACAAAGCCTTTGTTGTAACCAATTCAGCTCATCCTTCTTTCTATCTGTTCTCTATGTGTTAGAATATCTCAGAGTGCATCTCAGAGTATGCTGCAGATACAGCTTTTCGTGTATGTTCTTAGGCACTCTTCTCTGTTGAGGTGGTATGGAATAGCTGCCGAAATGGTTTCAGCATGCAATGACCCAAACACAAGCAGGCAGGATAGGATAGACAAATAAACAAAGTTGACACATAGCTGTAGAAAAAACATACTATGTGGACACAATTATATTTGTTGTAGCTTGGTGAGAGTGTCATTCAGTCCCTCTGTACACAACAATCAAAAAGTACTTTTCCCAACAAAGTTAGCTTAACACAATTTCCAGAGGAGTAGCTACGTTACTCTAGAAGTTCAGCAAAACAAACAAGGAGACTTGTGACACTTTTAAAGGCTACCATGACTAATATATGATATACATTTGTTAGTCTTTAAGAGGGGCACAGGACTCCTTGTTTGTTTTACTTAACACAATTGGAAACCCCCCATTTCCTAAGTCCAGTGTAGACAAAGTTTCACATGTTTACAGTCATGCTAGATGGTCATGTTGTAGTCTAGGCTCCCTGGCTATGTCTACACTTGTAAAGTTAAGTCGACTCTGTTAAGTGAACTTAACAAGGTCGACTTTAAGTAAGTCGACTTAACAGCATAACTACACTTTAAGTTGAGCTTGTTAAGTCGACTTTACAGTAGACATAGCCGTCCACACTGGCTTTAAGTTGACTTAATAAGGTCGACTTAAGCCTTAAGTCGACCTTCAGAGATTTAAGGAAGCGCTTAAGTTGACTTAATACAAGCCCAGTGTGGACGTGGCTTTGTGTAGGTTGACTTAAGTGTTCTTAAGTCGACCTAAGTTACCAGTGTAGATGCACCCCCTCTTAGCATTGTGTAGACATACTCACACTGGTTAGAGAAAACATGGCTGTAAGTACAATATGTTTGTTGTCAGTAGGTGGAGCCACCTCGATTTCTTGGCTCTACCTTCTTCCCTGGATTCTCTCTACAGTGACAACACGCTGCAACAGGGCAGAAGGTGCAGAGGAAATTCTACTCTACAAGTAGCATCAACTCCCACACAGATTTCCTGTCAGAAATCCACCAGGGAAGCCAGCCACAGACAACAGCTGTTCTCCAGCTTTGTCTCCTTTCCACATCTGCAAACACACTGAAGTCTCCACCCTGCAGTTTGCCTCTGGAGAGGCTTTGCAGGCTCAGGAAGTGGGAGGGTGAAACTGGGGAGGAAGGGACAGGCATGCATGGAGTTTACTGTTCCCCCTTTTCCATGCTCCTTAACGAATCATTTTCATTCTTGCTCTCTTCTGACAGCACAAGCAAAATGAAGCATTCGGCACTTGAAAATATCTAATGCAGCTCATTTTATTTTGATCAGTTGAAGACAAGTCACAGAAGCAAACTGGAACAGCTTGAAAGAAAACTCCCAACAGCCCTCAAGACAAGAACGCATGTTCCCCAAACTGAATAAGTCTTGCAGCATTAATTTACAACTGTTTCTTCTAAACTTCGTCTGGTCATGAGTTGCAATTATCTCAGGCCTCAGCATTATAAAGCACCATAAACTATATTTGCTCATGCTGTTTGTGTATACATGCACCTATGAAAAAGGGAGGGGCAAAAAGTGATATGCTTCAACTGAACAGTCAGTACACTGTAATCTGGTGATTCTACTGGAAGGGGCAGGAAAACTCTGTAGGCAAGTCTACATTACAAAATTAACAGAGTCCTGTGGCACTTTTAAAGACTAACAGATTTATTTATCGCATCAGCTTTCGTGGGAGAAAATCCCACTTCGTCAGACGCTTGTGGGATTTTCTCCCACGAAAGCTCATGTGATAAATAAATCTGTTGGTCTTTAAAAGTGCCACAGGACTATCTTTGTTTTTCTGCAATAGACTAACATGGCTACCCCTTTGGAACTTGATTAGAAGATTATGTCAACCTAAGACTAGATCACAGTTAGCACTTACGCCAGCAAAACTTTTGTCTCTCAGAGGTGTGGAAAAAAACCAGACCCCTGAGCAACCTAAGTTGTGCTGGATATGCACTTGTATATTTGTGTTATAGCAATGGGAGAGAACTGTTCCGCCTACATAATAAAACCATCTAAATGAATGGCAGTAGCTAGGCTGGCAGGAGAACTCACTGTTAGGGCTACTGTGCCTAACTAGAAATCTGGCCCTGCACCAGTTTATCTGTCAGTGTGGGGCACTGTGGCATGGTTTCTGAAAGGCCGCGACAGTCGACGTAAGCAGCGTAGTGTGTCTGCTACTCCACCACCCTGCCTACATCGACTTGTGCACTATGCCTCCCACAGAGGCGGAATTAGGCGACTTACACTAGTGGGAGCTACGTTTTGGTGCAGACGCTTACTGAGTTAGTTTGACTTAAGCTGCCTTACATCGATCCAAGTCTGTTGTTGAGATCAGGTCTGTAATTTGCATTCTATTGTGGGGCTGATACACCCCTCCTCCCCTTGGGGATGAGGGAGAGGGCATTGTAGCCCCATGGTTAAGGGCTGCCCTCTCGGTCAGGGACATAGGACCCGATGGCCAGAGTAAGTAGGTCTGCCCCTGCTGCCAGGGCCTTATGTCCCAATGGCCAAAGGCAGGTGGGCTGCCAGCCTGTGGTGGGTGGTGGCCAGTGTAGAAGGACCTGGGCCTTCCCTACTCCCCCAGGTCCCAACCCAGGGCCCTTGTAGTGATGAATGGGTTCGCCAGTAGGTCTGTGAGGATCCAGCCAAAACACACTGCCTCAGTTTCCAATTCCACAACTAGACCAATGCCAAGTTCCCCTCAGTTACTTCCTACCCTGTTTTCTGGTGCCACTGTCTGTGGCTCCCCTGGGTTTCTGATGTCAGTGACCTGTGAGGCTCCTGGCAACTTGGTTCACCCTCAGGCTTCCCTGAGCCGCTCAGCATCTCTCTGGGCTTTGGTGTCTCTGGCCTCCGCAGCTTGAAGCTCAGGCAGCTCCTTTGTTGAAGCCTGCAAGGTACCTAACGTCCTCCCTGCTCAGCAGTCAGCCCAGACTGAGCTGGGCCACTCGCTACCTTTTAGTCTGAGGCTCCAGTTGGAGCTCGCCCAGTAAATATGATGGGGGTTGGCCTCTTCAGTCCACAGAGTAGACTTAAACACTGCCAGACCGGTGTGGGGCTGGTATACCCCACTGCCCACTCACTATGTTTTTAAAAAGTGATGATTACTTCATTCATATTTGGCAGTCAGGACAAATCAAATTCTCATTTTCTAAACGCTTCTTGATGTGAAAACTCCAAACACACAGAGCTCAGATTAAAGCCACCAGAAGCCGCGCAAGCAAGCTAAACAACAAACAATAATAAGAAATGCGAGGCAAAACTTCTCCTGACACCCCTAGGTACAGGATCAGTCCCATGAAATGCAGAGTTGGCTACCGTTTTCATATATCCATTACATCATTTTCTGCGCTGCAGTTCTGAGCCCTTCATTTTAGTGTTTCACTTTTATAATATCTAGACTTCCATTGCAGGTGGCCTTGTCTCACCAAATCACACCCTAAATGCTCCCTGGTGCACGGCAATGGCATTACATCATCAGAGAATTTGATCCTAGGTTTGCAATGCAAAACCAAATAAAGCAGGCATTGACTCCACAGATTGCTGCAGGGCCCCTCATTCTCATCCAGACACACCTGGCAGTACTTCATCACTTGTCCCTTCTTACTAGGAATGTCCCTCAGAATGACATTTCACAAACCGGTGTTTTCTCAGACTTAAAAACTGTCACTATCATAGTGATTGTATTGGATAGGAACAGGGTAGTATGACTTTAAACAGTTTATGTGCCCTCTTCATGGTGCTCACCATGTGATGTGTTAGAAGCTGCCAGAAACCACCCAGAGCAGAAGTACTGCAGGCCTTCCATATTTGTGTATAGGGTATAGTTAGCACAACAGTTTAGGAAGAATTGAGTGAGCAAACGAGGAGAGGGAGCGTCACTCAACTATGTAAAAAACAGCATTACCCTGTTTCTGAGTCGCTAATAACTAAGAAGAAAATGATCTTGCATGCTTCAGGATCAACGTCCGAACAGATGAAATGCATGATGGGGTACTGGTGTTTGGTGTAGACCACCAAAAGATTCCTTAGGTATCTATTTACAATGTGTATGAGAAAAAAACTGTGTGATCATTGGGGAGTTCAATTTGAGTGTCATGTTGGAGGCCCCCATGCTGGTAATACCAAAAACTCCTTGGAATTTCTATATATTATAGCTGTGACTATTTCCTAACTCAGAAAGTGTTGCAACCACCAAAGGGGAATTCCATATTAGAGCTCTCTATTCTATATGAGACCTCAGCTTGATAGACAGAGAGGAATGGATCACAGAACTAAAAATTAATGATAGCTTAAGAAGAAGTGAGCATGATTTGATCATATTTATAATGTGCAAACAGAATAAAGAATGCTTTAAAAGGGCCAGTTTCATAAAGCTGAAAGCAATTTGACAATAAGAAAAGGCATAACAAGGCTAAATAAAATGAGAAAGAATAAATGCAGATTAGCAAAGTCTGAATAGTTGAATGAGACATGCACAGAAACTGCATTTGGAATTGGACATTTTAAAACCAAGACTGGATGTTTTTCTAATAAAAGATGTGCTGTACTGCTGTAGGAATTATTCTGGGGGAAATTCTATGGCCTGTGTTATGTGGGAGGTCAGACAAAATCGTCACGATGATCCCTCCTCACTTTCAAATTATGAATCTATGGCTGTCTCCACCAGGAGCAAGGAGAATGATTCCCCTGCTCCTGTACACATATTCCAGTTAGCTCAGTATCTTACCGTGTTCATACAGCCTATGGATTGAACATGGTTATTTGGGACCTTGCTGGGCCCATTTGCTTTCTTTTTTCTTCTTCTTTCTTTTTTTAATACTGTTGTGTAAAAAGTGAAGACACAAAAAGGAATTGGTGAACATGGTTTCCTATAGCATATTAAACTGGGACTCTCTAGGGCTATGTCTACACTTGTTAATTTAAGTCGACTTTAACTAAGTCAACTTAGTGTGTCTACACTTAAAAATAAAGTTGACTTAAAAGGGGAACTTAAAAAGTCGACCTAGAGCGTCCACATTGGACGCCTAGGTCGACTTCTAGGGGCTTAGGGGGACCTAGAGGAGGTCCACAGGGGCAGGGAGGCACCCCTTGCCCAATGCCAGGGGGCTCAGCCTTTGCCCCATTGTACCTGGGTACAATGGAGCAAAGGGGGACAGGTACCCTGGCAGGGTATAGGGGCAGGGTGGGCAGTGGGGGAGTCCTGGAGAGCCGTAAGTCGACTTAGAGTTGACTTAGGGCTACTCCACGTCTACACTGGCTTAAGTCAACTTTCTAAAGTCACCTTAAGCCAAAAGTCAACTCTAAACTAGGTTTTAAAAAGTCAACTCAATTTTCCTTATGGAAAGTGTAGTGTAGATGCAGAGTAAATTAAGTCGACTTAAGCAAGCTTAAGTCAACTTAATTCACAAGTGTAGACGCACCCACAGTGTCTGTAATTGCATGTTTATGACTGGTTTCCATGTACGTGGGGAGGAAATGAAGCTAAAAACATTCACGTAATACCTGTGTTTGAAGGAAACCTGATAAGTAAAAAGAGAGTTCATGCTGTTTTTTCTTTCTTTATGATGGCTGCAGAAGTAAAGAAGCTTTGAAAATGATATTGGTATCTCCTCCATATCCCCCAAAATACACACAGATGCGCGTGTGTACACACACACACACACACACACACACACACACACACACACAGGGGAAGGGTATTTTCTGGAGGGAACAAGTGCTTTGGCTTGCTTTTCAACATTGGAATATTGGCTAACCTAAGGGTGCAATGAGTTTGTCATCACCTGAAAACTTTCCATCCTGGATGGATGTCTTTCTAAGAAATACATTCTAGCTCAGCTAGGAATTAGGTTTTGAGGAGGAATGATTGAGTGAGTGAAAGTCTAGGACCTGTGCGGCACTCTAGGTCAGACTAAATGAGTTAAATAGGTATTAACAAACAATAAAGTCAGTGATATGGGTTTAAATCTTTTGCTGAATCAAGGCTTTCTGAATTGCATGCACCTCCAATTACTAACTTTTACTGGCTATAAAAAACTTCTGGTTTGCTTGGATTCACTGATTTCCGTGACAACTCAGATTATCAGTGTCTCTCTAATTAAGTGGGGGGGGGGCATCTCATGTTTCTTAAAGTATTTAGCAGTATTATAACAGCAGGTTGTCAATACATTATCTCTGCTAAGAGCATATTCCACAAGTTCCTGTCTCATATCTAATTTTCCATATATGTTAAAGGAAATTGAGATGCCCAGGGTTGTACAATGGAATGACTATTTATTATATGTTAATTGCTATCATTACACTCAATGGTTGCTCCTCCATAGAGCCCTTGGCTTAGATACAAAGATGCATCAATTTAAAAAATATATCATATATGATCACTAACATGCTAAAGCTTGACTCAAGTTCTGTACAGCAGTGAAATTAACATATACCACTGAAAAACTTCGATATAATGTAGAGCTATGTTTGTGCAACTAAATGTCTGTTTAGTCCATTATTTGATTACAGCAGTTGAGATTCCATATCTAATTTTATCCTGACCTACTGTAAGTTTCATTATGTGAAAATGTTTGAATGTTTTGGTGGGACAAAGGATCCTATTACTAACTTTTACAAATAGCTCTGCTATTTTGGGCCAATTCATTGTCAGCTAAAGTCAGTGAGAAGACCTCTATGAATTTCACTGGGCATTGGCTCATCCCCTGAGACTAATAAATTGTGTGATAAGGCAGTGTGCCTTGGATAAGAGTGGATTAAAGTAAGAAATAGAGTTGTTCCTCTTACTTTAAATAGTCCCAGAGATCAACCTCCGAATCGAAATTCTAAGTCACTTGAATGTTTGGTATCAGAGCTGGTGATACCAAGGCAGTGAATACAGCATTGTGTTTTACTCTAGTAAATTCCTCCACCACCACAAGGAAAAGATTTCTCTGCATTCAAAAATGGAACACCCACTGTGGATCAAGTTGGGAAACAAAGTGGAGAGGTAGGAAGGATCAAATTCATGGCATAAGCAAATACTCTACAAATCGTCAGGAGACTGACTAGATGGCCACAAAGAGATTTTGTCAAGGGTTTTTATACAACTAAAATCAATTCATCCACTTTATCTGTTTTGAACATACTGGAGATGCAACTAAAGATGTCACAAATGGTTATAGTTGCCTGGAAACCTTCAAGGTGTCAATTGACCATATTTTTAGGTGCAGGAATGTTACACGGACACACCACAGTTTTGCCAGTGATTTTTTTAAAAAAACAAATGGACTCAGAAATCTACAAGGGAATAAAAATATCATGAGAGTGAAGCTGAGTTGAAGCAGGGTAACTCAAAATCAATATTTTGCTTTTAAACTCTTAAGGGGAGGCCCAGGAGGGCTGCACTTATTTTGTCCTCCTTACTTATTATCCTCAGAGGATTGGCTGAAAAGTGACAAGACTATTCCATACTTACAGCTAGGACATTCCTTACTAACAAGCCACTTGTTAGAATACTCAGCTGCTGCTTTATCGCCTAACATGGGGCTTTTACTAACTGTATCAGAGGATGGTAAAGTCAAAGTTTAAAAAAAAAAATATTGGAACTCAGCCAGCACACGGGTATAGTTGACTGATGTTTTCCTTTAAACATAGAGAGGCTTGTTTTCCTCTTGGTGCCCAACTGCACATGCATGTTACATGCACCATAGTCACATGCATATTAGGACATGGCAGTCATGAATGGGGATTGAATACCAGATCTTCAACACCAGCTCTACCATTTCAAACTCAAGGAGTAATTTGTAATAGCAGATAGGGATAGCCCATAAAGAGAAAGACAACCATATACACTGATCCAGTATATTATATATTGCCCCCTTAGAGAAATGTATTAGGTTGTATGCTCTCTGCCTATTCCTACTTTGTGTTTGTATAGTGCCTAGTCCAGTGTGTCTTTGATTTTGGTTGGGACTTGTAGACACTATTGTAATAAATGTTAAATAAAAAGACAAAGCGAGTGCTGAGTTCAAGTCCCATCCAAGTGCCATTTTGTAATTCATGATGACATAAGGATATGCTCAGGGTACCAGTGCAACTGACTTGAAGGCTACAGAATCAAAGCATTTCACTGTGATTTTACAAACATCAAATCAAAACAGGCTACAAAGCTCAAAACATTTCAGTGCACAATCACTATCTGCAATGAGGGATGACCACTAAAAAGTGAGGTGTGGGTGTGATCTCATCTCTGAACTGCGGAAATGAAGCAGATGGAGATTTGAAAAATAAACGTCTTGTGTGGACAAAGCCTATGTAAACCAAAGAGTTTAGCAAAGGCCTTGTCTATGCTCACCTTTATTCTCTAACATTTCCCACTGTTGCTTCTGCTGGCTTATCCTGCCTCATAACAAAAAATGAAGATGTGGGAAAGGGCACCTGGGAAAGAAAGGATTAGCTGACCATCTCCTTAAGGCATTGGAAGGGAAAATGCAGAAGACACCAGGTACAATTTTCAAAAGTATTTATGTACTTAAGTACCTGTTGGGAGGAGATCTGTTAAGGAAAGGAAAGGAAAATAAACTTATTTCAATTTTGAGTATTCTGTGGAGTCAGCCAGAAACCCAGAATCACCATAAACATAGACTGAAAAAGTCATTTCATTTTAATCTCCAATTTTTCTTCCTTTCTCAGCTTTTTCCTTGCTTAGCATTTTTTGGACAATTAAAAAAACAAACAAACCAGCATAAAGGATTTTTAACTGATGTGAGGATGGATGAAATGTGAATCTTTAAAAAAATCTTCAGGTATCTTTTGCACAGTCAATAATTATTCCATTTTTTATTTTAAAACTTGTAGAATTAGCCCTCTGACAGGTAAAGTGACTTAGACATAACGTTCATGGAAAAAAAGACATAAGTGATGGAAAATGAGGTATGCTTATGCACACGACTTCATCTTCATGAGTATTTCCAACCACTGGATGAAACCCTAGCCCAACTGAAGTCGATGGGAGTTTTGCCATTGACTTCAATGGGGCCAGCATTTCATCTTCTGGGGGCACATCCGCAAAGAGATCTGTATTACAATGAGCAAATCTTTGGACATCCTTCCATATCTACATGGAGACCAACAGCAAATCATGTGTAGGAGGGTTGGTGTGTCTTTGACTGAATCCCTTTTTGTCATGGTAATGAAATTACTCTGTGAAGGCTAGGACTTAAGTCTCTGGACTTGAGTCTCACAGCTCCTAAGCAGAATGGAGAGCTACTGGCATAATTGGATCTGCCTGGTCATGGATTCACCATCCCAGCAGATCCTTGTTGGCTTCTTAACCCAGCAAACTGCCTTTGTATTGTTTTCACACACAACTCCCCATATTTCTACAAGACTGTGTTGCACAGTACACATTAACAAACAAGGAGTCCGGTGGCACTTTTAGGCTGTCTACACTTACTAAAGTTAGTTTGAATTAGTTAATTCAAACTAACTAATTCAAACTAATTTTAGGTAGTTCCAATTAACTTAATTAGCGTATTGCATTGAGTTCAATGGGCCAGTTAGTTCAAACTAAGCAATTTGTTATGCTTGGCCACATTGGTTAATTCGAACTAACTAGTTCAAATTAACCCTTAGTTCAAATAACATATTCAAATTTATTAGTTCGAATGAAGGAAGCCCTTAATTTGAACTAATTAAAGCCTAGTGTAGCCATGGCTTTAGTTAGTTCAAATTAAGCTTCCTCAATTCAAACTAACTTGCCAGTGTATACATAGCCTTAAAGACTAATTTGTTAGTCTTTAAAAGTGCCACAGGACTTCTTGTTTGTTTTGCTGAATTAGACTAACACGGCTCCCCCTTTGGAACATAGCACACATTGAGCAGTATGGGCTGCCTGTATCATGAGTACATACAAAGGAATCACACCAACTGCAGATGCTTTCAGAGCCTTCCATGTTGAAGGAATGGTAGGGTCTGTTTAGAATCTGACCCTTGTTTGCATTCAAATCAATAAGAAACATGACCCTTTGCACATTTGCAGACTGCACTATTCTCCCACTAGTGTTGCACACTGTAGATTTTCAGCATATTATACCAGGTAGTTCCTCCTGCTTGTTACTCAAACCACTAGTTTTTGCAATGGTATAAGAGACCTGTATATCAGAAAAGTTGTACCAAAACTCTGCTTTAGGCAGCACAAAAGAGCTGTTATTTTTCCCTGCACCTTTGTTCTCTCTTCTGAAATTTCCAGTCATTTTCCAAATATTACAACCGTAATATATGTCCTTTTTCCGGCTGGTAAAGACAGATCCTACAATTTAGTATTTCATCTGTCAGGGGCTATATGGGTAAAATATAGGACCTGATTTCGAACCGTAGTACTCCTGTTTCTTCAAGTATAACTCCATTGAAATCAATAGTGTTTCACTGGCACAAAATGGGAGTAATGCATTGCACAAGGCTCTCAACCTTTCCCGACAAGCATACCCCCTTCAGGAGTCTGCTTTGTCTTGCATACCCTATTTGTTTCACCTCACTTAAAAACTACTTGCTTAAAATCAGACATAAAAATACAAGTGTCACAGCACACTATTACTAAAAATTGCTGATTTTCTCATTTTTACCATATAATTATAAAATAAATCAATTGGAATATAAATATTGTACTTACATTTCAGTACATACTATATAGAACAGTATAAACAAGTATGAAATTCTGTATGAAATATCAGTTCATACTGACTTTGCTAGGGCTTTTTGTGCAGCCTATTGTAAAACTAAGCAAATATCTAGATGAGTTGATGTACCCCCTGGAAGACTTCTGCATACCCTTAGGGGTACATATATCCCTCGCTGAGAACCATTGACACAAGAAAATAGGTGCTGCCTTACTAGGTAAGACCAGTGGTCCATCTAGCCCAGTATCCTGTCACTGACAGTGACCATACCAGAGCTTCAGGGAGAGTGTGAAGAACAGGACAATTTTGGAGTGATCCACCCTGTCTTCCGCTCCTTGCTTCTGGCAAGCTCAGGTGTAGGGTCACTCCAAGCCTTAGGTTACATCCCTGGTGATCTTGTCAAACAGCCATTGATGGACCTACCCGCCATGAATTTATGTAACTAATCTACGTATAATGCATTTATACTTTTGGATTTCACAACATCCTGTGGCAATGAATTTCACAGGTCAATTGTCCGTAGTATGTAAAAGTATTTCCTTTTGCTTGTTTTAAACCTGCTGCCTAGTAATATCATCAGGTAACCCTCGTTTTTGTGAGTGTGTGTGTGAAAAAGCAAATAACCTTTCTCTCTTCACTTCTTTTTTTTCACATCATTCATGATTTTATAAACCTCTATCACATTCCTAATTAGTCACCTTTTTTTCGAAAGGGAACAGCCATAATCTTTAAGTCTCCCCTGATATGGAAGTCATTCCATACCCTTTCACCATCTTTGTTGCCCTTCTCTGAATCTTTTCCAATTTTATAATATTGTTTTTGAGGTGGGGCAGCCAGATTGAAACACAGTATTCAAGGTGTGGGTGCACCATGGCTTTACACAGTGGGATTATGATATTTTCTGTCTTGTTTTCTATCAGTTCCTTACATTCTGTTAGCCTTTTAGACCACTACTGCACACTGAATGGAAGCTTTCAGAGAACTATCCATGATGACTCCAAGATCTCTTTCATTGGATAATCCAAATTTATATCTTCCAAAGAGGATGTTGTAGGCTTTTTTGTGTACGACTGCCTGACTTTCATTTGTTTAAAAAAATTCTCCTGACACAACTGGGGTGGAATATTGGACTTGTTGATTTCAGGATTTCACTCCAGGAGAATGTGTTGGCCATGTCAGTAAAAAACTCCAGGTATCTCTAAAACTCTTCTCCATATCATTACCCTACTCCACTTTGAACCATTTTTAGATGATCTAAAATTTACAGAACTCATTTTTAATTAAAAAGAACTTTCCTTTAGACCCATAATTGCTCTTGATTATGCTATGAAAGATAAAGAAACATTAACCTTCACTTATTAAGAGTTAGCTGGTGGATTATAAGGTAGTCTGTGACTTTTATAATAGAAATGGCGAATGGACAACCCTAGACCCAGCATCTTTTTAGCAGAAACTTTGAGAAATAAGATTGTGGATTAGTCTGCAAATAATCCCATGTGCAAAAACAAACTGTTTATAAAGCAGCCCCATTGCTCACTTAAAGATGGCAGTAAGACAACGCTGATTTTGAAAATCATTTTTGCAGAGAGAGAAAAAAAAGGGCTATAAACATTTGTTGATACTACAAATAGAAGATGTTTGGTTTTGCTGCCAAGAAAAAAAAGGGGGTTGGGATAAAGACTTTGCTTTCACAGGCACTGGTGAAAATGCAAAGTAATTCCACTGAAGGCAGTAGAGCTACACCAGCATAAAAGTGGTGTAAACTGGATGAAAATCAGGCTGGAGAAAATATTAATGATAACACATTTAGTTTCAAATAAAAAATTCTGTTCAATTGGCCATGCGTCCCTGATGGAAAAATCAGACAGTAATGAAACAGTACATCTACTCTTGAGTAATCACAGAAAGAAGGAATTATGGTATCTTTTTATAATACTGATTTAATATACTCTGGAGTTAATGAATCAGGTTTACCACTGCCCAGAATCTTGTGTAGTCATTTATACCAGTGGAAAGTGAGCACAAAAGGTGCGTCTACACTTGTAAATTAAGTCAATTTAAGCTTGCTTAAGTCGACTTAATTTACTCTGCATCTACACTACGTTTTCCTTAAGTCGATTTAACCAAGCTGCTTAAGTTGACTTAAGGAAAATTAAGTTGACTTTACTAAACCTGGTTTAAAGTCGACTTTAGGCTTAAGTCGACTTTCTAAAGTCGATTTAAGCCAGTGTAGACCTGGAGTAGCCCTAAATTGACTCTAAGTTGATTTAGGGCTCTCCAGGACTCCCCCACTGCCCTCCCTGCTGGGGGGGGGTGACACAGGGGGAGCCTGGCATGCCCTCCCACAGGGCAGAGCAGAGCCCTGCCCACCCTGCCCCTATGCCCTGCCAGGGTCTCTGTCCTCCTTTGCCCCATTGTACTCAGGTACAATGGGGCAAAGGCTGATCCCCCTGGCATTTGGCAAGGGGTGCCCCCCCACCACCGTGGACCTCTCCCAGATCCACCTAGCCCCTAGAAGTCAACCTAGGCATCCAGTGTGGACGCTCTAGGTCGACTTTGTAAGTCCCTCCCAAGTCGACTTAATTTTATAGTGTGGACATGCTAAGTCGACTTAGCTAAAGTCAACCTAAATTAACACGTGCAGACATAGCCAAAGTGTGTTTAAGTTCTCCTCTATTCTCATTTGTACATGTTTTCCACCCACTTTATATTGTTGTAAATGTCTACACAAACTGTAGGTCAATGGGGAATTGAACGCCATTGGATTTTTCCCATTGACTGCAAGTTGAGTTGAATAAGGTCCTATAATCAAATCTGTCAATGCCTACTTGTTGTGAAATTTCACAAAGTCTGAGCCACATTTGAGTTTTCCAGAGAACTTATTAATTTGGTCCAAAATGAAATGTCAACAAAACAAAACTATTTCCACAGGGTGAAAAACAGCCAAACAAATGCCTTAATATCATAAAAGAGTTTTTTGTGAATTGCTAATATTGTGGAAAACAGTTAAAACAATTCCCAACAAAACTGGAAAATGTTGCTTTGGGGAAATCAGCAAACATGATTTTTTAAGTTTGCCTTTCAATTCTTTTATGGCAAAGCACTTTCCCTTATAATAAAAAAGCAAACACATTTTCTATGTACAGTAGAATTGATTAGATCACAGGAACACTATGCATTTTCCATGCACTTTGTTTATAACATATAATGTTCTCAGAATGCCTCTAATGAAAATGTCTATTATCCCCAATGTATGATTTATTCTTTTTTTACAATGAGATTGGCATCAGAATTATTAGGGTAGAGGATGGAGATGGAGATAGAGATTGAAATAAAGATCAAGATTCATTTAAAAAAATTAAAAGATGCCTTTTCTTGTGTAATTCAATTTGTGTTTCTAGTAATGCTGTCACTGGCTTTGAATGCACAATCCTAGATTTTCTGAAACGGAATTCAGACTATGGAAGAGCTTTTTGTGTACCATATTGTCATGAAAATTCTGCGTGCTTAGGGATGGGGGTGGGAGGGGGAGGGAGGAATCGAAGCTTTAAAGTGCACAGACTGGCAACTACAGTTGAGACCTTGACCTGTCACATCACACAGCTCCAGTCAGACGAGATGTGACAATGAAATTACATAGCACCCTGAGCAGTGGGCACCTATACCCAGGAACTCTGCTCTTTCTCACACCATATAGTAACTATCATTTCAGTAGGGTGTCGGCCAGAGCAGCAACTCAAAACACCAAATCTTTAAATTTCACTCTCTCCAATACACAGAAGAATGGCATTTTGGCAATTAAACTGAGTATCAAACACACGCACAAACTTCTTAATGCACATAAAGATATAACCAGAAGGACTTCCCCCGTTCTGCCCCCACCCCTCCAGAAAAGTCTATAGTTTTCCAAAGCTTTGTCCTGAACGTAAACACAGCAAAAACCTGTTAAAGGCTCAAATTACGATACCCCCACTAATGAGTAAATATTTTACTCCCCAAGTAATTCCATTGATTTCAGTGTGGCCCAAGGTCCTCTCATAAGGTGAGGGCACAAAAACTGAACCAGGCCACACTGGACTTCTGGGGAACATTCACACTGGAGCCTTAGGTCGACTTAAGGACAGTTAAGTAGACCTACTGACCACCTAGTCCACATTGGGCGCTTATTAAGTTGACTTAAGTGCTTCCTTAAGTCGACTTAATAACTACCTCTGAAGGTCGACTTAACGCTTAAGTTGACCTTATTAAGTCGACGTAAGCCAGTGTGGAAGGGCAGTGCCCTTAAGTTGACCCAATTGGTCTCCAGGCCCCAGTGCAATGTGGGACAGTTACCCACAATGCACCACTCCTCCATTGACCTAGCACCTGCTAGTGTGGATACTGGTAGTCAACTGGAGTGTTCAGTGCGGACTCTAAGTCAATTTAACAAGGTTGATTTTAGGTCGACTTAAAGTCAACCTTCTTAAGTCAACTTAACAGAGCCTCCAGTGTAGACATACCCTTGGTGCCTGCATTATAAACAAAGCTAGGGAGTGCGTATGGCAGTGTGGGTGCATGAGTGGTGGTTACAACTTATCTTTTTCATCCTGTTTGTATTTCTGGTACATTTTCTTTCAGTGCCACAGCTAGTGAACAAAAAGGACTTTGTGGAATCAGATACTTTTTAATATTGCCACACTATAGAATAGTTTGGTGTTAAGGAATAAGTTCCCACAAAAATAATTAACACTGAATGAATTTTAGATACTTTTATAGCTAATAACTACAGAAGATAATACTCTCCTTTTCTGTTGTGCCTATAAGCTGAGGACCTCAAACAATAATTCTTATTAGAGGGAGGTAGATCTCATTATCTTCAGTTTGCCGATGAGGAAACTGAAGCACAGTGTCTAAAAGCACATAGGAAGTCAATCAGTGGCCAAGCCAGGAACAGAATGCAGAAATCTGTCCTGACTTTCAGTCCTATGTTCTAACAGCAGCTAGACTATTTTCATTCCTTCCTGGACATAGATATCAATTAATTTTAAAACTCAGAATACCATCTGTGTTTCCTCTGTATTTATTTTTATCAGCACATAAAATACCTGTGCTTTCATTAGCAGCTTGTAGAGTGAAACTTCTATTGCAATTGTAAGGAGAAGTTGCTAACCAAATGTGACACCAAGGGAAATGTCTAATAATAGGAAACAAACTGAAAAAGCATTTTGAAATAATATCAGACCTGAAGAAACCTCTGGAACCATAAAATTATAGTCTGAAAAAGATAGTGGAATAAATTCTATTGACTGCAATGAGCTTTGGATCAGGTTCTTTAAAAAAAAATAAAAAATCTGAGGCACTATATACTTCCAAGTAACTTTCAGAAGAGGGTTAGATGGGGATTTACAATTCCTTTGGAATGCTTTTCTTTTCCCCCCAACCCAAAGGTTATTTTTGAAAAAGGAAACTAAACAAAACAGCTTGTTAACATATAGCATTAAAGATGTGATTAGGAGTGATGAAAGAATAGCTATTCCAAATGATTGTGCACCCATTAAGTCAATGTCAGGACTCCCATTCAGCCAAATTTTCCTCTCAGTTACACTGGTGCAAGTCTTTTGAGTTCAATGGGGTTACACTGGTATAATTGATAAGAGAATGCTGTCCATTGACTGCACGGGAATTGGGATAAGACCCTAAGACTTGCAGATCTATCCTTAATTCAACCTTGTTGTACCTACATGTCACTCCTCATTCATTATTAATGCCACTTGTAAAATCTCCCACTGTTTGAAGACCCATCCAGTGACCTGGCTACAAAGGAGTTATATATGGATGGAATGGCAGCTTTAATTCAGAATTCTCTTGCTACTGCTGGTTTGTCTGCCAGATTCATAGTGTTGCTCAGTATAATCTTTTATCCTGAATGAAAATGGGGGAAAAAAACAAATCAGCAATCAGCTCAAACACTGAAGACTAAAGAGTAGGTGGGGTGTTAAGTAAGTTTAAAAGAATCTGTTTGAATTCACTGCCTTTTAAAAAAAATCTTGAACCCCAGTATAAGAGAAATTAAAATAGCTAAAAATGAGGTTCTTTTATTCCAATCTGATTTATATCCCAATTATACATTATTCAGATAATGGTTGGATTCATCTGTTTGGATAAGAATTCTAAAGATTCGACTTCAGCTTCCACAATTTTGTGCACACTCGTTGGGGGTGAAATGTCAAACAACCTCGTATGCAGAGGCAAAGAGGTAGTTAGACGTCCATGTACTAATCTCTGAATACACAAATCAGTGCTAATGAAAAAATGACAACAATTAGTTGTTAAAGCTAAATTATGCTCATAACAATGGAAAACATTGCTAAAAACTTGGCTCCCTGGTTTTAGAAAGTAATTGTTAACCCCTTCCTTTCCATTAATCATCATTAATAAGTAGAATGACTGGTCAGAAATATGAAATGCCCATTCCTGTCTCACAAAAACAAGGAGAATTCAATGTAATTAAAAGGTTACTCATATAAATCTTTTAAAATAATTACCTTTTAAAAAATACAACATATCATTAACATGTGGAATGCACTGCCAAAAGATACCATTATCGTCAAGGATTTAAGATTTTTTAAAAAAAGAATTAGACATTATCATGATTAATGAGAGCATTCAGAGTTATATTTTACAGGAAAAAGGGTAGGGATATAAACACTCAGGCTTTAAGGCAAGAGCAAACTCCAGATAATAGAAGGTAAAAAGAAAGTTCCCCTAGGCCAGGGTCTGGCTATTCTACAACGGTACACCATAAAGTTTGTTGCAACTTCTTCTGAAGCCATTGGCAGAGGCAGTAGACTGGACTAGATGGACTACGTGCCTGTTCTTGGCAGTTCTTGTGATCCTTTCCCTTTTCGTATGTGGGAATTCAAGGGGGGGAACCAGAATAATTCTCAAAAATGGAAGTTAGATTTGGTGGCTCACTTCCATATTTGAACTCAAAGGTTTTCTATGAAAAATACAATACAGCCATCAAAAATAGAAATTGCTTGCCTATAGTTACAATAAATGGGTATACCTGTCTTTCATCCAGCTAGCACTTAAACATGTGCTCAACTTTAAATGTGTGCTTACGTCCTGTTAAAGTTTTGCTGAATTAGGGGCTGTATTCACTATTCTCATGGATAAAGATAGGCATATGCCATGTATGCTATAGTACACAATGTTTAATTTCCCTTGTGGAAATATATCTTGTGGAAATGTCTCTTATTGGACCTTTTATTAGACCCTGCTAGATCTATGTCCCTTGCCATAATGGTCATATTGGCTGTTCTCCAGAAATACTGTAGATGGGAGCAGTGAAAAAGCCAGTGCAGGTACACATTTCAAATGGTTTGCTATACCCCTAGTTGCATGGGTGCTAATGAGTGAGTGTGACTAAAATAAAATCAATATTTAACAATTTGGACCTGCTATTTTATACTGCACTGCTGTGTCATAGCTAGTAGCTTTATCTGTATGGTGGACCCCAGTCAGACAGTTTTATTTCCCACACTTAGATCTCACCCCACTGTAACATCCAAGCCGAATTAAAATCTCACCTTGCATGTCTTTTTTTCAGCAAGTATTACTTTACTGAATGAGAATGCTGGTATCACAGTTCATATAGCCAGACAGGCACAGGTACTTGACACACCTCAAGCAAGAAGTCATTCTCCAACTAGCTTCAGATTTAGTAGCTCCAGCCAACAGGTTGTCACAAATTTGTCAATACATGTACCGGAGTTATTGCTCCTTTCTTGTATAGACTAATCAGAACAATCAGGCTAATATTTATAGCCTTCCTGGAGGACGAAACACTAATTCTGACCTTTCATCATTTATTCTGACTAAACGCTCAGTGCGTTGAGGGTGACCTAGCGTGGCCCTGAGCCAAAGGAAGGGAAGTCTCTCCATATTGTTGTCAGAGCAGATAAGCAGCAGAGCACATGAAACAGAAGTGCTCCAGGTTTTATGGGCCAGGCAGGCTCAAAAGGGCTCTGCTACTGAGTGAGTGAACATGTACTAATGGAAGGAATAATAACTTGGTCTCATTAGTGAATCTGTGCACCCAAGCACCCTGGAGGGAGGGCTGCTGGGAAACAAATCAACTGCAGCAGCTTCTACTTCTTTTTTACGGCAAGATTTACCCTTCTCTCTATCATATTCCTCTAGTTTGAATCTGTCAAATATGCTTTAAATGGTTTGGCATTTGTTAGAAATCAAAAGCAAATGACTATGTTCCTTGTGACTATGATTGACATGGAAGTATTTTCATAAAAATCCACCTCTCTCATTTAATTAGCAACCACGGGCATAGTCTATGGCTACTCTTGTATCTGATCGCTAAAAAAAAGGAAAGAAAAACCCTAAATTAAACAAAACAAACTAAATTATCTATAATCAGCTTTCCATGAAAAGGAACGCTCTTCCATTGGTTAATATTATATCATCCCATCCAAACAGTGCCTGTACAGAAACCTAAATAGGATAGACTTCTATAGCTTCACCATCCCATTACTGAAGGTTACTTACTTGTGCAGTAGCCAAGGTTCTTCGAGATGTGTGTCCCCGTGCTGCTCCACTCAAGGTGCGCTGGCGCCCCCACATCCTTGATCGGAGATTTTACAGCAGAGCCCCTGGGACCGCGCGCGCACGTCCCCAGCAGCGCGCGGCTGTTCTAACGCCCCTGAAGGGACGCGCGCCCGGTCCCAACCCCTCAGTTCCTTCTCCGCCTCAGAGTATAGCTATATAAACCCGTACTCCGAAGCAGAGGGGAGGAGGGTGGGTAGTGGAGCAGCACGGGGACACATATCTCGAAGAACCTTGGCTACTGCACAAGTGAGTAACCTTCAGTTCTTTCTTCGAGTAGTGTCCCCGTGGTGCTCCACTCAAGGTGAATACCAAGCAGTACCCCTAATTGGAGGGGGGTTCTTCGGAGTTCCTGCTTTGAGCAGCTTTCAACACAGACAGGCCAATTGCCGTGTCATGTGCAGACATCTGCTCCACAGCGTAATGTTTTACGAAAGTGTCCGTAGAGGCCCACGTTGCTGCTTTGCATATGTCTAGCAGAGGAACATTGTCCAGAAAAGCCCTGGTCATTGCTATAGACCTGGCAGAGTGTGCTCTTACAGGGCCAGGTGGGACCCTTCCCACCTGAGTGTAGGCTGATTGTATACATGAGGACACCCATTTTGATATTCTCTGTTTGGAGACTGCAGTCCCCTTTGAACGCTCAGCTATTGATACAAACAATAACGGAGATTTCCGAAACTCCTTTGTCCTTTCTAGATAAAATGCAACTGCTCGCCTCACGTCCAACGAATGGAGGGTAGGTTGGTGAGGGTCCGTGTGGGGCTTCGGGAAAAAAACTGGAAGATATATAGTCTGATTTATGTGAAACGTGGACAAAATCTTGGGGAGGAATTTAGGATGTGGTCTAAGCGAGAGTTTGTCCTTATAAAAAACCGTGTAGGGCGGGTTCGCCATGAGGGCCCCAAGTTCAGAGACGCGCCTTGCTGAAGTTATCGCTACCAGGAAAGCTACCTTCACCGACAAGTAGAGTAACGAACATGTGGCCATAGGTTCGAATGGGGGTTGAGTCAGTGCCCGTAGGACCAGGGTGAGATCCCAGGGCGTAGCCGGGGGTTTCACTTCCGGGTATAAGTTATGTAGCCCAACCATGAACCGTTTAACCACCGGATGGGTGAAAGCTGTCTTATTCTGCCATTGCTCGTGGAATGTCGATATAGAGGCCAGATGTACCTTTATGGTGTTAATTGACAAGCCTGTTAATTTCAGTGTGAGTAGATATTCCAACAGAGTCTCTACAGATGCCACATGCGGGTTCGCCCCTTCCTGATGGCACCACGATACGAATCTACGCCATTTTTGCAAATACGTCCTCCTGGTTGTTGGTTTTCTACTATTCAGGAGAACGTGTTTAACCGATTCCAAACAACGTCTCTCTAATGCATTGAACCATTCAGGGTCCACGCCGTGAGAGGTAACCTGTTTAGTTGAGGATACATCAACTGGCCCCTGTTCTGCGTCAGCAGGTTCTGCATCAAGGGGAGTGTTATCGGACGTTCCCTGGACATCTCCGTCAGGTGAGTAAACCATATTTGTCATGGCCAAGCTGGTGCTATCATTATTACCCTGGCCCTGTCTTGTCTTATTTTTAGTACGGTTCTCATAATCATTGGAATTGGCGGGAAAACGTACATCAGGGTACGGCTCCAGTCCAGGAGGAACGCGTCGCCTATCGATCCCTTGCCTATTCCTGCCCTGGAACAAAATCTCTTGCATTTTCTGTTCACAGGAGTCGCGAACAAGTCCACTTCTGGAAACCCCCACTGATGGAATACCCATTGAAGAATGTCCTCGTCTATCTCCCATTCGTGTTCTTCTGTGAACCTTCTGCTCAGCTCGTCGGCCATGGTGTTTAGGATGCCAGGTAAGTAGATC
>ML685787.1:21207958-21235971 GCA_007922175.1 Pelusios castaneus
TTCCACCCTTGAGGACATCGTTGTGCCTGTTTGTAACCTTCAGGTGCACTGCCAGGCAGTTCCTCCCCTTGATCTTCCTCTGAAGAGGAAGCTGACAGGAGGAAGCCACTTGTCTGACTCAGCTGCCCTGGAGAAGCTGCTATCCCCATTGGTGATGAAAGAGGGGAGGGGGAGGGCAATTGTTTCTCCTCCCTGCAGTGCCTAGTCTTCTCCTTCCTCTTCTTTGGAGGAGGAGAAGCTGTTACTGTTGCTGCAGTTGCTGGCGCTGAGCTAGTGTGCAGCGCCCCTAGAGGCCAATGCTTGAACGGCACCGGTTGCCGCCTCTTTAAAGCAGGGGTTCGAGGCTGTGCCCGTGCCGTCAGCTGTTCTCCCCCGGTCGGCACCGTCCCACGAGAGACAGGCGGTGCCGCCGCGCTGGTCATCGGCACCTTGGCCAGAGGCTCTGTCGGTGCCAGCATGGGGTTCTGTTCAGCCGTTATGGCCGTTAACGGTGCCGCGGCTTCTGTTGCTGCCGGCTCCTCCACTTTCTGCAGTTGGGTTATGTCCCTAAGGACTGTCCCCACCCCATATGATTTTTTGCCAGTGGGCTTTGTGGCAGTATCTTTTTTAATCTCATATCTCACTCCTTTCTCCGAGCCCGGAGGAGAGGAGGAGGTTGGCAGTCTCCTTGATCCGCCAGGGTGTCCCGGATCAGAGGCAGGTCTTAGTGCCTCCTTCATCAGGATCAATTTCATTTTCAGCTCCCTGTCGCGTCTGGTCCGCGACTTTAAATTTTTACAGTCTTGGCAGGTCCGAGGCAAATGTCCCTCGCCAAGACAGCGGATACACTCCGCGTGGCCATCAGATGCCGGCATGGCATCCCTGCACTTCGTGCAGCGTTTAAACCCCGGAGTGGCTGTCATCGCCGCTTCTCCAGTTTCGCCGGAAGTCTTTTTTTTTCTTTTAAACTATGAAAGCTAAGCTAAAACTATGAAAGCTAAGCTAAAACTAACACTAACTACTAACTAAATAAACAAACTACACTACTACTAAACGGGCTGTAAGAACTGCTGCATGCTCCGTCTTAGACCAGAGGCGGTTAAGAAGGAACTGAGGGGTTGGGACCGGGCGCGCGTCCCTTCAGGGGCGTTAGAACAGCCGCGCACTGCTGGGGACGCGCGTGCGCGGTCCTAGGGGCTCTGCTGTAAAATCTCCGATCAAGGATGCGGGGCGCCAGCGCACCTTGAGTGGAGCACCACGGGGACACTACTCGAAGAAAGAACCTTCCATTGTCTGCTGGCTTCCCGCCCAGCCCTTCTTTTTGCTACATATTGGTCACTGTAAGATTCTTTGGCTGGGACGTTTTCTTCTTGTCTAGTATAGTCATAGATTCTATGGCCCAAAGGGATCACCACTGTTTGCAGATGGTCTGAGCTCCTACATGTCACAGGCCATAGGACATTTCTGAAATAATTCCTGTTTGAACTAGAGAATAATTTTTAGACCAACATTACCAGAGATGGAGATGTATGTAAAAGGTCATGCCACCAGTGGTGATATTTTAGGCCTGAATCCGAGTTGTTTCACTAACTGCCCATTATTGTAGGAAAAAGCTTCACAATTGGGCCCTATTTAATTAGTACAAACTAAAAGTCAGCTAATCCCTGGTGCTTTATTTCTTATCCTATGGCCACAAATTATCATTTTATTTTCACAGCACTCATTTAATTTCCTGGAATCCATGGACCCCAAAGTCTGACCTTCTGTATGGGTAGAAAAGAAAAAGTTTTATTGCTGTAGCTGCTGCACTATCAGAAACCAGCCTCAAGTTTGGGACTGAGTGGAGTCAGGTCCACCTTACAGATCTATACCACACTAAATCAATTGCTCAGGGGTGTGAAAAATCCATACGCCGAGCAACATACTTATACTGTCCTAACCCACCCACCCATGTAGAAAGCACTGTGTCAGTGGAGAGCTTCTCTCATCAACATAGATTGCAACCTCTTGTGGAAATGGAGATCTTCTAGGAGATACTGGTCTCTTTGTCTAGTAGCTAAATGTACTCACTAGGGCACAATTTTTGTGTGTGTTTAAATCAGGGGTAGGCAACCCCTGGCACACGTGCCGATAGTGGCACGCAAACCCATTTGGACCGGCACGCTCTGCGGTGCCACAGAAATTGCTGCTTCTGACATCAAAAGCCACTCTGGGAGGCTTCTTTCAGGGACTGCGGGGCATGGGATATCCCAAAAGGAGACACTCCAAGGAATTTCTTTCTGAGGCATGCCTGGGGACCCCTGAGAGGAGTTGCTCTGGTGGTTCCTTTCAGCTATATACTTGGGAAGCACCTCCCCCACTCCAGCTGTGGCTTCCACCAAATTTTCAGATGGCCATAGCTTTTTTTCAACGGAGGGGGCCACTGGCATCAGCTGAGGGTTGGGGAGGAGGGCCCAGCACGGGGGTTGGCAGAGGCTGCCAACCCCTGGTTTAAATCAATATGCACTCATTTGAAAAGAGAAAGAGTGCATAACTTGCTTCTCACTACACTAGATTAGGTCTGACTTTGGGACCAGATATGGGTTTGAGAGTGGGTAAAGACCAACACCTATTTTATTTGGATGTCTGGCCTAGAATAGGTTACATGAACCTGAGGCCTTAAAGTCCTGATTTAGAGCTCACACCTCTTTTACAGCCATTTAATTCCATTGGAATGCCTTTATCTACAGAGGTGATAGTCAGATCAGAATGAGGCTGCCTGGGACTGAGGTGCTGATAGTGTGAGGTCATAGATTCCAGTGAAGATCAGTTAGTCTTGAACTTGTTGAATGTTGTGTTTAGAGGAAAAAAACTCTATTCCTTCCCCACAAAAAAAGTTTTCAATAACTTTTCAGAAAAATGTTTTTCTCTGATTCCTGTCCTAGCCCTATTCAGTACTTCACAGGGTAGGCTCACACCTGCCCTGCAGGATCATGGTCTAGGGCTTGTTTATGAGACACCTACAGGCATTTCTAGAAGCAGAAAGGACTGAGCTGCAAAGGGTGAGACAAGGTAGAAGAGTGGAATTAAGACAACAAAGAGAAAACAATGGGGGAAGGGAATAGCTTCGTTGGGTTCTTCCATTTCTAATGTTCTAAGCACAGATGGCCTACCACAGGCTACTTCACTCCCACTGGAATAGTGGTCTTCAAAGCTACTCAGTGCAACATTTTGAAAAAGCATGACAGAGAAATTACATATCTGTACATTGTATGATTGTAGGGATATGCGCCAAGGGGAGAGAACAGGCAAGCAATCGCTGTGTAATACCCTGTGGTGATAGAATTGTTCTCTTTCTTGGGTTCTTTTATAAATAAAATAAATATAAAAAGACAAGTAATTTTCTCACCTAATTTGCTTGTAGAGCTGATAATTAAGTGTTGTTGGCTGCAGCACCAACGCATGATACTTGATATAGTGTCTCTGCATATTTAGAGGTTAAAATCCTGTCTTTTGCTGAGTAAAAATATCAATTTCGCAGACTTTTCCCCCAGGTAATATCTTGTTCATGTCTTATAACCTTCCTTTAATGGAAAGTCTATCATATGGCTTGCATTTGCCATATAGCTGGGATACCTCAGTAAATCATTATTGCTCATGCTGCATATTGATAATATATTTAAATGGCCACAGTTATGTTTTATTGGATGTATTTAAAAAGAAATATATGCAATACATTGCCTCTAATCTACAGCAGAGGTCTCATGGACTGAATGCCTGGCTGGGTCAGGAGACCTGGATTTGATCCTTAACTGATACTGAGGCCACGGCTACCCTATAAACTTATACTGGTATAATTGTGAAAAACTCTCCATCAACACAGCTCCCACCTCTCACTGAAGTGGAGTAACTATTCCGACGATAGACGCTCTCCCATCAGCATAATATTATCTTCACTAGGGGTATGTCTATATATACTACACCCATCTCCCACATCCGGGGAAGACACTGTATGGTGATGGGAGAGAACTCTCCTGTCGGCATAAAAAATTCACCTCTGCAAGTGCCAGGCGCCATGTCAGGGGGAGAACTTCATATGTTCACATGAATGCTTATGTCAGTGTAACGTACGTCAGACAGTGGAATATTCACATCCCCGAGTGACGTACATTTTGCTGACATAGGCAATAGTGTTGAGTTGACATAGCCTGAAGTGCTACGATGGCACAGCTGCATTGGTGCAGTGACGTCTCTGCCACATTTTAACTGTAGACTTGCCATCTGGCTATGTGTACACTTAAATATGCTACTGTGGTACATCTGCAGCTGCATCACTTGAGGGTGGACGCCACCTATCCTTCTGGGAGTTGTTCTCCCATCAGCCCACCTCCCTGCGAGGCGAGCAATAGCTAAGTCAATGGAAGAATTCCTCTGTTGACCTAGCATTGTCTACACTAGAGGTCAGGAGAATTTAACTATGCCATTCAAGGGTGTGGCTTTTGAGATATGTAGTCATGTAGGGAGACACAGCCATTGAATAAATTCCTAGTATAGACCAGGACGGGGTGAATTTTGGGGGGAAGAAATTGTTTTCTCAAGTAAAACCATGCAGATTTGGGTCAACCAAAAACGTTTATTGAATGTATGGCAAATTTTCAGAACAGTTTCGGGGGAGGGGGGGGAATGTTTTGTTTTGACATTTTGGTTTTTCAATTCTAAATGGCTTTTTCACTTTGAATTTTATTTTGAAAAGGTAAATAAACAAAACAACCAAAATGAAACCTTTAGTTTTAGGTCAAACAAAATGTTTTGGTTCACAGGGAAAACAAAGATTTTCATTTCAGGCTGAGCCCCAAATGAGTCTTTTTTTAAAAATGTTTAGTTTGGCCAATAAACTGAAAAAGCAGTTATTTGCACACTCAATGTGTAATCTTTAGCAAGTCTGTTAATTTATCTGTAAACCCTCAGGTACCCTCTTTGTAAAATGGAGATACTAACCCTTGCTCATCTCTGTAAAGTAGTTTTAGACTTTCTGATAAAAAGAGCTATGTGCTTTTATATTATTTGGTCTTTCTACATATGCATTATATTTGTAAGTACATGAAAGTGTTAGATACTTTTCATGACAGACAAAGTGGATGCTGTGTTATCTTTTTTATTAGACTAACTTCTGTTGGTGAAAGAGACAAGCTTCTGAGCTACATTGACCTCTTCTTCAGGTCTGGGATAGATGGAACAGATTTTTAGCATATGTTGTTAACATGTATTTCAAGGGACTATTCTGAGAGTAATTGCTTTGCAAAAAGAGTTTGCCCACAGGTGCTATGGTGTTTTTGCCTTTTATCCTTTTCCTGTGAGAGTTCATTAAAGAGCATAGTGATTGTCTGCTTTTACCCACATAGTTGTTGTTGGGGCATTGTGCACTGGGTGAAGTATATCACATGTGATAGGTATGCGTAGGACCTATGGATCTTGAAAGGTGTGTTGGGAGGGGGGCAGAGATTGATCACTGAACATATGTCTGCAAGCTTTGCATCTACTGTTATGACAGAGTTTGGTTGTGAACTGGTGTGTTTCTGATGAGTTTAGGAAGGTGATGGGGGTTATTTGTAAACTAGAGTGGGGAGTATGATTTGTAATCGTTTAATGATTCCTTGTGTGGGTTCCAGAGTGGGGTAGCAGGTGACAATTAGAGGTGCATAGTAAGAGGAGAGGTGCTTTCTGTATTAAAGCAGTTTCTCTTGGGGTATTTGTACGGCCCATTCATTGATGCAATCTACTTCTCTGGTGGAGTGTCATTGTTTAGTGAAGACAGTCTTGAGTATGTTTAGATGTAGGTTAACTATTGGGGTTGCTCCTTAGAGCATATTCTGTGGTATCTGATTACCTGGCTGTAGATAACAGATTTCTTGGTGTGTCTGAGGTGGTTATTGGATCTGTGCTGATCTGGGGGCTACCTTATACATAGCTGTCTGTAGTGTTCCATTGTTGAAACTGATCGTGATGTCCAGGAAGTTGATACTGGTGCTGGAATCTTTACTGAGCAATCGATGGATAGGTGATGCTTGTTAAGGTTGTAGTGGAAATCTATGAGGGAGTTTAGGTCATCTGCCCAGAGGATGAACATATCATCGATGTATCTCAGATATACCATTGGTATCACGGTGCATTTGTCCACAAATTCTTCCTCAAGGTGGCCAAGATGATGCTGGCATACTGGGGAGTCATCCTAATACTCATGACTGTTCCCATGGTTTCGACAAAGTATTGGTTACTGAATATAAAATTGTTAGGGGTGAGGAGGAAATGGATGAGTTTGGCAATGTCTTTTGGCATCCCCAAAAGACATTGCCAAACTCATCCATTTCCTCCTCACCCCTAACAATTTTACACAATATTCCCCCAGTGCAGATGACAGGCTGTCAAATGCAGGCTAAGGAATTAAAGAACACCTTAGCATTACTGGACCTGAATATTCCTCAAGACCCATATGCAGATGGATTGCCTCCAAACCTGGATCTCCTTCATTGGCTGGTAGAGGATGAAATCGAACACTTCCATGGCATTGATCTTCCATACCTCAGACTTTATGAAAAGCACTCCCAATAGCAGGGAATCTAAGGCTGGGGAGATATAAATGTTAGATAATGTTTAGGCCAGACCAAGTGTAGCACTGGCCCGTGCAGCATATAGGTTGATCCCCATATGTCCACACATGGAAACGGAGGATTTAAACTGATAAGAACAGATACTACACTTGATCTGAGTCTCAATAGGCCAAGAAGTGACTAAATTCCCCACAAACCCACAGCAAAGTTAATTCTGCTTTAGCATTTCTATCACATCTCATCCTCATCATGGATTCTCCATGGGAATGTCGGCAGAGGTTCAAGGGCAGCTACCTGCACAGGAAACTTTAACAGCTTGAGAGAAGCACTTTTTGGTAGCTGGCATGAGACGACGTGAGGGAGTAGAGAGGAACAGGACCTCATTCTGGGTAGCTTAGGGTTCTGGAGTGGAAGCCCTCTCCCCCTGGCTAATTGCATGTTGGGGAGGAAAAAATTCTATCTGCCTTTTGGTGGTAGGATCTTTGCTGAGATTTCTTATGCACAGAGCCCTTCCCCCAACAGGAAATGGGTGACTTAGACCCACAGATGTTAAGGAAGTGAATAAATTCAGTTGATTGACTTTTATTATCTCACGGAGAATGTACAGTTTCATTTTACTTCTGTACAAATCTTCCCTAGGGCTGTGTCTATTAAGCAGCTTGCTTAAATCGACTTAAAGAAAATAAAGTCGACTTAATGAAAATTAAGTCGACTTTATTAAACCTAGAATTACTTCGACTTAAGGCTTAATTTGACTTTTTAAAGTTGAATTAAGCCAGTGTATATGTGGGGTAGCCCTAAGTCGACTAAGGGCTACCCCAGGACTGCACCAATGCCCTCCCTGCCGAGGGGGGGGGGCACAGGGGGAGCCTGGCATGCCCCAGCAAAGGGCAGGGCTCTGCCCTGCCCACATGCCCTTCCAGGGTCCCTGTCCCCCTTTGCCCCATTGTACCTATGTATAATGGGGCAAAAGCTGAGCCCCCTGGCACTGGGCAAGGGGTGCCCCCTGCTCCCGTGGACCTACCCTAGGTCCCCCTAGCCCCTAGAAGTCGACCTAGGCGCCCAGTGTGAACGCTCTAGGTCTACTTTGTAAGTTCCCCCCAAAGTCGACTTAAAATTTAAATGTAGACTCACTAAATCGACTTAAATTTCCAAGTGTAGACATTGCTAGATTATTTGGAAAGAGTGAATATTATGATATCAGACTTCTTCAATTTATGACAACTGCCTCTCCAAGATTGACTATTGTTCTCTTCTCCCTCCCCACCCCAGGTAAACCCAGGTCAAAGACCAGGAAATATACTTCTTTCTTGCTGAATCATGTTTGTGGACAGTAAATTTCACCGAAAAGGAGAACCACTGCAAACTGAATGGTCACTAAGCAATTTTTTGATTGTGAATTACTGTAAGTGTACATGACAACACTTCCACAGGTCTTCATGGTTAAAAATAACATTCTACATTCCTTGATCCCCCACCTTCTCCATGACTCTGTGGTTTCCTCATAGCTGGTCTCAGTTTTGTGTAACAGGCACAGTCACCTAAGACAGCCCTCTTGCACCTTCCTGCTTGTAATAAACTGTTTACTGGTTGCTTCCCTGAAAAACTGGTCTCCCAAGGCCATTCTCGCTTGTAGCCAGAAAAGTTGTAAGACTGGCTCTATTTCCCATGGTTCTCTTTCCTTACTGACTGTGTCTTCACCATCTCTTTGGTGGACTCCTCCTCTTGTCCTCTCTGTTGGAGGACCCCAGGATTTCACCCTTCCCTCTGTGCTCTCTTGCTGAGTGATCTCTTTCAATTACTTGGGTTTAGCTTTTTCTACTGACTGCATGAGTCCCTCCTCCGCCTCTCACCTTTTCAGTCATAAATTTATGACTGTCTCTCCCCACTATTTCATCTAGAAAACCACCACAAAAACTCACCATATTTGAAATGAAATTTATTTCCTCTTCCCTGCCTACTTCTGCCATTGGCAACGGTACTGTGCTTCTTGTACCCTGGACTCACAACGTTCATATCATCTTTGACTCCTTTCTCTCCTTCTCCAGATTTGGCCCAAGAATCTGAACGAAAGTCCACTGAAATCCTGATACTTTTCTCTTTGAGATATAACATGAATTTAAAATTTTGCCTTTTAAAAAAAAAAATATAGATAGTGAAAACTCCAATCCATCCTCTGGTAATTTTTGATCTCAGCTATTACGATTTCCTTCTTTCCCACCTTCAGGTCATTCCAAACATTGGTGTCAAGATCATCTTCCCCCACTATTCTGTGTTCCCTTCTATCCTGAGTTTCCTCTTATACTAACTACAGTCCAAACCTATTCTCATCACTTCTTTAGTTATCTGTTGTAAAGTACCCAGGGGGGTTTATAGTGCTAGAGCCTTATTATAGCTCTTTTTAGCTGAAGAGCTCAATGCCATTTATGAACACTGATTGGTTAAGTCTACTAGCACCCTGGGGATAAGTATTACACTTAGGGCTGCTCTACACTTGCCACCTTTTACGTTGGCAGTTGAAGGGAGACACGTAAAATACCTTGTGTATCTCCCTTCGACTTTCTAACGCCACTTACCTCCCTGGCTCCACTGTGCTGAGTCAAAGGGAAATGCTGTCCCTTCGACTACTCTTCTTACAGGGGTGGAGTCAAATTCCAGATTGACTGAATGGGTCTTGACTGACCATTCAGTCAAACCAGAAATAGATTGGTATAGACTTGGCCTTATGTTACAGATTGGTAAAATGAGACACAGAAAAATAAGGGGCCTGGTATCAGAAGCAGTGATGACCTGCACCTTCTATTGACTTTGGGTCAGACTGCAATCCCCTTACTCTTGTTCTGCAGAGCCCTTCTTCACAAGTGATCCCCAATACACATGGAGTAAGGTACTACTCAATAAGAGTATGGGTGTCAGTAGCTAACTCTTTAACTGGAGTTGTGGGTGATCAGCGCTCCTGCAAAGTAGACACAAATAGTCACACAGAGTCAGTAGCTGACCAGGAAGAGAATTAGGAGTCCTGACTAGCAACCAGAACATTGCTCTCATGCTTTTTGCCATCGGCTTATTTTTTCCATGCTATTGGACAGGAATGCTATAAAACAAGTCTGAGAAATGCCATTCCAGAGAAACAAGATTGCTCAGGAACTTAGACCTTTCCAAAAAGAAAAGGCCAGGTTCTAGGGTGTCTGTCTGTCCTTCCACAGTTGTAAGAGAAATGGTGGGGTTACACTGGGAATGTGTGTCCATAGTGCTGTTATCTACGCTCAGCCACGTTATCTCCCATCACTGTGAGTCAGGAAGGCTGCAAGTCATTATCTCCATAGAAATCTGGCCTGACCTTTCTGCGGAAACAATAGTACTGATCATCATTACTTTGTTCAACTGGAATGGACGTCCTACGGGAAAGAGACTTGCATATGGGGAGCTGTAGAGATCTCACCATTCTCTTCAGACCTTGTCCACACACAACCTTGCACTGGTTTCACTAAAAGGTGTGTTTTTAAACTGATTTAGTTAAAGCAAGGTTTTATGTAGATGTTCTTTTTTTTTTTTAAACTTAATCCAGTAAAAAATAGATGAAACAAAACTGAAATAAACTGCACTTAAATCAAAATAATTTTCTGAATGATGTTTTACATTGGTATAATTAAGGGTTTGTCTATGCTTGAAACTGATTTGGATTAAGGTAGGGCGTGAATTTAAGGGACAATAGCTATTCTGGAATGGCCCCTGTGTGGGGTATGTTTTACGGAATGAGAGTGCCTTGTTCCTGTTTAAGGTCTAAAAAAAATCGACCCCTCCCTCCCTGAGCAACATAGTTATACTGACCTATCCCTTGTGTAGGGAGTGCTATGTCAGCAGGAGCATTTCTCCCGCCAACATAGCTACTGCCTCTTGGGTAGGTGGATTAACTATGCCAATGAGAAAGCTCTCTTCCTCTTCATAAAAACACTACAGCAGCATAGCTGTGCCGATGCAGCATTTTGAGTATAGACGTGACCGAAACAGAGCAAAGTAGTATAAGGAAACAGTTTTGTCTTCAGTTCAGGGACACCCAACTTTATCCTTCACAGAAATATCATCTGTGTTTTTTCTTGTTTTGTTGCTCTCATAATCTAAGCTATTCTGCCATACACAAGTAAACCAACTGGTATTCAATACTGCATACTTCAAATCTCTCTCGTTGTTTTCTGTATCAAACAAGCTTGAATACAAGTTCTATGTAGCACTTTTTAAAAATTAACATTTCTAAGTGAAGGATTTGTTTTACCAGGTGGGAGGAGAATTCTGGGCTAGAATTCTTTGACTGAACTGATATCTCTCATCTCACTTCTCTTTTTTGTCACCGTCCTGTAAGAGCCCACAAAATACATGACATTTATCATAACAGGTTTGATCCATTCAGTTGACAATTATAAATCCCCAGTGGTGGGACCTGAGGCCTGGTATTTGTGTGTTTGTTATTTAGTGTCAATAGTTCTGTAACCCTTTGTTTCCATTGGTGCTGCCAAAAGTCAACAGGAAGACTGCTAGCTAACTGTATTTAACCCAGTAAAAGTATGTCTCCTCTCACCAGAATGAAAAGAATCTTGGGTATTAAGAATCAGGATGCACTTGGAACAGAGTTTTCTTTTTGGCTGGAATATTACTGATGGACACATTTATTAACATAAAGGTTCCATCAATTTCCTATTCTAGAAACTAAGGACCAAGTCTGGGGTTAGATTGTGCAGTGATTCAGTGTGCCAGTCTTTCTCACCTGTGGAAATCTTGGGTCAGATTCTGCTCTTAGTTACAATAGTGTAAACCCAGAGCATCTGCATTGACTAAAGTGGAACTATTTTAGATTTTCATCGATGTGATTGAGAAGAGAGTCTGACCTCTTGTCTAAAAGTCTGGCTTTAGTCGTGTGTGAAATGCTTTCCCTGCTCATAAGTATCCCCAATTGATGTTTCTTGATAGCTAATTACCACCCTATGTATTTGGCACAAACCAGCAAGACTGAACTCTCCAGTCAAGCAAGGCCCAAGATTAGAATAACGGGGGTGCTTCAGAACAGAATTAAGATGAACTGACACGCTATTATTGTGCACATCTGCCACACTATGTCTGGATCTAGAGTTACTAAAGCTTCCTGCTATTCATGAATATAATTCCACAAACAATTTACAGAACAAAGAAAAGGAAATCAGGTGCTGACTTGTTTCTAGATGAATACAAATAATACTTAACCATCTAGCCTCATCATTAACCATCTAGCCTCATCATTAACCATCTAGCCTCATCATGCTATTTTAAATCAGGCAAATTCAAACATGTCAGACTTTGTTCCCATGCTCTTTGCACCACGGCTTCAATCCCACCAGCACTGTTATTTCCATTAGTTGCAATAGAAACTGCTTCATAGTAAACAAAATCCTCCTCTGATGTCTGTAATACCGCACTGCCTGAGGATGTGGAATGGTGATTGAAGCATGTTCTCTGTGTGTCATGGATGATATGTCAGTCGATCATCCTTGAATCTCCATATAAGCTGTTTTGGCAACACTATCAAATATTGGCCTAATTATTATTTTTTAATATAAACAACATTAATCACATTTAGGATTAATGTAAAGCCAAAAGTGCTTACAGTGTAGTTTGGGATGGAATGAGGGGTCCAGTAAAACCAAAGGATTTCAGGTGCAGATTTGTAACTAAAGTGAACACACATGGGCTCAATTCACCTCTGGCATAAGTGAATTCACATTTACCTTAGTGGAACTGCACCCATTTACCCAGCATTGAATTTTGCCTGCTGCATTTGCTACAACTGGATAGCTATTATTTGCAGTGAATACTTTATTAGGCAAATTACACCCTTTCTTCTGTTCACAAACTATCAGCAAGCAGACTAATATTTTTTAGTAAATTGTTTGCTGTTCGCAATTGTTTGTCAATAGTTTGTGTGAGCAAAATTTAACCCAGGGACTATCTGTGTGAACTGCTTACCACAAGCATTCACAATTCACGTTGCGTGATTGGCCACCTAAGTCACATGGTATTATTTTTGCTCCATGACTGGATGAATCCACAAAGAGTTTTCATGATAGCCACGTGAACTAATCTGGTGCCAAGTCTCATGCCAATACCTATCATATACGAATACACATTCATGGCAATTTGGCTTTCCAAGCACAAAACATGCTTAGTAGAATGTTTCTAAATAAAAAGGAGCTACAGCCACAAGCCAAGCAGATTATCAATTATATTTATGATTAGTTTTGCTCCATCGTCTCTAGGTTTTCAGCTCTTTTTTCAACAGAGGCTTGGAAAAATTAATGATTTATGCCAGTGGCTCTTAACTTATGGCTTGCTTGCAGTCCAATCAACACACAGCTGTGTTCTATGTGACATCCCAGGGCCATAAAGGTAGTATATGTACTGTATGGATGCCGCCCACATACTCCATAGAGAGCTGCATATGCGGCCACAATGCTGAACAGATTTAGACCCACTAAGCTATGTATTTCCAGTGACTTTGCATTGACAAAATTATCTTTTACTTCTAGCAAACACTCTTGAAGCTATGTAATTGAGAAGTGCTTTTATTTGCCCTTGTACCTGTGAATCCTGAGGATTTCACAGCTGCACATGGTTCAGAAGTGGTTCGCAAATAACACTATCTCCCAATCTGGCACATTGGTACCTTCAGTACAAACACTTTTAAGATCCTGTGTATTGTACCTTTGTTATGCTGTCATACCTGCATGCCCAGCTGTTCCAAATGGTTGTGTTTGTTTCAGCAAAGGCTCTTAGCACATAAATGGTGTGGAGATGCAACCATTCATAATTCCTGTATGTTTAAAGGGCGTGTAAGATGTTTCGTCACCTAAGCTCTGAAATATTTATACCCAATTTGCTGGACATCATTACATGCTGCATAAAATGTTCAACCTACAATTGCTCCCCGTGGGGTTTTTGAGATCAGAGACAGGTTGGGGTGGTGTTTTAGGGCATCCAGGCATACAACAACAGAAATAGGATAGACTCCATTCATCTTTTGTCCCCTGAGGTCACATGGTGGACTCCTTCTTTAGCATTGCAGCATGCAGCCCAAACCTGCCACATAATAGCCTTGTTCAATTTTGTCTAGGACGTGGGGTGAGAGAATGGCTGTTTTTCAGGGTCGGACTGCACACTGGTTATCTGTACAAACCAGCTGCATTAACCTGCAGTTGCCGCAATCCACACTCATCAGCAGGAAGGTGAAGCTAACATCTCACCTCAGCTTTATCCTAGCATTCCTGTGTGTATGTCTGTTTTCACAGCCTTGTAATTTAATAGAAAGTATGAGAAGATGGCTCATCACCACTTTAAACTGTGATGGGCTCATAAAAACGTGGCAGCCAAGGGAAATCAGTACAGTGGTATTCCCGTGTGAGGATCAAGGCAATACCTACTTGTTTGGCTCACTAAATTCAACTGATCACATTGGGGGTGCCCACGATAGGCTTCCCCCTCCCCAAATATTCTTCTACCACTACCACTGGTTCAGTTCCACCAATGATAACAAGGGGGGAGTATTAATGAAGACTGGACTCGAGGTAGCTGCTGGCATTTTTGGCAACATGTTACCTCACTCTGCTTGAAGCAGGTTTAAACAGTGCAACCTAAGGAAGGCCAGCAGCTTACAGCATGTTGTCCTCATTACTAGGAGGCAGCATGATCCATGGGATTAAGAATCAAGAATACTTTGGTTCTGTTACCCAGCCTGCTGCATGACACTGAGCAACACAGAGCCCAGTTTTGTTCCTCAATTTTCCCATCTGTGAAATGGGAATAAGGATGCTTACTTTACTTTTGTGAAGTCCTTTGAGCTGTATGGGTTGAAAGTTCTATATAAGAACCAAGTAAGCAGGTGCTCCCACTGGTGAAGCTGAAAGCATGGCAACACCTAAACATTTTGGGCAAAAAATATTAGCATAGGTTTATGTAGATCCATGAAACCATAAGCTTTCAAAATCAGATGTGTGTATAAACTGAGAAAGAAAATCTTCATTTTAGAAGGAGGGAGCGGGCTTTTAAATGCCTGAGTAAGCCAATCAAGCTCTAATTGGCACTCCCACAGTCATTACATTCTTTGCCTGCAGCTGAGTGTCACTCAGAGAAGGTGTCAATTGCTTTACAAAGATATCCAGGAAAATCAAAGAAATCCTTTCCAAGCTGATATATTGATTAGCAGTGCAGGCACTTGTGTATGTGACAATGGGAATTTAACTTTTGAAAGCCAGATATGTGCCATTAATGACTCCCAAGAGGCAAACAGTAAAAACCATAGAGTCCTGTGGCACTTTTAAAGACTAACAGATTTATTTATCCCACGAAAGCTCATGCGATAAATAAATCTGTTAGTCTTTAAAAGTGCCACAGGACTCTGTTGTCTTTCTACAATAGACCCGGCTACCCCTTTGGAGTAAAAACCATGTTCCACTGTAATCTCCACTATTGGAAGTGACTGGCTATACAAAATATTGTTTCTGTTACTTCAAATTCTTTCTAGTGCACTGTAGCTCCTTACATCAGCACCTGCTCAGACCTAATGCAGAAAGCCCCCGAAGCTGTGTTATTTTTATTCATTTTTGAAGTCTTCCTGGGTAAGTCACAGAGAGCAACTAACATTTTTATTTAGAACACAACTGGGTACATTGTCCTCAGCAATTGCCCCAAATAAAAAGAATATGAAAGTTTCCCCCCTCCCCATTTTAATTTCCTTTAGCAATTTAGCACCTTTTTGCAACTCACACATATAGAAAAACCAGGAAAAATTCTTAACACCCCATTGGCAAGACACATGGAGAGAACCGCTACAGTATTTTTCCATTTTCAGTGCCTACAGCAAACCAGACTCAAAGTAAAGAGCACCCACCTCAAAACACAGTAAATTTTAAAAATTTCTTTTAGCAATTGACATCCTCAGGCAAGATGCATACAAAGAACATGAAAATCCATAGCTTTTTTTTTTTGTGTGTTTTTGAATGTTACTACAAGAAAAAGTTAATTGAAAATGATGTCATTTCAAAACATCAACTATTTTATTTTATTTTATTTTATTTTATTTTACAGATATGTGTTTGCTTTTTTAAAACCAGCATTTGGGAAGAGAAACAGCAGCAGACTTCAACCTCTGCTTGTAATGCATCCTCATGCACAGTCATTTAAAATCAGGGGCATTGCAGCCCCCAAAAAACATTCGGGGCACACAGGCCTGCTGTGGCACCCCCTCCCCACGCCCAATCAGGCCCCCAGGACCTATCCGGCCACTCCCCCAGGGCCCCGGAGCCGTATCACAGGCCGAGAAGGGCCACACCACCGGGCCAGGCACTGGGGCAAGCTGGGCGCCAGGCCACACCGCCGTGGCCACCCTGGGCGGGGCTAGGTCTGAGCCGTGCTGCACCGAGCGCTGGGCCGTACTGCTGGGCTGCGCTTGTGGGCCGAGCCCCGGGCCAGGTTGGGACACCGAGCCAGGCCTAGCCCCAGATCGGGCCCCGAGCCGCGCCGCTGGCCGCACCCACCCCTGCCCAACTCCCAAGGCTCCCCAGCAGCAGCGCGTACCTGCTCTGGAGTGGGGACTGGAGCCTCCAGAGATGGCGGCAGGGGAGCCCAGCTGTTCCATTTCCCGCCCTGCTCCACCCTAGGCTACATCATGCCTGGGAGTGGAGCAGGGCAGGAAATTTAAAATAGCCCCACCATCTCCAGCTGCTCGGCGGGACTCGGCACTGCTGTGCACAGTCAGGGCATGTGCCCCCTGTGCCCTATACAGCGACGCCACTGTTTCAAATTTGACTCCACCAGACTTAATAAAATTACAGAGATTGATTTTACTCCATTTAGCTAATATGGCCCCATATTTACTTCCAGTCCTCAAGGCAACTGATTACTTAGTGATCTTGCATGTGGGTAATACAAAGAAAGATTCAGGCCTTGTTCTGCATTGCCCTCCTGGTGAACTCATGGATACTCGTGCAAAGTGGGTGTAAAATGCTAACCTTCTAATTTTGTTGTATTTCACACCCACAGAGTATTCATTGTGCACGTGTGTCAGTGATTACACATGGTGGAGGACAAAAAAATCAGCAAAAGCTAGAAAAGACATAAAGATGTTCAGCTCTCTTGGCAACATCAGCAACTTTCTCCACTAGACTACTGACTCATACATGGAGTTTAAGGCCAAACGGGATCATCTAGTCTGACTGCTTGTTTATGACAGGCCACAGAATTTCACCTAGGGACCCCTATATTGAGCCCACTAATGTATATAGCACACCGTACAGAAAGGCATCCAGTCTCCATCTGAAGACATCAAGAGATGTAGAATCTACCACTGCCCTTGGCAGTTTGTTCCAGTGGCTAATCGCCTCTCCATGTTAAAAATGTGTGCCTTATTTATAATTACATTTATCTGGCGTTAACTTCCAGCTACTGCTCATTGTTATGGGCTAGTCTACACTAGAGAGTTTTGTCGACAAACCAGTGCAGGTGCACACATTCAAATGCTACTCCCACCATGCACCTCCCTTGATACACCGACATCATAAAACCACCTCAATGACAGGTGTAAGGCCTAGGTGTAAGGCCGGGGCAGCTGGACCCTGCTCCTCAGGGGGCAAGACACCCCAGAAACTTCCCCTGGCTCCCAACAGGGAACAGGGCAGATCCCTGCTGGAAGCCTGTAGGGTGGCTGGGCTTCCAGCAGGAAGCTGTTATCTGCGCTGAGACACCAGGTTCTCAGTTCCCAACCCTGTCCCTCTTAGGCTGGTGGAAGAGCCCAAGCTGAGGACATACACCAGCCACCCAAGGAGGGTAGTGTGGACATCAGCCACTGCAGTAATTAATGCAGTTGCTGTAAATCAACCTAATATAGATTACATCGGGTTTGTTTGAAAAGTCCGTTTTTCCATAAATTATATTCCAGTCTTTTAATTCTTTATTAATTGAATCCTGATCCAGTTTTTTATTATTTTGCTTGGGACATTGATGTCAGGCCAACTAGCCTATGATTACTTGGGTCAACCTGCCCTCCTTTTTTGAGTATTGGTACAGCAATAGCACCTCTTCCCAGTATTCTCAATTTCTCTGGTATTCCAAGATTTCTTAAAAATTAATGTAAACAGGTCAGAGATCTCCTCAGTTAGGATTTTTCAGTGCAAGTTATCAGGGTCTACTGATTTAAAAAAAAACCATATGCCTACTGTGTGCTGTTCAATATCCTCCTTTTCCCTCAGTTTTGAGACATTTTCTTCAGCATCTGGAAATTAGCCCTGCTGAAGTACCAAGTATACATTATACTAGTTAAGACTATCGTTGGTTTACACAGATTGAATTTAATCATCTCATGATCACTGGCCCTAGACAAACACCAAATTCTAATCCAGTGATTAATTCACCTTTGTCTATCATAAGGAGATCCAAAATAGAGTTAGTATTGCTTCCAATACAAGCTGTTTGTATTAAAAAATCATCATATACAATTTTTAGAAAAGCTAATGATGTTTCCCTACTGGCTGCATGAGACCTCCAGCATACATCTCCCAAACTGAAGTCTTCCATCACAACACAGTTTTTTCTTTCCACAATTACAGGCCAGGTGCTTAAGGAGTAATCTTATCTGTTCTGGTTTGATTGGTGTTCTGTTACATGCCTGACCAGTAGTGCTTAAAGTGACTTGAAAAAAGCAGGGGGTTGATCAACTTTGGTGAGACAGAGCATGAATGGCACCCATCAGCAATCTGGCTCAATTTTTATTTATGTTTGGCTAGGTCCTATTACTCCTTGCTCTTGATGCCTTTTCTTATTTTTCAGTGCAACCTTTCTGCTAATTTGTGGCAGACACTTTTGTGTAGCTGCATTTCACCTCACTGGCGTTTCTTCCTGAGACAATGTGTGTTATTTCCAATCTTCCCATCAGTGTAGTGTCTGTGAAGACACATTCAGTTGATCAGGGAGTCGATCTCTGAAGACCATCCCCTCAAGTGGAGTAGCGCCGAGTTAAAGGGAGGGCATTTCCCTTTGACTCAGCGCAGTGGATGTACTGTGGTAAGCAGGCATTTGGCAGTTGAAGGGAGATAAGCAAATTATTTTAAATAACTTGTGTATATTCCTTCGACTGCCGCCAAAAAAAATGGTTACGGTGTTGACTGGTGCTATGCCACGCAAGGAAAGCAGAGCACATGGTCCACAGAGAACAATAAAGTGACTACATTTAGCTAACTATCTATCTTCATATTCTAAGGAACCCATCACTACAGTTCTGATAGCCAACATTCCTCCTGCAATATCTTTGTATATTTACTATTAGATATGCGACTTCATATTTACAAATACCACAACAGTCTGTGTACACTTGTGTACTCAAATGCTGAGCATTTTAAGTCTTCCATCTAGTTCACTTACTAGAATGTACAATAAAGTTAAAACATTAAATATTGTATTTCCTTCCTTGTTTGTTCTTTATTTCCTCTTTCACTTCATACTTTCCTTTCTTTATACTATATGGAGTGTTTCAGTGCATTTCCTCCACTGCATTCTCAATATTTAGATGGCCTCAGGGCAGGTCTACATTACCACTTATCTCGATCTAACGTATATCGCTCAAGGATGTGAAAAATCACTCCCCGAATGACGTAAATTACAGTGACCTAAGCGCGGCCCACACCAATTCTATGTCACCAGGAGAGTCTCCTCGGTGATACAGCTTCCGCCTCGCATGGCAATAGAGTAATTACTGGGAGAATGCTCTCTAGTCAGCATACAGTGTCTTAACCTGTGCCACAGTAGTGCTTCTAGTGTAGACCTGACCTCGGTTTCATTTTTTTCTATCCTTCAATCCTTTTCAGTTTCTTCATTTGAATGCCAGTCTTTTCTTCCTAACCTAATCTGTCTCTATCCTCCTTTTCCCAACCCTTCTTCCATTTAATTCTCCATTTCCTCCCTCTCTTCCTCTGTTCTTTTTCTCTTCCCCCTTAACAATCAATAAAAGCCCGAGGTAAGATTGCTAATTTTGGTTGCACGTATCCTAGAAGTTTCATCCCATGAATCTTTAATTCCTGGAGATCTGGGAACAACTCTATGAAGTAGCTGTGTCTAGGATGAGACTGTCAGTAACAGCAGAGCACCCAGCAAACTGTACTTCAAAAACTCCTGTAAACGATGCAGGTTAAAAGGGATGGACAAGGAATGTGTAACTTTCTACGACAATGAAAAACAACCATGCTCTAAGCTCTGGAAGGGGCAATTTAAATAACCGAGACAGCAGTATGGCTGCAAATAAAATTGGTTGAGAAAAACATTAACGCCTTTCATGTGATTTCAAATGTCCCCACTCCCATTTAAAAAGTGGATATTTTTAAATGACTTCATTTTATTAATTTCATAATTTGCCAGAGACTCCCACAACTATTTCTATAATTATTTTTCATTAAAGAATGCCCCATTAAGAAAAATGAATTCCCCCCCCCCTCCCGCAAAAAGACTTGACAACTCTAAATTCTGATATTTTTGACCCACTTTAACTGCAATCTTTGGGCTAGAACTGCACATGTATATGCCGCATGAAATTATATTAGATGAATATACTAAAAGAAAAGTAATTTTAATTCTAATTATGATCCAACAAGCCTATACTATTATAAAAGCCTAACTTTTCTAGCAATGATAGCCTGATTCAAGTAACCAAGAAAGGAAAAGTTTTATATAATCAAAAAATCAAATCAAATAAAAATCCCTAAATCTAACAACTTAGTTCATCATTACTCCATAAACTGTTCCTAACATCTCAACCAGAGAATCAAATGCTGTAAGACTTGATCATTTGTGACAGACTGGTAAAGGTCTGGAGTTGCCAGCTTCCACACAGAGATCGCCACGCACTCCTCCACCAAAAGGGTAGCTTTCATTTTGGTGTCCTTGCGTCACAGTGCTGGGCTGAGCTCTGCGCACCATTCTAGGAAGCTGACTTTGTGCATCCAAAAGTTCTATAGTCACTGCTCATCATCCCAGACCTCCATAATGAGGCAATCCCACCACTCTGTGCTTGTTTTCTGAGCCCAACAGTGACAGCCCAGTGTGTTCAACTGCTACATGAATGCCAAAAATCATCTGACATTGTTTCTTTCTATGGCACACAGCAGGTCAGGCACCTTGGATTCCAGCTGAGATTGGGAACTCATGCTATACTGTATGAGCAGTCATATTGTGTTCATAACATTGACCACAACAGTAGAGGACCTCTTTCCAGACAGAGATGGTGGGCACACAGTAAACAGGGACCACTGAAAGATGGTGCTTAACACTGTTGGAAGCCCATGGAATAATGGGAAAGGGAAAAAAATGCATCTGGGGATGTTGAGCCTGAATCCATGATGCACTGCAACCCACTCTGCTTTCCAGCAATTCCTATTGACAGGTGGCAAGTAGCACAGTGGAATAGCTACCCACAGTGCACTGCTCTCACTGTCCATGCGAAAGCACCAACTGTGGATGTGCTCCGCTGACAGAAGGAGCATTGGGTGAACATGCAAAGCAATGTACTTATAGTGGTTTTTGATCGTTGGCATAATGTGTGTAGCCAAAACTCAGTAGTGTAGAGAAGACAAGGCCGAAGTTACACTGACAATAGTTTTTGTATTGGTAAGTATGCACGGGTGGGCTTTTCATGATGAAAAATGTTGTTTAAATAAAAAAACCAAAATCACACCCCTGACTGACACTATTATACATGCAAGAGTTTCTAGTGTGTAATCAAACGCAATTTGTGAGCTTTTTATCTTCTGCTGGCATGTTATGGAATAGATAGCAGTGAAATAGCATCAGAAGGTAGTTTTCCATGATCTCTGTGCATACCATGAGCTATCAGTATCTGGTGCTACACTTATTTCCTCATCCATCTGTCACACAAGGAAAGTTTAACCTTAGAGTATCTTTGCACGGTAGTATAGGAATCCACAAAACAATTTCACAGAACCATTAGGAACCTCCAGGTCTTAGGCCCCGATTTATCAGAGCACTTAAGCACGTTTACTTTAAGCCAATTGAAGTCAGTAAAAGTTAAGCGCATGCTTAAATGCTTTGCTGAATAGGAATAGGATTACTGATTTGCTAGGATTTACGCTCATGATGAAGTGCTTTCCTAAACTGGGACCTCAGGAAGGCTACAGCTGCCCTCATTAGCTCAACAGTTCCACAGAAGCAAGGAAATACAGAAACAAAAGCATGCCACAAAGGTTCCCTGTAGCAGAGAAACTGATCAACTCTAGTACCCAAAGGTTCTGTTTTTGAACCTAAAGTAGATGTTTACACCAGTATGAGAAGGAACAAATCTCACTCAATGTCATAATCTTTAGCTGAAGCCAGAAGTGGGGGCTAGCCAGCCTAGCAAAGAATCCATTATTGATGCAGGAAATAACCTAAACCACTGTGTTATCATCTCTGATGATAGCATAATAAGGTCCCTCCTGGTTGGACAACATAAAATTAGATTAGATTAAATCTTATCTGATTAGATCAGAATTAATTCAAGACGGGTGATGTATTATCTCTCAACAGGGCTATTGCTTTATGATGAGTTTTTAGGAAGACTGAAACATCTTACAGTGGTAAAAACAGAAATACATTTATATTCTGCTCACAATTTGCAGTTTCATTATTGTTAGATGTTTAAGAGGTGATTGAGTTGTGAATTCAAATTATCTTCCTGATCATGACAGCTGCACTGTTGGAAATGCTAAATGACATTATCACATAGGCAATTTTTAGCAGAGAACAATAGAGCCACGATCAACTCAAAAGAAACAAACATGGCAAGTGTTATGAGTCTCACTGCATTAAAATATCTGACCATAACGATTTCTCTTCCACATACAGTTATCTGTTTATACCACACAGGAACCTCCACAGCACAGTGTTCTCAATTAAAAAAAGCTGTTACATTTCTGTTCTGAAGATTGTTAGACATGATTTTTTTTGCATAAACTAAAAGTGTGAGCATATCAGTGAACAATAGCTCACAATTTTGCACATTACTAAACACAGATTGACGCAATGTTGGGTTGTTCCGTGTTAGATAAATGGGGATCTTCAGCTTTCTTGCTCTCATTTTTATGCTTGAGTGAACAAGCTGCTGAAGTTGGAGTCCAGACACCATGGACTTGATTCTGTTGATCTTCATCTTATGCATTCACCTCCACCACAGAAAAGTGAGTGCAAGGTGGGTATGTAACACTGCCGTTCTGCTTTTGAAATGTGCACACAAGGTGCAGGGCAATAGCTTTCATTAGAATATGAACACTGACCCTTGCACTCAAAATGAGCCATTCTAAACACATATGTAAATTGAAAGCGATAATACAGGGTCTTGAGGATCCTCACAGCTTCTCAGGTTCTGTTATCTCAACTCAATCAAGAGGGAGCTGCAAAGTGAATATTGGCCAAAATTTGAAAGGCAAAATCAAAACAAAATGTCTCAAAACGTCAGCAATGTACAAATATAGAACCATTCAATGAAATACATTGTAGCCTCAGGTTTATCCTGTAGGCAGATGAGAACCAATCAGCTTTCCAACTAATATTTCCTTTACAACTCTCTCCCAGGAAACAGCAGAAATAGTCCATGTACCAGTCTCCTCCACTACATGAAAAGCCAGCTACCCAATATGACCATGTAAGGTTTCTATGTTTCTTTAAATTCTTTGTCTAACTAGAGGCAGTAGGCAAACAGTGCTGGCATTTGTTCTTGCTTAATCACTGACATAAGTTCTTTAAATGTACTTAGTTGGCTTTGTAAATTCTTGCCTTGTAAATTAGGCAGCTGTTAGGCTCTTCAATCTAGGACTTTTACATAAAGGCGTAGAGGTGCAGTGATGATGGCATACATATCCAGTGCCAGCTGCTCAAATTTTGGGTTGAGAATTTTGTTTTCTAATATGGTGGGTGTAATGAAGTAGAGAAGACTTTGAGGCATGCAGATACTTCAGTAATGGGAGCCCTATGACTATGATAGATAGATTATTGGGACAACTTGTACAACTGTTTTAACCATGTTCCCTGACTCTATTAGAGCTGAAGCATGTATAGGGAAGGCCTTAAATTTGTAATACAAGTGTCTCTGGAGCATAAGTGGCTAGAGCAAGGCAAGGGCCATTACTAGGAAGACAAGCTACTCACTCCTCTGCTCAGGCAGGTTGGAAGAAGAACACAGTAGAGTTGATCTGTGGACAAAGGGTGCTATTTCAAGTGGTTTTCACCAAACCACAGATAAAATACATGACTGAAAATGATCCTTTGCTATCATGCTCTCATGTACTTACTGACAGGTGCTATTTCACAGCTCCCTGAAGGCATGTTTCCAAGAATGATGCATAATCTGGGGGTTGGAGGGGACCAAAAACCTAATGACAGTCACGTGTGCCATGTTAATGTAAATCCACTGCAGTACTTAGGTAAATCAATCTACTTATTGGCCACATCAGCCACCAGTTCCTCTGAGGCCTAGTATACTCTTGAAAGTAGTATAACTATTTTGATTAAGGGTGTGATTTTTGTTTATTTTTACAGATACAGCTATACCACCAAGAGTCCTAGTGTGAATACGGTTATACCAGTATAAAGATAGCTTGTACCAATATAGTTGGTGCCATATACCAGTTTAGTTATTCCCCTTACTGTATGGGAATAGCAATACCTGCATGAGTGAACGTTATACTGGCATTATTGCATTCAAACTAGCAGGAGGGGTTGTACTACTTTAACTATACTGGTATACCTTACTATGCCTGGCAGACTCTGGCATTTTAAGCACTTTGTCATAGAAGATTTTCCTTGGCTGGGGAGAGGATTTCCAATTGTAAAGGACTCTTTAACTATGCAAAGTGATAACAGAATGCAATGGCTGGAAATGGAAATTAGCTATGGTCACACATTGCACAGATTTTTAACAGTGAGGGTAATTAACCATTGGCACAATCTACCTAGGGAGGTGGTGGGTTCTCCCATCCTCTAAGAGTATGTCTACATTAGCAGAGGCGGATCAGGGGGTCGCAGGGCCCCAGGGCCTCCCCCACCGGTGCCACCCCCACCTGGGACCCCAGCTTCCTCTGCCAGTCTAGGGCCCTCTGCAGGTGGGCCAGCGCTGGGAGGGACCTGGGGCCAGAGGTCAGCCATGGCCTGGCCAACCCTTGAAGGTGGATCGGCCGGCCCAGGGGTGGGATGGGAGCAAGGAGCCAGGCTTCTGGGCTGACCTGCCCTGCTCTCCATCCAGTGCTGGCAGGCTAGAGGGGCCCCACATCGCAGTGGGCCCCTGGGCATGGGCCCCATTGGCCCGTGTGGTAATCCACCCCTGCTAACAGTGCAGGATCGATTTTGCAGGCTCCACTGAATAGCAGTGAAGACTCACTCAATGAAACCCGGAAGTTGACACTGGCAATCCACCCTGAGAAGGAGAGCAAGGCTGCGTCAACAGGCAGCACAGCAGAGCGGGGATGTTGCAGTAAGTAGATATTAAGAAGTCGATGGGAGATATGCAAGCTACCGTATATAACTCGTGTCTCGCCTGCCAACTGCCAACAAAAGCTGCGGTAAGCGTAGACTAGGCCTTAATTTTTTGGATGTGGTTCTAAAAGATGTGCTCTGTCTAGCTCAAACAGAAATTGTGGGTTTGATCCAGGAATTACAGGGTGAAATGCTGTGACCTGTATTATGTAGGAGGTCAGATTAGATGTTCCAAACATGGTCCCGTCTGGCATGAAAATCTATTGATCTATTTTGAGTTAGCAGTAGCAGCTGCCTGGAACCCTTCAGCTCTGGAGCTGAGACTGTCAGAGAAAAGGTGAAAATATTTTGCAAAAAAGCCTAGAGCATGTACCTCCACACTGGTCAAATTCACTGATAAGGCGTAAGGAGGTCTAGGTTGCATAGCAATATGAGGGTGTGAAATTTAACAAGTCTAAGGTGGTCTAATTTACACTCTTAGAGGGAGCCGAAAGGTGTAAATTTCATCGCTAAAGAGTCTCTTAAGTTCACCTAGACACTCTTCTGAATTTCACTTTTGATGCAGAACTTGACAGTCAGCCAAAATGTGATGGTAAACCAGATGAAATATGCCATATAAAGGTGAGAAACAGAGACAGTGAGGGAGCTTGTGTGGGTTGGCTTGGTGGGCGCTTTAAACAACTGGATTTTTAACAGATTATCTTGCTGGGGCAGTCAAAAGGTTATGAGTAGGTGCAATACTGAGATCACACGAGGGTTAGGAAAATTAATCAGACTGGCAATAACCTGTAGCAATACATGTCTATATTTTATAGAAAATGAAAAAAAAACAAATTCACATTATTGTCTGGAAAAAATAATGGAGAAAGACACAAAGTGGTAGCAAAAGTAAGATGGAGCAAAGCAGTATGGATTTAGGGCATGGAAATATCTCCCCTAGAGAACTCTCTGAGCTTCCTGACAAAATTATTTTTAACATCGATCAAGTATTCTAGGCACCCTTTGCTCTCTGCCGACTTCTCTTCACTGACCAGATGGGTGTAAACTTCTTGGGTAAAGGCCAAAGAATGGGTTGATTTGGAGTTAATGAAGTGTTTCATAAAAGAAAACATAGTTTTAGTGGAAGTTTGCAAGCTGTAAAGTATCTGTGGACATCTTTCTACACCACTCCCTCCCGCACAGATACAGCTAACAAAACAAATGGGTGCTTAAAAAGCCAATTGCTGTAAGATCACATATGGAAGAAAGCCAAAGCAGCAGGATCCAGAGCCGGGTCAGGCTAGGATTTGGGTGCAGGGCTGAAGAATCAGGTTAGGTTTCAGAGTTGTTTCTGAAGCCCAAAGGGCATAAATCTCATGAGAGAAACTGAGATTTCTGCCATCTTAAATGATCAAAATATTGAGAGAGCAGTTATTCTCACAAAATTTTAGCTCACGATGGAAGAGACTTCACAAGAACAGCTTGAAAAAATTTGGACTTTTCTGCATCTGATTCAGAATCAAAACAATATAACCATGGTATTGATTGAAGCAAACTGGTTTAAAACCAACTTAATTCAGATGGTGCAATTCCCTTGAGTTTGTTAATTTAACTTTAATTAATTCCTTACTTAAAGGATTTTAAACCACACTGTGATTCTCTAGTCTGACCGTCTGTATAACAGCAACTTCCCCAAAATAATTTCTCTTTGAACCAGAGCAGATCTTTTAGAAAAACATCTAATCTTGATTATAAAATTGCCGGTAATGGAAAATCCACCATTACCCTTAATAAATTGTTCTAGTTAATGGTTAATTTCCCTCACTATTAAAAATGTATGCCTTATTTTCAGTGTGAATTTGTCTAGATTCAACTTCCAACTAGAAGATCATGTTATATCTTTGTCTGCTAGACTGAAGAGCCCACCATCAAATATTTAATTCTCATGTGCCTATACTTTTATTTTAGTGTGCTAGCTAAAATCAGCTAGCTTACTCAGACTGTGACTTTCCTTGAGCTGGAAATTATACCACCAGCTTCTGTAGACATACCCAGGGGTTAAAGTAAGGGGGAACGCACTGGAACACAGTTCCAGGGCCCCCAAATTTGAGGGGCCAGAGTTCCGAGGCCCCTAAAAATAGAAAAATCCAGCGGAACGCATGTTCCACCCTGCCCTGGCTACTGGCAGGTCCTACGCCCCACCGTTGTTAATCACAATACTTATTGTGTGATGCAGTGTTTGCTAGTTTGTGACAATAATTGCTATTGACACAAACATCATATAAAATTATAAATATTTTTATGGAGCGATAACTGATGCATGTGGTACTGAGAAGTGGTTGCAAATGCCTACCTGGGCTGGGGCCCACACATGCAGGAAGGGGGCCCAGACAATATGGGAAGGGGGCCCGGAGATTAGGAGAGTTCCGGGGCCCATCAAATTATACTTTAACCACTGGACATACCCTTGTGAGTAAAATATATGTTAATGGTTATTGTATTGAGACCTAACTTTTTTTGGTAGTCTTTATTACTTCTCCCTTCTAAGTTTACATACTTCTCTAAATAATCAGCTGGCTAGTAATATTACAGTTTGTGTAGATTTCAAGACAACCAGAAGAGGTGCGCAGTCCATCATCACTAGGATTTTTTTATAGTCAGATGAGCATTTGATATGTGTGCAGATACGTAGGACTGCAATTTTTGTAAAGAGATTGTATATATACTAAATTACATACATACATGAAATTTTCAAAGGGGTAGCCGTGTTAGTCTATTGTAGAAAGACAACAGAGTCTTGTGGCACTTTTAAAGACTAACAGATTTATTAATCGCATGAGCTTTCGTGGGAGAAAATCCCACTTCGTCAGACGCTTTGAAGATAGGAAAGTTACAGAGTGGGAGGAAATTAAATGCAGGGGAGTGTATGACATAGCATCAGGT
>ML685787.1:21236371-21274947 GCA_007922175.1 Pelusios castaneus
ACCTGATGCTATGTCATACACTCCCCTGCATTTAATTTCCTCCCACTCTGTAACTTTCCTATCTTCAAAGCGTCTGACGAAGTGGGATTTTCTCCCACGAAAGCTCATGCGATTAATAAATCTGTTAGTCTTTAAAAGTGCCACAAGACTCTGTTGACATGAAATTTTATAAGATCTGACATTTTTCCTCTTTGCTTTCTATCTAAAGAGGGCATTGATATTGAGATTAGGGGAAATTATGGTAAAGTTGAGTATTCATTTTCTGTTACATTAGATTAAAAATCAAGTCCCCAAAATATGTTAGGAAAAGAAGAGTTTTTTTTTTTTTAAAGTTTGGAAGTAACACAGTGAAGTATATTTTCCCTTTTTTTAACCAAACAATGGACCTTCTCTTTGTTCAATAGATTCAATTTCTTGAGTCTATCACTATAAGGCATAACAAACAAGGAGTCCTGTGGCACTTTTAAAGACTAACAAATTTATTTATCCTGTGAGCTTTTGGGGCTGTAATCGCATTTCATCAGATGCATGAAATGGAAACTGCAGCTAGCATGTCACGTGAATAAATACTTATAGAGAAGGGTAAGTCACAAGATCAGTTCAGTGTTTTTCAGCAAACCAAAACAAGTTGTTTTGAGTCAAACAATGTGGAACAACAGATGAGAAAGTGAGAATGTTAAAGAGAGGAATATCACCTTTGATAATGAGTGACCCATCCTAAAACCCTATTCAGACCTAATCTGATGGTGTAAAATTTGCATCTGAATCCCAGCTCTGCAGTTTCAGGTTGAAGTCTGGTTTCAAAGTGTTTCTGCTGAAGCACTGTAACTGTCATGTCTTTTACAGAATGTGGAGGGAGGTTGAAGTGTTCCCCTATTGGTTTTTGAATGTTACCATTCTTGATATCTGATTTGTGTCTATTTATTCTTTTACATCAAGATAGTCCAGTTTGTCCAATGTATGAGGCCGAGGGGCATTGTTGGCATATGACGGCATATATCACATCAGTAGATGAGCACGTGAATGAGTGAGTGGCTGGTTTTGTTAGATCCTATGATGGTGTCACTGGAGTAGATATGTGGGCAGAGTTGGCAATGGAGTTTGTTGCAGGGATAGGTGCCTGCCTTAATGTTTCTGTTGTATGGTGTGTAATTACTGGTAAGTATTTGCTTAAGGTTGCTGTCTGTAAGCGAGGAGAGGCCTATCTCCCAAGGCTTGAGAGAATGAGGGATCGTCTTGCAGGATAGGCTGTAGATCAGTGATTCCCAACCTATGTTTTGGGGTCCAAATGTGGCCCTCAGAGGCTTTCAAAGTGGCCCTTGACTTCTCTCCTTCTGGCTGCAGAATGGAGTCACTGCCTAAGGATCCAGGCAAAGTGTGTTTCTATAGGGCTAAAAGACCAATGCAGGCTCCTTGCTGCAGCCAAAGGGATAGGAAATTAGCACTCCCATACCATGGGCTTTAGCAAGGAGCACTGTGAAGCACTCTGCCTAGGTCCATAGGTGCTAGGGTCCTTGTTGGTGCTGGAGGGAGAGGAGAAGAGCAGAGCACTGATCTTCTGTCCCCCTGGCTGTACAAGGGAGCCACTGCCTTGGGACCCAAAGCTGCATGAAACGTGTCGTTTCCCTGCTGCAGCCAAGGAAACGAGAGATCAGTGAGCAAGGAGGCAAACTGCTTTTCAGGGTGGGGTGGAGGGCCTGCTGGCAGAGGCTGGTGGCCCTTCAGTGCTATAAAAATGATATCTGGTCTGTGGACTTCGAGCTGAAAAGGTTGAGAACCACTGCTGTAGATCCTTGATGATGTGCTGGAAAGGCTTGACTTGGGCAGGGCTGTCCTTGGGGGGCTGGGGAGAGACAGAGCCCAGGGCCAATTGGCCTGGGGTCCCACGCCACTGCATCCCACCCTTCCCTACCCTACGCTGGAGAAGGGAAGGGCAGGCCAAGTATTGGCCAAGTTAAATGCTCAGGGATCTCATCTAGCACCTCCACCACCAATGCCGCGGCTGGGGACCATCATGTGTGGAGCAAGCTGGCCCGGCCCAGAGAGGCCAGGCCACACACCTGCCCCAGCCCTGGGCCTGACTGTTCCGCTGGGGGTGGAGAGGGCTGACCCAGAGGCCGGTCGAAGCACTCCTGCCCCACCCTGCTGTCTTTGGTTTACCACCAAAGGCAGCGAGGAGCAGGGCGAAGTGTGGCTGGGGGGAGGGAAGGGGGAGCAGTGAGCCGTGGCATGGACCCTGCACTGACCCACTGGGACTGGGACAGGGCAGGGCCCACATAACCATGGGGCCTGGGGTGATCGCCCCATTCGCCCCACACCAAGGACTGCCCTGGACTTGGGGGCTGTAGGTGATGATCAGTGGTATTCTGTGGTTTTCCTTGTGGGCTTGTTCAGGCCAGAACCAGATTAAGGCAGGGGCTATAGGGGCTGCTGCACCAAGCCCCAGACTAAAGGGTCTGGCTCTGACTCGCTTCTGCTGCTCTGCCCCTTCAACTTTCAGCCAGCCCACCCAGGCCACGGGCTGGGTGGGAGCCAGCCCAGGAGCGGGGCAGGAGTGCTGCGGACTGTGGCCACTGGTCCATGGCTTCTATGGAGCTGACCCCAGTAGCACCAGCTGCAGGACCTCCAGCCCCCTGCAGCTGCACCAGCCCATGGACCCCCCCCCCCAAGGTTCCCTCACAGCAGCTCCAGCTGGGGCCCCAGTGCCCCTGACCTCACCTCCCAGGCAGGCTGCCACCACAGTGTGGGGGTTCCCCACAAGGATGGGCAGCCCCATCCCCTCTCCCCCGGGTCTTGATCGGGCCCTGGGCTTGTCCTGTAGTAGTTGACTTCTGGTACCTGTCTGGCTCTGTCAATCTGTTTCTTCACTTCCCCAGGTGGGTATTGTAGTTTTAAGAATGCTTGATAGAGATCCTGAAGGTGTTTATCTCTGTCTGAGGGATCGGAGAAAATGCGTTGGTATTTTAGTGCTTGGTTGTAGACAATGGATCATGTGGTGTGTCCCAGATGAAAGCTGGAGGGATGTAAGTGAGTGAAGGTTTCTAGTATAGGGTGGTGTTTGTGTGTCCATCACTTATTTGTACTGTATTGTCCAGGAAATGGATCTCCCATGTGGAGCAGACCAGGCTGAGGTTGATGGTGGGGTGGAAATTGTTGAAATCTCCATGGAATGACTCCTTGTTTGTTTTGCTGAACTAGACTAACACGGCTACCTCTCTGGAACTTGTCACTATAAGGCACATTTTCCGTCTTCCTTCCCAGTCCCTTACTTTTATTCTCCTGCTCTTTTATTTTATCACTCATCTCCTACACCAGCTCCAGTTCCTCTGCTAACTCAGCATCCAGATCCCTCTTCTTCCTTCCTTCTCTAAAACCCTTTTTCCAGCTGCCTCCTTCGGGAGGATTTTGTGTCCTCTCCCCAGCTCAAGCTGCACTCTCATCGGCTCCTTCTCTCTCCAGGACAGCATCCTACACTGCTACACGACGTGCTAGTGCCAGGACCAGGGTTACCACAGATGCATAAGACTGCATAAATCCTTTTGGCCACAGTATTGCACTTAGAGCTCATTTAGGTTCTGAACGTTTCTAAATCATTCCAAGGTTTCTAAACCAATTTAGTTAAACCTGTACAACTTTCTCAGAGAAAAATTCAAAGATGGATGTTCAAACTGAAGATTCCAGTTGTTTTCTGTCTTGTTAAAAAAAAAACAAAAAAATTTACCAGTCGCTACATTATATTTGTTGATGATAAACTTGGCATCTTCCTAAAACAAATTTCCCACAAATTTTTTTTAAGTAATGGCTTTCTCTTGCACACATCTAGAAGGCAACGTAAATCTGTAAAGCTGACCACATGAGTTTAAAAAATATACTGATTCACCATTGCATTATTCCAGTTTTATATTGCTATAATGCCAATAAAACCATATTTTTTTGTGGAGGACTTGTAAATGAAATACAGATAATAAGTCATTTAAAAGTAACAAAATAGCCCTTGACTGCACAGGTCAACAGCTTCAAAATAATCAATACAGATAATTGTGTCAAAACACTACCTAAACTTAAAGAGCCTCAAAGTATACATCTTTCCAACAGACTAATAGCCCACATGTATGTCAATCTTCTGTTTCAAGAAGCTCTTATTAGAGGTACAGTAATTTATATATTTTCATAGGGTCTCTTCCTACCTTTCTTATTTTCTTTCTTTGACTTCTAAGAAAATTAAATCAAATCACAAAGCTAAGTTTAAAGGGCAATCAACCAATGAACCAAAATAGCTTGTGATCATTTAACTTCTGTTTATCTATAAAGAGGGCCTAGAGAATCCCCACCCCCTCACCACCACTCTTGAAAAGGAGTAGGGATGGGCTCTGAATATTTTCTGCATTCTGCAAGGCTGAGTAATTTGAAGGGAAGGAATTTTAGTTAGCCCATTTAAAATCTTTGAGATTTAGTTTGTTTGTTTGCCTATTTAACTTCAATGGTTAATTAACATTTTGGAGAAAGAATACCTCTTAAAGCTACAGCACTCCCAACACTTCAATTAACAAGTGAGACCACACAACATACATGCTCTGAAATATCTGGGGAAGTCCAGATTTGAGCTTTTCAATATTTCTAAGATGAAAAAGACGAGGAAGGATCATTTTAAAAAAACAAACCAACCTTTCAGATCTTTGTATAATGTATATCATAAAACAGCAGATAAAAACTCAAAGCCAATGCTTTTAAAAAAAACCCCAAAACAAACAAAAAGACCCTTCACGGCTAACTAAGTTTAGCCTACCAAAGAAAATACTTAAATGTTAGGGCTAGAAAGTAAGATAAAACCACGAAGGTTTCCAATGGGTGTCAAACTTGTTGCTTTTTCTGTTCACCCTCAACTAAATTTGAGCCAAGTTCAACACCCTTTCAGCTCAAGATGGTTGACCTATGTTTGGAGGTTGGTTGATTTGCAGATCAGCCAGCCTCTCTGTTAAAAAGTGGTTCACACAAAGATAAAATCTGAGAATCCTTTCTGTTGAGCAGTTAGTTTATCATACATTTAATGATTTTATTTCTTTAGTGAGCACATATTTTAAAAAATGACACTGTAAATGAGAGAGAGAATTATACTGTTGATTTTATGTAAAACAGCAAAAAAACTCAAGTGAAGAAACAAAAATGATAACCCCTGAACCATTAAAAAAAAAAAAAGAGCCTACATTAAAAAGAGCAGAGGGCTGAGAAAAGTCACACCTTTTACATTGGCAGCATATCAAAAACATTTTTTAAAATAATTGAAGAGGTGCAAACCGTTAAAGGAATTGTGCGCTTGCAAACTGGAAAGCATGTCGTGTTCTTTGGTATATGACATGACCTTTGACACATGTCAGCACAATTTCTGTACGAGTCCAGGCTACTAGCCACCAGTGACTGATAAATAGGGGCTATTTATTAAATGGTAGCCTCTTCACTTGGTAGTCTGGAAAGATCCACATATCTATTTGTTTTACGCTCTCTAATTATGTACATGAAAGCACAGCCAAAGAGATGTCATGGCAAGTTTGCGCAGCAGATGTGCCATGCCAGCTGTCTATACAATTCCTCTTTGTCAGAGGTGAGAAGATGTTGCAGGCTCAGGGTCTGAGGCATCTCCTATTGGGCTGTGTATTGAAACCTTACCACCTCTAACATTACAGAACATTTGGATGGTACCTACAGGCAGACGACGAGATAATTAAACAGCAGAACTGTGCTCAAGAGCTCATTGTTTAAGCCTTTTGAAAATGAAATTGTTTTCCCTCAGTGCCCTTTTTCTTTCTTAAACATTATTCTTCTGACAAAGTAACAATAGGAAGTATTTTATTTTCAGAGTTGGTATTGAGACAGGAAGCATGGAGTTGTTGTTAGCACTAGTTAGGTGAACTGGTTTCTCTTCTCTGCCACAGATTTTCTGAGTGATCAGGACAAATCATTAAAACCAACATTTTCAGACGTGACCACTGATTTTGGAAGCACACATTAGCCAGTTGTGACTGTCCCCACCTCAGGGAGTTGCTGGGAATGATGTGTGCACACTGGTCTCCTGGGTTTTTGGTACTGGTGGGTGTACCAACCACCAAGGGAACGTCTACACTAGAAACGCTAGTGCAGTGCTGCTGCTGTGGTGCTGTAGAGTAGACACTAAGTACAGAATTGGGAAGGAGTTCCTCTAGCCGGGTCTACACTGGCCGCAGAATTTGGCAGCAGTTGAAAGGAGATACGCAAGCTACGTAAAATAACTTGCACATCTCCCTCCAACTTCCTAATGCCTACTTACTGCGGCATCTCCACTGCGCTGAGTCAAAAGGAAATGCTCTCCCTTCAACTCAGCGCTCCTCTTCTTGAGGGGGTGGACTTACTGCGTCCACTTCCAGATCAATTGAGTGGGTCTTCACCGACTGCTCAATTGAACTGGAAAGATTGAACTGACAGTGGCGAATTTGCCACCATCAGTGTAGACCTGTCTTCTGCATCGTTCATCCACATCTAGAGAGGCGGCAGCTAGGTTGAATGAAAAATTCTTCTGTTGATTTAGCACTTTCAACACTGGGGCTTAGGTTGGCTTAACAATGACTCAGGGGTTTCTCACCTCTGGCAGTATTTCTCCTCTTTGTGGAAGAGGTTATGGAGCCCTTCTGCTGGCCTGATGTTGCACTGTGGATAAATACAGCCCTTAGTAATGAGTAATCAAGTTCATGACAATACCTCAGGCTCAATTTTCAGAAATGCTGAGCACCTCCAGCTCCTAGGGAGGCCTGTAGAAACTGGGAGTATTCAGCACATCTAAAAGTTAAATCCATATATATGGATATATGGTATACAAAGATGAGCATCCAAAAAAGGAGGCACGCAAAAGCAGAAGCCTCCCTTGTAAATGTGACCATTAATATCTCAAGGTGCATCTACACTTGGAAATTAAGTTGACTTAAGCTTGCTTAAGTCGACTTAATTTACTCCACGTCTACACTACACTTTCCTTAAGTCGACTTAAGCAAGCTGCTTAAGTCGACTTAAGGAAAATAAAGTCAACTTAATGAAAATTAAGTCGACTTTATTAAACCTCCTTTTAATTCGACTTTAGTCTTAAGTCGACTTCCTAAAGTCGACTTAAGCCAGTGTAGACCTGGAGTAGCCCTAAATCGACTTAAAGTTGACTTAGGGCTCTCCAGGACTCCCCCACTGCCCTCCTTGCCGGGGGGGCACAGGGGGAGCCTGGCATGCCCCCCCAAAGGGCAGGGCAGAGCCCTGCCCACCCTGCCCCTATGCCCTGCCAGGATCCCTGTCCCCGTTTGCCCCATTGTACCCAGGTACAATAGGGCAAAAGCTGAGCCCCCTGGCACTGGGCAAGGGGTGCCCCCCCGCCACCGTGGACCTGCCCAAGGTCCCCCTAGCCACTACAAGTTGACGTAGGCATCCAATGTGGATGCTCTAGGTCGACTTTGTAAGTTCACCCCAAAGTTGACTTTAAATTTAAGTGTCGACATGCTAAGTTGACTTAGTTAAGTCGACTTAGCTAAAGTCAACTTAAATTTACAAGTGTAGACATAGCCTCAGTGCCTAGTTTGTAAATCATGGATGAATATACCTATCTCAGAGGGATATTATAAAACTACAGTAATTTTCTGTACAACACTAATCTTTGGATGGAAGATATTTCATAAGTGCAAAATAACAGTGGCCTCAAACTAAATGAAACTAGTAATTAACACTAATTACTGGTTTTGTAGTTGCTTGATGCCATAAACAAACAAAAAACTACTACCCAAAGGCATTTTTTCTGATGATTGCTTCCCCCTCCCATTTTTTTTTTTTTTTTTTTTTTGGACGGGGAGAGGAGGACAATAAATTCTGAGTTTGTATTTTAAAATGTTCACATGGAAAGGATAACAATCATAACTCTTCTCCCAAAAAACTATGAAGTAGGGATGGCTGGACCTGTCAGAGTTTAGGGTTAGTTCAGATAAGCACCCAAGTGGCTGGGTAGTTATCTGAGGATTTAGCTGACCTTCTTAATCTCCAAAACTGGGCAGGAAGTGTAGTTGTCATGTGATTTCTGATACTTTTCTGCTTCCAGCCAGGCAGGAAATACTGTGTGAAGAGTCTTTCATGTGCTACCTCAGAACTTCCACTTCCAGACATAATGCTAACCCACAACAGCAAAAGTTTGTGAGTGAAAAACAGACAACCACTAAATAATAAATAAGTTAATCAAAACGTCTCAGAATTTTAAATAAGGGTCAGCTAAAGTGAGCTTAACTTACACTGTAAACTACTCAGGCAGGAATCTCATGTTTTTACTTGACTATTAAGCACTATGCACAGTAATTATATATATTATAATAATAGGATTTGACGGGGAGAGCTTGTTCTATTTTTGTATCTGATAATGTACTCATCTCTGAAATTTTACTACTCTGCTTCTAGGAACCAGATTCACAAAAGCACTTAAGCTTACACCAAGTTGGTGTAACTTCCATGGATTTTAAGCACACACTTGAGTGCTTTGCTGAAGAGAGATGGACTTAATTATTTGCATAAATGCTTTGCTGAATCAGGAGCTATATTTCTGAATTTTACAGAGTTGCCAACTGTCAGAATGTGATTTGTGATATTTGACATGTCTATTAAAGCCCTAGTTCCTGGAGTCATGTTATTTCACAAGAATGTCATCTTTCTTTCTTTCTTTCTTTCTTTCTTTCTTTCTTTCTTTCTTTCTTTCTTTCTTTCTTTCTTTCAACGTCTAGCCCTCTCAGATTTGCAGAAAATGCTTGGAAACATCATTAAAGTGTCCCCTAAACTAAGGCTCAAAACCTAAAGGGCAAATAAAAAGAATCCCACACGTAAACAACAACAAAAACAAACCACACCTCATTTTTTAAGTCAATCTCATAGTATTAAGGTTTCTGACTCATGATTTTTGGAGACTTGAGGTTGGCAATACTGCATTCTGAGCTTTTCACACACACTTTTTCAATCTGCTCTATTTGCTTCCTTCTCCCAACTCAGTGCCTTGTTCGAGACTGCCCCCTGCTTTTGGAACTGGATTCAAATGAACCTTTCCCAAGAGTACTAGCATCCAGATGGAACTCAAATTACCTTTGATAATTGTACAGTCTCTACTTTCTAGGATACAATATGTTCAGAGCCTAGATCCTGTTTTTTTCATCTTTTTTTCTACAAAACTTTATTAGCACCTAGAGCTGGCTGAAAAATGAAAATCCATTTTTGCAAAAATTTCAAAATTTGGAAGTTATTTTTGTTTTAAAGGATTTGGAGTGTCCCCATTTTCTGTTTTACAAAGCTTTTCATAATTCCCCCCATAATTTGATAATTTATTCTTTTATTGACAGCAAATATCACATTTTTCTGTTAAAATGGGATGGGGGAAGTATTAAATTTTTCACTAAAACAAAAAACTCTGACAATGTTGATAGCTTCTGATGAAAAATTTCATTTGAAATTAAAAAAGCCATTTTTTGGTAAAAAAAAATTGTTTAAAATATTTCAACCAGCTCTGTCTACAGCTACATATATCTGTACTGATATTGTATTTAAGATTGCTTTACAATTTCTACAATAAAATCTTATTAATAATTTAAGGGTTCCATTTATTTTAAAAAATTGGCACTATAAAACTCAAGGACCAATTGAAGTTTCCATCTAACCTTTCTAATGAAAATGTTGACAGGGAACATTTTGAAATTTTCTCTTTTCTGAAATTTGCCAATTTCCCCATGTATCTCAAGCCTTATTCTGAAAACCAATCAGCAACCTGGACTGAAATTACAAGTAAAATACACCAATGTGCATACACATGCAGATTTCAATTCTGCTAATTACAATCACAGCTTGGCTTACCCAGTCACATAAATTTACCTAAGCATTACAAGGGAAAAATAATCTCATGGTCATTATCCCCAACCTGGTACTTTGTGTACCTCATTTACACACACCAATGCAAAACTATATAGCCAACGAAGTGCAATATCATCCGTCAAATCAACCCTGTATTACTCATCAAAGCACATGAACATATAACCAACAAATACAGATGGTTAGAGTTAAAGCTACCTGTTAATTGTTCAGGATCAGAGTGGAGATATGTGGGGTGTGTGTGACAGAAGGGTGGTTGCTGAGGTTCAGAAGAGGAATCTATGATGTGTGTGAAGGTACGATGTTGAATGACTTACCTCAACTGTTAATTCCCTTGTTTCTTGGGAGGAGTATGCAGTCTTCAAACTAAAGAGGTCCTTCACTGAAGGAGGTTTCAATATGTGAATCTCCCCTTCCCTCCTTAGAGCAAGTGGGCAGTGCCTCCAAGTCCTTTTTTCTTCCCTTCCCCCTTTCTCCCTAACTACTCTGCTCTCTCAAAAGAAGCAAGAGAACAACTTGCTGCATGCAGAGTGCATGCAATCTGTTAAAAAAAAGGCTCAATGAGGATAGGGACTCTCTAAGCAGTTCTCAAGTCACTGGTATCAGTGTGCTGTTTTAAACTGGAACACTGTATTAACATGTTTGGAAGAATCCAACAAACACACACAGCTTGTGCAAGCCCCATGGATGGTGTTCCTCCCAGAGTATCACAACACCCACCTGCTCACCAGAAATGTGACCTCTTGAAGTTCCAAACCTTAAAGAGACAGAGGGCTTGAAAATATAGCCCTGGCATTACACGCGTGCACGGTACAAAATACGCACACGTGCGCGCGCTACGTTGGTAGTAAAACATACCTTATAATTTTTGAGTGCTAAAGTCACGTCTTTACTAGTTTATTCGATTCCCCATTTATAGTAACAGTGCACATAGGACTGACCGCTTTTTAAAAAGCTTACACTCTAAGGCAATACTTAAAAAGGACCAGGCAACCTGAAATGTAGTCAGTTTAGAAAATAAGTTAAAAGTCAGTTTCAGGTACTACATCATTATCTCTGACTCTTTGCCACTAATTTTTTTTTATTTTTTAATTTTTACATAACATAAACCAGGAAAATGTATTCTCCCCCGTTGCTGTTTGTAAAACACAAACAAAAGGCAAACCTAACTAAGGCCTGGCCTACACTAGAGAGTTTTGTCCACAGTCAGCTTTTGTCAACAAAACAGTGCTGGTGTACTCACTACAGTCACCTCCCTGCTAACAAAACTGCCCTATTTTTTCGACAAAATAAAACCACCTTAACAAGATGGAGGGCTTTTGTTGGTAGAACTAGTGCGATGCGGTGTCAGAGTAGACACTGCATCCCCTTAGGCCATGTACCCACTACAGGAATAATCGTGCAACAAGCCCGTTGCGCTTTAAAAGTCACGTGGTTTTTGTAGTGCAGTATCGCATCCACACTGAGCCGCTTGTGACAGAACAGAGTGTGTCCCCCCCCCCCCCCCGTAATTCACGATTTCACAAGAAACCCAATTGAATTGTAGGAACCTATCCCACAGTTCCATCCATCCTGATTCAGCGCTAAGAATCCTGGGTAGAAGGAGAGTAGCGCTGAGCACCATGGGTAAAGTCTTGGTTTCCCATGGTGCATTCTGTTCCCCTTGTGTCACGAGAGCTGTTACTAGCAACTCGCGCCCATTTTCAACAGTAGCGCATTGCTTCCCGGAAGTCCTTTTTGCACTGTACTATGCTTGAATGAGTGAATACTAAACATGCAACAACTAACAATTATTGTGTGTCAATAAAGACACTGTGCACAGTTCAAGTGATTCAATTTTATTATTAGAAAACATTAAATATTTACAGTAAGCAGTGCCTGCACCAGGGGCTATAGATGCGTGTAGGTGCATGGTTCAATGCCATAGCTTTGTGCAGGAGTGGATGTAACATTGTACCAGGAGGGTCCCTGGGCTTCAAAGAACTGCTTTGAGGGAGAATGGGGCGGTGGGGACGGAAAGTGTTGCTGTGGGTGCAGGGAGGGGTGAGCCTGGAGCAGCTGGGTCTGCAGACCAACCATGGTCTTCAGCAGTTGGGTCTGCTCCTGCAGGATGCTTATGAGGGCATCCTCCTGCTTCCTGCCTCCTCAAATTGTTTTCCTTGCACTCCTGCTGGCATTCCTGCCTCCATAGTCTAGTCTCCCTTGCTGCTGCCTCGTTGGACTGCATGAGCTCTTGGAAGTTATCCTCCTTGCTCCTGCGAGGCCTCCTCCTTATCTGTCTCAGCCGGTCACTGGCATAGACCACCGACCGGCGAAGGTCGTTTCTAAGGAAAAATGAAACATCATAAGTAGTGCTATTGTTCTCACTTTGGTTAAGGAGCCGGTAATATGCTCTGCCACCACATTCCGCAGTGCCCATGGGACAGGGCATTGCCAGGGACTGAAAGGGCTTTTGCAAAGGGAGGTTCGGGTTGCCGAGACAAGACACACTGCTCCGTCAGCCATTTCCATTGCTTTGGGCGATTAGTTCACACAAGGCAGGGCCATGGAAGCCGATATCTCGCTGCTTAGAGTGCCCCTGCAAGCCAGAATGCATATCCTGCATGTCACTGGATATAAGCCAGGACTGTACGCCACAGCCATGGTTCCCACTGCCGTGCTTTGCAACTGGCGAGGGAGAATATCCCTCTATGGGGGAGGGAACACATTTGCTCTCCCATCGAATTTAACTAGGAGGCTGTGGAAGTACATCCAGGAGACCTTCAGTGAACTCAACGGAGCAATTTCTTGACAATTACAGCATGCATTGATGCACTGCTCGTGTAATGCGGGGTAGATCCCCCCCATCCAAAAAAAAAGAAAGGATGAAACTCAAAACGCCCATCTCCCGCCTGCTCTTCATTTGCCCACAAAGCTTATCCAACAAGCACAGAAGCCACTTCCAATTAAACTTACCAGAGCTCCCCTCTGCTGCATCCAAAGACAGCATGGAGAAGGAATCTGGGCAGCACGTGTCAGGTGGCGTGGAGAACAGCTCCTGGCTCCCTAGGTTGGCTGCACCACTTTCACCCTCCAGGTCATCCTCCACCTCCATGTCCTTGTCGACAAATTCCTTGTCACCATCTGCTCTGGTATCCTTTTCATGGGAGGGTGCTGACGTGTTCACAGGAGCTTTTGGGGTGGTTGTGGGATCCCCGCTCAGGATTGCTTCCAGCTCCTTGTAACATCGGCATGTAACCGGCGCTGAGCCGGAGCACCAGTTTGCCTCTCTGGCTTTGTGGTACGTTATCCGCAACTCCTTCACCTTCGCCTTGCACTGAAGAGTGTCTGTCTCGTACCGCTTCTCTGCCATGGCCCGAGAAAGCTGGCCAAAAATATCAAAATTTCACCTAACTGTGCCTGCACAGCAGATTCTCCCCAGATGCCTATGAGATCAAGCACCTCGGCTGTGGTCCACACTGGAGCATGTCTGCCGTGTTGAGCTGCCATTGCTCTTGGAGAACACAGCTGCACTCCACGCCGAACAAACAGGAAGAGCGAATAGTTCAAAAATTCCCGGGAATGATGGGAGGGCGGGTACAGTCACGTCACAGCCACAGAGCGCAGGAGGAAGTGCAGAAGGGATGGAATTAGAATTCTGGGACATTTCTGGAGGCTTCATATTGCGCGGTAACCGTACACACACGAACTATCGCACAACAGCTGTTCCGCAGTAGCCACTACCACCCTCGTTTTGGTGGTTTACATGTTGCGCGGTAAGATGGCTGTTACTGCGCAACAACATGGATTTGTGTGTGGACGCTGTGCCTGTTATCGTGTGATAATGAGCGTTATCGCGCAATAACTTTGTAGTGTGTACAAGGCCTCAGAGTGGTGTAGGGGCTGTCAAATAAGTGGCAAGCCTTGGGAGAAGGGCAGCTGCCACCAGCCTTCTGATTGCAAGCCAGGTGTTCCCTCCCTGGGTTGCAGGCTGTGAGAGGCTGCCAGTTAGGGTCTGGAAGACTGCCCCTGGGCTCCTAGCTGGGGCATAGGTGGCTGCTCCCTGGCTTGCAGGGCACAGGAGACTGCTGCCGGGCTCCCAGTCAGGGCATGGGAGGCTGCCCCTCGCATGGGCAATTGCTGCCTGGCTTCCCAAGAGCTGGGTGGCTGCCATCCAGCTCCCAGGCTGGGAACGGAGCTTCACAGGCGTTCTGTGATCGGCAGGACCAGGGACTGGGGGGCGGGGAGTGGCAGCCCACAGGGAACCCAGGAGACTGTTGGCTCCCAGTGGAGATATGGGTCTCTCAGCTCCCCACACTGCCTCTTAGTTCGGTGGCAGTGCTCCTAGTGAGTACGCACTCCATTGACCTAAGGAAAGCAGTGTGTACATCAGCCACCACTTTAATTATAGCAGTGGCCGAAAGTCGACATACTTTATGTTGACTTATTTTCTTAGTGTAGACAAGACCTACAGGGGAAACAATGAAAATGGTTATGCACAACATGCTATCATGTGCATAAAGTAAACAAGAGGAAAAGACTGAAACAGTACATTCCTCTAATCTCTTTCATTTATAGTAATCTTGTTACTTGCAACTATAACAAGTATAAATAAAATCAGACAGAAGTGAGATTTTTACATTGACGGCATCCTTTTAAGATGTGGGCACTGAAAGTCAGTATTTTAATATTTATATACTTCCGGCATAGTCCTGATACTCTAGCCTCCATCTTTTCTCATGCACCTGATTCTGTAGTCCCTATTCCTGCAGAATTCCCATTGAACTCAGTGTTTTGCCTGAGAAAAGGCCATAGCACTGGACTTTGGATGGTTTACAGGGTAATATTTTAGCATTATTGCCAGAGTGCCAGTTTTTCTTTTAATTACTATAAAAGCAGCAGCAAAATAATAGCAAATATAACCACAGTGTATCTACAAGCCACAAAGTCAAGGGCACAGAGTTAAAATTCAAGTTAAACCTAAAACTCAGGCTTTGTGGTATGTCCTCCTCCCTTGTCCCCGTTTAAAAGCCATGTCAGCCTAGAATTTTTAACTAATGCTGAATTTCCTGGCTTTTGTGGCTTTGGATAGGAAACTTAAATGTTACTATTTTAATCAATGTAGAAAGTTTTTGTGGTTTTATTTGTCGCAGCTTAGCCAAACTCAACAGGAAATTGCACGTAGAATACAGTGTACACCAGTGCTCCACAAACATAGCGAAGGGCTTCCACAACCAACTCTGACCCCTCCCTTTTGGTGGGAGGCTGAGTAGGGCAAGTGGAAGGGGCAATTCGGCAAGCCCAGGAATGCCTGGGAAATTTAAAATGTCCCAGCTGCAACTAACCTTCCAGGCGTGCCTCGACATCTGATACCATCTTGCTCCTTTGCTGCAACTGGGGCATTTTAAATTTCCTGCCAGTTACCATCAGCATTGAAATCGCTTGGACATAACTTCCATGATAAGACTTCCTTTGATGAACCTTACTCCAAGAATAGATGAACTTTGTTAGAACATGTAGATCCCAAGTTCCCATTAAAACTTGAGTAATAACATTTTTAGTTTTAAGTTGTGTGCATAATCATTATGTATCTATTTTTTAGAAATAAGCATATTATCTTCATAAAATTGTATTTAATTTGGTTTCCTGAATCATTTTCGCATGAATGCATAGTATGCTGATATTACAAACATTAGGAGCTGTTATATATCGGCTTTTTCGAAAAAGTTTTCATCAGGTGTTTCACATAAAGTAATTAATTCCTTCAGGTGTTCTGCAGTCCACTAAAGGTTGTACAGATGGTGTATAGATCCAAGATCCTCACTATAAAAATGACTGGTAAACTAAAGGGAAATCAATGAAGGCCCTAGGCAATAAAGATGAGAAAATGGATTTGACAACAGAATTTATAAAGATGAATTAAAGGAATTTGTGAGCATCATTCTAAACCTAGGGGGTTTGCACAGGAAATTGTATGAACTAAGGATCAAAATGGTAACCAGACTGGTGCTATTCTGAAGCACAGTGAGGGAGCTAGAAACAAAGAGGGAAAGAAGTAGCATGTAGCAGGTGGGAACAATTGGTATGTGGGTGACCTGTGCACTGGGAGGCTACATCTACACTTACTAAAATTAGTTTGAATTAATTAGTTCGAACTAACTAATTCGAATGAATTTTAGTTTGTTCGAATTAGTTTAATTCGAACTAGCATGGCCACACTGGAATGTTAGTTCGAACTAAGCAAGCACTTTCTTAGTTCGAATTAGCGATCCCCATTCATTTCAATGGCCGGTTAATTCGAACTAAGAAATTAGTTCGAATTAACATGGCCACATTGGCTAATTCAAACTAGTTAGTTCAAATTAACCCTTACTTCTAATACCCTATTCGAAGTTATTAGTTCGAATTAAGAAAGCCCTTAATTCGAACTAAGTAAAGCCTAGTGCAGCCATGGCTTTAGTTAGTTCAAATTAAGCCTCCTTAATTCGAACTAACTTGCCAGTGTAGACATAGCTGGAGAGACTGGGATACACACTGCTACAGAGCTCCTGCCATCTTCTCCAGATGTTTCAAACAGTGCTTGCCCTATGTCTAGCTATTGGGGCAGGGCTATGTTTCAGAGTCTCCTTTAAATAACTGTATGTATGCATGGGGGTCTGTCTTTCCACATGCAAGTAGTACTTTCTTTGCACACACCATTAGCCTTGGCCTAAGAGAGACGACAGGCTAGATAGTTGGTAGTAGTGAGGTGAAGAGATGAGGTGAGGCTGAGCCATTGTGAGAGCCCTCACAGGAATCCAGACTTACTCAGAACTGAAAGGGTGCAGGGTGCCCTCACATTTTGTATCTAGTCAGCTTTGGCGGCTCTAACCATCACCCTGCTCCACCCAATCGTGGGAGGCTGCTGTTGCCAACAGCACTACTGGCCAGGAGCAGTGCCTCCACTCGTCAGCAGGATTTTGATAAGCTCATGAACACGGCCCTAACGGATTAAGGCGGGACTTCTCAAACTGAGGGTTGGGACTCCTGAAGGGGTAGCCAGGTTATTTTTGTGGGGAGAAGTCATGAGCTGTCAGCAAGTAATCTGTAATAGGGAGCTCACTGACAGGACAATGGAGCAGACTAAGTCACTGCTAACTACTCTAGACATATTATTTGGGGCCAGGTTCAAATTTCTGATCTTGCCCCTTTGCACTGCCCAAGCAGCACAAAACAGCAAGATTCTGGCTGTTACTGGCCATCCAAGATTTACTCCCAAGACCAGATCAATGCAGGTACTATAGGGGCTGAAGCCCCGGGCCCTGGCCTAAAGGGGGGCTCCAGCCCTTATGGCCCCAGCCCTTATGGCCCCGCCACTCAGCACAGCACTGGTGAGGTCTGGGGGCACTGGGCCCTGGAACTAGAGGCCAGGCTTCATGGCACTCTTGTCCCACCCCTTAGGCAGCTGGTCTACCCCTAGAGGCAGGGCAGGCCAGGGCATGTCTGCTTCATTCTGCTACAGGGGTGCGGGCCAGCTGGCACGCGGTGGCCTTGAAGGGCTGTACCAAAGGCTGCACCATACACCAGCCAGCCTTGGTCCCGGGGGAAGACCAGCCAGACTGGGCCAGGCCCAGTGGAGAGTGACCTCTAGCCCTAGGGCCCCCCTATGCTGGCCCAATTGCAGGTCACCATGGTGGAGGGCTGAGGTACTGGGGGAGGAGGGGGCACAGTGGTGGGTAGCACCTTAATCCAGCCCTGTTTACTACCTCCGTGAGGGACAGATCTTAACTGATGTACAGTCAGGGGGAGCTGACTCCTGTGCCAGATGCCTCACTCTAGCACAATGGGATTTCTCAGGGTTGAAGTGGAGCTCTGCTCTACCCATTTTCAGCTCACAAAAAATGGAGCAGCTGGTTGGCCCCACAGTGAGACTGAGGCTGTGCTGGCTAGCCCACAGAATCAGGGAGCTGGAACCAGCTCCTTGAGGCGCCCTTCCTCTAGAGGCTCCCTTCTGGGGTGGGCTGATCTCCAATACAGGAGGAGCAGAGATAATTTAGCTCTTTGGGTTTAGCACAAAGCATAATCCTGTTCCATGCAAGGGCCCAGGATTGCTCTTTACAGCCCTTCTGATTTTATCTCGGTGTGATGGGGTGAGCTTACCCTGCACTGAAGGAGCCAAACAGACTCTGTGGGCGGCAGAAGCCCCGCCCCTCAAGCCCTGCTGGGCTTGCTTGGGCTTCTGCCCCAGTATAAAAGGGCATAGCCTAGCTCAGTCTAGGCTGACCGGTGGGGAGGAAAGACCTCTGCAGGCAGCTCCCACACCAGAGGGTCACCCACTGCAGGTAGCAAAAGAGGGAACCCTTGAAGGGAGCCACCCGGAGCAGATGTTCAGTGCTGGCCACCAGGAGCCTGACCCGCAGGCACCGACTCCTGCCTTTGGACCCCAGCATCCTTCTGAGCAGCAGCTGGCAGCCATCGTGGCAGTCAAGAAGGCCTGGGACGAGGCCACGCTGAGGGACGGTTACCTACTCGGGTAGAAAGTAGCCCAGGGGCCTGGGTTGTGAAGCCAAGGGGGATTTGGCTGTGAATCAGCATGTTGCAGTCTGGATCTCCACTGACTTGATGTTGGACCCCTGGCACCAATAGGGCCCTGGGCTGGGACTTGGTGGAGTGGGAGGGCCCAAGTCCCCTACCTGGGGTGATCTGTCCCTGGGGCAGTTGCCCCTATCTTCCCTGCTTCCTAAGGGCTTGTGCAAGACTGGATATTGACTCTGCGGCCAGTAGGCCAGACTGCCCTGAGCCCAAAGGGGGCACACTAGGCTTGTAAGGTTGCAGAGGCGCCCTCCCTGTTTGCACCCCCTAGGCTTTCCCTGTTTGGGGGCATGCAGGAGGGCGTGGCCCCCGACACTCGATCTGAATCTATATATCTCAGTACAGAGGTGAGAGTCAGAATCCTGGGTCCCACTGTCAGCTGTGCCATGGACTTCCCAGATGACCTGTGCCACTTGAACATCGCACTCCTGTCTGACTACGTTTCATTAATTACCATCAGTAATAAGACTTAATATTCCCTTATTGACAAGGTCTGAGAGCAACGAGATATCCATTTGTTTACCTTGCGCATGTCAGCTCTTTGTGTACAGTCAAATTCACTGTTTCCCCCTGTACAGTCAGTCATCTTCCCTTGCTCTTTGTGTGGGTTTCACTGCAACAGGGGAAAGCAAAACATGTTAAAAATAGGAAAATGTGATATGAAACCACCAACATTGGCAAGGGAGACTCAGAGGCAGGTGTAACATATGTGATGACTTTTAATTCGTTTTCAAATTTGACTCGCTTTCAAGTTAGGTGATGCCGTTGAAACATCTATGAGCCTCCGTTAAACCCTTTGTTAAAATGGAGACATCACATTTCCCAATAGTGTTTTGATTCTGAACTCATTAACGTGATTCAATATCCTTGCTCAAAAGCAACAACAGAAATGCCAAAGACTGATTATTAAAGAGACAGAGTGAGCCTTATTCTTCTAGGTGTGACAACAATGTAAATCCATTGTTACATCATTGTCTTCATTAGTTACCACTGCATAAATGGATCAGAATTTGGCCCAGCCTTTTTACATATAAGAGAGAAGGTTCCAAATACATTGAGATGAGCCAGATTCTATGGATCTTGCTCATAAGGATTCTTAGTATTCCTGTGTACCCTTTTATAAAATATTTCCTTCTGATGGTAGTCATTGCCAAAGAGTCATTAACATTTGTGCTGGTGATTTAAGTCTTTGTTGCCATTTTATGTCTGAAGAAAGAATTTTGTGTGCTCTCTTTGATCTTGAGCTTACCTTTGTTTCTCACATTTCCTCTCTTTGTAAATCTGCTTATTAACACTTTTGCTATATTGCCCTATATTCAACACTGTCTCAGTCACACTTCTGCTGAAAGTCTTATTCACACTTTAGTCTTCTCGGGGCTTGATTATTGTAATTTTTTCATCTTCCTGCTTTCTTTAGAAGGCACTGACATGCTCATATAATAATAAGAACTCACAGATTGTATAGTACTTTTCATTGGAGAGGATCTCAAAATGACAGTGATTACATGTACAGATGTCACTTCATCCAGTTTTGAAATCAATCAAAGTGAACGCTAGGAAAATTGTGACCTAGAGTTCTCAGTCAATGAAGTTCCCCCAGTGGTAGCAAGGGTAGAGGCCATAATGTAGACATGTTGACCATCAAGGTTGCTGCATTGGTGGCAGATGATAGTTTGGAATTTCCTTAGAGTGGCGGCAGCAGCAAGGGAGAATATGACTGCACAAAAGGGAAGGAGAGAGAATTGGGTGCAGAATTATTGTCCAGAGTATAATCTTGTATTTGGTCAATCAGAGATGGCTCTTGCTCAGGTCCTGCTGATATCAAAATTGCTATAAACACAAGTCTTCACATTATCTTTGCAAATTATTAATATGCCTGTCAATCAACAGTCATATTAATTAATTAAGCTGTGAAGTCCAATACTAGAGTAAGATTTAAAGAATCTTTAAATGGTCACAGCTAGGTAGGCAAGCCCTTGTTTAGTCTTATCTGGGTTTTACCACAGGGGCTTGTCTGCAAGTTTGGTAGTTTTTATAATAGACTTTAGATCCTTCATGCCAAAACTTCCAACCTACTGAGAAGTGATACCGAGTAGGTCCAGATCAAATCTATGAGCACAGTATACATGGGTTGTTTTTTTCTTTTCTTTTTTCCATCAGTAACCAAATTGATTAAGGCCTACGCACAAACTTGCCCCACTTTAATTAAAACAGTGCAAAAGGCTTATTTCAGTTTAAGAGTAGCTTTTTTCCCCTCTCACAGATGAATAGATTTTAAGGCCATTAGACAGTATAACCAGACTGTAGAATCTCATCCAGATAGCTCTGAATTGAGTTCTATCACTTGAGCTTGGCTAAATCATATCTTTCAGAAAGACATCTAGTCTTGGCATGCAGACATCAAGTGATGGAGAATCCACCACTCCCTAAATAGCTTGTTCCAATGGCTAATCACCCTCACTGTTGAAAAACAATGCCTTATTTCTAATTTGAATTGGTCTAGTTTTAACTTCCAAACACTGGTACCTGTCATACTTTCTCCACTCAGCTAAAGATCCCTTTACATACACAAAAAATCAAGTCACCTCTTGATTTACTTTTTGATAATCTAAACAAATGAAGCTCTTTAAGTCTTGCACAGTAAGGTATTTTTTCCAGGCCTTCTTCAGATCATACTTTGGGCTCTTCTTTGAGTCCTCTGAAATTTTTTAAACATTTTGTTTAAACACATAGACACTAGAAATGCATGTAGCATTTCTGAATTTGTCTAGCTAACATCAGGCAAAATCCACCTTTAAAGTAAACCAAATCAGTGTCCACACATCTTTCTGCACTAGTTTAACTATAGGAGTTTAAATTCACAGCTTTAATTAAACCTATGCAACTCTTCCTGGAGAAAAGCTCTAGTTACAGTGGTCCAAGTTTTCTAATATAGACAAGCCTATCTATATGCTTAGCATAGTTCTCAGAAAAATTCCAGTCCACATTGGTCAGGGAGACTGAAAAAAATTATGTTGTCTGTTGTTCAAATAAACCAACTCCAGAGTAGTGAGACCACTTGGTAATTGGATTAAACTATGTTAAATTCTTCAATATTCTTAAGATTTTCTTTTAGGTCTTTTTGTCTCTTAAATTATGCAAAGTACTGACATTACATTCTGTTTTCAGTAGTAAAAAGATGAGAAATTCACAAAGCAATTCAGGTTTTCTTTTCATGGCTCCCATGACAAGAGCATCGTATAGTGTAACTATTGGGATTTGTTCTTCTTTGAGTAGCCCTGGTGGGACAAAAAGTTATAGGTCATAATTAAGGGCACAATTCATTGGCCATTGACTTCAGTGGCTATTGTTTCTAATGGTATGTATTCATTGCAGAGTTTACAGGGTGTTACTTGGGTGTTGCCCAAAACCCAGCTCCCATCCACACACAAAGCCCTTTGATCCAAGTTTAAAGGAGTTTTCAATCTGTCCTAGCTAGCCCATCCTGGGGCACAGGCTGAAGTCCAGGAGCTGCTTTCGCTCAGCTGGGTAGAATCACAGAATCATAGAATAATAGGGTTGGGAGGGACCTGCTCACTTTGCAGTGAGGACACAGACTAAACTTCTTGTGTGCTGAAAGTCTTCCAAAGCCTTCCCACAAACCATCCCGGTGTATCGAGTAGAACAGACAAGTTCTCCCACAGGTGACTGGGAAAGAATCATACCCAACTTACTGCACTGCCACACACATGGGCGGGTACAATGCCAATGAGGACACATTCAGATGAGCGTGGCTTTGCAGGGTGGCTGCTCACACCAGTGCCAGGCTAACTTGGATGCTTAGATCCAGGTATCAATTACCCAAGCTACTGGTGCAGTGAAGACACACCTCACGTGGCCTCAGACAATGGAGTGGGTTTTTATGTTAAAAAAGCCCAGTTTAAAAAAGATTAATGAGGCTGAGGAGAGGCGCTTTCCAATTACTATTGGTAATAAATTGCTTCTGTTAGAGATGTACCTTGTGTGTTAATGGTCTGTTAATCCCAGAATTAAAGGTTTAATCATTTTACTTACCATACACATTAGCAAAAATGTATTCCACGTGAACTGCCGTGTTCCTATTGGGTACAAGAACCTAAGAACTGTGATGAGTGACATGTTGTTTCAGCTAATGTTCTAGCCTATATCTTGTGCTTAATTAATTAGTATTGAAGATGGGCTGTTAGTGAAGTGAGCGGGCTTTCAGACAGGTAGGCTAAAAGTTTGAACTTTATTGTTCCTTGGAAAGTCTCTCTTTACTAAAAGCTAAAAGGACAGCTTAATTCTATGAATTGAACAACAAATATCTACTTGCATTGTTTTATTTTACCAACCATTGCCACAAGTAACATCTAGGTTTACATCTAACTGAATGTATATTAGAGATTTAATTATACTAAGTATAGTAAATATTTTCCTCTTCTTTTTCAGTGTATTTCCTTTTTGCTTTTGAAACCACTTTGTGTCTAGTCAATACAGCTGGTAAGAAAATGTAAGGACAAAACTGTGAACATACTTTAGATCACCCTTCATCCGTTCATTTCTCTTCTTTTTAAGGGAATTTTTCCAACCAGGTGTACCAATTTCACCTTCGTCTCCTTTACAGGAAGTTGGTTTCCCCTTTTGCTTATGGATCTCTTCCACAGCAATGGAAGAGGGACAGGAATATTATAGTAAAATGAGTTTTTAATTCATAAATATGATACAATACTGGAAACTTTCAATTCATTTTAAAAAACAGACTAGATTTAAAATCAATGGTGAGCTTTTCTGCATTTGCTAAAGGAAATCCAAGTGTGTATGCTGACTCTGTCATTTTTTAAATACTTAGCTAAATGTAATATAAAAGTGAAACTCAGTTTAAACACCTGTGATGGCAGATTAACTATATTTTTCCAAAACAACTACTAAGAAAAACAAGAGACACAAAGGTTTTATGTACTGTAGGCCACTGAGCAACCAAGAGGGGTAAGTGGCATGCATCTGCAGAAAACAGCAGAAGGTGTGAGACAGTGCATAGCATACAGCTTTTTTCTATCTCTGTCTTTCACTTTTATGTTTTCCCCACCACTCTATTTTTGTTAAAGATTAAATGCATTTTTAAACAGCTTACCAAAAATCAATGGTATGTTTGCAATCCCCAAATCAGTAACACAGCATTTTAGGATTAATAACAAATACTAAATTAGTCCAAGACTGTTTCCTCTATCTACTCAGGGAAGTCTGAGTTCAGAGGGTGGGGGGAATCAAGGAAATGCTGATTTAGATGTTAGTCATGCTGATTTAAACTTTTACATGAGAAATGATGTACTAAAGCCCTTGAGTTAGACTGTAGCATTTAGCCACAGCTCTGAGTAAAGGTATTTTTCTGGAGAAAATGGATTGTTCACCAAACCTGGGAAGAGGGTGAGAAAGATATTCTAAGTTCCAAATGGGTAGCTGTGTTAGTCTAGTTCAGCAAAACAAACAAGGAATTTGGTGGCACTTTTAAAGACTAAGACATTTAGAAAATCCCACTTTGTCAGACACTTTAAGATGGGGAACTTACAGAATAGGAGTTAGTGAATAGGGTATAGACAGAATAAAAAAACATGGATTCTACTCCCAGCCCTTTCACAGATGTCCTATGTGGCCTTAGTTTTAATCTATCCTGTCGCTGTTTCCGGTCTATAAGCTGGGATAACATCATGTGTGAGAGGTTAAAATCCATTGGTGATTTGGAGGAACATAGCTACTAAAGGGATGAGGGTCATATAAAGTATCTAGATGGAACAGCGCCAGGGAGCATAGGTGGAACATATATGCTGCACTCTCCTTTGCAAAGGGATGAGACACCTGTTCACCTATCTGTAGCCAGCCATCTTCCTGCCCTTCTTCATCTCTTTTTGAGATGGACAGAACCCCCAGTGGACACACCAAGAGCAGCTCCCATTCTTCCCTTGAAGTGAAGAGATGTATTCTGTTTTTAACTTTGTATGAAGAGTCCAAGAGAAAGGAGCTTTATATCATCCGATCCCCCAGCCTGGATGCGAGTCAGGGATGATCTAGCCCTTATAGGGCGAACTAAAGAGAATTAGATGTTTAAACGTTTATTTCTATTACTATAAAAGCACTCACAGTTTAAGTTTCTACAAAGTTTATTACAGTAACGCCTAGAGGCCTTCAAAGCACTGTACAAGTATATAGTTAGAGGCAGTGCTAGGTCTGAAGTATTTTCAGTCTAAACAGACAGATAAAGGGTGGGGGAAAAAGGAAACGTTATCCCCAATGTACAGATGGGGAAACCAAGGCACTGAAGGGTTCACTGACTTGCCCATGTTCACACAAAGTCTGTGGCAGACCAAGTAATTCAACCCAAATCTCCTGATTTCAGGGTCTTAGCCACAAGATCATTTCCCTCTTTCTATTATGTCACTAATCTAGTTTCATTTTTCTTTTGTTACAAATTCATCCCTTTCATCAGCCTTTTCCAAGAAGTCATCATGAAAGTGCCATGAGTAACAGAGTGTAAGGTCAATTTCGAAAACTCTACTATGGTGGTTTGTGTTGCTCTTAGCAAATCTGATCTCACATCACTATCAACTTCCTAATTTCCTAATATACTGTGAAATACGTGCACTCCAGTTCAAACTTCCAGTCTCTGTCCTTCTCCTACTTTACCTCTATATAGCTTTATACTTTCAGGTAATAAAAATGTGGTACTCTGTAGCTCTCTTGGGCTATGTCTACACTTGCAAGTTAGTTCAAATTAAGGAAGCTTAATTCGAACTAATTTAAGCCTTGGCCACACTAGGCTTTCATTAGTTCGAATTAAGGGCTTCCTTAATTCAAACTAACAAATTCAATTGCTTAGTTCGAACTAACCCTTAATTCGAAATAGTTAGTTCAAATTAAGTCAATGTGGCCAGATTAGTTCGAGCTAACTGCTTAGTTCGAACTACCGTAATTGGCAGATTGACCTTCCTGCAACTGACTAATTCGAACTAAGCAAGTGCCCTGCATGGACATGGCTAGTTTGAACTAGCATTGTATTGGGGCCATGCTAGTTTGAATTAAGTTAATTCGAACCAACTAAAATTAGTTTGAATTAGTTAGTTCAAATTAACTAATTCAAACTAGCTTTCGTAAGTGTAGACATAGCCTTGTAAACCACAGCAAGTGGCGGCAACATCTTCCCTTCCCTTCTCTAACTTGTATGTGCATCTAAGATGTCTACCAGGTTCATGCTTGGGACCAAATGGGGGGAAATCCCCTGGACCTCGGGCATGTAACCATCACATGTTTAAATTCAGAGAGCAGTCATTTTAACTGCAAATTATTATGCTTTGTATGGTGTTAGTAACATAGCAACCTCAGTGATAGGTGAAGATGTCACTATGCTAGGTGCTGTACAAATGAACAACAAAGTCACCTCACCCCAAAGAGCTTAAGATATAGATATATTTTTAAGTCTTTCCAACAAGTAGATGGTGGAGCTTTTTATTATAAGACATGTGATCTGGAAGGATAATTAAAAGGACATCAACAATTTAAAAAGCACCCTCTATCTGGTTGTTTTAAAAACCAGTTAATACTAATACAGCTGATAGAGATTAGAGAAAAAAGGTTATTTTCCATCATGTCTCTTTGTCTACTTTGTATATAGTCAGTTAAGACAAAAGTGTGTCGTGAAGAGCCGGGAAGAGTGTCACAGAAAACTGGCAGCTCAGCTGGGAGCCAACTTGGGGTTCCTGCCATCCGCCACTCTCTGCTGCCCTCGACAGCCTGCTCCTGCTGCATAACACAGGCAGCAGCCAGAGCTGGGGCGTGGGAGGCAGCACATACCCCACAAAAATAAACTCAGCCCCACTGAGCCAGACCACCAGCCTGCACTAGCTTGACTCTGCCCCCCAAGTGCTCCCAGCCCAAGCACCACCGCCACCAGCAGATTGTAGTGTGTCATGCAGGGGAAGATCCTCTCTCAGGTGTGTCGCAACGGAAAAAAAGGTTGAGAACCACTGGTCTACGGCACTGTTTGCTTAAAGACACTACCCATTTGCTGCCAACAGGTGTCAGGAAGGAACTTGCGTACACGAGGAAGTTGCTTTGTGTTAGAACACAAACCTGAGGAAGTGTGATAACCAAAATGGTGTTAAACACCCCAAGAAAACAAGCATTGTCATATTTAACATTATCAGTTGTTTGCATCTAACTGTCCTGGTGAATCTTTATGGTAGCAAGTTAATAGGATGGAGTTTCCTGGTGCAAACAAAACCCACCAGGTGCATTTGAACTAGTGCTGAACACTATTCAGTTGTAATTGTGGGCAAGGAAAAACAACCATGGTAAACTCTGATGAAATTTTGCGATGTAAATCTGCTGTACAATGGTGTCTAGAGTCTACAGTGATGGAGACATTAGAAATATACAACCAGCTGGACAGACAAGACAAAAAGGGCACAGAAGATAGGGAAAGCAGGCAAGGCAGATTAGATCTGTCTTTTACCTCTCTGTCTACTTTATTTAAAGGCAACTAATCAAATCAGTGCACTTAATCTTTCTATCAAGGTATTTCTAACACACTCAAGCACTGTGGTATCTGAGTGCTGTTCAAGGAGTTCAAAAGCTGCACTGAAGATGAGCTAAGTCTGATATTTTCTTTACTAAAGAAGCATCACTGGGGTTAGCATAGCTCTCAGGGAGGCACAAAAGTGCTGCCATGTAGGGACCCGAAGGAAGGGCCATAGCGCCTCATACCTGTAGCAGATGGGCATTCCTGAAAAGGCAGCATACTGAGCCCTGACACACTTGGTTGGCTCTGGAATACTTACTGGTTCATGCTTAAAAGTGCATGCAGAGCGGAGGAATCTGTCTGTCTGTCTGTCTTTTTTTTAAACACTTGCATAGTTTGTCATGACAATGAAGTCTCACTGAACTGAACTGCAATTACAGTAATGAGATTTGGAGGAAGAAGTTAACTGTGGCTGTAATAATGGCTCTGTGAAGAGGGAGGAAGAGAAGGAAAAATTAGAGGAGCTTCTCTTTGAAAAGAACATCTCGTGGGATCAGTGTGAAAATGTAAAAATATACATCTCACAGGATAACAGTGCAAAACATAACTGGAAGAAAATGCACAGATCTAGTAAACTAGAGACAGAGCCAAGAAACGTGAAAATGGACATATTAAATGTTAGATCAGAACAGGACCAACATAAAGGACAATTTGATGGGTGATTTCGGTATTTGACTAGTTGAAAACATGAAGTCTCATTCTTCTGTGAGGTCCTTTCAAATGAGGAGGGACAGGTCAGGACCTACAGCTGCACTAGTTAAACATCTGAGGTGGATCCTTCTGCTATGGCAATCAACAATGAAATGGCAGCTTTAACATTTAAACCATCTTAATTAAGTGTTAGAACTTCCCCCCTTTGAGGTGAATGGGGAAAGTTTATGTCTTGTAGTGCTATTGTTTCAGCCTGTCTGGCTCTAAACTCAAAACAACAGTTCATGGATTTGCATGAGGAAGATTATCTTCAAAGCCAGATGGGCTAGAGACGGAACACTTGGGGGCGAGGGGTGTTAAAGTTTAAATTCTGGAAAATGTACTAAAATCTGGAAGAATAATCTGAGGTGGAGAAGGAGGAAAAGACCCTACCTAAGACATCAATATATACACAAATTATTATTTATTCTGCTTATAAATTATTTGAAGCCTGAATCTTGTAGATATAGAGTGAGTGAGTGGACAGCACAGCTTAATGGCCCTCACAATTGTTTGTTTTCTGCAGAATCAAAAGCTTTCTTTTCAGAACAATGACGTTTCTAGCCCTTATCACTGTGATTAATTAGTTAACGGCTGTATAGTACTTTGAAGAGGGAGATGCTATGGAAAAGCTATGCATTATTACAACCCTGCCCCTTTGGAACTTGCATTATTATTGTGAATTTAACATTCCCCAAATTCTGCTTTCCTTGTTAAGTCAGTTTTCCAAAGAACTATCCCCAAACAAACAACTGAAGAAATATAGAAGGTCACTTAATTCCCCTCAAAGAAATACTAACTTCAAAGTCAAATTAGGGCCATTTAAATGCAAGGAAGGTACCCCAAGAAATGACAATTGGCAGGAGGCAGTAGTATATTCACACACCAGGGGGCAGTGGCATATACGCAGATCAGTCAATTCATTGCATATATGCTACATCTGGAACCCATAAATCTCCACCTGTGCATTCCCCACACAATGAAAGCTGCAGTGTAATGAGGGCTCACTCTGGTCAACACTTTATCACCAAACTGAACTCTGAACAGGATTAGATAACTGCAGTATAAATGCCTGGCCCTGTTTACACTGCACTGGCGGCCATTGCTACCCTGTATGGAACTGCAACTGTATTGGATTATGGATTCTGCTTTCTCTTGTGTGGCCAAAACCAAGGTCTCAGCTCAAAAGCAATTTTTTTTAAAACATTGGCGCAAAGCTGGGGCCCAGTCCAATGCCCATGCAGTTCAATGGGAGACCTGGGATCTATGTTTGGCCATTTTTGAGTTGTGTGAGGAAGGCAATACTTTCCCCTTTTCTGTATTATTTATCTATCATTTGTACTACAACAACACAAATATAAAACATTGATTTTGGTGCGTGGCTAGTCCTCAGTAAGAAACAGTTGCTGTGCTAAGTTTTGCAAAAATTGGTTTTGCAAATTTTAAAGTCAGAAATATTGCCAGTTATGTGCCTGGACAATTGATATGTGTCAGAATGCCCGACACTGCAGAAAATAATAGAACATGCCCCTATCCTATGACATTTTATTTCTACTACTGTGGTTCTTAAAACAAAAACCACTGCTTTAAATTAATAATTGATATAGCCAAGGAAAACATCTGATTGCCTTCTGGTGCTCAAGTGAGAGAAACAGAAAGTGCTGCTTTATTTGGAGGGCTGAGGGACACAGCTTGTTTCCTTTCCGCAAGTGGAGAGCTCAAGTGCTGGATGATATTTTTCCTTTACAAGTTGCTCCTGAAGAATGCTACCAGGTTCACATTGGTCCTACTCCTCTAGCCCAGTTCAAAGCACACTGAAGTCAACATGGGCTGTGCGCAGGCATAAAACTATCAGTTTACAATGTGAAGCAAACAGAGGAAAAGAGCCCTTCTCTCCCTCTGTCATTTTCATATGCTTTCTGTTATCAACCTTTTCAAAAGTCCCAAAAGGAAAACACATATGTCTGAGTTGCTTCCTCACAGATACATATAACAGCAGGAGTGTTGCTGATTATTTGTTGAAAATAACTTCATACACTGATTCCAAGTTCTGGGGCACATAATAATTAGGCCTGTTTCTTCTCATACTTAGACAGGTTTTACACTAGTGTAACTGAATTATGCCTAATTTACAACATTGCAAGCCCAGGAGAATTAGACCCATTATTTTTCTGAGTAGAGATATTTAACGTGGCAAATTAAGAGAAAGAAGAGTCAGAAGTCAAGTTGAGATAAGCAGTACAGTTTATATTACTTTACATTGGCTGCTGACAATGATATATATAAATATCAGAAGTGATGTTTTCAAATAGTTCCCTCATGTTAGTAACACAGCACTTCACCACCACAGAGGCCCATCTGAATTAATTAGCTCCAGGCTGATAGAAGAGGATCCTGGCAAGAAAGGGGCTGATTGCCTACTTATGAGAAAACCTGCAGGGGGCAGCTAAAGGAGCAGGAAATCTCAGCAAGGTTCTCCTTAAGGAATTTAAAAACAAACAGAGTCCTGTGGCACTTTTAAAGACTAACAGATTTATTTATTGCATTAATATTTTCTGTTTGCTGTACAGGATGCTGATAAAGTGATTTCTTAGTTTCTGTGAGAGTTTATGGCATAATCTCTCACTGTAGTCTGCGTAATATGTCGATTGTAATAGATTCTTTACCTTAAAGAATTTGTCTTTGATCATTCACTAAGGGGGGTTTATTCCCTGGGGAACAGTCTAGGGGTCTGGATGCAAATCTGTGCATCCATGGGCCATGTCTGCAGAGATTTTTGTTTCTCCATGCACCCAGAAGCCTCCTTTGTTGACTGAAAGTGCAGTTCCATTGGAATCAGGGCTTTTGCAAATAACAGCTGCCCTGCAAGTCCCCTCCTCAAGAAGGGTGCCCTCCAGAAAAGGAGTCTGCTGGAAAGGCAGCACAGCCTAAAATCTCAGCTATGAACTTAGTAAGGTCCAGTGAAGGACAATGGCCCATCTGCTTAAGAAACCCCTTCTCTGTCTGCTCTCTCCATGTAGCTCTCTAGGCCCTCTAGGTCAGTGGTTTTCAAACTTAGGATCGGGCCCAATATTGGGTCACAGTCCCTCAGGCACTAGGTCCCAGCGCCCCCTGCTGCTGCCACTAGAAGACTGGAATGCATTGCTCAAAGATGGAATTGTTGGGTTGTGGGCATAAATGATTTTTTTTCACCTGGGTCCCCAATAAAAAAGTTTGAAAACCACTGCTCTAGGTGCCCTCCATGAGGCCCAGGAAAAAGGGAAGGAAACGCTATCCCAGAGGCAGCCGAAGTCCTTGGGTCTGATATGCATGGATCCAGTTCATTTAGTCTGACCCAGAATGACCCTTAAAAGCCCTAGAAGTAACTGCATGTGACAGTCTATTAAACAGAGCCAGTCCATTTTTTTTTAAAGTTAATTTTTTTTTTTTTTAAAAAGCAACATTTCAGTGACATTTTCACAGTTGCCCCCTTTAGACAATCTCTCCAGTTAAATGACATTTTTAAATCTGAAAAAAAATTGCAACTTTTTTAAAATCATAGGAAAATTTCTTCCATGATTTTTTAAATAGCTGTAAGGGTAATTAATTAAGTAGCCATGCTGACAACAGACAGGTTTGCGGTCCACTGGTTTACAGGTATCATATGCAACACATCTCTTGGCAACTGTTAAGGATTCATTCATCTACAATCTTTTCACTGCACATGTCCAGTTCCAGATTTGGTGAGATTTATGCTCTCAGCTGGCCAGGCTAAGACATGAAATTGTTACCTTCCTGCCCCACTGCAACCCACCCCCATCTCTCCTTTCTCCTTCATACCTCTGTAAGAAGAGAAGAATTAACAAGATTAACGACGTTAGCTTTAGATAACATAAAGCATTTTTGTGCCTCTTTGGAAGCTGATTGTGTCAGAAGAGACAGAAGCAGTTAGTAACTTTCAGGTTGAGAACACACCTAAAATCAGAAGGCTCAAACCACAGTTATCGTTGAAGGGGACTGCTGGGTTGGGTGGGGAGGGAAAATGTAGGAGTTTGTTCAGTTTTGACAAAGGTGGGCTAGAATCACCCTGGAACTCATGACTCAGATGTTATTGTGAGCACAGCGCTGTTTGCTTTACTCCTAGGAAACTCTCTGATGCTAAAGCCACAGCTTGGTTACATCGGTGACTCAGAAGTGTGAAGATTCATATTTTAGCACTTGGCAATCAGGCAGCATTAAACTATTTAAAAACGAACGCTGATGAAAATGAAGAACTTCACAAATACTGCATGCTATGGAAGTGCATTAGAATCCTAATGACATACGAATGGTTTAATCTCTTTCTACCACATTTTTTGGTTAGTATTGTAGAAATAAGCCTACTGCTTTAAGGGAGACATTTAGCCTATCCATTCAGGAACATTCTGGGATCTGATTCAGTAACCCCTCAACCTTTCAGTGGAAAATAGAGGAAGAAATCTTACCCATGGTCAACCCCATGGTTTGGCTATACTGTGAAACCTGTATACAAGGCCACCTTTTTTAGGCCAGCATCCATCTTGAGATAACTCTAAACAAACCATAAAAAGTACAGAACACAATTTCACTTTGTTTTTAATGGGACACTTACTTGGTTGGCATCTATGTGCTATTATAATTTATCATTTTACAGTGTTGCCAAATCTTGCGATTTTTATCATGAGTCTTACACTACTCACGATTTTTCTGAAATTCCCATCTCGTGAAGTCAAATGATTAAACGAGAATCTCAGTTGTTTTTTCAAGGCAAGTTTCTAGTCTTCCTTGTTGTGGAGGAAAGGTTAAAAATGGGAACTGTAAAGGCTCAAGAAAAGGGGGGAGGGGGAACGAAAACCACCCAAATATTTTACATTTTAAACCTCATATTTAAGTCACTCATACATTTCAGGGATCTGGTGCATGATTATTGAATTCCTGGGGGTGACACTACTGAATAATCAAATTATTTTTTTCTGTTCCTCAAGGCGTCCCTTTAGATTGGTGATACAATGAAACCTATCATTTATGTAGTGCTGTAAATTTACATATTGTTTTGCAATAGATAAAGTAGATCAACAAGACTAAGATCCCTGCTCTGTGGAGTTTAAAATCTAAAGCATTTTATTAATTCGGAAATTGCAGCACTACGTGGCATAAAGTCTTTTCAGCTGATTTATGGTCACACTACGAAGGAGCAAAACAGAATTTCAGGTTTCTGTGTTTATTGTAGCTTTTCTAAATTGGCCATAGATAGTTGAAGTGAATAAACATTTCTGTAATATTCTTTAATAAGTACATAGGTGAGATGAATTAAGAAGGTGACATAAAATGGAAGAAACAAAGCCAGTTGTTCCAATGGTGGTCATGATGTAGCAGGAGATGAAAAAAGAGAATAGAAAAATGTCTCTCTTTTAAAAAAGTGGTAGGAGGGGGGTCTTTCCATTACAGCTTCCACACGCCCCCTCCCAACTGATTTCTGTCATCATGACTGACAGGGTATCTTCAAATTGATGTGCAAACAAAACACCCACAACTGCATAAAAGATTTGTAAGCATCATTTTGATGCAATTTTTTTTCCAGAAGATGATAATTTCAGAGTCCTTCTCTGACCTAAAGGCAATGGGAATTCTTGCAGGTTCTTTATTTCCTCAATCTATGTAGTTTTATCTCCTGTGTTAGATTTGCTTTAAGTTTCAGGGATGTTTACTTTGCTGTTAGGCACCAAGAGACACACCAGCAGCATAAAATAGGATGCATTATTATGTATTAGAAGATATATAGTCATACAACTCTTTCATCATCCAGGACCGCCTTCCAAATGCGCAGGGAAGTATGACTGTCTCCTGCTTTGTAGAGCCCTGGGAAAGCTGAGAACTGTCGGTCTCGTTATCAAGTACTTAACTTCCAAAATGTTTGGGAAGCTGACTGGTCAAGTGTCTGGGGAATGTGTGTAAACAAAGCTCTCACCTAATCAAACAGGGATGATTAGCTAGTTGAATTACAACAGAGTGTGTCGAGGCAGAGAAAAGAATACAAACTGCTTAATTACAGAAGTGTCTGCCACTTACACCTGTATTCCTGATTCAAGTGAAAAGCAAACACTGACTGGTTTCCATATTGTTCCTTTCAGTATGCTAATGAGATTATATAGATGCCATTTAGAATCCCCAGCTTTGAGTAGTGTCAGGTGACCGCCTCAGTTCCAGAGGGGTAGCCGTGTTATTCTAGTTCAGTTAAGTAAATTCCCATTCTGTAAATTCCCCATCATCAAAGCGTCTGACGAAGTGGGATTTTCTCCCACGAAAGCTCATGCGACAAACAAATGTGTTAGTCTTTAAAAGTGCCACAGGACTCCCTGTTTGTTTCGCTGGACTAGACTAACATGGCTACTTTGGAACTTGTCTGTACTAGGTTTTTAAGCACTCCATGTGTAGACATCATTGGTTTGCACTGGTGCACCTTAACCTGATAATTTACCGGCCACTAATGCGAGCCCCATTTTGCACCTGTGCAGCGTGTTTACATCGGGGGTTGCACTAAGATAACTAAAAATGTCCCTGATGTCGGCAGGCCTTTAGTGTCAGTTATTTTATTGGTGATAATGAGAGCTCTGTATCAAATCTTTATGTGCCACTTTGAAATGCATCCCTAAAAATGAAAGTTCTTAATTTGATTATTCAAGCAGGCTTGAAACTGGTTTGCAGTCTCTGACATCAAGGTCCCAAACATCTCCTGTCACAAATGATATCCTCACTTATGCCCCATAGCCACTGCCAACAGGATCAGAAATGCTACTTTTAATTAAAAATGTTACTTCCAAATGCAGTTTGCAGTTTGTGTTCTTGGTGAGACAAGCTTCTCACCTTGTGAACTTTCAGACTGCTGTGCCGCTGATCAAAACACTACTACAGCCTGCTCTGATGCCCTAGTCCAGGGGGTGGTAACCCCTGGCACACGCACCAAGATTGGCACGTGAGCCAACTCGGAGCAGCATGTGGCACCCTCTGCTGCTCGCTGCTCCTGCTGCTGAAACCGCTGCCCGGGGCTGCAGCACCACTGAAAGCAGCCCCTCCTGGTGGCGGGGGGAGCTCCTTCGAGACGCTGCCGAAAGCGCTGCTCTTGCCAGCAGTTTTCTGTAGCGAAGGGGGGTGCGCCTTTGAGGCACCGGGAAAAGTGCCACTTGGGGCAGCAGCTTTTGGTGGTGGGGGGAGGAGGGCGCTCCAGCTGTGGCTGCTTCTGAATATACAGGTGGCAGCTGTTTTTGTTGGTGGAGGGGACCGCTGGCACCAGCTGAGGGTCAGGGAGGAGGAGGTGGCATGGGGGTCAGCAAAGGTTGCCAACCAACCCCTGCCCTAGTCTATGCTTCCAAATGCAACAGAGTTCAACAGCAGTGGTCTTCCATTTAGTTATGGCTGAAACAAGTTATAACAGGCCTGATGATTTGCCCCGGCATTGTGATTTATGTAGTCATTTGGACCTGTGTCAATTGGGTGTGAAATGCTACCACATGAGAACGAGTCATATTTTATACCCATTCCGTACTCTTTCCATAGTTGTAAATGACTACACAAATCACAAAGCAGTGGAGGATCAGGTCCAAGTCATATTGGGCCAACGCAAGTAGGTGGGTCTACGCACCATGACACAGCCATGTTCAAAACATGCTTCTGCCCAGATTGGTTTGTCCACGCTAGCCTTTTCTCCTTACAGCTCCCTCCCTTCTCCCCAGGGGTTAAAGTAAGGGGGAATGCACCAGAACACAATTCCGGGGCCCACAAATTTGAGGGGCTAGAGTTCTGGGGCCCCTAAAAATAGAAAAATCCAGTGGAATGCATGTTCCACCCTACCCTGGCTGCTGGCAGGTCCTATGCCCCACCGTTGTTAATCACAATACTTATTGTGTTTGCTAGTTTGTGACAATAATTGCTATAGACATAAACACCATATAAAATTATAAATATTTTTATGGAGCAATAACCGATGCATGTGGTACTGAGGAGTGGTTGCAAATGCCTACCTGGGCTGGGGCCCACACATGCATGAAGGGGGCCTGGAGATTAGGAGGGTTCCGGAGCCCATCAAATTATACTTTAACCACTGCTTCTCCCCCACTGAGGAGAACTAGCATAAATAAGGTCAGAATGACTATTGGCATTTTTCCCATGGGATCTATTTGGTATGTCTTCACTGCAGAGTTAACTCAGGTGTTGTCCCTAACTTGGCTCCTCTACCTACATAAAACTCCCTGATCCCAGCTAGCTGGCAAGACTGCGGCCAAGTATTTAACGCAGGTCTTATGATAGCTAGGGATTTTCTTCAAGGCCCAGGTCCCAAGAGCCATGTGAATATGAGACAATCTCAGCTTTCATTGAAGGAAAGTAACCTGACAGCATTGTGGTTGCAGAGAAAATCTTGATAGTGTGAGCTGAATGAACCTGAAAGGTTAAAAGAAAACAGAAGGCAAACAACAAGAACCCAACATTTGTTGTCTGGCTTAAAAACCATGAGATTTTATAGACTCATGATTTTGAACCGTCTGACTCATGATTTTGGAACACTTGGGGTTGTCATTAATGTGGTTCAGCAGCCATAGCCATATTTAACAACCAGTGTTAGATTGCATAGGGACCTTCTTAAACCTGGGCCCTAAGAGCTACATACCACCACCACTACCACATAACCCTTGAAATCACCACACACAAAATGTAGCTAAAAGCCATACCAACCATTTTCCATGAATGAAACTTCGGTTAGCTTTTCAAGTCAGCCTGTGTTTTAAAACAAACTATAAAATGTGCACAAGGACCGCAGCCCCTTCCCAGGAGCTGACTATCAATATGCGTGAAAGAAAGCAAACTGAAGAACACCTCCAATTGTCAACACATCTGTACAGAGCTTTTTAAAAAATGTCGTTTCCCCCTCTCCGCTTCTTTTATTTTTCATGGAGATTTTCCCTGAAGCCTCAGCTTCTACTCACTCTTCAGCTGTTGCTGCGTTTCTTATGAAGACTCTGTGGGCAGGGGTCCCATTCTGGCTGAGACTTTGTGACATTGGTAAAAAGAGAGAGAAAGCTTCCAAATGTTATTGCATGATGCATTATTTCTCTCTTTTCTCATGTCTCATGTGGTTTTTTTTAACAGATTTTTTTTAAAGCTTTTAAGTTCTCAAGCCATCAACCAAGCACAAAGCAAATATTGCACTCTGATGGAGCCTGAAGTAAAGGACAGAGGAAATACTAACAAATCAGGAACACACACCCAGGCGCACAAAGACCAATGGGAGTTTTGCTGGAGTAATGACGGAAGGATAGGGCCATGCAGCTAAATAAGTTTTGTAATGTTGAATGTCTTTCCTGCAACTCTTGTTTCATAGTTCATCATTTCTGATCTTGGTAAATTGTCGGTGGCAAGCAGAATGGAATCAAGATGATCTGTTAGAGGAGGGGAGAAATTTTGATTTTTAACATATCTAATGAGAGAGGACCAATATTTACAAACTTCAACACATCTCCATAGGAGTGGGTACTGCTGCCTGTCAAAGTGATTGTGACTTGGGTCTGTTTTAGTAGCATAGTACTTTTCTTTCTTTCACTACTATATCATTTCTTTTTCTTCCTAATTTGCAGCTGACTAGTTCCCAAACCTGATAGTTCATAAGATGTCCTCGATTATTCACTGTTGCAACCAGATTTAAAAGAAATCATGTGTTATCAAAAGGATATTGCAATCCCCAAGTCTAATTACAAAGAGTTAAACACTAAAACCAATTGTCTTCCTGTAACACAAAAATGAATATCCAAATGAGAGAGTTTTGAGTGACAAATTATGCAGGTTAAAAGAAGAAATACAGTTACTCAACACTACAGTTCACGAAACAGATACTAGGAAGCTGTAATTTTTAAATACCAAACTGAAAAAATAGACCTTACCAAAATATTAAAAAATAAAAAAGTTGACTCTCAAAATATGGAAAGAACCTGCCTTTCATGTATTCCAGCGGTGAACTGTACAGGTCATGTCTTCTGCTATTTCCCAGCAGGCAATCCATTTGATAAGGTGTTGTCCAAAGGGCAGAACTCTTTCAGAAGCTCAGATTCTCTGTAGGTATGGAGACAGTGTAACAACTATATATACACATCTCAAAATTATTCTGAAATAAATATACAGGACTAAAGTAAATTTCAAACATTTTCTATAGAGTATATTGTAATGCAGTAAATACCTGTTTACCAATTTTGTGCATCAGAATTGGCCATTATTCCTTTAGGTGGCTCTCAGGCTATGTACACACGATCACTTTATTGTGCGGTAAGGCTCCTTACCACGCAATAAAGCTAGTAGCGTACACACGATCAATTTCCCCGTTGCGCGGCAACACTGTCTTGCCGCGCAACAGTTAAACCACTCAAATCGAGAGTGGTAGCATTACTGCGGAACAGCTGTTCCGCGGTAATTCTCGTGTGTACACATTTTGCGGATCAGACAGCCTCCGGAAATGTCCCAGAGTGCCAATCGAGGCCACTCTGGGACATTGACATATGAAATTGACATATTTGACAGCCCCAATGACATATATGTCAATTTCACTGCTCTAGCAGAGCAGTGAAATTGAGTATTATGGGAGCTGCCTGGTTTGGCGGCGCCCCTGGACTGAGCTAGGGGGCTGGCCCGAACCGGCTGCCCACGCCGCCACTCCTGCTGCCACCCAAAGCCCTGCAGCCCCCTAGCTTAGCTCCCGGGCTTCGGGTGGCGGCAGGCGCTGCAGTGCTTAAGCGCCGCAGCACCTGCTGCCACCCGAACCCCAAGCTAGTTTGGGTGGTGGCGGAGGCTCCGGCGCTTAAGCCGGAGTGCCTGCTGCCACCCGAAGCCCAGG